>JASXTE010000005.1:0-1200000 GCA_030280995.1 Hemileia vastatrix | reverse complement strand
AAGGCCCCTTCCAATGTTGGAAGACCACATCCTCCCTCCAATTGAGAATGTCCGCATTCTTTCTTCATCCAACCACCATGTTTAACCTTCTTCCCAAATCTGCCTCTGAAATGGGCCCCTTCCAATACTGCATCGAAAATAATTTAATCTGCGCCATGACACCACCTGTCCATCCATACAGAACGTCCTGCGATGTCTGCCAATCCAGAAAGAAGACCTGCCACAGACCTGGTCCACTTTCTTCCACAACAGATTCACCTCCACCTCAACCTAGTCCTTCTTCTGCCAGCAGAAAAAAATATAGGCCATCCATCCTGATACCCAGATTACTCAAAAAGCTCCACCCTTCCCAGAAGAGTGCCACAACCAATAAAACAACTAGTTCCCCCATCCCTGGTCCATCTGATTGTAAAGAGCATTAATTTCTTCCTTCAATTTTAAAACTGATAACTTCTCAGTTCCTCCTTCTTCTGATAGTGATGATAACAATGTAGGATCCATTGCACCACCAACACCAACACACTTGCCCACTATCAAGGCCAAGTTCCAACAACACACATCTCAACAGAAACAACTTCTGCTATCCACTCCTGCTAGAGATCCACAGGACATTGTGAACAGAAGACACCTCATTCACCAGTTCAAGGGTAATTCTGAACACTTCATTTCATCTCTTGATTCCCTCTGTAATTCCACTAGTACTTGAGTTTGATCCAGAAAGAAAAATTGACCACACCCTCTATAGGATGTAACCACAAAACAACCCTCAGTTTTAAGTCTTGGGGGACCATACTCATTTTATAGTCTTGGGGGACTCAAAAACCCTCAGTTTAAAGTCTTGGGGGACTCAAAAACCTAAATCATAAACCCAGAACCAGAGATCAACCACATTAAGACACAGAGAAAAAACTAAAATTCTGGGGTAATTGTAAATAGAGCTGCCAGCCCATCAATTACCCCCAAACTTGCCTTTGCTAAATTCGGAGGCTCCCCCTGTGGATACCCTCCACCAATCTTTCAAAACCAACTCCAACAACAAAAACATTTTCCTCATTTTATAGTCTTGGGGGACTTACAACCCTCAGTTTAAAGTCTTGGGGGACTAACACAGTGTTCAGTTTAAAGTCTTGACAGACTATCTTGATAAAATCTTGAAACCAGCCAGTTTAAAGTCTTGGAGGACTAACAGAAACCAGATTTCAGTTTAAAGTCTTGATGGACTGACTTGATACCATAGCTTTTTTTTCAGTTTAGAGTCTTGATGGACTGACTTGATAACATAGCTTTTTCAGTTTAGAGTCTTGATGGACTGACAGAATTTTGCATAAAATAGATGCAGCCAATTTCATGCAGAACACCTCTACAGCCAACCTGCTGAACTTCCACCTTCACTTCATCATCTACCCATCACTGACAAAAATCTCCTCCTATCCCTTTTCATCATCTTTTCTCACTACAGATCATGGCTGTATCTCCTGATGTTAACCCTTTGACTCTCCCTTGCTTCACTGCTCCCAAGGACTATGCCTGCAAACAGTGCATCCACATGTGCAGAACTTGCACATTCACTCTTCCAAATCCTGAATCCAAATTCTACAACAGGGCTTGTGATTCTTGCTATTCCAAAAAGAAAAGATGTGACAGAGACGCCAACTACCCTATTCCTCCGCCTTCTCCTTCTCACAAATACATCTCCAGATTCCCTACCAGATCCCCAGATCTTGGTCCTTCCTCTTCCTCTCTATCTTCTGCTCCTTCCAGAAGATCCAGAAGCTCAGCTTCCCACACTCTTCCCAAAAGACCAGTCTTAGCTTCCCAGAAAATTAGGGCCAAAACCTCCAAAAACGGCCAGAAAACAGCCAAATTTATCCAGACAACAGCAACAACTCAACCCAACTACCTCCTACTACTCCCAGAGCAATGCAATCCACCCTTCCAAAGTCCTAAAGCACCAAAATTTCCCAGATTTCTAAGAGACCTGCCAGAGAACCCCAAGAATGAACCAGAACACCACACACTGCTCCACAACAACAACTTTGTCCCCAACTAAGACAAAGAAACTACACCTCTCCTCTGTCAGCCAACTTCTCTTCTGACAGTTCCATCTCTTCAAAATCTCCATCCAGAAGAGAGCAGTCTGCTTCCAAATCCCCCTCTCCTGCTCCATCCTTTAACAACCCTGGTACCCCATCACCAGCACCTCCTCCAGCTGAATCCAACAGAAATAACAACCACAACAACAACAAAAATCTCACTGCTCCAACAAGGCCCCAGGAACCTCAGCATCCCAGTTCACCTTCTCAGGATCCTTCAGAGGAAGACCATGAGAATCCATATCTTTCCCTAGTTGATCCACCCACTATGACCATTACAAAATCGTCAGAGATCCAAATCCCAGCTGCTTACAGATTTGATGAGCTTCAAATCTGTAAGTACCAAATTAATTATTCCATTTCTTCAACAAAAATAATTACTGATCCAATTCTTCTTGTCTAGTTGGCACCCCTCCTCCTGAATCTATTATTGGAGTTGGCCAACCTCTTGAAACTTTTTTGACCCTGGATTATGGAGACATGAAGAAACACCTAAGCACCATGTGTTCCAACATGCTAAAAGCCTTTTCCCTCCATGGACCTTTGAATGACTTTGAAAAATCCCTGAGAAAGTGCCTACTGGACAACCACTGTAAAAAGTCTAGGATCATTAAACACACCCTCTAGCACTCAATTCCTGCCTCTTCTTCTTCCTCCTCTGAACTTCCCTCTAATCCAATTCCTGATCATTACAATCCCTATCATCTCTCCAGCAGGATGAACTTCAAAGAACACAGTGCTACCCACAATCCCAATAAAAAACAAAAATGTCATCACAATCCGAACCAGCCTCCTGAAGCTTCATCATCCAGACAATGAGCTCCTGGAAAAATATTAGAAACATAATAATAATATAAAACAATTAATAAAAATAATTTCAGAATTATTATTATTATTATTATTATTTAACGTACTAATATATTAAATTAAAAATTTATAAATAAAATGAAATAAAATAAATGAAATAAAATATAATATAAAAAATAATACAAATGGTATCCTCCAGCCAATTGATGAGCTGATCCCCTGATACTTTACCCACATCCAAGTGCACATTGATGTGGAAACACAATTAATTCTTTTAAATGGTTAACAGAAAACAAAATTCAAAAAATTTAGAAATTCAGAAGTTAATAAAAATAATGAGACACAGAAACACATGAAATAAATAATAAATAAAAATAAAATAGCATTGCCCGGCCACTTGATGAGCCTTTCCCCACCAATGCTTGCCCACATCCAGGTGACCCTGATGTGGTAACACCCTATATTTTTGATTTTATAACTTTAAACCACCCCCATAAAAAATTAAAAGAAAAAAAAGAGATGAAAAGAAAATAACCTAAAACTGCTATCTAGCAAAAACATAACTGCAAAATCAAAGACAGTCCAGCTCCATAGATGGTCCAATAAGGGAAAGTCCGATCCATAGAAATGATCACTGGGTGGGCTCCCTCCAATAAGTAAAAATGATGGGAGACCACCAGTGATCCACCACAAATCTGAATGAACCAAAGATAAAGAAGCCAGTCCCAAACCAGTTTAAAGTCATAGTGGACTTAAAACCTGAATAATAAACAACAGAACTAGAATTCAACTAGGAAAAACAAAAAACTTGAAACATACATTCTGGGGTAACTGTTCTCCAGAGCAGCCAGCTTATCAGTTACCCCCACACTTGCCAAAAAAAAATCTAGAAGCCCCCCCTGGGTACCTTCTAACCAAAACACAACGTCCAACACAAAAAAAAACCAAAACCAATAAGAGTGAAGAGACCAGCACTTGAAAACCAGAGGAAATTCCAGTTTAAAGTCATAGAGGACTAAAACCTGTGAAAAGAAACAAATACTAGGGTTCAACCAAATTAAGAGAAAGGGTTGGAAACAGACAATCTGGGGTAACAGTTGATAGAGCAGCCAGCCCATCAGTCACCCCTACACTTGCCAAGATCAAATCTAGAAGCCCCACCCATGGGTACCCTCTAACAAAAAGTTTCCAACACAAAAGTTGCTCTGCAACACCACAAAATTCCAAAACAAAAAAAGGTTCCATAGTTTATCCTCCTTGCGGAGTCAATCTTCTTCATGTCTAGTGCCTCTGGGATAAAACCTCTTCACTTGGTCTGCAGCCATTCTCTTTTTCAAGACTGCACCATCCAACTCTTCCAAAACATAAGAACCTCCAGACACCTGAGATCTGACTCTGTAAGGTCCATTCCATCTGTCAGCAAACATTTTCCCCCACTGACTCTCCAAACTTCTATTATACACCAAAACCAAACAATCAGGTTTAAAGGGATTCCTGAGTCTATGAGCCAACTTCTTGTCCCAGTATCTGACTAATTGATTCCTAATCTTCATCATTCTAGAGTATGCCTTCTCCTGACATTCTTCTCTACATTCCAACTGTTGCATCCTGGCACAGAGCAAATCTTCTGTTGAGTGCACTTCATCCCAATCAATTCCAAGATAAGAGACAGCTTCCAAGTCCACTGGTAGAACGGCTTTCTGACCAAACATTAACTCATAAGGAGAATACCCAGTTGTCCTCTTCACAGTGAACCTATCAGCAAATAACACCAAGGGTAAATAATGCCTCCACTTTTCAGCACTATCTCCACACATCTTCACCAAAGCATTCTTGATAACTTGATGGCCTCTTTCAACCATGCCTTCAGCTTCAGGATAATACGGTGTAGCCACTCTAACATTAGAACCAACACTATCCACAGCTTCTTTAAATTTGGCACCAAACTCTGGCCCACCATCAACAGTCACCAACTTCATCAACCCATACCTATAAATCCACTCCTTCTTCAAAAACTCTGCCACATTCTTGGCAGTCAAATTAACCAGAGGCACTGCCTCAACCCAACCAGACAAATCATCCCTAGCAACAAACAAGTATTTATACAGGCCCTCTTTAATATGGACAGCATCCAGACTGACTCTTCAAAAAACAGTTGATTCACCAGTAGCACGGCCCACATCTTTAGGTTTCAAGTGACTTCTTCTTTGACATTCTTCACAAGATTGTACCCAACCCTGCACAGCCAACTTCATACCTGGCCACCAAAATCTGTCTGCTACTCTTATATAAGTCTCCCCAAAGCCTCTATGACCAAGTTCTTCATGCAAAGACTTCAACACAACTTCTTGACCCTTCTTCTGAGTCACCACAACTTGAGGATTATGATTTCTCCACCTCATCAACCTTCTTCCTGACACATAAAATCCAGGACTCTTCTTAATTGCCAACCAAATATAATCATCACAACTATTTGGCCTCTCCAAGCTCAACACTTATTCCACCAAAATAAAATAAAACCCAGACTGACCCCAGGTCTCATCTTCAAAATCCAACAAAACAACATCCAAGGGTACAATTCTGTCACCAAAATTACCAGTATGAACATGAGCCAATTGAGCAACCCAACCAGGACACCAATCTTTAAATTTTGGCACGTCCTTCCCTTTCCACTGAACCTTGTGAGAATCCAGTTCACTAACAAAAACACCCTTTTCCAATTTTGAGCTGTCCCAAACAACAACTCCATCTTCATCAACAAAAACATCCTGATCACCAGAATCAAGATCAGATCCAGCCAGTTTAGCCTCTTGGGGGAGGTCAGAAAAATCTTCAGCACCCTTTGTGCTGGCCCTAACCGCTGGAACATCCTCATCAAAATTTTCAGCCTCAGAATCTTCATCTGTAGGTGGCCTCCTTGATAATCCATCAGGCATAGTAAATGTTTTACCTGGTTTGTGTACCAGGTCAAAAGAAAAATGTTGAATAAATGCCACCCACCTTGTCATTGGAGCATTTGGAAGACTAGGTGTATTGATCATCTGAACCAAAGATTTTGCATCCACCTGCAGCTCAAAATGCTGCCCACACAAAACCATCTGTAGCTTCTTTAAAATTTTAGATATGCCACACAATTCCAACTTAGGTTGAAAATACCTATATTCCACCTCATTAAACACCACAGACTCATATCTTACTGGCCTGACCCTCCCAGTCTTATCCTCCTGAGACAAAACAGCACCAGCAGCAATATAACTTGAGTCCACTTCCAGATAAATTTTCCCAGCACCAACACCATAATCCAACTTGTGAAGAACAATATCTTCACCAACAACCTTTTTCAACTTCTGAAAAGCCTCTTCAGACTCTTCAGTCCATTCCCAATCTGCATCTTTTCTGGTCAACCTCCTTAAAGGTGAAGCCAACAAAAAAAAATCCTTTATAAAAATCCTGACATATACACATACACCCAAAAATCCCCTGACTTCAGTAGTATTTTTAGGCCTTGGCCATGACTGGATTTTATTAATCTTCTTATTTGCCATAATCCTTCCCTCTTTACATACCACATAACCCAGAATTTCCAAATCAGGAACACAACAACAGAATTTTGACCCTAAAATGGTCAAACCAGCCTCTTCGATCCTAAACAACACTCTCTCTAGAGTAATTGCATATTCCCACACAAACCTCCTTATGCCAGGGTTCTCCGCTAACACCTCATTACCATAATCAGTGGATGGTCTATTAATTCCACCATCATCAATAAAAATACCAGCATGAGTAGGAACCTCATCCTGAAAAATCCAAGCCATCTGTGCTTGATAAACTACCACTGAATTAGTTGCTCCTTGAGGCAACCTAGTGAGCTAAAATCTTCCCAAAGGAGTCTCAAAAGTTGTGAAAGGCCTTGAATCCATATGGAGTTCCCTCTCATCATACCCACCCATAATATCACCCAAACCATAACACACCCTTCCAGCAAAAGCTTCAACAAAATCCTCTGCACTTGGTGGCATACCAGCATCCTTGATAGTGACTCTATTCAAGGCTCTAAGATCATGAACCACCCTAAACTTTCCATTCTGCTTCTTTACACAGAACACCGGACTTGAGTAAATGGATGTTGATTGTTCGTATATCCCAGTCCTGACTCTTTCCCTAACAATCTCTACATAATCCTCTCTAATAGCGGCTGGAATCGGAATAGGTTTGATTTGCCAAGTTTCATGGCAAACCACAAGAATCAAGTAAGGTTCCCCATAAGAGTGCTTCAATACACCCCTTTGCTCCTCAACAAACGCCACAGCCTTTTCCCTTAGCACAATAACATGCAACAACAACTTCTTTTCTTCCTCGGACAACCACCCATCAGGACCAAAATTAACAACTTTCAACCTTTCCACGGTCACCCTAGCCGTCTCTAAAAATTCTGGAGGATTCTTCACCAAAGGAGTACAGTACAGATCTCTTGACAAAGGAGGTCTCTTCAAGGGCGGATTCAAACCCACAGGCATAGGCTCATTGACAGGCCTAATCTTCTGCACTACCTTCTTATACTTTGCCGCTCCACCTTCAACTTGAGGGATCTTCAGAAAATCTTCACCACCAGACCTGGAACAAAAACCAAGGGTTTCCCCATTGCTCACATGTGTGTCCAAGGTAATGTTTTTGAAAGGTGTAGAAGAAACCCTAGCAGTGCACAATTGGGAGGACTTAATTTTACACCCCAATCTCACCACTCCAAAACTTTTCCACCATTCCACGTCTTTATCCCCACTTCCAACTTCCAAATCTTCAAATCTTGATTCATCTTCTGAATCACACCTTCTAAAATTGTGCAGTTTATCCTCATGCTGGAGGCCCAAAAATCGATCTTGATGATCTTATTTCTTCAAAATTTTCTGCAGATTAACCTCATGTTGGAGGGTCAAAAATAGATCTTGACGATCTTCACAAAAATATTTTGCATCGTCATTCTTCATTATCTTCAGATTTTTTTCTTGATTTTCGTGAATTATCTTAAAATTTTTATCTTCTTTCCTTGAGTTTTCTTCTGACCTACAAAAATAACAAGGGGTTTCCCCAATGCTCAGAGGTGTGGCCCAGGTAATGTTTTTGAAAGGTGTAGAAGAAACACTAGCGGTGCACAATTGGGAGGACTTACTTTTAGACCCCAATCTCACCGCCCCAAATCTTTTCCGCATATCTTTCAATAAAGATATATAACCAATCTTCTTCTTTGAACTTGAATTAAAAATTATTAAGAATCTTGAGAAAGAACAGAGACTTGATAAAAAACTTTATGAATACTTGCAGAGAAGAGAAATATTAAATAGAGAAAGTTGAAAATCCACTTGGTATATCTCCAAGGGAGCTGACCTACTACAACCTGGGATTTCCGCATCTTGGGGAGAGGTTGTAGCACTAGGGTGATCAGCCCTCATTACTCTAAAAAAGACAGACTCTTAATAGAGCCTGAGCCGCACTCCAAAAAACCAGAGGCAGCACCCACTTCCTTCCTTCTCCTGCAGCAGTCCATGCACTGGCACATTGAAGATAAACCAGGCCTAGTCTCCCAACCATCCTCTCCAGGGGATGATAACCTCATGTGAAGCCTCCTTTCGTCTTCACCAGTCAACTCCAAACTGATTCCCAAATCAAATTGATAACCAATTCTTGCCTGAAAATCCATCAAGAATGGCCCACCCAAAAATGCTTTTACATTACCTTTAGCAATGTAAAAATGAACCTTCCCTGAGGCTCCTCCAACATCTAACTTCACAAACTCTGAAGTTCCAACCAATTCAGTGACATGGCCACCAATCCCTCTCAAATTCCCACCAATACCAGTTTTGATGGGGAGGCCCATATGAGTTGCCTCAAATAAAGTAATCAGATTTATCTGAGAACCTGAATCGACCAATGCCCTTGCCTCCCTGCCATTCAGAGTGACATTGACATATCTTAAAGGAGCAGAAAAATGAGTTTCCAACCCCTCACCAAACTTTTCAGCAGAATCACAGATGTATTACACCTCCCCAGAAGAAACCCTTCTTCTGGTCAACAACTTTTTCTGCCTATCAGCCAACCCTGGACTGATAGCATACAATTCCCCATAAGATTGGGAAACCTGACCCTGATTCATCCCTTCCAGGACAGAGTCCATAACATTAACTTTACCAGACACTACTGGCCTCTCAAAGTGAGCTCTTTGCTTCACCACCTTGGTCCTAGAAGCTTCTTGAATACCAGAACCACCAACAGATTTACCATTAACAGGAACCAAACCAGATCCCTCACCAGAACCTCTGACTCCAACAGGCTTTGGCATTGAAGCCAAAGGGACATCCTCCTCAGAGTCAGAATCCACCTCCATTGGCATTGGCTCACCATTCAGATCCAATGCACCAAAACTAGGAGGGCCCATGTCAGCCATACCCTTCTGCATCTTGTACAGCTCCTCTATGCTGTACCTCTTCCTAGCTGCACTCAGATTAGGATCCACCTTTGACGCATTTGGATTTGGTTGGGCCTGAGAACTTCTCTTAGGCCTTCCCACCTTTCCTGCTTCCACATCATAAACACCAGCCAAGCATTCACCACTTGACTGTCCACCGCAAGAATACAACTCCAAACTACCAAAGGAAGTAGAAAAGTAGACCTTATTGACCTCCTTCCCCTTTCCCTTGACATCCTCATCTAAATTAATAGAAGACTTCCCCTGATCAGGAATATCCTCAAACCTTGGCCTCCTTTGATTGAGACCACCCCTTCTCCTGCCCAAATCCACAGGAGCCTGCCCATCACTGGGTTTCACAAAAGAACCGTCAGGGAGCTTAAAAACCCTGCCATCAAACTCCACTTTTCCTTCAGACACATCTCTGTTCAGTGCCCAACAATCATGGGACCTGTGCCCCCTCCTACTGCAATAAGAGCAAACCCAAGGATCACTCCTACCAGCCCTCCTATAAAAATCTCTAGGCTGATAAGGTGCCTTATTAACCTTCTTGGCCTCCTGAACAAAAATGTGCAGCTGTTTTGTAAGATCAGCCAACTGCTCCACCATTGGGTCCCTCTCCTGTTTGGGAAACTGCACCAAATTTTTCTCCTCCTTCTTCTCCCTAACTTCCTCTTCAGCCCAAGCCTCACTGACTTTGCTGACATACTTGGAACACCCCTCCTGATAGGTGTCCACAGCCAATAACTTCAAATGGGCCTCAACAGCCTCCTTCACCTTATCCAAGGCAGGCAACTTCTGGTCTCCATTAGAAAGAGTCTTCATCAATTCCTTTCTTGACAACTCCTTCAACACATCCATCCTGACATCTCTATCCAGGGAAGACCAAAAAACATCTTTGGAAGCATTTTCATGTGCCAGCTCCTCCACTTCCACCAAATATTCCACCACAGGATCAAACTGTAGCAGAAACTTTCTGTAACTATGCAAGTTACCAACACCACCATAAGATTGCCATTCACTGACAACCTTTTTCAGATCCACCATAGTGAACCTGACACCCCATCTATCCACCATTTCCCTACACAACAATTTCCAATCCCTCTTCTTGTAGCCAGACATGGCCACAATCTCCTTCTCAACTGACCTATCACCAATGAAGAATATAATCTGCTTCACCATGTCCAGGTAGGAAGCACCATCCACTCCAGCAGCAGTTTCATACTTCTCTAGAAACCACTTGACATCCTTCCCATTAAACTTGGTACCATCCCAAGTTTTAATCCTCGCACACTCCCTAACCATCACAGAAGGAGGACCATCCCCCCCACTGACAGTCACCACAGGAATAGAGGAACCAGAAGCCTTTCCTCCAGACCAAAACACCAAAAAGAGCCAACCAAAGAAAACAGAGATTCCAAAGAACTAGCAAGTTCTACCCCACGTTGGGTGCCAGAAATGTAGACAATCCTATATTACTAGCTATAGGCCTTGACCAAGGGAGTTGGAGAAAAACCAGAGAGAAAATCCCCTGTCCCTTTAGAAAAATAGAGTGAGATTTACTTGCTAAAGTAAGTTGGTTCCTGTTTTGCTAAAGCTCCTTTTAAACACACTTGACTGCTTGATGAGCCAAGAAAGTAGTCCCCATATAGACTACCAGACCAAAGAACTGAATGTAGAACAAAGTCCACACCAGAGACAGCAAAGATACTTGATGTAGGCTGCAAATCCACACCAGAGACAGCAATAATACTTGGTATAGCTTGCAAGACTATAACAGAGAAAACAGTTGCCAAAGTTAAGTTAAATGAAGAACTTACTTGCAACAAACACAGCCAATTGTGGCCAGAAAACAGTGAAAACTGAGTGAGGAACAATGATATCACCTCCGGATGGTTTTATGATGATTAAGGTTTCCCCAAACTGTCTTATTCACTATTTACACACAGACCATTTACTAAGAGCCCATGTGCACCCACCAATCTGGTGCCTGTACCCGCCAAATTGCATAAAAAACCCTCCTGAAGCGCTCCCCAACCTCCTAAAACAGAGGCGGGCGGGCCGCCCGATGTCGGAGATGCCGCCTGAAGCGGCCCAGCCTCCTTGAAGCCAGAAAACCAATAAAAACCACTAATCTACTTAGAAAAATTAGCTACAACTACTAAAACCTTTAAACCACGGAATTTCACTATAACAACATTGAGACATGAAATATAGAGAAAAATTAGCTCTATCCAATGGTACTAAGAACTTAACCCTAACACTTAAGGTTAGCCCGTAAAACACGAAAAACAAAATTAAACAGCAATCTTTTATAAATGAAAAATGAGGAAATTTCCCCTTAAAACTCAGAATATGAAAAATGTCTACAAGACATAAAATATAGAGAAAAACCAGGGCCATCCAATGATAGTACCCACATACCCGCAGACCCAATATCCAAGGAATAAAACCAGAAAAATACCAAATTCCTTAACATATGTCAATAAAGACATGCACAAACAGCGCCAAATCACACAACAAAGGCCCCTGCCAATGTTGGAAGACCACTACGCTTTTATACATAGCATATTTTATGCCCTTCTCCTTCATGCCCCAAGTTGGGTGAGATTATATGAAATAAAAAAAACTGGGGGGGGAATGTTAGATTGATCAATAGGAAAGGAATGCAAGACATTTGGACTGAGGATCTAAAGAATGGTGGTGTTCACTAATGTGTGTTATGTCTACCTTGGTGTTCACACATTTCATACAAATCCAATGCAAACCACTGGGTGACAATCACACTGGGAATGTCTGTGATTTGTTGGTGGTGTAAACTACCCTGTACATTTTTTATTCACAGTCATTTATAAGTACCAAGTGGCCTTTACTTCACTTGGTTATGTTCCCTTTATAATTATCTTTCTGCCTCTTTCAATTGTCCTAGCCTTGAAATCTTTACAGAGATAATAACTCTTCTACCATCACAAAGTCTACAAGTCATTTTGAAATTTTCAAATTTTTTGCCAGAATTCACTTTTAAAATATGGTATAATTAAGAAGATTAAATTATTTCATGTAGGAAAAGTGTAAATGAGGAAATTCATCCCAACTTTCATTAACAACAACAGGGTGTGAGAGTTTTAAATTTGATTTCATTGATTTTTTTCTTGGTAAAGTCTAATATGCCAACCTGCAGAAAGAACATCATGAAAAGGTATTTCATGGGCATGGCATAAATGGTGTAAGGGTAGTTAGCATGAAGGACTTCTTTACAGGAAAAAAAGCTAATATAGCACTGTGGCAGAATTTTCAGAAGTCACTCAATATCAAATAAAATAGAAAGCTTCAACAATAAGCAGTGCAATATACTTTCTCTAATTTTTTTTTGGTACAGTGACACTCAGAGTTTTATTCTGGCTTATAAGTAATTAAAGCACTGAAATTCCTTCAAAGGTTACTTCCCATGTTACTTTTAGATACCTGAAAAACCACTTGACTGCAAGTCATCTAACTTTTGACCTGGTGCAGTTAACAGCCTGAAACAAAAAAACCACTAAAATAGTGCACTATTTGTTGGCCATTTGTTAAATCATCATTAAAATTTCTACCTTAATATTTTTTTGATATGTTGAAGATATAATTGAGTTTTTTTATAAATAGTATTTATAAATTTACTTTTACTTAATTCTAAAAAGGATTTATCTATATTAATTACATAAATAATAAACCTGCATCGGAATCTATGTTGAATTCATTAAGGATAGTAATGTGCTTTACACATATATCTTAAGGTATGATAATATTTAATTATATCTATATATATATATAAGAAATAGTGCCCTAACTTCCTAAAAACCAGAATATTTGGCCACTAGCCTAATTAACCCCCCTCTGCCCTCACACCAACTCCAGCTTGACCCCTTCACATCACACATACCCACACCCTTCTCCTTGTTCCACCCTGGTAAGTTCTCATTTATTTTATTATCTATTCTAATCCATCTTGCACCAGCCTGCACTCATCCACCACACTGTTTTCCCTCACAGAAACCCACAGGCTCCACTCAAATACACACACCTACCCCCTCACAAATTGATTTTTTCACTCCCATCCTCAATCCTCTGACACCTCTCAGTAAGTAATCCTTCTCTTTCTTCCTTACTCATCTTTTACTTCTTATGCTTTCTCCTTGCTTTTTTTTTCTCTTTTTTTTTCTTCCAACCCAGATTCATCAGCACCTAAATCCTCCAACAACCCTTGGTAAGTGGGTTTATTTTTCTGTTTTCTTTTTTTTTTCTGTTATTCTTTTTTTCTTCCTCCCTATTTAGACCAACAATGCACAGCCCACCCAGCCTCAGACTCATCAGTATTCACTCAAACCCTTTCTAAGCTTTTATTTTATTTTTTTTGTCGCTTTTTCTGTTCTTCCTTGCTTTTTATATCTTTCTTTCCTTTTCTCAACTTGCTTTACACCCTCTTCATCAACTGCCCTAGGTAATGTTTTTCTTTGTGCTTTAATTTTTCTATTTTGCTTTTTTTTATATCTTTTAAACTACCATCATCATAACCATATATATATATCACTAATAAATAAATAAAAACTTTACTATCATCATAATCATAACAATAATTTAAAACATTAGCATCATCAACATATCAATCAATAAATAAAAACACTACCATCATCATCATCATATCAAATCAATAATGAATAAATGAAAACTTTCCCATGATCATCATCATCATAGAAATAATTAAAACACTACCATCATTATCATCATATCAAATCAGTAATGAATAAATAATAACTTTTCCATGATTTTAATCACCATAGTAATAATTTAAAAAATTACCATCATCATCATATCAATCAATAAATAAAATCATTACCATCCTCATCCTACCAAGTAAATAGTTATAATTATTTACTAGAGTAAAGCTAAACCTTCACCTCTCACCTGAATAATTATTTTTACTTTATAAATTACTTATAATTTTTCAACTACTTAATAAATAAAATAAAATAAAATATACAATTATAAAAGTTCCCACATTTTTTTATTCCTTGACAGTGTCCTCATGACAGCTGAAAAGTATACCAGAGTATAATAATACTTAATATTAAAATCGAATAATTTTATTTACATTGACATACACAGAAGACACTAAATAAATCAAATAACTTTTATTAACCTGAAATATACAGATAAATACTCTATATGAGAACATTTTTCAAGGGTTCCTAATGGTATAGAAGATTTTACAGTGGTCTTAATGGCGGTGAAGGTGGATAACTTAAGGATTTATATAAATTTACATAGATTTTCATCTTAGATGATTTATTACTTAAATAAAAGGAAAGTAAATATTTTATTATTACTTAAAAGGAGTTAAATTATGCAAATTGTAATGAATAAACCAGGTATAGTAGTGATAGGATTTTTATTGGTTGTATAAAAAATATATATATATTGAATAATGAAAAAAACAACACAAAATAGAAGGCCTTTGTGAGTACACAGAGTTAAGAAGCCTTGATACAAGAGTGTGAGAGAAAAAAATCCTTCCAAAATAAGAAATGACAAATAACAAAGTGTGCTAAAAAGATGCACCAATAAAAATTATTTTAATGCATATATCAATTTATTTATATATTTTAAAGTTTACTGTAAGGTCACACCTAGAATGAAATAATTTGAAGAAAAATATTATATTGATAGAATTTTAAATTTTTTAAATGAAAGAATTTGAATTTTAAAATTTAGTATTACTATATTTTTATTTCTCTTTTAACCTGTCATTGGGCATGGTTTTAGGGAATAAAAATATGATGGACAAGATTATTAGTTTTAAATATTTACAAAATTAATATATTGAAATTAGTTAGTTTATTAAAAGTAATAAGAAAGTAAATATAATATGATTAATAATAAAAATATAAAAAAGGTGTGGCTTCATCCCAGTAAATATGTAATTATTTTACTAGGTTAGTCTAGTAGCCTTGCTGACACTCCCTTACTCTAAAAAAACAATAAAAAAATGCTTTAATTTTTTCTTTTTATATTTCTTTAGTTGAGAAGGAAGTTTTGATATCTCTTTCCCAAGTATCCAAGAATAATATTCATAAGATTTATTCTTGAATCTCAATAATTATTCAGTACCCTTTTCAACAGTGATAATTCTGTCATATATAATCCTATCAATTTCTACTGTCTCACTGATTTCCTTTTGGATATTTTTTGGTCTTCCCTTCCTTTTGGGAAAAAAATCACTATAGGATGTGTAAGGTTTCAGAAGAGATATTGGAAAAACAGGATGTTTCCTGTCATATAAAGAGTACAGAATAACTTCAACTGCATTATCACCAACCATTTTTCTGACAACAAATGGACCTATAAATGGGTCTTTGAATTTGTTATTACCTTTTAAATTGATGTGGACTTTAGAAATCAGTATTTCATCACCCTTTTTAAAAGTTTATTCTTTATGGGATTTGTCACACCTCTTCTTCTCATATACAAATAATTTTTCAATACATTTTTGGGCATGAATTCTGAAAATTTGTTGCATTTGAAGAAAAGATTTTAAACCAGGATGTAAATCTAATTTAAATATTTTATTATTGATAATTTAGGCAGAAGTAATTGGAACATATCAAAACCAGATCTCAAAAGGCTTTCTTAGAGTAACAGAATGAACAGTGCTATTATAAGCAAATTCCAAACCAGGAAGTAAGGTGACTCAATCATGAGTGAACCTGTCATAGTCTTTGTACTCAAGGCAAAAGGCACAATACCCTTTTATCATTTCCTCTAAAGTTCTAATCATTCTCTCAGCTAATCCATCAGTCTGGGGGTGATGGGCAGTAGAATTCTTCAGATCACAACCACAAACATCCATCAGAGACCTCCAAAATTAAGAAGTAAATTTAGGTTCTCTGCCATAGATTATGGCCTTTGTGAAACCAGAAGTGTTAAAAATATGACATCACCACAAGAAAGTTAACTCTTTAGTGGAAACATCTTTGTGAAGAGGGATAAACTTACACATTTTTGTGAATCTGTCCACAATAACCCAGAAAGAGTTATAACTGTCTTTTCTGGAAATGGGAAAATCTGTTACAAAATACATGTTTATTATCTGCCATGGTGAATCAGGAGCTTCTATATGTTGCATTAATACAGCTCTTTTTCCAGTCAATCTTTTTGATTTCTGGAAAGAATCACAGGATTCAACATATAGTTTGGTGTCTTCAGACATATTAACCCACAAAGCAGTGTTCTTAATTCTAATCATTGTTTTTTCAAGATCAAAATGTCCAGCCAATATGTCACCATGAAAAATCTTCAAGATGATCTTTTTACTAGAAGAAGGAATAATAATAAAATCACTCAACTTTTTTCTATGATAGAGGTAGCCTTTATCAATTGAAAATTTACCTTTCTCCAAAGCAGTTTGGTGCTTTGGTGGGAGGGTTTTAATTAATGCTTGTATTGAAGCATTTTTTAGATCATTTAATATATTACATAACTTCTTTAAGTCAGTGTATTTTGTAATATGAATCCAGAATAAGCTGTAATAGCTCTTCCTCCATATCAACCACATACATCCCATGAATATGAAAAATTTCATCCTCAGGATCACATGCAAGATTTGAGTCATCATTTGGAGAATATAACCTTGAAAACATATATACATTTGAGTAAAAAATACCAGCCCTATAAACTATTTTCATCCTACCTCTGTATTCTTGAACAGCTAACTGCCATCTGAACATATGTTTTTTAGGTGTCTTCAAGCTCAAGAGGGATTTCACTGCACTGCAGTCAAGGACAAGTTCAAATTTCTGGAAATCCAGATAATAATGTAGTTTTTCTAGAGCTGAGGCTACTGCTAAATACTCAAGTTGAGGGGAACAATATTTCAATTCACTATTTTTCAAGGTTCTTGACATATAACAAATTACTACTTCTGATACTTTATCATTCATAAATTTTTTTTTATGGAGAGAAGCACCAAGGCCAATAAAACTGGCATCAGTGTATAAAACCAATGGTTTATTAAAGTCAGGCAAGGTAAGAATTGGTGCAGATATCAAACATTGTTTCATAGTGTCAAAAGCACTTTGTCTTTCACTTTTCCAGACAAAAGCAACATCTTTCCTAGTTAATTGGGCTAGAGGTAATGCTATTAACTGATAATTTATAATATACTGTCTATATTGTCCACAAATTCCCAAAAAACTTTGGAGCTCTCTAACTATAGCAGGAGCTTTCACCTGTTGTATGGCTGCCACTTTGTTCTGGTCAACACATATCTGTAAACCTTAGACAACATGACCAAGCACTTTCAAAGATGAAAACCAAATTTACTTTTTTTCAAGGCAATTGTCATATTTATTTCATCCATCTTATGGAACACTTTACAAAGGTGGTTAAGATGGTACTCAAATGTTTTAGAGAATATGATGATATCATCAATGTAAACTATCAGCCATCCCTCAATTATATCTTGATGGAATGTGTTATCCATAACCTTTTGAAAAACTGAAAAGGAAATTTTTAGGGCCAAATGGCATCCTGACATACTTATAAATACCCATATGAGTAGCAAAAATCAGAAAATTCTGGGAATTCTTTTCAACAGGTACCTGGTGATATCCTTTATTACCATCTAAACAGCTGATATATTTAGCACCATGTAAGGTAGCATGTATAAAGCTAATTCTAGGTAAAAAATAAATATCATCTACAGTATAGGTATTTAATGCTCTATAATCACCACTTAACCTGGCTTTATCATATTATATGAAATTAGGACAGGTGAGATAACACAAATTTTAGGTGTTTCAACTACCTTTTCAATAATACTCACTTTTAAAAGGGTAGAGATATTATCTTCAATATTATTTCTCTTTGTGGGCAAAGAAGGGTAAGGCTTCTTCTTTAAACTAGTTGGTATTTCAGTTAATGCGCAAGATAATGAGAGCTTCATTTCCTCTTTTACCAATCCTAATTCATGTGACCCATGAGCAAAGGCCATGGGAAAAGATTTTATCAATTGAATGATGGAATCTTTTTCCTCACCAGAAAGTTGTTCTCCAAAAGAAGCAGTGTCAATTTCTGACAGAAGGGAAGGCACTTCCTTTGTAGATCTTCCTTTGTATTGAACTACAGAATGACATGTGTTCAATACTGGTGTTAATAACTTTTTTGGGGAAGAAAATTTAAATTTTCTCTTCCTATTCAACCCCATTGTGAAGCATTGGTTTGAGGAATCCAATTTCATGCCATATTTAAATAAAAATTCATTTCCCACAATGAACCAACTACTTAAGTTATCATTTTTCATAACTAAAAAGTCACACATAGCTCTTACAAAGCCATGGTTATATTTGAAAAATAATGTAGCTTTGTATTTACCAATGGTGGACAAAACAGAGCCATAACCTCTCCAATTTTCAGATATGATAGGCATAAGTTTTGATTTATAATCTTGATCCACTGAAGAAAGTAATTTTTCAGATACCACACTTCATCCAGCTCCAGAATCAAAAACAACCTCAATGTTCTTTCAATTAATCAAGACTGGTGCCTTGAGAGGGGCAATAATCACTGAGATGTCTTCTAGATTCTTTATAGTCTCAGCATTTTCTACTATAGATAAATCATTATTCTCAATGTTAATATTATTTAAATAATGAATATCTTCTTCCAGCATTAAAATTTCCTGGTGAGATTCATAAGAAATATTGCTGGCACAATAACTTGAAGTATCATCAATTGCAACAGTTTCATCAGCATGTTACTCTGTTTGTTAAACAAGATTTATTTTCTTTTCACAAACATGGCATTTCTGAAAAGGCTTGCTGTATTTAAAGCAATTATTAGTTTCATACTTTTTTGGTGCAACAGGGGCAGAAGGTTTACCAACATTTTCAGGAAGTTTCTGCTGGTAATTGGAGGTTTTCTCCAATGAAGATTTAGGAATGAACCTTCTAGAATAATACATGTTATTTAAAAGGATCTCATTACAAGTATTAATAAAAGAAGAGGGTTCTCTTGAGAACTCAGTCCTAGCAACCATTAAGTCTCTCAGGGACATATACAATTTATAGAGGATCCTGTCCTTCCATAATCAAAATCCATTTGAGGGTCCATTTCTCTCAGGATATTTACAAGCTTCATCAGGAACTCAATAAGATTTTCTGTAGAAGAAGAGGTATATCTAGCTTCCTTGCACTGCCTTTGTTGGGCTAACCTAAACTTGGAACCACCAAACTGTGCTTTAATCAATTTCTTCCAATCTTCCAAGGAGTAGTGATTTTTATCTAAAAGGACAGATTCATACCATATTAGGGCAAAATTCGAAAATATAGAAATTAATTATGACACAATTTCTTCATCTGGAAGTTTGTAAGAATTCATCAGGTTATCAATTCTGCAAATAAATTGCTGCCAATCAGAGGAAGAATCACCATCAAATGTTGGGTATTGGTCAAGTTTTGGCCAATTATTTTACTTTCAGGCAGTTACTTTGTTACAAAATTACTTCTGAGTGAGAAGAAGATGTACCTTTTCTAAGTGGGAAGTAATCTCATTGTTTAACCCTTCTGTAGATGAAAAATGTGCACCATCAATTTTCGATAGAAACTCAGGAATATCTACAGAAATTTCTGGCACTAATTTTACTTTAGATGAACTAGGCACAGGTATAACTGGGGTATCTTGTGCAATAGGTTTTTTCAAATAAGTTCCAGAATACTTTTGGCCATATAACAAGGAGTTAAACTTTTATTCAATGTTTGTTAGTCTAGTTTTCAATATTGGAATATTGGATATTGTCTCATTTATAGTTTCAAAAGATAGTTGATTCTTGTTTTTCAGAGTTGTGTAATTTTCACTTAGTCTTTTCAAGTTCAACTTATGACCCTCTTCTTCCTGGAAACAGATAGACACAGTGTCTTGTAACTTAGAAAAATAGTTCTTGATATTTTTCCACAAAGCAACTTTCTTCTCATGAGTTACTTTGTAATAATATAAATCATTTGAAACTTTTTGTAATTCACTTCTCACTTACTGGTAACCTTGTTCAGTTAAAAGACTGTTAAATTTTTGAGTCAATTTAAGGTTGTTCATTATATGATTTTGTTTGGCAATAATATCTCTCAAATATTCATCATTAATGGTAGCTACATCAGGAGTATTTCTCAATAAAAAACAGAATAGTTTTCTAGATTCTCATAAACTTAAGGATCAATTGTTTAATCTATAATGGCCATATCAGGGTTAATCATTGAAGTAGCAATTAATACTAAAGGAGTAGTAACATTAGAATATTGATTAATATGCCTACTAGAGCCAGCCTCTACTGGTCTAAAGGTATTATCTCCTTTTCCAGAATTACCTGAAGTATCTGAATCAGTAACAAGAAAGGAAACTTGAGATTTAATGGAGGGGCTTACCATGGCTTTTGAAAAATTTGGAGTTGTTTTATTTCCTTTTCCTTCCTCCTTTGTAGGGATAAGGAGGGGTTTGATTGAACTGTTGGGGTCTGGAGTTAACTTACTGAGTTGCTTGTTACATCTTTTAAGCTTGGAGGGAGTCCCACTGAGTGTTGAGCCAGTCCCATTTCAATTTTGAGACTTCCACCTTTTCCTGTGGTTGAGGAGCCAACTGTGGAAGGGTTTTTACTACTGGAAGAGGTTTCTTCTTCTCTTGAAGAAAGATTTCCACATTTCTTACTTTATCTTCTAGCATTTCTACCTTTGACCTTAGCTTGAGGCTCTCTGATTTCAAATCCTTGATGTGAGTTGAGAGGTTGCTGAATTGCTACTGCAAGGGCATCTTTTTTATTTTGAAGCCTCTTGGAGGCTCTTCTGGGGGTTCACTGGAGGCTTTTGATCCAGAGCAGTCTTTTCTACTTTTAATTCTATTTCTTGCACTTCCACATCCTGATTGGTCCAATAATTGATAAATTTGAGCATTTTTTGCAATCAAAGGAGAGCTTACAGAATTCTCATCATAATCAATCAAGTCTAGTTCCTCATCACGGGCAGCAGAAGCACTTTGATCAGTCATTGTTGTATATAACCTGAACTGAGAGAAAGAAATATTAAAATTTAATCAGTTATTATTTTACTTTGTTGAAAGAAAAAAAAGAGAAAAAAAATATTTCAAGTATATTATTAATTATTAGGATTTTTAATTAACTGAAATAATGAAAATATAATATTTATCAGGACAAAAAATTAACTGAAATAATAATCACAATTTTTATTAATTAAATTAATTAAGGTATTTATAGTTTATTACCAGGATATAAAATAAATAATCTGAAATAGTAAAATAACTTATTAATTATCAGGAAAAAGAGTCAACTGGAATAATTAATACAAGTATCAATTAATTATTAATATATATTGATATATAATTATCAGGACTATGGGTCAACTGAAAATTTTATAACGAGGATTTTTAATATCAACTAAAGTAATTTAACATAATTAATTTAAATAAACTATACATTTATTATTATACTTCCAGGACAATTGTCAACTGAGAAAATAAAATAAAATTTTAATTATCAGGACAATTTCAACTGAAATAAAAAAATGATATAATTTATTAAAAGAATTGTATTACTTCTAGGACTAAGAACATGATTGCTATATCTTGGTCAACTAGGAAAAAATTAATATTTACCAGGCACCTTCCCCTGTGATGTGAAAAGTTTAATGTGATCACAGAGTGCTGAGTAAAAAATATATGTTGTGGTCTTCCAACATTGGCAGGGGCCTTTAATGTGTTGTTTAGCACTGTTTTTGCATGTCTTAATTGACATCTGTTGAAGAATTGGGTGTTTTTCAGTATTTATTCCATGAATATTGTGACTGAAAGTATCACCACGCAATATGGGGGGCGGACTTGCTAGCGAGTCCGCAAACTTGGACCCAAACTCACCACAGATTGAGCACACATTGAGCTATTGATAAAGGAACCATACAATCAGGGATGAACACCACTCAGCAGAACAGTTTTAGGTGGGTGTCCAAGTAGAGTTCAGCATGAGTTCAGTATGAGTTCAGTCTGAGTTCCATCTGAGTTCAGGTTGAGGACTTGCTAGCAAGTCCACCCCCTATATTGCGTAGTGTATGTGGGTACTATCATTGGATAGCCCCGGTTTTTCTCTATATTTCATGTCTTTATGATATGTATCATATTCTAAGTTTTGAGGGGTCATTTCCTCATTTTTCAGTTACAAAAGATAGCTGTTTAATTTTGTTTTTCATGTTTTACGGGATAACCTTAAGTCTTAGGGTTAAGTGCTTAGTACCATTAGATAGGGCTGATTTAGCTCTATATTTCATGTCACAATGTTGTTATAGCGTAATTTTGTGTTTTAAGGATTTTAGTAGTTGTAGTGAATTTTTCTAAGTAGATTAGGTGTTTTTATTAGTTTTCTGGCTTCAGGGAGGCGGGGACACTTCAGGCATGTCAGGCAGCCCACCTGCCTCTGTTTTAGAAGGTTGGGGAGTGCTTCTGGAGGGTTTTTATTCAATTTGGCTGGTACAGGTGCCAAATTTGTTGGTGTGCATGGGCTCTTAGATAGTGGTCTGTGTGTACATAGTGAATAAGACAGTTTGGGGAATTTTTAATCATCATACAACCATCCGGAGGTGATATCCTTGTTCCTCACTCAGTTTTCACTGTTTTTGGCCACAATTGGCTGTGTTTGTTGCAAGGTTAGTTCTTCATTTAACTCAACCTTGGCAAAAGGTTCTCTAGTATAGTCTTGTAAGCTATATCAAGTATTATTGCTGTCTCTGGTGTGGATTTGAAGCCTACATCAAGTATCTTTGCTTTCTCTTGTGTGGAAATTGGTATACATTTTAGTTCTTTGGTCTGGTAGTCTGTCTGGGGACTACTTTCTTGGCTCATCAAGCAGTCAAGTGTGTTTAAAAAGGGGCTTTAGCAAACAGGAACCAACTTACTTTAGCAAGTAAATCTCACTCTATTTTTCTAAAGGGACAGGGGATTTTCTCTCTGGTTTTTCTCCAACTCCCTTGGTCAAGGCCTATAGCTAGTACTATAGGATTGTCTACATTTCTGGCACCCAATGTGGAGTAGAACTTGCTAGTTCTTTGGAATCTCTGTTTTCTTTGGTTGGCTCTTTTATGTTTTTTGGTCTGGAGGAATGGCTTCTGGTTCCTCTATTCCTGTGGTGACTGTCAGTGGGGGAGATGGTCCTCCTGCTGTGATGGTCAGGGAGTGTGTTAGGATCAAAACTTGGGATGGTACCAAGTTTAATGGGGAGGATGTCAAGTGGTTTCTGGAGAAGTATGAAACTGCTTCTGGAGTGGATGGTGCTTCTTACCTAGACATGGTAAAGCAAATTATCTTCTTCATTGGTGATAGGGCAGTGGAGAAGGAGGTTGTGGCCATGCCTGGCTACAAGAAGAGGGATTGGAAGTTATTGTGTAGGGAGATTGTAGATAGATGGGGTGTCAGGTTCAATATGGTGGATCTGAACAAGGTTTTCAGTGAATGGCAATCTTATGGTGGTGTTGTTAACTTGCATAGTTACAGAAAGTTTCTGCTACAGTTTGATCCTGTGGTAGAATTCTTGGTGGAAGTGGAGGAGCTGGTACATGAAAATGCTGCCAAGGATGTTTTTTGGTCTGACCTGGCTAGGGATGTCAGGATCAATGTGTTGAAGGAGCTGTCAAGAAAGGACTTGATGAAGACTCTTTCTAATGGGGACCAGAAGTTGCCTACCTTGGATAAGGTGAAGGAGGCTGTTGAGACCCATTTGAAGTTTTGGCTGTGGATACCTATCAGGAGGAGTGTGCCAAATATGTCAGCAAAGTCAGTGAGGCTTGGGCTGAAGAGGAAGTTAGGGTGAAGTAGGAGGAGAAGAATATGGTGCAGGTTCCCAAACAGGAGAGGGACCCAGTGGTGGAGCAGTTAGCTGATCTCACAAAGCAGCTGAATAATTTTGTTCAGGAGGCTAAGAAGGTCAATAAGGCACATTCTCAGCCTAGAGATTTTGATAGGAGGGCTGGTAGGAGTGATCCTTTGGTCTGCTCTTATTGTAGCAGGAGGGGGCACAGGTCCAATGATTGTTGGGCATTGAACAGGGATGTGTCTGAAGGAAAGATGTAATTTGATGGCAGGGTTTTCAAGCTCCCTTATGGTTCTTTTGTGAAGCCCAGTGAAGGGCAGTCTCCTGTTGATTTGGTCGGGAAAAGGGGTGGTCTCAATCAAAGGAGGCCAAGGATTGAGGAGATTCCTGATCAGGGGAAGAATTCTGGTAATGAAGATGATGATGTCAAGGGAAAGGGGAAGGAGGTCAATAAGGTCTATTTTTCTACTTCCTTTGGTGGTTTGGAGTTGTATTCCTACGGTTGACAGTCAAGTGGAGAATGCTTGGCTTGTGTTTATGGTGTGGAAGAAGAAAAGGTGGGAAGGCCTAGGAGCAGTTCTCAGGCCCAACCAAAGCCAAATTCTTCAAAGGTGGATCCTAAGCTGAGTGCAGCTAGGATGAGGTACAGCAAAGAGCAGCTGTACAAGATTCGGAAGGGTATGGCTGACATGGGCCCCCCTAGTTTTGCTGCATTGGACATGAATGGTGAGCCAATGCCAATGGAGGTTGATTCTGACTCTGAGGAGGATGTCCCTTTGGATTCATTTCCAAAGCCTGCTGGAGTTAGAGGTTCTGGTGAGGGATCTGGTTTGGTTCCTGTTGATGGTAAATCTGTTGGTGGTGCTGGTCCTCAAGAAGCTTTTAGGATCAAGGTAGTGAAGCCAAGGGCTCACTTTGAGAGGCCAGTGGTTTCTGGTCAATCTAATGTTATGGACTCTGTTCTTGAAAGGATGAATAAGGGTCAGGTTTCCCTTTCTTATGGGGAATTGTATGCAATCAGTCCAAGGTTGTCTGATAGACAGAAAAAGTTGTTGACCAGGAGAAGAGTTTCTTCTGGGGAGGTGGAATACATTTTTTATTCTGCTGAAAACTTTGGTGAGGGGTTGGAAACTCATTTTTCTGCTCCTCTGTATTATGTCAATGTCACTCTGAATGGCAGGGAGTCAAGGGCTTTGGTGGATTAAGGTTCTCATATAAACCTGATTTCTTTGTTTGAGGCTACTCATTTGGTCCTCCCTATCAAAACTGGTATTGGTGAGAATTTGAGAGAGATTGGTGGCCATGTCACTGGACTGGTTGGAACTTCTGAGTTTGTGAAGTTAGATGTTGGTGGAGCCTCAGGGAAGGTTCATTTTTATATTGCTAAGGGAACAGTTAAAGCTGTTTTGGGTGGGCCATTCTTGATGGATTTTCAGGCGAGAATTTGTTATCAATTTGATTTGGGAATCAGTTTGGAGTTGACTGGTGAAGATTAAAGGAGACTTCACATGAGGTTATCATCTCCTGGAGAGGATGGTTGAGAGACCAGGCCTGGTTTATCTTCAATGTGCCAGTGCATGGATTGTTTTAAGAGAAGAAGAGAAGTGGGTGCTGTGGTACGTGCCTCACAGGTAGTATAATTTTAGACCAATCAGCGCGTGTAGTCCAGGAAGGACAAAGGGAGTTAGCACAGTAGGTAGTGCTAAAATATAATATGTATTTGTGTGTTTCAAAGAACAAAGCAAATGGAAGTGTGGAAAATGATTAAGGGTTGGTGCGCTCGGATTTTGCAGCGAGATATTCCGCACAATGGGGAATAGTGTGTTATTGATTTAGGACTGTAAAGTGCTAAATAATATGGATTTGGACCTTCCAATAACTATGTGTTATGCATTAAGGAAGGAGTTATGGTTTAAGGATGACTCAAGTGCATAGTATACTGCACTGCAGCTAGTTGGGTAAACTTACTGAAACAGGTAATAAAGGAGGCTAACTAGTTAAGTGAATCATCAGAACTATGAAATTAGTATTAAAGAAAGGAGAGTGGGGACTAAATCACAAAACTACCCAAGAGTCAAGGCAACTATGATCAGCATTAGAATGGGTAAAACCTGAAAGTAGTGCTGAAACATAACAATAGTATAGTCAAAAGTGTATATGTGGAGTATGAGTGAAACAAGCTAATACTAGTGTTAGTATTCATAGGGTATGTTTTAGGTGCTGTAGTTGCTACAAGCAGTGTACGTAGTTTACTAATAGATTAGTTATTGTTTTACTAATGTGGCGCTAGAGCCAGCACTGAAAATCCACTGGGGAACTGTGTCTTGAGTACTGTAAAAATATAAAAGGAGGACTATTTGATAGAGATAGGGAGTCTTTTTGTAAGTAGAATATAAGAAGAATAGAATAAGTGAATTAGAGATATTTTTCTAAGTCTTTTATCATTCATGCGTCTGTGTGTGTCTTTCATATAATATAGAGAAAAAAGTGCAACATGAAAAGAATATATAGATTTAGTAGGATTGACTATTATTAGAGTTATTTTATTGCTATAATAAGGCATATTCAAAAAGAGCGCTTCAAGAGGGAGTATCTGTGGATATTAGCGCTTGTTAAGAATAGAAATATCCAGATAGTAATACTTGTTTTTCCTGATCTGTAAAACTCATCTCTCAACTTAAAAATTTTCTAATCAAATATTAGTGTTACACATTATTGCGCTGTATTTAAAAATAAGAGTGGCAGACGCTTCTTTTTAGAAATTGAAGAGGAGAACCAACCCATTTCGCATTGTGTCTACTTTTTAGTACTTTAGAACAGTCTACAGTGCTGCCTCTGGTTTTTTGAATTGTGGCTCAGGCTCTAGTGAGGGTCTGTCTTTTTTAGAATGAGGAGGGCTGATCACCCTAGTGCTACAACCTCTCCTGAAGATGAGAAAAATTCCAGGTTGTAGTAGGTCAGCTCCCTTGGAGATATACCAAGTGGATTTTCAACTTTCTCTTTTTAATGTTTCTCTTCTCTGCAAGTATTCATCAAGTTTCTTATCAAGTCTCTGTTCTCTCTCAAAATTCTCAATTATTTTAAATTCAAGATCAAGGAAGAAGATTAGTTATATATCTTTATTGAAAGATATGCGGTGTAGAGTAGACTCCTACAGTCACCTTTCTGCAGGCAGAATCCAAGGGAGTTGGAAAAACAAAAAGAAATCCCTGTCCCTCTAAGTAAACATAAGATTCAATTAACTAAGCTTGACGATCTGCTTGAAGAGTTGGATAAGTTGAAAATCTTAGAGAAAGACTTTGAAAGTGTTGGAAACCTATAATATAGGAAAAAAATAAGTGCAATAAATGATTACACCCCCAAAACAAATACCTAATACCAGATTACACTGATACCAGTCACAGCAAATACTTAGAACAAGCCCCAACACTTTCCCCAGAGACTGAAATATACAGTAAAGTACCCCAGAAACTACCCTTGGGATGATCTGTTCAAAGTTGCCTTATTTAAGGTCTGCCCCAGATTTACCCAGTCTCACACCAAAATTAAAGAGTGTTCGTTATTATATTTTTATTTTATAAATTTAATAAGAAAAGAAATAAATTTTAGTCACCAAGGATGAGAGCAATCCAATGGTACCCTATATGTTGATATTTTTTATTATAATTGTTGTTATATGTTAAATATTGTTAATTATCATAAAAGACCCTTGTTATCGAAACTAAAAGACAAAAAACATGTAGAAGACTAAGATTCTCCTCCTTCCATCTGATTCTCCTCCTCCAGACCTTTCCAACAATACCCTACATGCATAGGATCTACAATAATCTATTGATCTAACAAGCATGATAAATTCTAACCAAATTTTGCCACAATAGCCAAACTTTTCTGCAGTGACCAAACTTTGCACTGGTGATCAGACTTTTCTACAGTGACCAAACTTTACCACAGTTCCCAGACTTTTCTGCAGTGACCAAACTTTGCACTGGTGATCAGACTTTCCTACAGTGACCAAACTTTGCACTGCTGATCAGACTTTCCCATTATGAGCAAATTTTGCCACAATGAGCTCTTTTTGCCATAATGAGCTAATTTTTCCATAATGAGCTAATTTGGCCAGAGTGAGTTAATCTTTTCACCATAACCAAACTTTTCCACAATGACAGAATTTTTCCAGTACACTTCGCTTTTGCACCGGAAAATCACCGGAACAAACCAGAGTGCACCAGAGCGCACCGGAAAAAAATGGCTACTCCATGAGCACACTGCATCCACCAAAAATACCAAGAGAGCCCTAGAAAATCCAGTAAAACCAATACCCAATCCATGAAACCATCAAATAAAAATAGGAATACCAACATATATCCATTCCAAAACACCATAAATCCTCCAAAAAATAAGCATAAATCCTCCAAAAATCACCATAAATCCACCCAAAAAAACTCCAGTTAACACCCTTCAATCAAATTAACACCCGCTAACACCATGATTTTCTTCCAACCAAGGTCCAATCAAATTTTCACCTAAGTAGCCTACCCAGATTTGGAATGCCACAGCAGAAAGGTTTTGGAGTGGTGAGTTTGGGGTCTAAAAGTAAGTCCTCCTAATGGTGCACAGCTAGTATTTCTTCTACACCTTTCAAAAACACTACCTGGGCCACACCTGTGAGCATTGGGGAAACCCCTGTTTATTTTTGTAGGTCAGAAGAAAACTCAAGAAAACAAGATTAAAATTTCAAGATAATTCAAGAAAATCAAAAAAAAAATCTGAAGATAATGAAGAAAGAAGATCATCAAGATCAATTTTGGCCCTCCAGCATGAGGTTAAACTGCAGAAATTTATAAAAAAAGAAGATCATCAAGATCAATTTTTGGGCATCCAGCATGAGGTTAAACTGCACAATTTTAAAAGAGTTGATTCTGAAGATGAATCAAGATTTGAAGATTTGGAAGACGGAAGTGAAGATAAAGATTTGGAATTGCGAAAAAGTTTTGGAGTGGTGAGATTGGGGTCTAAAAGTAAGTCCTCCCAATTGTGCACCACTAGCGTTTCTTCTACACCTTTCAAAAACTTTACCTTGGCCACACATGTGAGAAATGGAAAAACCCTTGGTTTTTGTTCCAGGTCTGGTGGTGAAGATTTCCTGAAGATCCCTCAAGTTGAAGGTGGAGCGACAAAGTATAAGAAGGTAGCACAGAAGATTAGGCCTGTCAATGAGCCTATGCCTGTGGGTTTGAATCCGCCCTTGAAGAGACCTCCTTTGTCAAGAGATCCATACTGTACTCCTTTGGTGAAGAATCATCCAGAATTTTTAGAGAGGGCTAGGGTGACTGTGGAAAGGTTGAAAGTTGTTAATTTTGGTCCTCATGAGTGGTTTTCTGAAGAAGAAAAGAAGTTGTTGTTGCACGTTATTGTGCTAAGGGAAAAAGCTGTGGATTTTGTTGAAGAGGAAAGGGGTATATTGAAGCATTCTTATGGGGAACCTAACTTGATTCTTGTGGTTTGTTATAAACCTTGGCAAATCAAAACTATTGTGATTTCAGCTGCTATCAGAGAGGATTTTGTGGAGATTGTTAGGGAAAGAGTCAGGACTGGGTTATACGAAAAATCAACATCCAGTTACTCAAGTCCGGTTCTCTGTGTAAAGAAGCAGAATAGAAAGTTGAGGGTGGTTCATGATCTTAGAGCCTTGAATAGAGTCACTATCAAGGATGCTGGTATGCCACCAAGTGCAGAGGAGTTTGTTGAGGCTTTTGCTGGAAAGGTGTGTTATGGTTTGGGTGATATTATGGGTGGTTATGATGAGAGGGAACTTCATACAGATTCAAGGCCTCTTACAACTTTTGAGGCTCCTTTGAGAATATTTCAGCTCACTAGGTTGCCTCAAGGAGCAACTAATTCAGTGTTAGTATATCAAGCACAGATGGCTTGGATTTTGCAGGATGAGGTTCCTACTCATGCTGGTATTTTTATTGATGATGGTGGAATTAAAGGACCATCCACTGATTATGGTAATGAGGTGTTAACGGAGAACCCTGGAAAAAGGAGATTTGTTTGGGAATATGCAATAACTCTAGAGAGTGTGTTGTTTAGGATTGAAGAGGCTGTTTTGACAATTTCAGGGTCAAAATTCTGTTGTTGTGTTCCTGCTTTGGAAATTCTGGGTCATGTGGTATGTAAAGAGGGAATGTTTATTGCAAAGAAAAAGATTAATAAAATTCAGTCATGGCCAAGGCCTAAAAATACTACTGAAGTCAGGGGATTTTTGGGTGTGTGTGTATATGTCAAGATTTTTATTAAGGATTTTTCTTTGTTTGATTCACCTTTAAGGAGGTTGACCAGGAAAGATGCAGATTGGGAATGGACTGAAGAGTGTGACGAGGCTTTTTAGAAGTTGAAAAAGGTTGTTGGGGAAGATATTTTTCTTCACAAGTTGGATTATGGTGTTAGTGCTGGAAAAATTTATCTGGCAGTGGACTCAAGCTATATTGCGGCTGGTGCTGTGTTGTCTCAGGAAGATAAAACTGGGAGGGTCATGCTAGTAAGATATGAGTCTGTGGTGTTTAATGAGGTGGAATCTAGGTATTCTCAACCTAAGTTGGAATTGTGTGGTGTAGCAAAAATTTTAAAGAAGCTACAGACTGTTTTGTGGGGGCAGCATTTTGAGCTGCAGGTGGATGCAAAATCTTTAGTTCAGATGATCAATACACCTAGTCTTCCAAATGCATCCAATGACTAGGTGGGTGGCATTTATTCAACATTTTTCTTTTGACCTGTTACACAAACCAGGCAAAACTTTTACAATGCCTGATGGATTATCAAGGAAGCCACCTAAAAATGAAGATTCTGAGGCTGAAGAGTTGGATTAAGATGTTCCAGTGGTTAGAGCCAGCACAAAGGGTGCTGAAGATTTTTCTGACCTCCTTCAAGAGGCTAAACTGGCTGGATCTGATCTTGATTCTGGTGATCAGAATGTTTTTGTTGAGGAAGATGGAGTTGTTGTTTGGGACAGCTCAAATTTGGAAAATGGTGTTCTTGTTAGTGAACTGGATTCTCACAAGATTCAGTGGAGAGAGAAGGATTTCCCAAAATTTAAAGATTGGTATCCTGGTTGGGCTGGTCAATTGGCTCATGTTCACACTGGTGATTTCTATAACAGAGTTGTACCCTTGGATTTTGTTTTGTTGTATTTTGAAGATGAGACCTGGGGTCAGTCTAGGTTTTATTTTATTATGGTGGAATATCTGTTGACCTTGGAGAGGCCAGATAGTTGTGATTATGATACTTGGGTGGAAATCAAGAAGAAGAGTCCTGGATTTTATGTGTCAGGAAGAAGGTTGATGAGGAGGAGAAATCATAATCCTCAAGTTGTGGTGACTCAGAAGAAGGGTCAAGAAGTTGTGTTGAAGTCTTTACATGAAGACCTTGGTCATAGAGGATTTGGGGAGACTTATAGAAGAGTAGCTGTCAGATTTTAGTGGGCATTTATGAAGTTGGCTGTGCAGGGTTGGGTTCAATATTTTGAAGAATGTCAAGTAAGAAGCCACTTGAAACCTAAAGAGGTCTGCTGTGCTACTGGTGTATCAACTGTTTTTTGAAGAGTCAGTCTGGATGCTGTCCATATTAAAGAGGGCAGGTATAAATACTTAATTGTTTCCAGGGATGATTTGTCTGGCTGGGTTGAGGCAGTGCCTCTGGTTAATTTGACTGCCAAGAATGTGGCAGAGTTCTTGAAGAAGGAGTGGATTTATAGGTATGGGTTTATGAAGTTGGTGACAGTTGATGGCCGGCCAGAGTTTGGTGCCAAATTTAAGGAAGCTGTGGCTAGTGTTGGTTCAAAAGTTAGAGTGGCTACACCTTATTATCCTGAAGCTGAAGGCATGGTTGAAAGAGGCCATCAAGTTTAAAGAATGCTTTGGTAAAGATGTGTGGGGATAGTGCTGAAAAGAGGAGGCATTATTTACCCTCGGTGTTATTTGCTGATAGGGTCACTGTGAAGAAGACAACCGGCCTTTCTCCTTATGAGTTAAGGTTTTGTCACAAAGCTGTTCTACCAGTGGACTTGGAAGCTGTCTCTTATCTTTGAATTGATTGTTATGATGGGCACTCAACAGAAGAATTGTTCTGTGTAAGGATGCAACAGTTGGAATGTAGAGAGGAATGTCAAGATAAGGAATACTCTAAAACGATGAAGATAAGTAATAAATCAGTCAGATACTGGGACAAGAAGTTGGCTCACATACTTAGGAATACCTTTAAACCTGTTTGTTTGGTTTTGGTTTAAAATAGAAGTTCTGAGAGTCAGTGGGGAAAAATGTTTGCTGACAGATTGAATGGACCTTACAGAGTCAGGTCTCAGGTGTCTGGAGGTTCTTATGTTTTGGAAGAGTTGGATGGTGTAGTCTTAAAGAAGAGAGTGGCTTCAGATCAGGTAAAGAGGTTTTATCCCAGAGGCACTAGACATGAAGAAGATTTACTCTGAAATGAGGATAAACTGTGGAACGTTCTTTAAATTTTGGAATTTTTGGTGTTGCAGAGCAACTTTTGTGTTGGAAACTTTTTGTTAGAAAGTACCCAGGGAGGGCTTCTAGATTTTTTCTTGGCAAGTGTAGGTGTAACTGATGTGCTTGCTGCTCTGTAGAACATTTACCCCAGATTGTGTGTTTCCAACCCCTTCTCTTAATTGGTTGAACCCTAGTATTGGTTTCTTTTCACAGGTTTTAGTCCTCTATGACTTTAAACTGGAATTTCCATTGGTTTTCAAGTGCTGGACTCTTCACTCTTATTGGTTTTGGTTTATTGTGTTGGATGTTGTGTTTTTGTTATAAGGTACCTAGGGAGGGCTTCTAGATTTTATTTTTGAAAGTGTGGGGGTAACTGATGAGCTGGCTGCTCTGGAGAACAGGTACCCCAGAATGTCTGTCTCAAGTCTTTTGTTTTTCCTAGTTCAATTCTAGTTCTGTTGTTTATTATTCAGGTTTCAAGTAAACTGTGACTTTAAACTGGTTTGGGGCTGGCTTCTTTATCTTTGGTTTTTTTTGGGTTGGTGGTTGATCACTGGCGGTCTCCCATCATTTTTACATATTGGAGGGAGCCCAACCAGTGATCATTTCTATGGACTGGACTTTCGCTTACTGGACCTTTTCTTAATCTGGACCATCCATGGAGCTGGACTTTGTTTTATTTTTTAGTTATGATTTTGCTAGATAGTAGATTCAGATTATTTTCTTTTTTCTCTTTTTTTCATATAATTTTTTATGGGGGTTGTTAAAATTATAAAATCAAAAATATAGGGTGTTACCACATCAGGGTCACCTGGATGTGGGCAAGCATTGGTGGTGAAAGGCTCATCAATTGGCGGGACAATGCTATTTTATCATTTTATTATATTTAATTTTTGTTTTCATTAATGTCATTTTTTATTTTTTATTCTTATTATTATCCTTAATTTATTTTTCTTATTTCAAATCATTTAAATTATTTAAGGTGTATCGATGTTGGCAAGGTATCAGGGGATCAGCTCATCAATTGGCTGGGGGATTCCATTTATATTATTTTTTTATCTTTTATTTTATTTCATTTCTTTTTATTTTATTTATCAATTTTTAATTTTAGTATGTTAGTAGACTGTTAAAAAAATTAGAATTTATAGTTATTAATTCTTTTTTATTTATTATTATATTTTTAATCTTTTTGCAGGAGCTCAATGTCTGGATGATGAAGTTTCTGGAGGCTAGTCCAGATTATGATGTTGTTTTTGTTTTTTGTTGGGGTTGTGGGAAGCACTGTGTTCTTTGAAAATCATTCTGCTTGAGAGATTATATGGATTATACTGGTCAGAAATGGGTTTGGATAGAAGTTCAGATGAGGAAGAAAAAGAGGCAGGAATGGAGAGTTGGAAGTCATTTAAAGGTCCATGGAGGGCAAAGGCTTTCAGTATGTTTGAACACATGGTACTGAGGTGTTGTTTTATGTCTCCATAATCCAGGGTTAAAGAATTTTCTAGAGGTTGGCCAACTCTAATAGTAGATTCAGGAGGAGGGGTGCCAAGTAGACAAGAAGAATTGGATCAGTAATTATTTTTGTTGTTGAAGAACTTGGATGAATTAATGTGGTACTTACAGATTTGAAGCTCATCAAATTTGTAAGCGGCCGGAATTTGGACTTCTGAAGATTTTGGAATGGTGATAGTAGGTGGATCAATCAGGGAAAGGTATGGATTCTCTTGGTCTTCCTCTGAACGTTTTTGAGAAGGTGAACTAGGAGGCTGATGTTCCTGGGGCCTAGTTGGAGCAGCAGGCCTTTTGTTGCTGTTGTTAATATTTCTGCTTGATTCAGTTGGATGAGGTGCTGGTGATGGAGTACCAGGGTTGTTATAAGATGGGGCAAGAGAGGGTGATCTGGAAGCGGATTGCTTTCTTCTGGATGGAGCTCTTGAAGGAATGGAACTGTCAGAAGAATAGTTGGCTTGCAGAGGAGAGGTGTAATTTTGTTGCCTTAACTGGGGGCAAAGTTGTTGTTTTGGTGCAGTGTTGGGTGCTCTGGTGTCTTCCTGGGGTCCTCTGGCAGGTCTCCTAGAAGTTTGGGAAATTTTGTAGTTTTTGGACCTTAGAAAGGTTGGCTGCATTTCTCTGGGAGCAGTGGGAGGTGACTGCGTGGAGTAGTTTTTGTTGATTGGAGGAATTTTGCTGTTTTCTGGTTGTTTTTAGAAGTTTTGCACCTGATTTTTACTGTCTAGTGAGGCAAGCGGGCCACCGGACATTGGCCGGGCCGCCTGGACACAGTCTAGCAGCCTTGGAGAAGATTTTGAAGCTTTTGGAGCTAAGTTAGCAGATATAAAAGCTGTTTCTTGGGGAGTTAAGGCAGTCCTTTTGTGGAGAGTTCTGGAAACTGAGTTCCGGGATATTCTGGATGGTGTGGAGGATAAAGATGAAGAGGCTGGACCAAGCTCTGGGGATCTGGTAGGGGATCTGGAGAGGTATTTATGAGAAGTTGAAGGAGGAGAAATAGGGTGGTTGGCATCTCTGTCACATTTATTCTTCTTGCATTAGCAAGAATCACAGGCCCTGTTGTAGAATTTGGCTTCAGGAGTTGGAAGAGTGAATGTGCAAGGTCTGCACAAAGAGATGCACTGTTGGCAGGCATAGTCCTTGGGAGCAGTGAAGCAAGGAAGATTATAGGGGTCAAAATCAGCTGATCCAGCCATGATCTGCGGTGAGAAAAGATGATGGAAAGAGATAAGAAGGAGATTTTTGTCAGTGGTGGGTAGATGATGAAGTGAAGGTGGAAGTTCAGCAGGTTGGCTGTAGCTGTATTCTGCATGAAATCGGCTTGGTCTATTTTTTTCAAAATTCTGGCAGTCCATCTAGACTTTAAACTGAAATCTGGTATCTGGTAGTCCTCCAAGACTTTAAACTGGCTGGTTTCAAGGAGTTTCAAGAATAGTTGATCAAGACTTTAAACTGAACACTGTGTTAGTCCCCCAAGACTTTAAACTGAGGATTGTTTGATGGTGTAGTCCCCCAAGACTATAAACTGAGGAATAGGTTTTTATTGTTGGAATGGGTTTGAAAGATTGGCAGAGGGTATCCACAGGGAGAGCCTCTGAATTTAGCAAAGGCAAGTTTGGGGGTAATTGATGGGCTGGCAGCTCTATTCACAATTACCCCAGAATGTTTGTTTTTTCTCTGTGTCCTAATGTGGTTGATCTCTGGTTCTGGGTTTATGATTTAGGTTTTTGAGTCCCCCAAGACTATAAACTGAGGGTTTTTAAGTCCCCCAAGAATGTAAAATGAGGATGGTCCCCCAAGACTTAAAACTGAGGGTTGTTTGTGGTTACATCCTATAGAGGGTGTGGTCAATTTTTCTTTTCTAAATCAAACTCAAGTACTAGTGGAATCGCAGAGGGAATCAAGAGATGAAATGAAGTGTTCAGAATTAGCCTTGAACTGGTGAATGAGGTGTCTTATTTTCTCAATATCCTGTGGATCTCTAGTAGGAGTGGATTGGAAGTAGTTTAGCAGAAGGTGTTTCTGTTGAGATGTGTGTTGTTGGAACTTGGCCTTAATTGCGGGTAAGGGGTTTGGTGTTGGTGGTTCAATGGATCCTACATTGTTATCATCACTGTCAGAAGATGGAGGAACTGAGAAGTCATCAGTTTTATAAAGTGGAAGAAAGAAATGTAAGTTTTTACCATCAGATGGACCAGGGATAGTGGAACTTGTTTTTTTAGTGGTTTTGGCACTCTTCTGGGAAGGGTGTAGCTTTTTTGATTAATCTGGGAATCAAGATGGATGGCCCAGATCTTTTGGTGCTGGTAGAAGATGGACCAGGTTGAGGTGGAGGTGAAGCTGTTGCAGAAGATAATGGACCAGGTCTGTAGCAGGTCTTCTTTCTTGAGTGGCAGACATCACAGGATGTTCTGTATGGATGGACAGGAGGTGTGATGGTGCAGATTAGATTATTGTCAATGCAGTATTGGCAAGGACCCATTTCAGAGGAAGATTTGGGAAGAAGGTTAAACATGGTGGTTTGATGAAGAAAGAATGTGGAAATTCTTAATTGGAGGGAGGATGTTGTCTTCCAACATTGGCAGGGGCCTTTTTTGTGTTGTTTGGTGCTGTTTGTGCATGTCTTAATTGACATCTGTTGAAGAACTGGATGTTTTTCTGGATTTATTCCATGAATGTTGGGACTGAGGGTATGTGGGTACTATTATTGGATAGCTCTGGGTTTTCTCTATATTTCATGTCTTTTTGATATTTTTCTTATTCTAAGTTTTGAAGGGTTATTTCCTCATTTTTCGGTTACAAAAGATAGCTGTTTAATTTTGTTTTTCATGTTTTACGGGCTAACCTTAAGTCTTAGGCTTAAGTTCTTAGTACCATTAGATAGGGCTAATTTAGCTCTATATTTCATGTCACAATGTTGTTATAACGTAATTTTGTGTTTTAAGGGTTTTAGTAGTTATAGTGAATTTTTCTAAGTAGATTAGATGTTTTTATTGGTTTTCTGGCTTCAGGATGGCTGGGCTGCTTCAGGGGGCACCTCCGACATTGAGCGCCCGCCCGCCACTGTCTTAGAGGGTTGGGGACCTCTTCTGGAGGGCTTTTATTCAATTTGGCTGGTACAGGTGCCAAATTTTTTGCTGTGCATCGATCTTAGATGGGTGGTCTGTGTGTACATACTGAATAAGACATTTTGAGGCAACTTTAATTATCATACAAGCATCTGGTGATTAGATATTGTTTCTCACTTTGTTTTCACTGTTTTTGGGCCACAATTGGCTGTGTTGGTTGCAAGGTTAGTTCTTCATTTAACTCAACCTTGGCAACAGGTTCTCTGGTATAGTCTTGCAAGCTATATCAAGTATTATTGCTGTCTCTGGTGTGGATTTGCAGCCTACATCAAATATCTTTGCTTTCTCTGGTGTGGACATTGGTCTACATTTCAGTTCTTTGGTCTGGTAGTCTGTTTGGGGACTACTTTCTTGGCTCATCAAGAATTAAAGTGTGTTGAAAAAGGGGCTTTAGCAAACAGGAACCAACTTACTTTAGCAAGTAAATCTCACTCTGTTTTTCTAAAGGGAAAGGGGATTTTCTCTCTGGTTTTTCTCCAACTCCCTTGGTCAAGGCCTATAGCTAGTACTCTAGGATAGTCTACAACGTGAAAGATGATATAATCAGGGTGAGACCTACAGATAGTAACCAGTTTAGTCACTACAAATATATAGGGACAAATACACCTATATAAACCTTAGATTTGGAGTGAGGTTTGATTCTCAGTTGCAGCAAAAAAGGTAAGTCACATTCCTGATGACATTTTTCATTTTTAGTCGTCGACAAGAGCTTGTTGGTCTTGTAGTCAAAGGTCCCTTGGTTGCTGGCATCAAGATAACAATGTGTCAACAACAATTCAGAAGGGCTCCCAACTTTCAAGGGGTCCTAATGGTCTAGAAGATTTTATGGTGGTCCAAACAGAAGTTAAGGTGGATAACTCAGGGATATAAATAAAGGTACATAGATTTTTATCTTAAATGATTTATTACTCAAATAAAAGGTAAAGGAGTAATTTAATATTACTTCAAAGGAGTTAAATTATGCAAATTGTAATGAATAAACCAGGTATAGTAGTAATAGGATTGTTATTGGTTGTATATAAAAAATATAAGTAGTAAATAATGAAGAAAAAAACACAAAATAGAAGGCCTTTTAGAGGCAAAAATGAGAGTGAGTACACGGAGTTAAGAAGCCTTCATAAAGGAGTGTGAGAGAGAAAAATCCTTCCAAAATAAGAAACAACAAATAAAAAAGTGTGCTAAAAATATGTACCAATAAAATGTATTTTAATGTATATATCAATTTATTTGATATATTTTAAAGTTTACTGTAAGGTTACACTTAGTATGAAATAATTTGAATGAAAATATTATATCAATAGAATTTTATCTTTTTTCAATGAAAGAATTTAAATTTTTAAATTTAGTATTACTATATTTTTATTTCTCTTTCAACCTGTTGTTGAGCATGGTGTTAGGGAATAAAAATATGAGGGACATTATCATTAATTTTAAATATTTACTAAATTAATTTATTGTAATTAGTTAATTTATTACAAGTACTAATTAAGTAAATATAATATAATTATTTATAAAATAAGAAAAAAAGTGTGGCCTCATCCCAGTAAATAAGTAATTATTTTACTGGGTTAGTCTAGTAGCCTGGCTGACAACATTCCTTCTAGAACATATTTTAAATTGGAAATTTATATTGTGGGATGTCTCTCCTTGTGATACTCTTGTATTTAGAACTGTGGTTCCGTATTTTCTCTCTCTTTTGCCTATATAAGGCCCCTCAATCTGGCTGTTTTATTTCATTCCATACTTACCTTACATCAATTACTATATACATAATTAATCCATTACTAGTATTAAAATTTTTAGTATTTACAATTAAGTATTCTAGGATTACAACGCAATAATAATAACAAAACTTTTTACCTTTTAATTGAGTAATAAATTATAAGAGAATAAATATCTACCTTATTCTTGAAATCTTGAGTTACCTTACCCTTCATTGCTGCTGGACTGCTGGAAATACCTTCTATACCATGAGACCACTCTGACAGTGATCATTCCAATCATACATATTCAACACAGTTAATACAAACATATGGGCCAAAGCTCTGAATGTATAATCATTCCAATAATGATTACTCAACATTATTATGACTAACATCTGGGCCAAAGGTCCGGATGTATAATGATTCTTACCATACAATGTGTGTGCAAGGCTGCTGACCGTCTGCATAGCAGACAGGTAGCAGGCTCATGCAGTCATAATATTTGAATAAATATTAATTTTTTTTGAAAATTTTACAGATAAAATTCAATGAAAAATATCTGTTCACTATTTATTTTTTCTTAATTTTTTTTTATGATATTAGGTGATTGCCCTATATATTGATAGGTAAAAAAATGTGCATATTTATTTAAAACAGATTTTACTTCATCTCATATGTGATTTTTAATGTTTGTCAATAAATCCAAAAAAAAAGAAAAAAAACATTATTTTTTAAAATCTTATCCATTTTCCAGCCATTTTTAGGCTTTGGGATACCCTTATTTCAATATTTCTTGAAAACTTCCTGTAAGTCAGATATCAAGATTTTTTGCAGTAATGTTCAGCTGCTTCCTCAATCAATACTCAAGTCTTTTTCAATGTATTCTCAAAGTGGGTTCAACCTTTGTTGTTGATTGTTTCATCACTACCTCAAATTGTGCTCAATTAGATGTGATTTAGGGTTGAAGGTTGCGGACTTGCCAGCAAGTTTTCCCCCCATATTGCATAGTGAGTGAATCAAAATATCTATATTTAACTTACTGTTTTGCTAATAATGCTTTCTCAAATAAACTGAATTTTTATTCATAATAAAATTAAAAGCCTAGATTTATAATATAATATCAAAACATAAAAATAAAATGTATTTTTTTTACTATTGAACTTTATAGAAAAAGTGCAATTTGAGCTCAAAAACTAGGAGTTGAAGTAAAATGAAACAAAGCTCATTGGAAAGAGAACTTAAACTAAATTCATATTCAAAAAATTAAAAGGTTTATAAAAGTTTTTTTTTTGGTAAAAATAAATGAGATACTGTGGAGCATTTTTGTTATATTTATTGGTAAATTCATTAAAAATAGCAAAAAAACCTTAACAATAGGGGGTATCAAAGTTAGAAATTTGAAATTATTTAAAAGGTATTTCTCAGCACAAAAAAAATCCACAAACTTGACATTAATTATAAGTAAAATGGTTCTTTTGGGGTACAATATGCTATGCTATATATTAAAAATAATCATGGTTGATTTGGTGTAAAACAGAGGCATTTTGAAATGTAAGATTTCTAACTTTGATACCCCCTAATATTTGAGTTTTTTTACAAATTTTTTTCTTATGTTATGCTTACAAATTATCAAGGAATTTACATTTCACATTATACACATAAAAATTTATGCACTTAAATGCATGTATTTTAGATTAAAATTATGAATTCCACAATGTACCATATTTTCATGCTGCTTAATTACTTTTTTGTTGATGGAAAATATGACCAAGTAAAATCATTAAATAACACATGTTTGAAAATTTAATTCAAGCTAATGTTTCAAAATGTGCTTGTGTGATTAGAAGAATTTTTACCCTTCTTTCGGAAGCTTGAGAAATGAAGGTGTTGGATATAGTGGAAGGTGGGTCAATTTCTTCATCTTCATACAACTTTAAACATTGATCTCTGAGGTTGGCTAAAAGGTTATGAAGTATAGCACAATACAAAATCCATTGTGTCAGGCATTGCAAATCAGCCATTAGAAAATCCCATTTTTTTTTAATCAAAACATAGCTTATAAAATTTTAATTATATTGATTTTTGCTGTTAAATATCCATCTTTTGATGACCTAATATAGATACGATTCCTATTTTTTTTTTTTGACTAGAAATGAATTTAATTTGTTTCCTCGTTAATCTACTCTTTATACTTTCAGTAAGTTTAACGTATCCATCCTTCTCATGTTGTTTGTAAATACATCCTTTTTCACAAATACTTTCATTTCTATGGGAAATATCCTTTTAAATATTTATTTTATATATATTGACATCAATTAAGCTTGGATTGATTTTCAATTTGTCAACAGGTTGGTTTCAGTGAAAGTTCATCCTTACTTTTCAGATACCTCATCACTGCCACAAATAGGGTTGAAAGTTGCTGCCTCTCTAGCAAGTCCAATTCCATCTTATACTTTTATTTTTATTTTTATTTCTATTTTATAATTTTAAAAAATATTTAATTGATGTATATGTTTAGTTTTTATCTATTGCCAACAATATATATTAATTCATGGCTACGTTAACCCTGTCGACTAAAAAATATCTGATTTTAGGAAAAGAACTGTTTTAAATGAATAAAAGCACTGAAAAGAGGTACAAGAAACACAGGGAGTTCAGTAAGTAACGTAGTAGCTCTCGAAGACGGGAATGCCCTTGGTGGTGCATTAGATTCACCTCCAGCTGCACCTCCACCTCTAACTGCACCTCCACCTCCAACTCCACCTCCACCTCCAACTTCACCTCCAACTCCACCTCCAGCTCCACCTTCACCTCCAATTCCACCTCCACCTCCACCTCCACCTCCACCTTCACCTCCGCCTCTACCTCTATGTCCAACCGAAGGTATCATCTCGTCCGCCTTGGTTTCCTTTATTTCATTATTGGAACCCATTTTATCTGCAGGAGTGGTGGTACTAGTAACAAAATTCTTTCTTTTTCGTGAAGACTTATGAGATATGCTTGGTGAATCCGTAATATCTTCGGCCTTGCGTTTTGTACCTTTTGCATTTAATTTTTCTTCTAGAATATTGACATGCTTTCTCAAATAAGAGACTTTAGAGTCTACATCGTGCAAAGGGTCTTTAAAATTCATCGCAGCCACGAGACCGAAGTCTCTTCCTCCAAATGGCGGTGAAACAGACTGTGGAGCCAAATCGATCCCATGTATGAAAGGCGTAATGGCTGCCGCTCTGGACAACTTTGAAATGCCAGAAAAACAAATAAATCCGGCGATGAGAAGAAAGATATCACAGTTCATCGAAATAAACTAGACAGATTCAATCGGGGAAAATTTGATTAATTAACTAACAGCTTAAGTTGGACGCATACAGCAAACACACCTAGGTAATGAGGACAAGATATTCAAATTGCAGACTCCACTTTTTCGTATTCTAAAAGAATTACAATCAATTTTTTTGAAAAGAAATAGTCAATGATTATTGAAAAGTGCAAATTGCCTTAGTAAACTTTTGAAAACTTTTAAAATAAATAAGAATTCCCAAGTAAAATCTGTATCAAAGAGCAAGAACTACTAACATTACAGCAGCTAAATTTTTGGTGGCTCAAAACTTACCTTTAAGGATTGAGGACAGTTGAAGATCCATTTCCTTCAAAACTATATATAGTCAAATTTGAGAGAGAATTAAATACAGTTTTTCTTATTCATGAATAATGAACCAATCATTCAAAGGTTATACCTTCTCTCGACAAATTTTCTACGGTGAAGGTTGAAACAAACTTCACGATGCAATAGACATCAATTAGAATCTCTGTGCCTGTTATCCAGGGCACCAAAAATAGAAATTCTTACTACCATACGGTGCAACAAATGCTCGTTTCGTCTTGGGGCGCAACGATTACACAACAGTTAAGTAACAATTATTTTTGGCACTAAAAGATCTTAGGTGGTTCTTAAATGCAAAAAACAATTGTTTCGTAACTGTTGCACAACTGTTGCGTAATTGCTGCGCCCGTGGCGAAACAAACATGTGCTGTAGTGATAGTTCAGTCAGAGATATATCTGCGAGCAGTTTTCAGATTTTTTTTTCCGGTCCAGTGTTTCTTCCTTATCTGTAGGCATTCTCTTGAAATATCACACACGTAGTTTAAAAGTTATGGTGGTGGTTCATACTCTGAATCCATGAAATGTAATAAAATGAAATGACAGATATGAGTATTTTTATAAGAAAAAAATACAAAAAGAAAAAAATATTGACCGGATAAAACTCACGTGGAAGTCACTTGGTATTGATCAAACCTCGAAATTGAAGTGACTGCACTGTTTCTTGCTAAAAATGAATGGATTTGAAGTTGACTAAAATCCTAATTTGAATTGTTCAAAATTATGTGGCATCCAAGGCTGAAATTTAAATGTGTTTGACAAAATGTGAATTATCTATAAGCCAGAGTGGACTCACGGTCTCTGTCTTCTTACAGAGCAAGGTGCTGTTTTAAAATTTCTCGTGTTGTATTTGATGTTTCACGCGCTCATTTGTAATCCAATGGTGAATGATACTAAGAAATAATAAAGCATCGGCAAATGAAATGGAACCGAAACATCAATCTTCTAACGATAGAAAAGCATACAAGCGAATTCATCTTACATTTGGCCACCTAAAACAGATCAAGAAAAAGGTTAGTCAAATAACGTTGAAGGAGTGATACCAGTATTGGATTCCAGGACCTGAAACCAACACTGGAAAAGAGACTTCTGACGTGATGGTAATGACAAATTTGCCTTCTATGAACAATGACTTCAGTGATGGTGATGTAGGGCTCTCGATGGCTAAAGAGACCCAATACAGTAGATGTAACACTCTTGCATTATAACATGCGACGTGCAACCTAACGAAAAAGCTCAGTTGAAGTGTTTACAAATTTTGTAACTTTTTGCGTCCCCTGACATTTTTTCGGGAGACGCCCGCAGTGCGCAATTATCCAAACTTGATCACTATCCTATTTTCATCTTGCAATTCATCAACCCACAAGGTTAATCCTCCAAACTTCCTTAGGCAACCCGAACTGTGACACTTGGCCTATCCTTCAACTTTCCATATTCTGCTGGCATCAGCCCTTTTTTCTTGATTAGTGTCCACCCTATATCTACGTCACCTATATTTTTTTAATCAACTCTTACCATCCAGATGATTATATGTAAGAATTTTTATCACACAGCAGGGAAAAGCAGAAAAAACAATGAAATTTGAAAATTTAAATATAAAAATTTAAATTTAGACGAAATACAGTAAAATAAATCAAATTCAATAAAAATAATTAATTTAGAGTTTGATGACAGAAGAGGTGGTAATCTAGAAAATGGCGGGGAGGCCATCGGATTATTGTCACGAAGGTGGCGGAGCAAGTCAAATTGTAGAGAATGATGCCTTGCAGAACCAGTGAAAGGTCTCCGATGTATTCGGAGGCTACACTATATACTGATGAGAGACTAGCTAAGTACATAGTATGGTAACACCATAACATCCCCCCCACTTAGTTAGACGAACATCACCCTACACTAATAATAAAAGATTGTAACGAGTGACAATGAAAGGGAATAGTAAACTAATTTAAAAAGAGTGTGTTAAAAATGTTAAAAGACAATACACTAAGAAGCTAAATTATTCCAGTTTGTAGTTTAAAAGTATTTAATGAAAATAAAGAAAAATTATAAGAAAAATTTGTACATCCCCCCCATCAAGACATCAACAAATCACCAAGTATTGGAGTAGAAATTGAAGGAAAATAAGAAACTTGATGGAGTAGGTGAGGTGAGAGTGAACTGAGATTTGAGATATTCGGTATGAAAATTGAGGATTGAGCAAGAAGGGAATTGTGAGCGGTGTGCGAAATGGTAGATTTCCGGACTTGCTTCTGATTGATTGGTGACTTTAGAGAAATGAGATAATGGGGTTTTGGGAATGCTGCCTGTTGAGGCCAGCATGTGGCGAAGGTACAAGATTTAGAGAAAGGGGTGGTTAACGAGGTGGGTTTTGAGAATAGTTTGTGGCAAAAAGTTTTGCTTGTATCGTCGCAAATCACGATGAGGGAAGATGCCTCACACACCATAGCGGAGCGGATGCCTTTGTTAGGCAGGATGATAAGATGGCGCCCATACACCAAATTTAGAGAGGAAAATGCCATTTTTTTTTGGCTGAGGCGAGAACAGCGCCCATACACTGTTTTGAGAGTAGAATTGAGAATATGGCGCCCATACACCATGAGGAGGAGGGAAATTGCAGTATCGTTGCAATGAACGGGGTTCTACGAAGGGTTCTCCACGAGCGAGACGGCCCATAACCTGTAGAGAATGATGCCTTGCAGAACCAGGGAAAGGTCTCCGATGTATTCGGAGGCTACACTATATACTGATGAGAGACTAGCTAAGTACATAGTATGGTAACACCATAACACAAATGAGACTAGTGATTATCAGGAAAAGGGAACTAGATTGCAAAATTAGAAACGGGACTTGTCGGAGGTACAGCTAATTCGTTAAAGGTTGCGGTCCCAAAAAATTTTTTTTCCGCTCACCCCCGAAAAAAAATTTTTTTTTTGGTCAGCTGAACATGAAACTCCGATGGATCAGAAATGAACGAAAAGAACGCCTGACCAGTTTCCCCCATATTTTTCCTATATTTCACTTTATTTTATTTTTGCTCTTGGGTAATTTTTTTTGTTGTTTCTTTTCTCTTTGCTTGTTTTCATTATCCTTCCTTATCTCTTTATCAAATTTTTTGCTTATTTTTTTATTTTCAAGACCTTTTTCCAAAAACTTTGAAACTGTTGGTAAGTTTTTTTTTAATCTCAATGCTTCTTTTTTTTAAATTTTTTGCTAATTTTTTTTAATTTTCAAGTTATGGCTTTTTGCAAATATGATGCTGCTCTCAAAGTGAATGTGGTTACAAAATCATTGGCAGGAATGGCATTGGATGAGATTGACTGTTTGTATGGCACATCAATCAGTGATGATTCACTTTGCCAATGGATTACCCTTTATGAGGCAACACAGGCAGTAGTTAGGGATCCTAACACCTATCTGCATTGTGGACGGCCCTTTCAGTTAGATGAAGAATTGCGTGAATTTATTCAACACTTGGTTTCTTCTGATCCAACTATGCACATTAATGAACTTCAAATGGATTTTCTAGAGTCCCATGGGGTGCATATAAGTTGCTCAAATCTTCAAATAGAGCTCCACAAACGCCTTGATTTTTAAAAGAAAATAACATAGAATGTGCACCCAAGTCAAGATATTGACCAATGTGTTAAATATATATCAATTAGTAGGCATTTCAAGTCATTGTGGCTTGTTTTTTCAGATATGTTTTTATTAAATTTTTGTATACAATAATTTTATTTTTAATAGTAGGTGTTTCTTATGATACCAGATGAATCTTGTATTTCAATGGATGGTGTAGTTCAAAAGCATGGCTGGGCCCAAGTTGGTCAACGCACCAAATGTGTACCCCGCACATGAGCTAAGCACTGATTCAACATTACTCCAGCAATTGGGCTCAGTAGTTTAATTGCTTGCTTGGTTCAAGAAGAAACTGTGAGACATTTGGATTTTGAGAACTTCTTGAAGACTGTTTTAGTAAGTTTAATTTTAATTTTAATTTGGGACGATATTAGGACACACCGGCACACTCAACCAAAAGTGTTAGGTGCACGCCGGTGATGCTATTTTTGTCTGTTTTCAATTCAAATTTTTTCGATGTCTCATACTATGTAACAACATCCCTTAGATATATACATAATTCTTACGCTTGGTGTGCAAGTGTGATATTATTACCGAATAGGGAAAAAAACACCCACTACTACAAATACATATGGTGTGCAAGTTAGATACTGTTATGTGCTTAAGCACACTATGTACTTAGTCATGATGTAGATATACTGTTGTTGCGGCATCTCCAGTTCTCCGGTTCTTTCCGGAATTCTGTTGTCTGACACCGCGCAACAGGTTATGGGCTGTTCCCGCGGGCACTAAAACGTCAGTCGCTAGTTACTCCACAGCGTTTAGCACAAGCGCAGCGCTAGTAGCCGAAAGACCCCCAGTGTAGTCTAACAACTTATCTATTTTTGCGCTGGTTAAACAAAAAATCATAATCATCTCATTACTCATTCTCCCCCACTACTTTTGCCTTGAAAACCCCCCCACTCCCTAAAATCTCTCCCTTACCTGCCCCACCCTCTCGGAAATCTCCCCTTTACCTCAGAAACTTCCCCCCACCCTTGTGTCCCCTCTACTGCAACTTTTAGTGCACCCAACTATGGCTGCGCTACCTTCTTCTCCCTCTCTTTTATCTTCCCCCTCTTATCTGAATCATTCCCTGAACATTCCGAATCCTGTAAATAGTCTAAGCAGGATGAAAGAATGCCTAGAGATCTTACGTCTGGTATCTGATGCTACTAATGAAATTCCTAAACTGGGCGTGATGGACACCAAATGGGATGAATGGAACCAAACCATCCTTTTTCTAGTCAAAAATGTTGTGGGTACTATTTATTATGCTGTGGGTTGTGAATACATGCCAACCAATGACGACACACTAAACCAGGATGCCGAAATGATATCATTCAACCTCATGTACTATGCCTGTACTCCCAGCTTGCAATGTGACATGGAAACTCATTGGCGACCACACAAATTGTACCACACCCTGCAGTGTAAATTTGACAGCAACTTCCAAATGTCTGAAATAGAAGCTGCTAACTTGAAAGCACTCCAGGCATATGCTGATAAAATTGACTTGAATATCTCAACAAATACTTCCTCTTCTCCTTCTTCTCACTCTTCCACCTATTTATTTCATCCTTCCTTCTTGCGTACTGTGAAGAAAAATGAAGTAATTAAATGCCCTCCAGCTATGAAAGGATCTCTCATGGATTGGCACAGACGACTTGGGCATGCCAGCGAAAAAATTATTAAACAAGTCATTCGTCAATCATTGGGACCTGGCCTTCCCCTGTCAATTCCACCTGGTTCAATCAAGTGTGAAGACTGTGCCATAGCGAAAAATACAAGAACAGCAACAGCATCACGAGAAACACGACCAGAATCTTTGATGAGTCTTATTGTCGGTGACTTGATTGGTCCTAAAGATCCCACTATTGGTGGTGCAAGATGGGCAGCGTTGTTTAGAGAAAGTTCAGCCTCATATGGTGAAGTATTTCTGCTCAAAGCTAAATCTGATGCTACTTTGGCTTTTGTCTCCTTTTATAAAAAGCTAGAAAATTTCACTGGCAAGAAACTTCAAGCTCTGCGCACTGATGGAGGTGAAATGCATAGTAAACAGATGGCTCAAATACTGGACGAAATTGGAGCAACTCACAAAATTACTTGTCCCTACCATCATGAGCAAAATGGCACTGCTGAACGATTCAACTGCACTGTTGGAGATATGGCCAACACTATCCTTCTTGCTAGTGATCTTCCTGAAAGTTTCTGGGGTCTTTCTTACAAATGGGAAGCTCATGTCCACAACCGGCTCCCTAATGTCAAAACTGGTGACAAGACTCCTCTTCATCTGATGCGCAACTGTGACCCAAACTACTCCAACTTCAGGATTTTTGGTGAAACTGCTTATGTCCACATCCATAAAGAAACTTGCCCAAAACTGGATCAATGTGCTTTGATTTGTAGGTGTGTAGGTTATTCTTTGAACAATGCTGGATGGATCTTTTGGCATGAAGAGACAAACACCTTCTTCAAATCTGCAATGGCAAAATTCCCTGGTGACAATCTTCCTTCCCACGATGCTGCCTATCATCCTCCACCACCTCCATCACCATCTGAATTACCATCAAAAGGACCACTTGAACACATCCTCAACCACACAATGCTAGGGGATTTCAAAGATGAAGAAACTCTTCTTGCTCAGGAAAAAGATGTCTCTGTTATTGCAAAAAATGGTATGACTCAGTCTTCTATCATCCCAAGAACTCACCTGCAAGCTATGCTTTCCTCTGATCACCAAAAATGGGAACAAGCTTGCAAAAGAGAATTGAAAAACATGAAGGAAATGGATGTGTGGTATGAAGAAAAAGTTCCTCCTGGCGCCAAGATCACTAATGCAAAATGGGTCTTCACCATCAAAAATCCTTCTTCACCTTCTCCTACTTACAAGGCTTGCTATGTGGCAAAAGGTTTTCTTCAGAAATATGGGATTGACATTACTGAGACATTTGCTCCCACTGCTACTTTTGCCTCCCAATGTGTCCTTCTAACTCTTGCAGCTTATCACCAATGGTCAATCAAATCTTTTGATGTTACAGCAGCTTATTGTCATAGCCCTATTGATGAAGCAATTTGGGTACGTCCTCCTGAAGGTTATCAACTGAAGGATAAAGACAATTCTCTACGCCTCAAGAAAGCTCTCTATGGTACAAAGCAAGCAGTAAGATGTTGGTAGCTTCATATTTCCAGCAAGCTTGACAATCTTGGTTATAAAGCTAGTCAGTATGACAAAAGCTTTTATGTTCTTAGAAAGAAGGATTCTTTGGGAGTTGTGTGGATTCATGTAGATGATGGAATTGTTACTGGTAGTAGTGAGAAGGTTCTGAAGGAATTGGAGGATGGCTTGGATGGTTCTTTGAAAGTGAAATGGAATGAGAAGGTAGATGGAATTGTTGGTGTCAGTATCAAGGAAGTCCCAGAGGGTTTCAATCTCAACAATTTTCAACTTATTGAGAAGATTTTGAGGACACACAATCCTTCTGGCCTCACCACTAGGTCACCTCTACCTCATGGATTGGTCATAGAAACAGCAAAGGATGAAGAAGATGCAATTGACACCACCAAATATCTCTCCATACTTGGCGCTCTCAGTTATGTGGCAGTTGCAACAAGGCCAGATCTTTCTTTTCCAGTTAATTTCCTTGCTAGATTCTCCTCTAAACCAACTTCAAAACACTGGATTGCCCTCAATCATCTTTTGCGCTATGTTCAACATACTTCAAAACTCTCTTTACATCTTCATCCTGACAGAGATAGCCCTCTTGAATTACTTTCTTTCACTGATTCCACTTGGAATAACAAGGAATTTGCAAGAGCTCAGAGTGGTCATCTCCTACTTCTTAATGGTTGCCCTGTTGTCTGGTCTTCAAGGTGTCAACTCACAGTTAGTGACTCATCTATGACTGCTGAATATGTTTTTCTAAGTGGTGGAATGAAAGATGCAATTTGGATCTCAAATTTACTCAAGGATCTCTTCCCCAACTTCCCACCTGTCAAACTTTACTGTGATAATAAAGGAGCAGTGGCAAATGCAAAGGACAACCCTGGAAACAAGAAGACTAGACACATAGACAGATTTCACTACTTTGTGAATGAACAACTTTTCCTCAAGAAAGCTATCTTAGAATGGGTTCCAACAGCTCAAATGCGTGCTGACATTCTCACTAAAGAACTGGGCCCATCTCTAACTATGTTAAGGAGGAAAGAGGTATGTGTGGGTTAATATCAGAGGTTATTAGGTTTTTAAGTAACTTGGGGGGATATTTTTTCTTATACATTTTTCTTCTACTTTATTTTATTTATTGGTTTGGAGTTGGTGTTGGAATAGTTTGAATGACTAAGTGGGGGGGATGTTATGTGCTTAAGCACCCTATGTACTTAGCCATGATGTAGATATACTGTTGTTGCCGCATCTCCAGTTCTCTGGTTCTTTCCGGAGTTCTGTTGGCTGACACTGCGCAACAGGTAAGTAATGAATCGGTTCTTTCCGGAGTTCTGTTGGCTGACACCGTGCAACAGATACTACTGCATTATGGGGCAACAAAAATATGTTGCCGGGCACTGCACAATCCTTTGTTAAATATGCAAGTATTACTTCAGTACAGGCTCAGTTTTTGGACACTGAACTAATATATACATATTTAAGGGAATTATTGTAAAGTGCACATTAATTTAAGATTTCAGTAATTGCGCAAGGTTTAGAGTCACAAAATTATTTGCTCGTTATCATCATTTGACTCATATTGATTTCCATTACCACACTTATAAGTTACTGGTGATAAAAACTAAATTAAATATGTATATAATAGTTCAGTTTTCACAAACTGAGCCTGTACTGAAGTAATACTTTCATATTTAACAAAGGATTGTACAGTGCCCGGAAACATATTTTTGTTGCCCCATAATGCAGTAGTATCTAACTTGCACACCATATGTATTTGTAGTGGTGGGTGTTTTTTTCCCTATTTGGTAATAATATCACACTTGCACACCAAGCGTAAGAATTATGTATATATCTAAGGGATGTTGTTACATAGTATGAGACATCGAAAAAATTTGAACTGAAAACAGACAAAAATAGCATCACCGGCGTGCACCTAACACTTTTGGTTGAGTGTGCCGGTGTGTCCTAATATTGTCCCTTTAATTTTTTACAGTTTTCCTTATCTTTTCTTTGCTTATTTTTCAGCCCCCCATGATGAACCCATTCCCTGGTCCTTCAAGCATTTTGGTTATTGACAATCCACCAATTCATCAGGGGGGAAGAGTTAATGAGTTAGTTTAACGTGCTGGTAGTTTGTTATTTTATTTACTTCAATATTCACCTGATTTGAACCCCATTAAAAGGGATTTAGTTTTTTGAAGTCAAATTTACATCAAGCACAAGTTTTAAAAGGTGGTAAAAAAGATAGAGAAATTATTGAAACTTTTGCGCAAATGGTATTAAATAAGGATTTAATGCACAAACTTTTTAGAGCTAGTGGATATTAACAATTTTTTTTTCCATATGAAACTCTTAAAATTTCATATGTTTAGTTTTAAAATTTTTGTATACATGTATAATGCTTAAAAATGTATTATGAAAGATACTGACATAAAAATGCTATTCACAAATAAAAATAAAAAATCACAATACATTTAAAAAAATTCTTACTTATTTTGAAGAGTAGCGAGTCCCAAGAATTTTAGTTTCAGTGAAGCAAAAGTGCCACACTTCATTTTTGTGCCCCTTGATGTATATTACATGACTCTAATTTTTAGGTCTAAGTTGAATCTGGGAATCAAATGCATCTCACCAAAAATATTCATTCTCTTATTAAAAATGTAACACCCAATTGTTTATTTCATAGATTCTTGAATATGATCAAGATCAGACAATTTAAGTTTTGTGTATTGTAGATTTGTATTTGTTTTTTGAAGCACCATCAATATAGTACAGTATTTATGTATTCATTTTTGTATTGTATAATTTAAAAAATAAGTTTGTGAAAAGCAAGTTAGGAACAATTTTTATGCCTTTTCTTCTTAAGGTACAATCCATACTGCTTTGCTTTCTGAAGAATTGCCCATTCTGGTCCTTCTGGAACACCAGTATACATCAAATTCTCAAAATGAAAAAGTTTCAAATAGCTCCAGTGTTTCACTTGTAATTTATCCAAACCTTTCATTACCTAAGTATGATTTGGATCAACTTTTGAAATTTTTAAGAATCTTCCAAGAGAGTTTTCATCATCTGAGAGATCAGGGGTGCTATACAAAGATGTTGAATCAAAGGGCATTGATATCAGCTCTTTTTTTTGAGAGGAATTTAATTGTTTACTTTGAGTATCTTTCTTGTTACAGCCAGTAATATATTTTAAAAGAAGAGTTTTAGTAGGTTTTAGAAATATAAATTCATTTGAGTTTGTTTGTTTAATTAAAAAAATATTAATAAATTTGAAAAACCAAATATTCTATTTCGTTTTCAGGATTAATGCAGACAAGAGTTTCAGTCAAAACAGAGAGTTCAGGTCTTAGAATGTGTGAGCCTAAAATTTGGCACAAGTTTTCATGAAATTCATCACTATTGATTTGAGTGGGATTGGGTTGAGAATGAGCCTGATGAGAGGCAGAAATTTGGGAATAAGAAAAATATGATTGGCCCAGTGTCTGGTACAGAATTTCTTTCTAAAATATAGAGATAAGAGAAGATAAGTTAAAAATCAGAAAAAAACAGTTAAAAACACTTACTTGGGAATCCTCACCAAGATCAGATTGTTCCAGGTGGGGACAGATATTTTGGTGTGGTAGGATACTTACAGAAGCATGAATAAATTCAACAAAAGTATGCTAGCTGCTCAATTTTTGCTTTTGTGAAAGAGAAAATTTAGGCTGAGGGATGTTTATATACCAATAAATTTCCCCTGCATCATTTTTCTCTTTAACACATCATTCCAGATCTCTGTTTTCATGTTCTCTGATTTGCAGAATTACTGTAATCTTAAAATGATCAAGATCTTCATTTGTGGATGGCTAATCAAATTGAAACTTGTTTGGCTTCGAAGTAACTTTATATAATTGTTCTTGTTTCTTGTTTTTTGTAGTTGGGGAAATAGTAGTATTTGGAAGGTATAAAATTAAGTCAAGTTATATATGGATATATGGAAGAAGTTTTGTAGTCAGGAGATGAAGTGAATTCAGAAGGTGCCTAATTATTTGCCTCATGAGATTGAGAAATTTGATGATAATCATATAAAGGAATAGGACTGTTGGAATCCTCATCATTCAATATTTGATGAAAGTACATTTTTCTACCCCTACATAAAAAAAATTAGCAAAAAAATAAAAAAAGAAGCACTGATATTAAAAAAAATTACAAATAGTTTCAAAGAGTTTAGAAAAAGGTCTTGAAAATAAAAAAATAAGCCAAAAGTTTGATAAAGAGATGAAGAAGGGTAATGAAAACAAGCAAAGAGAAAAGAAACAGCCAAAAAATTACCCAAGAGAAAAAAGAAAATGAAGTGGAATAAAGGAAAAAATATGGGGGAAACTGGTCATGTGTGCTTCTAATTCATTTCTGATTCATTGGAGTTGCATTTCCAGCTGACCAAAAAAAAAATTTTGGGGGTGGCGAGAAAAAAAATATTCTTGGGACCACAACCTTTAATGAATTAGCTGTACAAAACTAGAATAGCATAAGTAACAGAGCTCTGAGAAAAATCATATTTTTCAGATGCACATTCTACAGTATATATACATGAGTTGTGTGATTGCTAAGTATTCATATCTCTATGTACATAACAGCCACCCACTTTGCTATCAATTGTGATCAGATAAGTGAAATAATAAAATTAAAAGAAAAAATAATTATGATTTAGGTAACACCTAGACAATTACTTTAATTGATAGTAAGGACAGGGCCTAAATTCTTAGTAAGGAAATCAGCATACTGACCTGACCCTGCAATCCAATCCAATACCTTATCCTTTTTATATAAATGCTAATTCACTAAAAAGAAGTATCTATCTGAATTACTGGTAGGTTTGTTAGATATATTGTTTTTTGCTGATGATAATGCACTTTTATTGTCACATTTTAAAAAAACACTATCTATTGGTCCACATATATCAGTGAGTAAAATTTGTAGCCATATTGAATCTTTCATTTCCAGACACATTGAAATGCATTCAGCAAACCATGATGAGTCTGCTACTGTTGATTGTAATCTGGTAGACCAGAGGATGGCACAACCATTCAAGTAAATGAAATTTCAACTAGCTGAAAATGACGATTCACCTCCCCAAGATTCATCAGAATATGCTTTCAAAGTGGGTTTATATGAGGAATCAGGGTACAGGCAAATCTTAAGGTGCTGAGTTGCTTGAAAATAGCAGAGCAGATGTTGTAAAGCTGACCAGTAGCAATTGAGGGGCTAAGAGGAGCATCTGGCTAAGAAGTTCACAGAAAAAGAAATATCAGGGAATGTAAAAATGGCTATTTAAATTAAACTACCAATGATAGACAAATATTGAATAGGGTTTAGACCAGTCTCTTCGGGCTTTGCTGATTCCAATTTCACATACATAGGTAGTGGTGTCTTGGAATGTAAACCACCTGGGTTGTGGTCAGATAATACTTTGTTAATGATTCATAGAAATTCTAGTTCAAAAACCTTATCCACCCTGTTTACATGCATACCTACAATTCAATCTAGTTCCTCCAACAATTTCATTTCCAGCCCCCCATTTAACCCCTGTTCCAATTTCCTCAGTAATTCATCACTACAACTTATTACTATCCTGTCATCTACATGTAGCTATATAATTCCAGCTGATGTTGTATCTTTCAAGACATATAAAATAGCATCATATTGAATAGAATGATATCCAAGAGATTCAAGTTTTTCTGCAATGTGAAGCTACTAGCAGTAAGCAGTCTGATTTGTACTGTGCAGAGTATTGTGAAATTTGAGAAATTTTCCAGAGTGCAACATATGCATCCCTGGGGAGGGGGGTTCAATCCACAGGTCTTCCTCAACATTGTTATGTAAGTAAGTAGCTGTTAAATCAAATGTATTAACTTTCCACCCAAACATGGCAGCAAGGGTCAACAAAATCCTTTGAGAGGGAAAGGTGGCCATGGGAGTAAATGTCTCATCTAATTGGATTGCCTTGTTGAGAGTTTTTTTTTGAGAACACCCACTTTTGCTTTAGTGTTACACAGCCATGAGGAGGAGACATTTCTGACAAAACATTGAGACAGGTCATATTGTTCATTTCATTCTCACCGGCTTCTTTCCAGGCTTCAGCTTTAGCAGACTCTATAGCCTGTGAAAAAATGTTAGGAATGATAACTGGAGAGAATGTGGTAGCACTTTGCATTGTTTCAACACACTGATCGTGTTTGTCAATTTTATTTTCTGAAGTAAAGTCTCTTAGTTGTAGGGAGTTCAGAACTGCATCTAAAGAGCCTTTAGATAAGGGAAAAGGTGGGAAAATGTTTGAGGCTTCAATAAGTTTAGGGTCTTTGGTCAGAAACATGGACATTGCAGATTCAAATAATTGGACAGATTATTCATGCCAGAATGACCACCCATAGTTTCTTTGAGAGTACCCTACAGCATTAAACTCTAAGGCCCTACTATCTAGCTTCTTTCTAACTTCTTTATGAATGTGTAAAAAAGAAGTTTCACCAAAAAATTTCATATTATGAAAGTTGGGTCAGGTGCCATATACCATTTCAAGGGGAGTGGAAGATGTACTTTTGTTGTTGGGTATTTGGTTATGTACAAATAAAGCCCATTTTTATGCAAGACCCCAAAAGTTTTTTGGTAGTCCACTAGCTAATAGAAAAGTCCTTGCTATGTTGAAAAATATTTTATTGAGTCTTTCTGATTTCCCATTTTGTTCAGTATGATAGGGAATAGTCACCTAGTGAACTGCACCAATATAAGCAAGATATGACTTCTTGAAATTTCTGTGGAGCTCACCACCATCAGTCCAAAGTACTAATAATTTTTGACCAGTAACTGTAGTAAGTCAATCATGAAATATTTTGAAAGCACCCATATTGTCTCTCTTATGTTTAAAGAGGAAAACTTCACCATAAGTAGATAAAGAGTCCCTAAATAAATAAGCCCACTTATAAACACTATTGATTGTTGCATCTTTGATAGGTCCAATCAAATCATAAACAACAAGGCACAGAAGTGCTTAAGGGGATATTTCACATTGAGAAGTTGTCTTTTGTATACTTTTTGCAATGGCACAGTTGGCAGAGTCTATTTTCCCTTTGGGAAATTCATATTGTAAATTAGGGCCCAGATTAAGATTGATGAGTTTTCTTAATACTCTGTTGCTGTTGTGTCTGAGTAGCCTATGCCAGACCAGAAGTGAGCCAGGTGCAGCATAAGGTTGATGAGCTTACCCTGAGTTCACATCATCTTTCAAGATAAGGAAAAGGGATATTGAGTCAAACTTATGTGAAATAGTTGTAAAATGGGAAGAAATATCATTAATTACCTGAAAAGAAGTAGAATTATCATTTTTAAGTGTATTTAAAATCCATTGTCTACCATGTGTATCAATGTGCCCCATCAGATTTTTCGAGCCATCATGACTAAGTAAAAGTTTTTTATCAGAAGACATAGAGAGATTTATTCCAGCTTTCACCAAGTCAAACAGAGAAATCAAGGTATTTCTAGCTTGGGGAAAAACATAAACATTTTTGAGGATGATTGTACAACCTAGTGCTAAAAGTTTAACATCACCAGTTCCCATAATAAAAGAGGGGTTGCCATCAGTTTCTACTTTAATTAGAATAAGGTGTAAACTGGTTTGAAGTTGAGTAAGATACTCACATCCCCAGTGACATGATGGGTAGCACCAGAATATAGAATGGCCTCTGTGCCAGATAAGGATGTTTTAGCTTTCCATTAAAGGCTGTATAGGTTAATTCTTTCAACAGAAAGAAATAAAAAATTGATAGAGTTGGTATCAACCTTAATAACTTGATTATTTGTTTCTAACATCCAGATATTCACCTTTCCTTTTCCATCATCAGAAAACCTCACTGATTTACTAATTTATTAATTTTTTGTTTAAGGTCAAAGTACATTTTCTAAGAAAGATTTTAAAAGGAAGATTGATTATTTTAAGGACAATCAGGTTGCATGTGTTTGAATGCACCACAGTCCTGACATAAACGTTATGCTGTGGCAGTCTAAAGTTTAGTATGGCACAAGGTTTATTATTAAAAAGGATTAATGGAGATGATTATTGAGATTGGAAAAGACAATCTAACTTTTTAATGGTCTAAATTAAGGGAATGAGTATTAAAATGGTTGAAAAGGGTTAATTTTATGAGTCAGAACTAAAAAATTAATCAACAGTCAGAAAATGCTGGTATAGAGCTAAAAGTGTATGGAAATTGAATTCAGAAGTCTCAAGAACCATTGGAAATTTTCACGGAATTTTTACTATTTTTTTTCTATTTTTAATAATTTTATAAACTATTTTTGACTATTATTTATTTTTCATGATTTTCTAGTAGATGAATAGGGCTGAACAGACAAAATTAGTATTATGGAATTATAAAGAAAAAGAAGCTCTACAATTTGTAGTTTTTATGGATATTTTATTAGTTATTTAAGGTTCTAGTTGAGTCCAGAAGTCTGTACAAGCTCTGTAAATGCTACAGACAAGCTCTGGGATGCTCTGGCTAGTAAAAGGAAGCATGTGAGATACTATGCATATAAAGCATGTAGACTCGAAATTAGAGAATTAGGGAGGACATAGAAAATCTTAACCTTTAACCACAACATTGCATAATAACAACCATCTTTATTATTTTACATAACAAATTATAAATTGTAATACCCTTATAAAAATAACACTTTTACATAACATATTATAAATTTCACTCAACAACTCATTAATATATACATATAGGGTACCATTATAAAGTTCTCATCATCAGAGACTAGAATTTAACAGCTAAATCTAATAAAAATAAAGCTTCATCAAAACATACAATTAAATTATTTTATCACTTTTCTGATCACAGATTCACTGTTGTATTTCCTTCCTTCATTATAAAGAAAACTGATTCTAAATATCAACACTGTTAATACTAAATAGATTATTAGCCATTTTATATCAAGTAGATGTTTTAGCTTAGCTAATTGTAAACTCTAATTTTACTTAAAGGGATAGAGTTCTCTTCTGTTTTTCTAGTGTATACAATCCTATAGCACTAGCTATAGGCTTTGACAAAGGTAGTTGGAGAAAAACCAGACAGAAATTACCCTATTCCTTTAAAAAATAAAGTATGATCTACCTGCTAAAGTAAATTGAGTCTTTTTTGCTAAAACTGCTTTCCAACACATTTAACTGCTTGATCAGCCAAGAAAGTAGTCACCAGACAGAATTCCAGACCAAAGAACTGAAATGTAGACCAATGTCCACACCAGAGAAAGAAATGATACTTGATGTAGGCTGAAAAGCCACACCAGTGACAGAAATAATACTTGATATAGCTTGCAAGATTATACCAGAGAAAACAGTGACAAGAGTTGAGGTCAAGTAAGACTGAACTTTTCACAACCCAGCCAAAAGATGCCACAAACACACACAAAAGAGTGAAGCACAGAGATTCCAGGTATGCCACATAGTTTATGATAAACTATAATTTCCTTAAAATTGCTTAAGCATCTCACACACAGACCACCCTGGCCTTTGTCCAGCCAAATAAAACTCTCCCACCTCTCTACATGCATAAAAATGCCTCTAGAGGCTTCTATGCGCGCAGGTGGGCAGCACCTTTTAGGCCTTTTAATTCCCAAAAACACCCTCTTAACAACAAGACAACAGTAACTTCACATATAAACAAGCTAATCACACATAAAAAATACCAAAATGATGAGAAAAGAAATGAAATTAAGCTTAGACATAATATGTCAGGCTAAGATCAACTAAATGGACGTGAACTAGCTTGAAAAGTCTTTGTCTAGAAGATTTAAATGGTCCTATATGAATACTGTAGTATAAATCCAACAAATAGTAAAATATAATTCAGAATAAAGGTTTCAGTAATATAATTCTCACTATTCTTATATGTGGCTTACAATCTTTTTAGTTGGTAGAAAAATAGATTCAATAACTTCAGATACTATTCAAAAGTCTTATAAAAGTACTAATTGATTTGTATTGTAATTTGTTTGGTTATATTGGATAAATTGAAGTGATAAAGAATGAAGAAAACAAGACCCAAAAACCTCCTCTTTTTATACACAATGATTTCCCCAATAGATCCCTTGATATACCATCCAATACACAGTTAATGACGCCTCAAATCCAATAATAGACCTGCCCATCAACATTCCTAGTGATCCATGCATCAAAATTAAAGAAAAAGACAAAAAGAGAGTATATGCGTATAAAACAATAATATAAAAGACTAAAGGAGACTTTTTAAGGTTAATAATAGCTTAAGAATAAGGGGGATTTACTGTAGAAATGGAGGGGCTAATCCTGACATTATACTACGTGAAATTCCCATCCAAAAATAACCAAAATTGACTGAGAAACCACCAAAAAACTTAAAACAGAGCGTGAGATGTGGGGTAACTACATGCAGTCCTTGGCAGGCGCTTGCACAGGTAAATCCTTGACTAAAATTAGGCAAATTTAAGTGTGGTGATGAAATAAGATGCCAAGAATGAGGTTATTAATGAAATGAGTGCATATAAACAAGGTCAATGCACTATTAATTAAGCTAGGACACTAAATAAGCGCCTGTCGCCTATTTTAGTGTGTTTCCCCACAGTGGGCGTAGAATGTGGGGTAATTATAGTGTGAAAAAGCTAACTTTTCTAAAAATGAAGCTATTCACATGGGAAAAAAGCATGCAGTATGTAGCCAGTACACAGAAGCCATTTCTGGCATAAAAAACACCAAATTTGAAAAGTGTTATTTTTATGCATTTAAATAGCAAAATCAATAGTTTTAAATGAGCCCAAATGATCTGTCAAAGCGCAATTTTGATATTCTCAATTTTATAGCGCATATAGTCAACTTTTAAGTGAAATAAAGCGCATTTCTTGTTTTTTGCATAAAACAATGAATATAACAGCTTTAAGTGTACTTAAAAATTATGTAGCCTTATACTTAAGGTTCTTAAGATTACCCTAACATATTCCAACTTAATATTAAGTACATAAGACCTATAAAAGGTGGATATATGAGTGTATATAAGGTGTTATAATGGCATTTTACGTGTATTATCATAATTTTACTTATGTATACTGTTTGTGTACTCTCATTTATTTTTCCCATGTATAGTTCATGTGTTTAACATAACTTATAAGCACTATTTACTCAGTCCTGGGGATATACAGGCTGACACTCGCCCACCCAAAAAAAACAATAAAAAAATGATAAGTTATACATTTTATTTATTTATTTGTAATTTTCAGGTATTCAGAATAATTTTGTAGCATTAAAGATTAAACTTTAAAGAAATAAAACATAATAAAGTATTATGAGTACTGGTTTTTAAACCCTCAGCTGGTTGAACAGAAATTTATTTCTGTTTAAATTTTTTAAGAAGGGTGGATAAATTAGAAATTTCTTTTTCAGGTATCCATTTATCAAATTCATTTGATTTCCCTTTAAATCTTAGTAAATACTCAGTTCCTTTTTCTTTAGTAAGGATTCTTTTCTTGAGTATTTTTTCAATCTCTGCTTTTTCCACAATTTCATCAGGTTGCTTTTTAGGCCTTCCCCTTCTTTTTGGAAATAAGTCAGGATCATTTGCATGGTAAGGTTTTACTAATGAGATAGGGAAAACTGGATGTTTCCTATCATATGGAGCATATAATATGACTTCCACTGCATTATTAGCAACCATTTTGTTTACTAAAAAAGGTCCTACAAAGGGATCTTTTAATTTAACATTACCTTGTAAGTTAAAATGTAGTGTTGATATGAGGACTTCATCTCCCTTTTTGAATTCAAATTCTTTATGAGATTTGTCCCACCTTTTCTTTTCATATTCAAATGCTTTTTGGATGCATTCTTCTGCATGCTTTCTACAAATTTGTTGCATATGAATAAAAGATTTAGTACCAGGGTGTATATCCAACCTTGGTAATTTTTTTAAATGATTTACTGGGGTATTTGGTACGTATCCCAGCCAGAGAACAAATGGTTTCTTCTCTGTTACAGAATGAGTTGTGCTGTTATAAGCAAATTCAAGGCCAGGAATTAATGTTACCCAGTCATGTGTGAATTTCTCATTGTCTTTGTATTCTAATCCAAAGGCACAATATCTTCTGATCATGTCTTCTAGAGTTTGTATCATTCTCTCAGCCAGCCCATCAGTTTGTGGATGGTGTGCTGTAGACAATTTCAATTGAAAACCTGATACTTCCATCAAAGATGTCCAGAACTCTGAAGTAAATTTAGGATCTCTGTCGGAGATTATGGCTTTGGGGAACCCAGCAGTATTCATCATCTGAGTCCACCATAATAATGCCAAGTCTTTTGCAGATACCTCTTTATGGGTAGGGATAAACTTAAACATTTTTGTTAATCTATCCACAATTACCCAGCAAGAATTGAAACTTTCTTTTCCTGCTAATGGCAAGCCAGTTACAAAATCCATGTTTATAATTTCCCATGGAGCTTTTGGCTGCTCTATTTGTTGTAACAACCCAGCTCTCTTACCAGTTAATCTTTTAGATTTCTGACAAGAGTCACATGTTTCAATGTATTTTTGTACATCTTCTTTCATGTTTATCCACCAGGCTGTATTTTTAACTCTGGTTAATGTTTTGTTAAAGTCAAAATGACCAGCTAAGATGTCATCATGACAAGTACTCAACATTAACACTTTCATAGAAGGTGGTATTACTATAACATTACTTAACTTTTTTCTGTAATATATATATCCATCTTCAATTGATAATTTACCTTTTTCCAATGCATTTTTATACTTTGGAGGCAAGGTTTTAATTAATGCACTCATGGAGGCATTTGTTGGATAATTAAGAATGGTAGATTGTTTAGACAAATCTTTATCAGATGAATAATTTTCTAATATAGTTTGCATAAATTCTTCTTCTAAATCCACTATGTAAATCCCAAATATATGTATAACCTCATTTTCAGGTACATAAGTTGGGTTGTCAGTATCATTTGGCAAAGGACTTCTAGATAATAAATCCACATTAGAATGCAATGTTCCTGCTCTGTGAGTGATTGTCATTCTTCCTCTTTACTCTTGTACAGCTAGTTGCCATCTAAACATGTGCCTATTAGGTGTTTTCATGTTTAGCAATGATTTTACTGCACTGCAATCTATTATAAGTTCAAACTTCTGGTCTTCCAGATAGTAATGAAGCTTCTCCAAAGCCCACACCACGGCTAAACATTCTAACTGTGTGGCATCATACCTTAATTCAGTTTTCCTTAAGGTTCTGGATATATAACAGATAACTACTTCAGATAATTTTCCATTTATTATCTGTTTTTTCTGTAAAGCAGCACCTAAACCTATGAAGCTTGCATCAGTGTACAAGATAAAAGGTAGGGTGAAATCTGGCAGTCCCAAAATTGGAGCTGTCATTAAACATTCCTTTAATTTATTAAAGATGTGTTGTCTTTCATTATTCCAAATGAAAGCCTCATTTTTCCTGATTAATGTTGTCAAAGGAGCTGCAATAGATTGGTAATTTTTAATATATTGTCTATAATATCCACACATACCCAAAAAACTCTGAATTTCATTTACATTCTTAGGTATACCAATGTTTTTTATTGCTGCCACCTTATTCTGGTCAACACAAATTTGTAATCCAGATACAACATGTCCAAGTACTTTCAAAGATTGGAATCCAAATTTACATTTCTTTAATTCAATTGTCATATTAATTTCATCCATTCTTTGAAAGACTCTTTTCAGGTGATTTAAATGTTCATCATATGTTTTTGAAAACACTATGATGTCATCAATATAGACCAATAGCCATCCTTAAACCATTTCCTGATGAAAAACACTATCCATCAATTTTTGGAAGACTGAAGGCACATTCTTTGGGCCAAATGGCATTCTCACATACTTATATATACCCATATGTGTGGTTATTAATAAGTAATTTTGAGAATTTCTTTCCACAGGAATCTGGTGGTAACCCTTGTCTCCATCCAGACAGGAAATATATTTTGCTCCTTGTAAAGTAGCATGGATAGAAGCTATCCTTGGTAGAGGGTAAATATCATCTACTGTGTATGTATTCAGAGCTCTATAATCACGGCATAATCTTGCCTTATCTTTTTCATAAGAGATCAATACTGGTGAAATGACACAATACTTAGGTGTTGTGTCCACTTTTTCAACAATACCCATTTCCAACAACATTTTTATATTGTCTTCAATATCTTTCCTTTTTGCAGGAGATGCTGGGTAAGGTTTCTTTTTTAGGCTGCCAGGAATATTATCCAAATCACAGCTTAGAGAGATTTTCATCTCATGGTCTTTGACCAATCCTAGTTCATTTGAACCATGAGCAAATGCCATAGGATATGATTTAATCAATCTCAAAATATTTTCTTCTTCAATTTTTGAGAGCTGAGGACTTAAAGAGGCCTTTTGTATTTCATTTTCCAATTCAACCATTTCATTGGTGGTTCTTCCACCTTGTAGTTGTTCTTCTCTAGGAGAAATGGCATACACTGAATTTTCAGAACATATCTTGAATTTTCTCTTACCATTCACTCCTATGGTGAAACAACTGTTTGCAGGATCTAGTTTAATTCCAAATTTGGTCAATAAATCATTGCCAATAATAAACCAATCACTACAATTATTATTATCCATTACTACAAATTCACAAACTGCTCTTACATATCCATTATTATATTTAAAGAATACAGCAGTTTTGTATTTGCCAATTGGATTTAATATTGAACCAAAACCCCTCCAGTTCTTTGTTTGAACAGGTTCTAGTTTATCCTTATACTTACTGTCAAGTTTCATTAATGTATTAATAGAAACTACACTACCTGCAGCCCCAGTGTCAAGAATGGCATTCATTTCTCTTCCACATATAATAACAGGTGCTCTGATAGGTGTTATTTTGTAAGTATCATAAGATAAATCTTTAATTATTTCAGCTTCTTCAATGGAAGTTAAAGATGTATCTGTATGAGGTATAGCATCATTCAGGAACATTATATCCTGTTCTAATACAAATATCTCATTTTCATCATTACTGTAAGATATGTTACTTTTACAATCCTCACTGGATTCCACATTTTCATCTTCATGATTACTTGGTTCAGAAGTCTGGGAGGTTTCAATAACATTTGATCTTTTCTTACATGTTATGGTAAGGTAAACTCTTACAGTCGCCTTGCTGTAAGCAGAATCCGGAGGAGATATGTGGATTTAGCTGAAAACCCCGTCCTTCCAATAAAATAACAAAATGGGAATTCTAAATCACTAAGCTAACCAGTCTACTTGGATCTGATTGATAAAAATAATGAAACTCTAAAATAATTAACGCTTATTGAGATTTAATGAAAGTGGCTGTTGAGAAAAGAAATACTGATAACAACAATTAAGGTGTACCAGTGAAAGATCTGAAAAGATTGACTTTTATGTTTTTATAATAATTTGAATTTTTATGAGACAGCAATAATCGAGTCCCAGTGATGAAGACCATTCTAAAGATACCCTGTATGAAGTGTGATTTAAATTGTTGAGTAGTATTTCTAAAATGTTATGTAAAAATAATAATGTTATAAGGGTATTACAAGTTATTTTAATTTGTTGAGTAATAAAAAATGAGACCGTGGTAGTTAAAGATTAAGCTGTATGATATATCTCCCCTCTCAATTTCGAGTTTGAGAGGCGCTTAAGTATTCCTAGTCACGTGCCTAAGTTTTCCCCTTCAGAGCTCTCCCAGAGTCAATCCGGAGCCCGTACGGAGTCCATCCGGACTTCCGGACTCAATTAGAACCTTAAAACTACAATAAAAAATCTAGAAACATTACACATAATAGAGCTACTTCCCCTTTACATACCAAACTAATTTTCGTAGTCTGCGCAGCTTTAATTACCCCGTGAAAATTCATCAAAGTTAAGTAATTTTTGAAAACGTAAATATTTCTATAAAACTTTAAAATTCATTTAAAAATATAAGAAAAATAGTAAAAATTCTGGGAAAATTTCCCAAGGTTCTTGAGTGACTTGATTTGATACTTATAAATTTTTCAGACTGTAAAAATAAGTTTTCTCCGTAAAATAAATTGTATTTGTGTAGGCATTCGCTCGTGACCAATTTCTTCATATTTTAAACTCCAATAAATTAAATAAAACCCTTTTATAAAAATAATAACTCCAATCTTGCACGCCGTAATAACTCCATTTACGTACTTAGGTTCCATACTAAACTTTAGGCTACCACAATGTGTGACCCTTAACCCAAGGTTCATTACATTTGTAACAAGTGTTATTCTCTTGTCTCTTAGGGACAAGGGGAGCTGAAGGTTTTTTCTTCTCCACTGGTAATTTACTTGTAGTAGGTTTTACCACGTCAGCACTTTGTCTGTAATTACTATACTTGGTTTCATACTTGTGGTTTAATAATATCTCATTGCATATGTTAATGAATCCAGAGGTATCTCTGATGGTTACAGTTCTAGCCACAATAATGTCTCTAACTGATATAGGCAACTTGTATATTATTTTTTCTTTCCACTCTTCATAATCCATTTTTGGATCCATAGCTTTCATTATTTTTATTAAATTCATTAAGAAGACTATGGGTTTATCTCCATCATTTGAATTATATCTGGTTTTCTCATACAATCTTTGTTGAGTGATTCTAAATTTTGGGCTACCAAATTGCCTTTCCTTTAGTGCCTTCCATTCATTACAGGAGTAACTAATTCCCTCACTCAATACAGATTCAAACCATAATAAGGCCACATCTGTAAATAAAGATATTAACTTTGAAGTAATTTCTTCATCAGGTAATTTGTATGAAAATTTTAAGTTATCAATTCTTTGTATGAATTGCTGCCAATCAGATTTTGAATCTCCGTCAAAAGATGGGTACTGATCTAACTTAGGCCAGTTCTTTTGGCTAGTTTTTGCTTCCCTTACCTGAGGAATATTGAGTAATTCAATTACTTTAGAAAGATGATCATTTATTTCATCTTTTACTGACTTATTATTCTCAGAGCCCATGATACTATGTTCATGTTCCATCATTGGTGTTTCATTTGCATGTTTCATGAAAACAGGTACTCTTGCTACATAAGAAGTGTTATCTTTTATTCTTTCAGTATTTTTCAACATGTTTGCTACTTCTATTTCCACTCTTTGTAACCTATCCTGTATTACAGGTACATGAGTTAGAGTGTTATTTACATTTGAAAAAGATAATTTAACACGTCCCTCGATGGTAGCCATAATATTCTGAGAGTTTTCTAATTTATTTTCTAAATTTCTAATCTCAGATTTTAAGCCTTTATTCTCATTGATTAATTCATTATTTGAATTTTCAATAATTTTTAATCTATTGGCTGTTGTACTCAATGATTGTGTTAGCTGTAATAATACCTTCTGTATTATTGTTTGACTCTTTTGAGAACTCTTCCAATTTTTCAATTCTCAATAATAATTTACTTATTATCTTTGATTCCATTGGATTTTCTTTTAAAAAATATTCTATTTTTTCTGTGTCCAACTCAGAAGACTCATCATTTGATTCAAATTTTATACTAATAGCATTATCCTGGTGATCAATAAAACTATCTACATTGTCTTTGTGCAAAGACAAGTTTAACATATTTTTTTCAAATTAATAATCTTTTAAATCATTATCAATCATATTTAATATTTCCTTATCAATCTCATTACCTATAATTAATTCATTGTTAGGTTGATACAATTGATCATAAGAAGTTGGATGACTCACCAAGGTCTTATTCCATTTCCCCTGCCTCTCCTTGGCTTTCCCCTGTAAGGGTGACTGCTGGATCCTTGTTGAGGAGGGTTGTTGTAGTTTTGGGTGTACCAATCCCATTTCCATTTGCTTACTGTAATTTTTTGGTCCTCCTCTTGGGCTGGAGGTGTTGCTATGGAATTGTTGGGTGCCACTGTTGGTGGTTGAGTCTTTATGTCCACTAGAGCTTGGTTGACTTCTATGAAACCTTGAGCTGCTCTCTTTTCCAGATTGTTGATCTGGTCCACTATATTTTTGACTCTTATTGTCAAGGTGTTCAGTAGGGTGGATAGGGAGTGAACTTGTTCTTGTAATGTATTTTTTGATTTCTTTATTGAAACCTGCTTTAAAAGCTTTTCCCTTTCCTCCAGAGACATTGGCAGAGTGTTGTTGATTATGGGAGAGTCCTGACCCTCCATTTGAATGTCCTGTAACAGGTCTTTCAGCTTTAGGTCTTAAGTTATAAGGTTTTGCCTTATTACTTACAATGTCATTGTTGTCACACATTTTCACGTGGAATTTAAAGAATTGAAAGTTTAGATGTGAAAACTTCAAAAAGGAGTTTTATCAGTATTTATCAATACCACTGAAGAAAATTTTATTGCTTACTTATTGGTATGAAGTGAATCTTTAAGTGCCAAAAGTCAAATATGCTTTTTATGTGGTCACTTGATTTAACTGGTCTACAATATGTAGCCGTGTTTTTATATTTAAAAGAAAACAACTGTCAGTAAGATTCTTTCTAAATATTTAATGAATATTACAAACCAATAAAAAGAAAAGATTAAGAGTCCTGTTTAAAAGAAAACAATTAATCAGTTTAATTGGTTTATTATCTGCAAAGATCACAAAATTAATTGGTCTATTGACAGACTCCCACTAATAACAATTTTATGTTAAATTAGTGGTAAAATTGTTGATTCAATATCACAATTTTAGTATATAACAGGGCTTCTTTTTCTGAAATCACTATATAAGTGACCCCAACCTGTTTTAATTATCCAAATATTTCTATAGGGATATTATTTACGTGTACCTTCTTTGAAATTTTCACTTACTGGATTATGAAAGAATTCTTGAGGAAAGGTCCCCAATTGTCAGTCTAAGATCAACTAAATGGACGTTAACTAGCTTGAAAAGTCTTTTTCTAGAAGATTTAAATGGTCCTATATGAATACTGTAGTATAAATCCAAATAATAGTAAAATATAATTCAGAATAAAGTTTTCAGTAATATAATTCTCACTATTCTTATATGTGGCTTACAATCTTTTTAGTTGGTAGAAAAATAGATTCAATAATTTCAGATACTATTCAAAAGTCTTATAAAAGTACTAATTGATTTGTATTGTAATTTGTTTTGTTATATTGGATAAATTGAAGTGATAAAGAATGAAGAAAACAAGACCCAAAAACCTCCTCCTTTTATACACAATGAGTTCCCCAATAAATCCCTTGATATACCATCCAATACACAGTTAATGACGCCTCAAATCCAATAATAGACCTGCCCATCAACATCCCTAGTGATCCATGACATAATTAGACAAGTAACAACTGCAAAAATCCTGTAATAATAAGTGAAATCCATCAAAATTAAAGAAAAAGACAAAAAGAGAGTATATGCATATAAAACAATAATATAAAAGACTAAAGGAGACTTCTTAAGGTTAATAATAGCTTAAGAATAAGGGGGATTTACTGTAGAAATGGAGGGTCTAATCCTGACATTATACTACGTGAAATTCTCACCCAAAAATAACCAAAATTGACTGAGAAACCACCAAAAAACTTAAAACAGAGCGTGAGATGTGGGGTAACTACACGCAGTCCTTGGCAGGCGCTTGCACAGGTAAATCCTTGACTAAAATTAGGCAAATTTAAGCGTGGTGATGAAATAAGATGCCAAGAATGAGGTTATTAATGAAATGAGTGCATATAAACAAGGTCAATGCACTATAAATTAAGCTAGGACACTAAATAAGTGCCTGTCGCCTGTTTTAGTGTGTTTCCCCACAGTGGGCGTAGAATGTGGGGTAATTATAGTGTGAACAAGCTAACTTTTCTAAAAATGAAGCTATTCACATGGGAAAAAAGCAGGCAGTATGTGGCCAGTACACAGAAGCCATTTCTGGCATAAAAAACACCAAATTTGAAAAGTGTTATTTTTATGCATTTAAATAGCCAAATTAATAGTCCTCAATGAGCCCAATTGATCTGTCAAAGCGCATTTTTTATATTCTCAATTTTATAGCGCATATAGTCAACTTTTAAGTGAAATAAAGCGCATTTCTTGTTTTTTGTGTAAAACAATGAATATAACAGCTTTAAGTGTACTTAAAAATTATGTAGCCTTATACTTAAGGTTCTTAAGATTACCCTAACATATTCCAGCTTAATATTAAGTACATAAGACCTATAAAAGGTGGATATATGCGTGTATATAAGGTGTTATAATGGCATTTTTTGTGTATTTATCATAATTTTACTTATGTATACTATTTGTGTACTCTTATTTATTTTTCCCATGTATAGTTCATGTGTTTAACATAACTTATGAGCACTTTTTACTCAGTCCTGGATACATACAGGCTGACATAATAAGTGATCCTAGCTTAAGCCTAAAGTAATGCAATTAAACATTTAAAAACTAACAAAACATCAATAAAAAAACACCATAACCCCAAGTATACCCTATATTTCAAATACCTCCAAAAATGCAATATAAATGTCTACCCAGCTTTGGAACACCACATCCTCCCTTTAATCAAGAATTTCAACATTATTCATCCCCTAAAAACATTTTAAAATGCCTCTTCAGACCTGCCTCTAACCTGGGCCCTTGCCAGTACTGCATTGACAACAACCACATTTGTGCAATGAGTGGACCTCTTTACATCTACAGGACTTCTTGTGATTATTTCCACTCCAGAAAGAAACAATTCCATAGACCTGGCCTATTATCCTCCCCTTCAGCTTCTTCCTACACTCAGCCTGGCCCATACTCTTCCACCAGAAGATCCAAACCCTCCATCATCATTTCAAGAATAATCAACAAACTTCATTCATCCGGAAGAGAACCTGTAACTCCAACTGACTCTTCTTCCTCTCATCACCCTTATTCACCAGAGGGTATGATTCCATCACACCATACCAAAATAGACTGACCATTTACTTCAGCCTCTCCTCCATCAGTCCTTGATGATGATGACAATGTAGGGACCATTGAAATACCACCCCAAAATACAATAACTCTTGTCAAAGAAAAATTTCAACATCAACTAAACAGCAGAAACAACTCCTCCTTTATTATTACCAATTAATTCCTACCAAGGACAAACAAGACATTGATAAGAGAAGGAACCTCGTCCATCAATTCAAGGCCAATTCAGAACCTTTTGGCATCTCTCTTGATACCCTTCTGTAATTCCACTAGTGCTTAATTTTGATTTAGAAAAGAAAATATGACCAGAACCTCTATAGAATGCAGCCACCAAACAACCCCCAGTTTTAAGTCCTGGGGGACCATCCTCATTTTATAGTCTTTGGGGACTCAAAAACCTAAATCATAGACCCAGAACCAGAGATAAAACACCTTAAGAAACAGTGAAAAAAACTAACATTCTGGGGTAACTTTGAATAGAGCTTTCAGCCCATCAATTACCTCTAAGCTTGCCTTTGCTAAATTCAGAGGCTCCCCCAGTGGATACCCTCTTCCAATCTTCAAAACCAACACCAAAAAGAACACCCATTCCTCAGTTTATAGTCTTGGGGGACTAAAGAATCCTCAGTTTATAGTCTTGGGTTACTCTATAACCAGTTATCAGTTTAAATTCTTGATGGACTAATGCATATTTCAGTTTAAAGTCTTGATGGAGTCATACATATTCACCCACATTCCACTTGCTAAACTTCGACATCCACTTCATCTTCTACCCATAGCTGATAAAAAAAACTTTTTCTTATCATAATCTCCTTATCATTGTTATTCCACCACAGATCGTGTCAAACATTTGATTCCAGGCTTTTCTCCCCTCAACATTTCTTTCCTTCACTGCTCCTAAAGACTATGCTTTCAAACAGTGTATTCACATGTGCAGACCTTGAACATTTACTCTTCCAGCTCCAGAGGCCAAACTTTACAACAGGTCTTGTGACTCTTGAAATTCTAAGAAGAAAATATGTGATATAGATTCCTATTACCCTATTCCTACACCTTTTACTTCTCACAAATAAATCTCCAGATCCCCTTTAAGATCCCCAGAACTAGGTCCTGCTTCTTCTTCTTTGTCTTCAGCTCTTTCCAGAAGATCCACTAGATCTGTCCCCAGGGCTCTTTCTAAACAGCCACCTTAAACTTCTCAAGAATCTGCTTTTATCTCTTCAAATTCACCTCCTAGGCTGCTAGACTATGTCCAGACACCCTTCCTCCCTCTCTAAGAAGCAAAAATCAGGCTTAAAACCTTCAAAAATAACCAGAAAACAGTCAAAATTCCCCAAAAAACAACAATATTTCTGCACAAGAACCTCCTGGTGCTCCAAGAACAATGCAAGCAAAATTTTAAAGGACTAATAACACCAAAAATTTCCAATCTTCTTGAAAACCTGCCAGAGCTCCCCAAGAACAAATCAGAGCTCCCAAAATTTCTCAACACCCAAAATCACCTTCTCAATTCAGGAGAAGAAACTACACCTCCCCTGTGCCTGCCAACTACCCCTCTGAAAGTTCCTTCTCTTCAAGTAATTCATCCAGAAGACAAACTTAAGCTCCCAGATCACCTTCACCTTCCCCATCCTGCAACAGCATTGGCTCTCTGGCACCAGAAACCAATCCAACTGAGAAGGATAAAAAAAAACAACAATTCCAGTAACCATTCTCCTTTTTTAGCTAGGCCCCAGGAAGAATTCCATCCTAGCTCACAATCTTAGCACCCACTGGAAGAAGACCAAGACAAACCATATTTATCTCTGGCTAATCTTTCCACCACACATCTTTCAAAACTTCAGAAGTATAAATTCTTATGGCATATAATTTTATAGAACTTCCTATCTGTTAGTGCAATAATCTTTCATCCAATTTCATCAACAAAAAGAAACTTCTAAAAAAAATTCTTCTTTTTTAGATGGAACCCCATTTTTCTGAAGCTACTATTGGAGTTGGCCAACCTCTTGAGACTATTTTAACTCTTTATTATGCAGATATGAAGTAAAACCTCAGTATGATGTGTTCCAACATGCTTAAAGCATTTTCTCTTTATGGGCCAGTGAATGAATTTGAGAAGAACCTGAGAAAGAGACTTCTTGATGACCACTTGAAGATGTCCATGATAATTAAGCACACCTTCCAACACTCCATCCCAGAATCTTCTGCTCCCACCCAAAAATTACCTTCAAAACCAGTTCCTGACCATTTAAACCCCTATAATTTCAACAGCTGACTGCACTTTAAAAGCCACAGTGCATACTCCAATCCCAACAAGAAACAAAAACACAAACACATTCCCAACCAAACTCCAGAAGATTCTTCTTCCAGACATTAATTATAGAAAACAGAAAATAATATAAACTAATAAATAGAAAAAACAATAACAATTAGCAAATATCTATATAAAATTATTTATTTTTTTTATTTTATAATTTTTTATATTTTTATATTTATATTTTTAATTTAAATTTAAATTTAAATTATTTTTATTTTTATTTTTAACAGATTACTACTTAAAAACTACTAACATACTAAAAAAACTTGAAAATAATTAGACAAATTTTCCCAAAAAATATGAGAGCTGAGAAAATAGAATGTAATAAATAATAATTACAAATGGTATCCCCCAGCCAATTGATGAACTGATCCCCTGATACCTTACCCGAATCTAAGTGCACCTTGATGTGGATACACCTTTACAAAGTTTAAAAGATTTAAAAAATTATTTGAACATAAGAAAATATAAAATGAATGAATAAAAGAAACTTGAGAAGTAATAAAGAAAAAGAAAACAAGAATTTCCCAGTAAAATGAGGAGCCTTTCCCACCAATTCTTGACCACATCAAGGTGACCCTGATGTGGTACACCAAACTATTTTTTTGATTTTATAAAACAGCCCTCACTAACAAAACCAAAGGGAAAAAAATAATCTAAGACCACTAAAATTCCATTTCTTCACAACAAATAACAGAAGCAAATACAGTTCCGAAGAAAAGATCACTGGGTGGGCTCCCTCCAATAAGCAAAATTGATAGAAGACTACCAGTGATCTACCACCAAGAAAGATCCAAGAACCAAGGAGCTATTCTAATCCAGTTTAAATTCATAGAGGAACATAAACCTGAATAAAAGCAGAGAACTAGGATTCAATGAAATAAAACCAAGGACTTGAAACAGATATTATGGGGTAACTTTTATACAGAGCTTCAAGCCCATAAGTTACCCCACACTTGCCAAAACAAAATCTAGAAGCCCCCCCATGGGTACCTTCTAACAAAAACAAACATCCAACACAATAATCAACAAACCAATAACAAGGAAGGGTCCAGCACTTGAAGAACAAAGATAAATACAGTTTAAATTTATAGAGGACTAAAACCAGTTAAAAGAGGACCAATACTTAGGTTTAAATAAATTAAGAGAAGGGTTTTAAACATAAAATCTGGGGTAACTTTTATACAGAGCTTCTGGCCGATCAGTTACCCCCACACTTTCCAAGATAATATCTAGATGCCCCCCCTGGGTACCATCTAACAAATAAAAGTTTCCAATAAAACAGATGAACACCATCAGCAAAAAAACAATCCAATAAAAAGAATGATTCATAGTTAATCCTCATTTCAGAGTTAGTCTTCTTCCCTTCTTGTCCCTTTGGGATAAAATCTCTACACCTGATCAGAAGCCACTCTCTTCTTTAAGACTTACCCATCCAATTCTTTCAACTGATATTATCCACCTGAGAGTTGAGATCTGACTTTATAAGGACCATTCCACCTGTCAGAGAACATCTTTCCCCATTGAATCTCCAAACTCCTATTATATACCAATACCAAACACCAAGGCTTTGAAGGATTCCTCAGCCTGTGTGCCAGCCTCTTATCACAATACCTAACTGACTGAATCCTGATCTTCATCATCATTTCATAGACTTTTTCATGAAAATCCACATTTCTTTTAAGCTGATTCCTTCTGGAACATAATAAGTCTTCAGTTGAACAAACTTCATCCCAATAAGTTCCCAAACAAGAAATTGCCTCCAAATCTATTGGTAAACAGCCTTCTTACCAAAATTAAGTTCATAAGGTGAATATCTGGTAGTGCTCTTGAAAGTAATTCTGTAAGCAAGCAAAACCAAAGGTAAATAACACCGCAAAAAACTCAGTGGCACCTGCTTGCAGGTGCCTTTCCCTATATTCAGTTTTGATTTAAAAGTAAATTTGATTTGATATTGCACAAACTAGTGTGCTCATTTTTCAGTGCACTGCATTTCTAGAAAAGTTACAGCTGAGCTGAAATTGAGTTAAATCAAAGATAGGGATTGGCACCTTCTATCAGGTGCCCATGTTTTTTTCTGATGTAATGCATCCACTTTTCAGCACTATTCTCACACATCTTGACCAAAGCATCCTTCAAAACTTGATTCCCTCTTTCAACATTGACTTCAGCCTCAGGATAATATGGAGTAGCCACTCTAATCTTTGACCCAACACTAGTAAAAGCTTCCTTGAATTCTGCTCCAAATTCTGGTTTTCCATAGACAGTGACCAACCTCATCAGCCCATACCTATAAATCCACTCCTCCTTCAAACATTCTGCCACATTCTTGGCAGTCAAATTAACCAGAGGCACTGCCTCAAGGCAACCAGATAAATAATCCCTGTCTATAATCAAATATTTAAACCTTTCCTCTTTAATATGGACAGCATCAAAGCTGACTCTTCCAAGCACAGTTGATTCACCAGTAGCATGACCAATTTCTTTTGGTTTCAAGTGACTTCTTTGACACTCTTCACAAGTTTGGACCCAAACTTGAACGGTAAACTTCATACCAGGCCACCAAGATCTGTTCGCTACTCCTCTATAAGTCTCCACAGAGCCTCTAAGAACAAGGTATTCATGCAGAGACTTCAAAACCAACTCTTGACCCTTCTTCTGAGTCACCACAACTTGAGGATTTGAATGCTTCCTCATCATTAACCTTCTCCCTGAAAAATAAAATCCAGGACTCTTCTTCTTAATTACCATCCAAGTATAGTCATCACAACTATCAGGCCTCTTCAAGGTCAACAGATATTCCACCATAAGAAAAAAAAACCAAGACTGACCCCAGGTCTCATCTTCAAAATCCAACAAAATAAAATCTAAGGGCATCACCCTTTCATCAAAATCACCAGAATACACATTATACAATTGACCAGCCCATCCAGGACACCAATCTTTAAATTTTGGCACATCCTTCATCTTCCACTGAATTTTATGAGAATCCAGTGTACTAAAAAAAACACATTTCTATAAAATTGAGCCACCCCAATTAACAGACCCTTTTTCATCAATAAAAACATCCTGATTGCCAGAATCAAGATCAGATCTAGCCAGTTCAACTTCTTGAGGGAGGTCCAAATTATGCAGTTTAACCTCTTGTTGAAGGTCCAAATTATGCAGTTTAACATTTTGCTGGAGGTAAGAAAAACTCTCAGAACCACTTTTTCTGGCCCTAACCACAGGAAAATCTTCATCAAAATCTTCTGATTCTGAATCTGAATCTGTTGGTAGTCTTCTTGACAATCCATCTGGCATTGTGAAAGTTTTTCCCAGCTTGTGTACCAAATCAAAAGAGAAGTGCTGGATAAATGCAACCCAACTAGTCATAGGAGAATTAGGTAGACTAGGAGTGTTGATCATCTGCACCAATATTTAACATCCACCTGAAGCTCAAAAGGCTACCCCCACAAATCAGTCTGCAACTTCTTCAAGATTTTCACCACGCCACAGAGCTCCAACTTTGGCTGAGAGTACCTTGATTTCCCCTCATTAAACACCACAGAATCATACCTGACTGGAATAAAATTCCCATCCTTATCCTCCTAAGACATAAAAGAAACAGAAGCAATATAGCTTGAATCCACAGCCAAAGAAATCTTCCCAGCCCCAGCACCATAATCCAATTTATGCAACACAATATCCTCCCCTACCACCTTCTTTAACTTCACAAATGCCTCTTCACAATCATCATCCCACTCCCAATAAGCATTCTTCCTGGTCAACTTCCTTAAAGAGCTTCCAATAAAGAGAAGTCCTTGATAAACATCTTCACATTAACACAAACACCAAAGAATCCCCTGACTTCAGTGGTATTCTTTGGTCTTGGCCATGCTTGAATTTTATTAACCTTCTTCTTTGCCATAATCATACCCTCCTTACACAAGATGTGGTCTTCCAACATTGGCAGAGGCCTTTGTTGGTCTATTTGGAGTTGTTTTGATATGTCTTAAATGACATTATTTAATAATAGGGTGTTTTTCTGAATTTATTCTATATTTTATGTCTTGATGACATTTTTCATATTTTAAGTATTAAGGGGTCATTTCCTCATTTTTTATTTAAAATGATAGCTGTTTAATTTTTTTTTTGTGTTTTACAGGCTAACCTTAAGTCTTGGGGTTAAGTTCTTAGTACCTTCAAAATGAGCTAATTTTTCTCTACATTTTATGTCTCAATGTTGTTATAGTCTAATTATGTGTTTTAAAGGTTTTAGTAGTTGAAGTAAATGTTTCTAAGTATTTTTGGCTTTTTTGGAGGTTTTTGGTGGTTTTCTGACTTCAGGAAGGTCTGACCGCTTCTAGGCAGGCTGCCTGCCCGCCTTGGTGCTAGAGGGCTAAGAAGCGTTTCTAGAGGGGTTTTATGCAATTTGGCACTCAAGAACGCCAAATTTGTTGGTGTGCATGGGCTCTTAGATAGTGGTCTGTGCATACGCAGTGAATAAGACAGTTTGGGGCAACTTTAATTATCATACAACCATCCAGAGGTGATATCCTTGTTCCTCATTAAGTTTTCACTGTTTTCTGACCACAATTGGCTGTGTTTGTTAAAGTTTAGTTCTTCATTTAACTCAACTTTGGCAACTGTTTTCTCTGGTGTAGATTTTCAACCTGCATCAAGTATTATTTCTGTTTCCTGTGCAACAAATGCATAGTGTTTGTTCTTCTGGTGTGTATTTTTCTGCATTTCAGGTTCTCTTTGGTCTGTAGTCTATCTAGGCTACTGTCTTGACTTGTAAAGCAGTCAAGAAGTGTTTTGGAAGGGGTATAGTAACAGTCTCTAATTTGCTGTAGCAAATAAATCTCACCTGGTATTTTCTCAAATGGACAGGGGTTTTTCTCTCCAGTTTTACTCCAACTCCCTTGGTCAAGGCCTATAGCTAGTACTATAGGATTGACTAAATTTCTGGCACCCAATGTGGGGTGAGGATTTGTTACCTTTTGGATTTTCTGTCACTTTTGGACTCTCTTCTGTGGTTGGATATTGGTTTTCTTGAATTCATTGTACCATGGCTTCTGGACCCTCTTTCTCTAGTGGTGGTAGTGGCACTGTTAGTGCTGCTGAGAATGGTAATACTCCTTTTTCTGTTAGGCCTTCAGTCAGGATCAAGTCCTGGAAGGGGCCTATGTTTATGGGGGAGGATTTAAAGTTATTTCCAGAGATTTTTGAGGCTTCTGAGAATGTAGATGGGGCTTCTCACTTAAACATGGTGAAGCAAGTCATCTTTTACATTGGTGACAGGGCTTTGGTGAAGGAAGTTGCTGAAATGGAGGGCTATAGAAGGAAAGATTGGAAAAAGTTGTGTCTGCAGATGACAGACAGGTGGGAATCTAGGTACTCTATGGTGGTTCTCAATATGATTTCTACTGAATGGCAATCTTATGGAGGTGTGGATAATCTCCACACTTATAGGAATTTTCTGGCTCATTTTGAGCCAGTGGTGGAATATTTGGTGGAAATGCAGGAGTTGGAGATTACTGACTCTGAAAGGGATATTTTCTGGTCTATTCTGGCAAGGATTGTCAGGATTGATTTTTTGAAGGAGTTGGCTAGGAAGGACAAGATGAAGGTTCTTCCTAATGGAAATAATAAATTTCCTGCTCTTTCTGTGGTGAAGGAGTTTGTAGAGGGACATCTGAAACTGTTGGCAGTGGATTCTTGCCAGGAAGCTAGCACTAAATATGTTAGCAAGGTAAGTGAAGCATTGGCTGAGGATGTGAAGAGTCCAGAAAGAAGGAAGTGGTGAAAAAGGGAAAGGCTCCTGAGAAGCCTAAGAAGGTAGACCCTGTGGTGGAGCAGCTGGCTTATTTAACCAAACAGCTGCATATTTTTGTTTAAGAGGCTCAGAAGGCCAATAAGGCTCCTTCTCAGCCTAGATATTATGATAGGAGGTCTGTTAGGAGTGATCCTTGAGTTTTCTCTTATTGTAGCAGGAAAGGGCACAAGTCCAATGATTGTTGGGCACTAAATAGGGTTGTGTCTGAGGGGAAGGTGGAATTTGATGGGAAAGTTTTCTAGTTCCCGCATGGTTCTTTTGTGAAGCCTAATAATGGTCAGGCTCCAGTGGACTTGGTGAGAAGGAGACATAATGTCAACTCAAGAAGGCCAAGATTTGAAGAGTTTCCTAATGAGGCTTCTTCTACTGTGAAAGGTGGTGATGAAGGAAAAAGAAAGGAAAAGGAGGCAATTAGAGTCTCATTTACATTTTCATTTGGTGTTTTGGAGTTGTATTCTTGTGGTGGAAAGGCAAGTGGGGAATGCTTGGCTGGTGTTTATGATGAAGAAGCAGGAAAGGTGGGAAGGCCTAAGATCAGTTCTCAGGCCCAACCAAAGCCTAAGGTTTCAAAGTTGGATCCTAAGATGAGTGCAGCTAGGAAGAAGTACAGAAAAGAGGAGCTGTACAAGATGCAGAAGGGTATTGCTGGAATGGGCCCTCCTAGTTTTGGAGCATTGGACATGAATGGGAGCCAATGCCTATGGATGTTAATTCTGACTCTGAAGAGGGTGTCCCTTTGACTTCATTGCCAAAGACTTCTGGAGTTAGAGGTTCTTGTAAGGGATCTGGTTTGATTCCTGTTGATGGTAATTCTGTTGGTGGTTTGGGTCCTCAGGAGATTTCTAGGACCAAGGTAGTAAAGAAGAAGGCTCACTTTGAGAGGCCAGTAGTTTCTGGAAAAGTTAATGTTATGGACTCTGTCCTGGAAAGGATGAATTAGGGTCAGGTTTCCCTTACTTACGGGGAATTGTATGCTATCAGTCCTGGGTTGGGTGATAGACAGAAAAAGTTGTTGACCAGGAGAAGGGTTTCTTCTGGGGAGGTGGAATACATTTTTTATTCTGCTGAAAAGTTTGGTGAGGGGTTGGAAACTCATTTTTCTGCACCTCTGGGTTATGTCAATTTCACTCAAATTGGAAGGGAGGCTAGGGCATTGGTTGATTCAGGTTCTCAGATTAACATGATTTCTTTGTTTGAGGCTACTCATCTGGGACTACCCATCAAGAAAGGAATGGGTGAAAATTTAAGAGGAATTGGTGGCCATGTCACTGAGTTGATTAGAACAGCTGAATTTGTGAAGCTGGATTATGGTGGAGCCTCAGGGAAGGTTCATTTTTAAATTTCCAAAGGCACTGTAAAAGCTGTTTTGGGTGTGTCATTCTTGATGGATTTTCAAGCAAGAACTTCTTATCAGTGTGATGTGGGAATTAGTTTGGAGTTGACTGGTGAAGATGAAAGGAGACTTCACATGAGGTTATCATCTCCTGGAGAGGAATTTTGGGAGACCAGGCCTGGTTTGTCTTCAATGTTCCAGCGCATGGATTGCTGTAGGAGAAGAAGAGATGTGGGTGCCGCCTCTGGTTTTTTGGAGTGTGGCTCAGGCTCTAGCACATGTCTATCTTTTTTAGAGTGATGAAAGCTAATAACCAAAGTGCTACAACCTCTCCCCAAGATGAGGAAATCCCAGGTTGTAGTAGGTCAGCTCCCTTGAAGATATAACACGTGGATTTTAAACTTTATCTTTTTAATGTTTCTCTTCTCTGCAAGTATTCTTCAAGTTTTTTATAAAGTATTTGTTCTCTCTCAAAATTCTCAATTATTTTTAATTCAAGTTCAAATAAGAAAATTGGCTATATATCTTTATTGAAAGATATGCGGAAAAGCTATGGAGTGGTGAGATTGGGGTCTTAAAGTAAGTCCTCCCACTTGTGCACCACTAGGATTTCTTCTACACCTTTCAAAACCATTACCATGGCCTTATCTGTGAGCATTCGGGAAATTACTGGTTATTTTTGTAGTATAGAAGAAAACTCAAGAAAAGAAAAGAAAAATTTCATGATAACTGAAAAAAATCAAGAAAAAAATCTTAAGACAATCAAGAAAGATGAAAAGAATTACTTTTGTAAATATCCTTAAGATCAATTTTTGGGCCTTCAGCATGAGGTTAAAATGCACAAATTTTTAAAGAAGAGGATCAGCAAGATCAATTTTTGGGCCTCTGGAATGAGAATAAACTGCACAATTTCAGAAGATGTGATTCAGAAGATGAGTCAAGATTTGAAGATTTAGAAGATGGAAGTGATAATGAAGATGTGGAATTGTGGAAAATTTTAAGAATGGTGAGATTGGGGAATAAAAGTAAATCCTTTCAATTTTGCACCTCTAGGGTTTCTTCTGCACCTTTAAAAAACATTACCTTGGCCACACATGTGAGCAATGGGGTGACCCTTGGTTTTTGTTCCAGGTCTGGTGGTGAAGACTTCCTGAAGATCCCTCAAGTTAAAGGAAGAGCAGCAAAGTAAAAGAAGGTAGTGCAGAAGATTGAACATGTCAATGATCCTATTCCTGTAGTTTTGAATCCTCTTTTGAAGAGACCTCCTTTGTTAAGAGATCCGTACTTTACTCCTTTGGTGAAGAATCCTCCAGATTTTGTGGAAGCTGCTTGGGTGACTGTGGAAAGGTTGAAAGTTGTTAATTTTGGTCCTGATGTGTGATTTTCTGATGAGGAAAAGAAGTTTTTGTTGCACGTTATTGTGCTGAGGTAGAAAGAGGTAACATTTGTTGAAGAGGAAAAGGGTGTATTCAAACACTCTTATGGGGAACCTTACTTGATTCCTGTGGTTTGTCACAAACCTTGGCAAATAAAACCTATTACAATTCCAGCTGCTATTAGGGACCATTTTGTAGAGATTGTTATGGAAAGTGTCAGGACTGGTTTATACAAACAGTCAACATCTAGTTACTCAAGTACGGCTTTCTGTGTAAAGAAGAAGAATTGGAAACTGAGGGTGGTTCATGATCGTAGAGCCTTGAAGTGGGTTACTATCAGGGATGCAGGAATGCTGCCAAGTGCAGAGGATTTTGTGAAAGATTTTTCTGGAAGGGTTTGTTATGGTTTGGGAGATTTTATGGGTGGTTATGATGAAAGGGAACTTCACACGGATTCATGGCCACTTACAAAGTTTGAGACTCCTCTGGGAAGCTTTCAGTTCACTAGGTAGCCTCAAGGAGCAACTAATTCATAAATGGTATATAAAGCACAAATGGCTTGTATTTTACAGGATGAGGATCCTACCCATGCTGGAATTTTAATTGATGATGGTGAAATCAAAGGACCCTCCACTGATTATGGAAATGTGGTGCTGAAGGAGAACCTAGGTATAAGGATATTTGTTTGAGAATATGCAATTACTCTAGAGAGAGTATTGTTTAGGATTGAAGAGGCTGGTTTTACCATTTATGGGTCAATGTTTTGTTGTTGTGTTACTGATTTAGAAACTCTGGGTCATGTTGTATGTAAGGAGGGAAGGATTATGGCAAAAAAGAAAGTTAACAAAAATCAGTCATGGCCAAGGCCTAAAAATATAAGTGAAGTCAGGGGATTTTTCAGGGTTTGTGTGTATTTTGGAATTTTATTAAAGATTTTTCTTTTTTGGCTTCACCTTTGAGGATTCTGACCAGGAAAGATGCAGAGTGGGTATGGAATGAAGAATATAAAAAGGCTTTTCAGAAGTTTAATAAGGTGGTAGGTGAAGATATTATTCTTCATAAGTTGGATTATGCAGTGGGAGCCAGAAAAATTTATCTGGAAGTGGACTCAAGCTATATTGCTGCTGGTTCTGTTTTGTCTCAGGAAGATAAAACTGGGAGGGCCAGGCCAGTAAGGTATGATTCCGTGGTGTTTATTGAGGTTTAATCTAGATATTCTCAACCTAAGTTTGAATTGTGCAGTGTAGTAAAAATTCTGAAGAAGCTGCAAACTGTTTTGTGGTGGCAGCATTTTGAGCTGCAGGTGGATGTAAAATCTCTGGTTCAAATGATCAATACACCTAGTCTTCTAAATGCTCCAACAACTAGGTGGGTGGCATTTATTCAGCATTTCTCTTTTGACCTGGCACACAAAACTTGGAATACTTTTAAAATGCCAGATGGATTATTGAGGATATCACCCACTGATTAAGATTCAGACTCTAACAAATTTGATGAAGATGTCCCAGTGGTTAGGGATAGCACAAAGGGCGCTGAAGATTTTTCTCTCCTCCCCCATGAGGCTAAACTTAATGATTGTTCTTTCCTCCCCCATGAGGCTAAACTGGAAGATTGTTATCTCCTTTACCAAGAGGTTAAACTGGTGGGTTCTGATCTTGATTCAGGTGATCAGGATGTTTTTGTTGATGAATATGGGGCTGTTGTTTGGGATGGCTGAAAATTAGATAATGGTGTTTTTGTTAGTGAAATGAATTCTCTTAAGATTCAGTGGCAGGAAAAGGATGTACCAAAGTTTAGGGATTGGTGTCCTAGATGGGCTGGTCATGTTGCTCATGTGTACACTGGAGATTTTGATGACAGGGTTGAACCCTTGGATGTTGTTTTTTTGCATTTTTAAGATGATACCTGGGGTAAGACTGTTTTTTATTCTATTATGGTTGAATATCTGTTAACATTGGAGAGGCCAGATATTTGTGATGATGATACTTGGGTGGCAATCAAGAAGAAGGGTCCTGGCTTCTATGTTTCAGGAAGGAGGTTGATGAGGAGGGGACATCCAAATCCTCAAGTAGTGGTGACTCAGAAGAAGGCTCAAGAGTTGGTGTTAAATCATTGCATGAAGACCTTGGTCATAGAGGCTTTGGTGAGACTTATAGAAGAGTAGAAGATAGATTTTGGTGGGCAGGTATGAAGTTGGCTGTGCAGGTTTGGGTTCAATCTTGTGAAGAATGTCAAAGAAGAAGTCACTTGAAACCTAAAAATGTTGGCCGTGCTACTGGAGAATCAACTGTGTTTGGAAGAGTCAGTCTGGATGCTGTCTATATCAAATAGGGCAGGTATAAATACTTGATTGTTTCCAGGGATGATTTGTCTGGTTAGGTTGAGGCAGTGCCTCTGGTTAATTTTACTGCCAAAAAAGTGGCAGTGTTTTTGAAGGACAAATGGGTGTTTAGATATGGGTTGATGAAGTTAGTGACTGTTGATGGTGGGCCAGAGTTTGGAGCTGAAGGTAAAGAAGCTGTGGCAAGTATTGGTTCCAAATTCAGAGTGGCTACACCTTATTATCCTGAAGCTGAAGGTATGGTTGAAAGAGGCCATCAATTTATCAAGAATGCTTTGGTAAAGATGTGTGGAGATAGTGCTGAAAAGTGGAGGCACTATTTACACTTGGTTTTATTTGCTGATAGGGTCACTGTAATAAGGACAACTGGCAATTCCCCTTATGAAATAATGTTTGAGAAGAGATATTTTCTATCAGGGGATTTAGAAGCCATCTCTTATCTTCAAATTAATTGGGATGATGTGTGCTCAACAGAAGATTTTCTCTGTGCCAGGATGCAAAAGTTGGATTGTAGAGAGGAATGTCAAGAGAAGGCATACTCTAGAATGATGTTGATTAGAAATCAATAAGTCAGATACTTGGACAAGAAGTTGGCTCATAGACTCAGGAATCCCTTGAAACCTGGTTGTTTGGTTTTGGTGTATAATAGTAGTTTGGAGACTCAGTGGGCAAAAATTTTTGCTGACAGATAGAGTGGACCTTAGAGAGTCAGATCTCCGGTGTCTGGAGGTTCTTATGTTTTGGAGGAGTTGGATGGTGCAGTCTTAAAGAAGAGAGTGGCTGCTGATCAGGTGAAGAGATTTTAACCAAGAGGCACTAGAAGTGAAGAAGATTGACTCCGCAATGAGGATAAACTATGGACCATTCTTTAATTTTGGATTTTGGTGATGCTCTCACTACGCAATATAGGGGGTGGACTTGCTAGCAAGTCTATAACCTGAACTCAGATGGAACTCAGATGGAACTCCGACTGAACTCAAACTGAACCCATACTTAACTCTTCTTGAACTCCCACCTAAAACTGTTCTGCTGAGTGGTGTTCATCCCTGATTTTATGGTTCCTTTATCAATAGCTCAATGTGTGATCAATCTGTGTTGAGTTTGGTTCCAAGGTTGCAGAATGGCTAGCAAGTCCGCCCCCCATATTGGGTGGTGTCTGCATCTGTTTTGTTGGAAAATTTTTTTGTTGTTAGAAGGTACCCATGGGTGGGGCTTCTAGATTTGATCTTGGCAAGTGTGGGGGTAAATGATGGGCTGGCTGCTCTGTAGAACAGTTACCCCAGAATGTCTGTTTCCAACCCCTTCTCTTAATTTGGTTGAATCCTAGTATTGGTTTTTCTTCACCGGTGTTAGTCCTCTATGACTTTAAACTGGAAATTCTTTTGGTCTTGAAGTGCCGGACTCTTCAGGCTTATGGTTTTTGCTTTATTGTGTTGGATTTTGTGTTTTTGTTAGAAGGTACCCAGGGGGAGCTTCAAGATTTTATTTTGGCAAGTGTGAAGGTAACTGATGAGCTGGCTGCTCTGTAGAAAAATTAACCCATAATGTCTGTTTCAAGTATTTTGTTTGTTCTAGTTGAATTCTAGTTCTGGTTTTGTTATTCAGGTTTCAAGTCCAATATGACTTTAAACTGGCCTACTGGCTTGTGACTGGCTTCTTTGTTCAATTTGGATTGGTGGTGGATCACTGGTGGTCTCCCATCATTTTTACTTATTGGAGGGAGCCCACTTAATGATCATTTCATTGGACTGGACTTTCTATGGAGCTGGACTTATTCGTTTTTCTTTCTGCATTTGTTTTATTAGATAAAAGTTTTAGATTATTCTCTTTATTTTCTTTTTTTTTTTCTTTTAATTTTTTTTGGGTGTTATTACAATATAGAGAGGGATAAATCACAAAATTATATTATATGGTGTCACCACATAAGGGTCACTTGTATGTGGGCAAGCATTGGTAGGGAAAGGCTCATCAATTGGCTGGGGGATACAATTTGTAATAATTAATTATTTTATCTTAATATAATTCATTTCATTTAAATTTTTCTGCTCTAATATTTTTTTGAGTAACTTTGTTTAATTATTTTCAAGTTTTTTTTTAGTATGTTGGTAGTTGAATAAAAATAAAAATAAAAATAAAAATAAAAATAAAAATAAAAATAAAAATAAAAATAAAAATAAAAATAAAAATAAAAATAAAAATAAAAATAAAAATAAAAATAAAAATAAAAATAAAAATAAAAATAAAAATAAAAATAAAAATAAAAATAAAAATAAAAATAAAAATAAAAATAAAAATAAAAATAAAAATAAAAATAAAAATAAAAATAAAAATAAAAATAAAAATAAAAATAAAAATAAAAATAAAAATAAAAATAAAAATAAAAATAAAAATAAAAATAAAAATAAAAATAAAAATAAAAATAAAAATAAAAATAAAAATAAAAATAAAAATAAAAATAAAAATAAAAATAAAAATAAAAATAAAAATAAAAATAAAAATAAAAATAAAAATAAAAATAAAAATAAAAATAAAAATAAAAATAAAAATAAAAATAAAAATAAAAATAAAAATAAAAATAAAAATAAAAATAAAAATAAAAATAAAAATAAAAATAAAAATAAAAATAAAAATAAAAATAAAAATAAAAATAAAAATAAAAATAAAAATAAAAATAAAAATAAAAATAAAAATAAAAATAAAAATATAAATAAAAATATAAATATAAATATAAATAAAAATAAAAATAAAAATAAAAATAAAAATAAAAATAAAAATAAAAATAAAAATAAAAATAAAAATAAAAATAAAAATAAAAATAAAAATAAAAATAAAAATAAAAATAAAAATAAAAATAAAAATAAAAATAAAAATAAAAATAAAAATAAAAATAAAAATAAAAATAAAAATAAAAATAAAAATAAAAATAAAAATAAAAATAAAAATAAAAATAAAAATAAAAATAAAAATAAAAATAAAAATAAAAATAAAAATAAAAATAAAAATAAAAATAAAAATAAAAATAAAAATAAAAATAAAAATAAAAATAAAAATAAAAATAAAAATAAAAATAAAAATAAAAATAAAAATAAAAATAAAAATAAAAATAAAAATAAAAATAAAAATAAAAATAAAAATAAAAATAAAAATAAAAATAAAAATAAAAATAAAAATAAAAATAAAAATAAAAATAAAAATAAAAATAAAAATAAAAATAAAAATAAAAATAAAAATAAAAATAAAAATAAAAATAAAAATAAAAATAAAAATAAAAATAAAAATAAAAATAAAAATAAAAATAAAAATAAAAATAAAAATAAAAATAAAAATAAAAATAAAAATAAAAATAAAAATAAAAATAAAAATAAAAATAAAAATAAAAATAAAAATAAAAATAAAAATAAAAATAAAAATAAAAATAAAAATAAAAATAAAAATAAAAATAAAAATTAAAATTAAAATTAAAATTAAAATAAAAATGAAAATAAATAAAATTAAAATTAAAATTAAATAAATTTATATATATATATATCTGCTAATTATTATTGTTCTCTCTATTTAGTTAAATATTAATTTCTTTTTTTATTTTTTAATGTCTGGAAGAAGAATCCTCCGTCAGTTGGTCCGTATTATGTTGTTGTTTTTTCTTTTTGTTAGGATTGGAGGAAGAACTGTGTACTTTGTGGTGTAGGTGGCTGGAAAGAGTATATGGATTGTAATGGTCAGCAACTGGGTTAGAAGGAAATCTTTGGGAAGAAGTGAAAAAAGGAAGGAGAGAAAGTTGGAAGTTGTGCTTGATTATTCTAGACATCTTTCAGTGGTCATCAAGGTGCTGTTTCCTAATATTATTTTCAAATTCATTCAACAGACCATGAAGAGAAAAAGCCTTATCATGTTTTAACACATCATGCTTAGGTTTTGTTTCATATCAGCGTAATACAGCATTAAGTTAGTTTCTAGAGGTTGTCCAATTCCAAATTCAGTTTCAGTAGGCAGGGTTCCAACTAAACAGAAGAATTGGATCAGTAATTGTTATCTGTTAAAGAGATTGGAATTATTATTTTGGTACTTACAGATTGGGAGCTCTTCAAAATTTGTATGCAGCCCGAATCTGGACTGTTGAAGGTGGATCAACCAGAGAGCGGAATGGATTCACATGATCATTCTCTAAATTGTGTTTGGAAGGTGTAGTAGAAGAAGGAGGTTCCTGTGGCCTGGGTAGAGAAGCAGGTCTGCTGTTGCTGTTGTTGTTGTTTAAATTCTTATTTCTTGGTGCAGGTGGGTTAGATACTGGTGTAGGAGTACCAGGTTGGTTGAAGGAAAGACCAGGAGAAGGTTACCTGGAAGCTGATTGTGATCTGATAGATGAAGATCAGGAAGAAAGGAAACTATCAGAGGAATAATTGGCAGCCAGAGGAGAGTTGTAGTTAGTTCTTCTTTGTGGAACAGGAGATTTTTGTTTGGGAGCAGTGTTGTGTGATCTGCTGTTTTTAGGATGTCCTCTGGCAGTCCTTCTAGAGATGTTGGAATTTTTGATTTTTCTGATGAAGAATTTGTGTGTGTACGTATTTCTCTGGGAGAAATAGGAGGTTGTTGAATAGTGTTGTATGTGTTTAATGGTGAATTTTGGCTGTTATTTGGCTGAATTTGGGAGTTTTGAGCCTGATTTTTGCTTTCTGGAAAGGCGGGCAGGCCACCTGGACGTGGTCTAGAAGCCTGGGAGCTGATTTTGAATCTGTTTTAGCCGGATTGGCTTAGATAAATTCTGCTTCTTGGGATGATAAAGTGGGTCTTTTGGAGAGAGTTCTGGGGATGGAGAAGCGTGATCTTCTGGATGGAGCTGAAGATAGAGAAGAGAAAGCAGGACCTAGTTCTGGGGATCTGGTAGGAGATCTAGAGATTTATTTGTGTGAAGGTGAAGGGGGTGGTATAGGATAACTGGGGTCTCTTTCACACTTTTTCTTTTTGGAGTTTCAAGAATCACAGGCCCTGTTGTAGAGTTTGGCTTAAGGAGTTTGAAGAGTGAAGCTGCAATTTCTGCACATGTTGATAAACTATTGGTAAGCATAGTCCTTTGGAGCAGTTAAGCAAGGAAGGTCTGATGGGTCAAAATATGGGGATCCAGCCATTATCTGTGATGGGACAACAATGAAAAGAAAAGAGATAAAAGGAGTTTTTGTTTTATCAGTGATGTGTAGATGATGAAGAGAAAGTGGAAATTCAGTAGGGCGGATGTGGAGTAATGTGCATGGAATTGGCTCTGTCCTTTTATGCAAAATGTGGAAAGTCCATCAAGACTTTAAACTGAAAAATGGTATACTCCCCCAAGACTATAAACTGAGGATGGTTTAATGGTTGAGTCCTTCAAGACTATCAAGTGATAATGTGATGTTGGTGTAATTCTGGAGGAGGGCATCCAAAAGGGGAGTCTCTGAATTTTGTTAAGGCAAGTGTGGGTGTAAATGATGAGCTGGCTTCTCTGTAGAACAGTTACCCCAGAATGTTAGCTTAATTTTTTAGTCTTTAATTGTTTGATCTTTGGTTCTGCCTTTATGATTTAGGTTTTAAGTCCCCCAAGACTATAAACTGAGGGTTTTTGAGTCCCCCAAGACTATAAAATGAGGGCTGTTAGTCCCCCAAGACTTAAAACTGAGGATGAGTCCCCCAAGACTTTAAACTGAGGAAATTGTTTATTTTTTATTTCTAAATCAAGAATTACAGGCAAGAATCAATTACAGAAGAGAATCAAGAGATGAAACAAAGTGTTTAGCATTAGTCTTGAACTGGTAGATGAGGTGTCTTCTTTTCTCAATTTCCTGTTTATCATTGGAAGGAGTGGATTGAAAGTAGTTTAGAATGAAATTTTTTTGTTGAGAAGAGTGTTGTTGGAATTTGTCCTGATGGTGGGCAATTGATTGGGTGGTGGTGTTTCAATGGTTCCCAACTTTTCATCATCACTGTCTGGATGGGTATGAACTGGAAATTCGTCAGCTTAAATTTCAGTATGGAGAAGCAATGTTTTTACTATCAGAAGGACCAGGTATAGTAAGGCTAGTGGTTGTAGTGGTGTTGGAACTCTTTTTGTAAGGGCGTAACTTGTTGATTAATTTGGGTATCAAGATGGAAGGCCTAGATCTTTTGGTTTTGCTGGAAGAAGGACCAGGTTGAGGGGGAGGTGAATCTGTTGCAGATGATAATGGACCAGGTCTATGATTTGTCATGTTGAGTTGAGGCAGTGCCTCTTGTTAATTTGACAGCCAAAAATGTGGAAGAATTTTTGAAGAAGGAATGGGTGTTTAGGTATGAGTTGATGAAGTTGGTGACTGTTGATGGTGGGCCAGAGTTTGGAGATGAATTTAAAGAAGCTGTGGCAAGTATTGGTTCCAAATTCAGAGTGGCTACACCTTATTATCCTGAAGCTGAAGGTATGGTTGAAAGAGGCCATCAATTTATCAAGAATGCTTTGGTAAAGATGTGTGGAGATAGTGCCGAAAAGTGGAGGCACTATTTAACCTTGGTGTTATTTGATGATTGGGTCACTGTAAAAAGGACAACTGGCTATTCCCCTTATGAAATAATGTTTGGTAAGAGATCTGTTGTATCAGGGGATTTAGAAGCAATCTCTTATCTTTGAATTAATTGGGATGATATGTGCTCAACAGAAGATTTGCTCTGTCCCAAGATGCAACAGTTGGAATGTAGAGAGCAATTTTAAGAGAAGGCATACTATATAATGATGAAGATATGAAATAAATCAGTCAGATACTGGGACAAGAAGTTGGCTCATAGACTCAGGAATCCCTTGAAACCTTGTTGTTTGGTTTTGGTGTATAATAGAAGTTTGGAGAGTCAGTGGTGAAAAATGTTTGCTGACAGATGGAATGGACCTTACAGAGTCAGATCTCAGGTTTCTGGGTGTTCTTATGTTTTGGAGGAGTTAGATGGTGCAGTCTAAAATAAAAGTGTGGCTGCTGATCAGGTGAAGAGATTTTACCCAGGAGGCACTAGAAGTGAAGAAGATTGACTCCGCAATGAGGATAAACTATGGGCCATTCTTTATATTTTGGATTTTGGTGATGCTGTGCATCTTTTTTGTTGGAAAATTTTTTTGTTAGAAGGTACCCATGGTTGGGGCTTTTAGGTTTGATCTTGGAAAGTGCAGTGGTAACTGATTGTTTGGCTGCTCTGTAGAACAGTTACCCTATATTGTCTATTTCCAACCCCTTCTTTTAGTTTCATTGAACCCTAGTATTGGTATCTCTTCGCAGGTTTTAGTCCTCTATGACTTTAAACTGGAAATTCTTTTGATTCTTTAATTGCCAGACTCTTCACACTTATTGGTTTTTGTTTATGGTGTTGAATGTTGCATTTATGTTAGAATGTAACCATGGGGGACTTCTAGATTTTATTTTGGAAAGTGTGGAGGTAATTGATGAGCTGGCTGCTCTGTAAAACAGCTACCCCATAGTGTCTGTTTCAAGTGTTTTATTTTTTCTAGTTGAATCCTAGCTCTGGTTTTTGTTTTTCAGTTTTCAAGTACACTATGACTTTAAACTGGCTTAGGACTAGTTTCTCTGGTCTATTTGGATTGGTGGTGGATCACTGCTGGTCTCCCATCATTTTTATTTATTGGAGGGAGCCCACCCAGTAATCATTTCCTTGGACTAAACTTTCTATGGAGATGGACTTTTTCTTTTTATTTTCTCTAATTTTGGTGTCTATGGTTGCATTAGATAGTAGTTTTAGACTCTTTTTTCTCTTTTTTTCTTTTAATTTTTTAATGGGGGTTATTAGGATATAATAGCAGGAAAATTACAAATTATATTATATGGTGTCACCACATATGATTCACCTGGATGTGGGCAAGCATTGGTGGTGAAAGGCTAATAAATTGGCTGGGCATTGCAATTTTTTTTATCTCTATCTCATTTTTTATTTTTTTCTTTATTTCTATTTATTTCATCTTTTCTATATTGATATTAATTTTCTTAATTTATTTTTTATCTCAATTAATTTAAAAATTATTTAAATGTGTATCCACATCAAGGTGCATGTCAGCCAGTCTATCTCAGGAGATCAGTAAATTATATGATAAATTACTGGAATAATTTAAGGGAATAATGCTATACATTTTATGTAGTTACAATAAAAAATCTTATTGAATAAGATTATATTTTATAAGTAAAATATTTTTATATTAAGAAACTTTTTACTACATATAAAATATTATATTCTATATTATTATGGCACATTTTGTATGTATTCTAAATCAATAAATTAATTATTTAAAATTACATTATAAGTATAAATGACAACTTATAATGTAATTACAAATTGAATAATAAAATTTATATAAACTAAAATAAAACTTATCATATAATATTATCCACAAATATTGGGCGCTTCCCTGACCCTTAATTGTGTCATTAAAATTACTAAATTAAGTAAAATACTTATTTAATATGATAAATTGTATTTCTCATTCTAAATAGGTTTTTTTTATTAATTTAATTAGTTGTTTCAATTAAATTAAGAATTTAATTACTTGAAATGGTTAAAATGATTAATTTATTTTTCTTTATCCTGAATTAAAAAGCGTGAAAATAACTTCTTTTGTTTTAATTAAACCTTTTAAGTTATTTGTATTACCTGTTTTAGATTCCCTTTCTCATAGCTCTCATTTTTCATACTCATGTAGTCATTAATTATATTAATTTTTTTTCTTGGAACTTTATGGTGGGAAAGTAATTGCTTATTCACAGGTTTAATTCATTGTTCTTATTCTATATATTTTCACTTAAATTTTTTTAATCATTTGTTTCACATTACCTGTCAAGGGGTCTCTTTGGTCTAGAAGATTTATTCAAGGTTATACGAGGGTTTTTTGGGTTTAATGGACTCTCAAAAAGTAAAGTACGTATTTTTTTAATCAAACTGATTGAATTACTCAAATAACAAGAGGTAGTGTTAAATATTAATATATTTTATAGATTAGATATACGTTGATGTAAATACTAATGTTATAAAAGTATAGAAATAGTAATGGTTTGTGTAAAAGTAATAAGTAAGTAAGTAAGGAATGAACTCAAAAGGAAAAAAAAGAAGGGCCTTTTGTAGGCAATAATGTGAGAGACAAGAACATGGAATTTACATCTCTTAATACAAGAGTGTGAGAGAGAAAAAACTTAATTTAAAGAGAGTATGTGAAATAATAAGAGTAAGACTAAATAGTGCGTAAATAAAAGTATTTATTTTATTTGAAATAAAACTCTGTACCTTTGGTCCATCACACTTTAGTGTAAGAGAATATGATTTGAAATATTGAATCAATAAAATCTAAATAAAGGAATTTGAAAAATATTTTTCTTTTTATAATTTTATATTTTTTAATACTAATTTTTATTCCCATCTCATCTGTATTATTAAGCACTGTGTTTGGGAGTAAAAATATATGTGGGACAATTACTTATTTTTATTAGTTAATTACTTAGTGTACTTAGGTAGTTAATTGTAACTAATACATAAGTATTTAATAAATAGTTAATTATTAATTAGGATCTAAAAGGTGTGGCTTCACCTCCGTAAGATTATTAATTATTTTATTGGGTAAGTCTAGTAGCCTGGCTGACATTACCTTACTCTTTTGTAAATACTATTGAACTGTTCCAGAAGATCCTTTTGCCTATAAAAGAACTTTGGAAACCTCTCTGGTAGATCATCACTTATTTACACTCATACTTTAATCATATTTTAAATATAATAAAATTATTATTATTTTTATTAGTACTACAGTTCTAATCTAAATTTTATATGATACTAAGGTTTCCATAAGTCTATTAATGATAATACTTGATTGCTGAACATTGAAATATAAATTATTAAAATAAATATATTTAATATCAAATGAAACTACTATTGTGTCATTTCTCCTAAAGTATCATTGTGTTACTCTCCATACACTCAATTAACATTTACTTCAAATACTATTTACAACTTAATCTTTATTTTCCTCTTCCACCTCTTATTTTGTCCTTCGTTTCCTACTCTTTCTAGACCACTTGCCGATAGTGCACTTAGATGTGGGTAAGGTATCAGGGGATCAGCTCATCAATTGGCTGGGGGATACCATTTGTAATTATTATTTATCCCATTTTCTTATTATTATTTATTTCATTTTAATTTCTCAGCTCTCATATTTTTTGGGTAATTTTGTTAATTATTTTCAAGTTTTTTTTTAGTACGTTAGTAGTTTAAATAAAAATAAAAATAAAAATTAAAATTAAAATTAAAATAAAAATAAAAATAAAAATAAAAATAAAAATAAAAATAAAAATAAAAATAAAAATAAAAATAAAAATAAAAATAAAAATAAAAATAAAAATAAAAATAAAAATAAAAATAAAAATAAAAATAAAAATAAAAATAAAAATAAAAATAAAAATAAAAATAAAAATAAAAATAAAAATAAAAATAAAAATAAAAATAAAAATAAAAATAAAAATAAAAATAAAAATAAAAATAAAAATAAAAATAAAAATAAAAATAAAAATAAATACAAAAATAAAATTAAAATTAAAATTAAAATAAAATAAAATAAAGATAAAACAAATTTTTTTATACATATCTGCTAATTATTCTTGTCCTCTCTATTTAGTGAATTATTGATTTCTTTTTTTTAATGTCTGGAAGAAGAAGCCTCCAGCAGTTGGTCTGAATTATGGAGGCATTTTTGCTTTTTGTTAGGATTAGATGAAGAACTGTGTTCTTTGTGGTGTAGGTGGCTGGAAAGAGTATATGGGTTGTAATGGTCAGGAACCAGATTAGAAGGTAATTTTTGGGAAGAAGTGGATGAAGTGGGGATAGAGTGTTGGAAGGTGTGCTTGATTATTCTAGATATCTTCCAATGTTCATTGAGGAGCTGTTTCCTCAGATTCTTTTCAAATTCATTCAACGGACCATGAAGAGCAAAGGCCTTAAGCATTTTAGAACACAAATGCTTAGGTGTTGTTTCATTTCAGTATAATCCAGCATGAAGGTAGTTTCTAGAGGTTGGTCAATCCCAATTGCAGTTTCAGGAGGGGGGGTTCCAACTAAACAGAAGATTTGGATCAGTAATAGCTTTCTGTTAAAGAAATTGGATTTATTAATTTGGTACTTACACATGGAGAGCTCATAAAATTTGTAAGCAGCCGGGATTTGGCTGTTGAAGAATGCTGAATGCATGTTTTAGGAGTATCAACTAGATTGAGGTATGGATTCTCATGATCATTCTCTAAATGGTTTTGAGAAGATGGACTTGAATAAGAATTTTCTTGTGTCCTGGTTAGAGCAGTAGAGCTGCTGTTGTTATTGTTGATATTATTGCTTGGCCCAGTTGGGTCAGACACTGATGGTATAGTACTAGGGTTTTTGTAGGATGGACCAGGAGAGGGTGACCTGGAAGCTGATTGAAATCTTCTGGATTAAGATCTGTAATACATAGAACTGTCGGAGGAGTAATTGTCTTGCAGTGGAGAGTTGTAGCTAGCTTTTATTGATTGAGAGGGAGATTTTTGTTTGGGAGCAGTGTTGGGTGCTCTGGTGCCTTCTTGAGGTCCTCTGGAAGTTCTTCTAGAAGTTTTAGAGTTTTTTGTATTTTTTGATGAAGAAATGGTTGTGCGCATTGCTCTTGGAGCACTAAGAGGTTGTTGTGTGGAGTTGCTGTTGTTTACTGGTGGAATTTGGCTGTTTTCTGGTAGAACTTGGAGGTTTTGAGCCTGATTTCCACTTCTTAGCAAGGCGGGCGGGCTGCCTGGACGCGGTCTAGCAGCCTGGGTGCTGATTTTGAAGTTTTTTTAACCCAATTTGCTGAGATAAATGCTGTTTCTTTGGATCATTAAGCAGTTTTTTTTGAGAGAGTTCTGTGGACGGTGCGGCAAGATCTTCTGGATGGAGCTAAAGATAGATAAGAAGAAGCAGGATCCAGTTCTGGGGATCTGGTAGGAGATCTAGAGTTTTATCTTTTAAAAGGTGAAGGTTGTGGTATAGGATAATTGTGGTCTCTGTCACATTTTTTCTTATTGGAGTTGCAAGTATCACAGGCCCTGTTGTAGAGTGAAGGTGAAAGGTCTGCACATGTGGATACACTGTTTGCAAGAATAGTCCATGGGAGCAGTGAAACAAGGAAGGTCTGATGGGTCAAAATCCAGGGACCCGGCCATTATCTGTGATTGAACAACATGAAGATAAAAGAGATAAAAGAAAATTTTTTATCAGTGAAGTGTAGATGATGAAGAGAAAGTGGAAGTTCAGTAGGGTGGTTGTGGAGTATTGTGCATTGAATTGGCTCTGTCTGTTTAATGCAAAGTGTGGAAAGTCCATCAAGACTTTAAACTGAACACTGTGGTCATTCCATTAAGAATTTAAACTGAAAAATAGTATAGTCCCCCAAGGTTATAAGCTGAAGATGGTTTGATGGTTGAGTCCTTCAGGACTATAAACTGATAATGTGTTGTTTATGTGATTCTAGAAGAGGGCATCCAAATGGGGAGTCTCTGAATTTAGTTAAGGCAAGTGTGGGGGTAACTGATGAGCCGTCTTCTCTGTAGAACAGTTACCTCAGAATTTTAGTTTATTTTCTTTGGTCTTTAATGGTTTTTTCTCTGGTTCTGTCTTTATTATTTAGGTTTTGAGTTACCCAAGACTATAAAATGAGGGTTTTGAGTCCCCCAAGACTATAAAATGAGGTCTGTTAGACCCCAAGACTTAAAACTGAGAATGAGTCCCCCAAGACTTTAAACTGAGGAGTTTTTTTATTTTATTTCTATCAATAATTTCAGGCAAGAATCAATTACAGTAGAGAATCAAGAGATGAAACAAAGTTTTCAGCATTAGTCTTGAACTGGTGGATGAGGTGTCTTCTTTTCTCAATTTCCTGTGGATCTTTGGCAGTGGTGGATTGGAAGTAGTTTAGAATGAGATGTTTTTGTTGAGAAGAGTTTTGTTGGAATTTGTCCTTGATGGTGGTCAATTGATTGGGTGGTGGTGGTTCAATGGTTCCCACATTGTCATCATCACTGTCTGAATGGGAATGAAATGGAAATTCATCAGCTTAAATTTCAGTATGGAGAAGAATTGGTTTTACCAACAGAAGGACCAGGTATGGTAGAGCTAGTGGTTGTAAAGGTTTTGGAACTTTTTTTGGAAGGGTGTAACATATTGATTAATCTGGATGTCAAGATTGAAGGCCTAGATCTTTTGGTTTTGCTGGAAGATGGACCAGGTTGAGGGGGAGGTGAATCTGTTGCAGATGATAAGGGACCAGCTCTGGAGCTAGATTTCTTTCTGGAATAGCAGGCATCACAAGAATTTTTGTATGGATGAATTGGTGGTGATATGGGGCAGATGAGGTTATGGTCAATACAGTATTGACAGGGCCCCATTTCAGAGATGGATTTTGAAAAATTTGTGAATATGGCTGTTTTGGTGTAGGAGAATGCGGAAATTCTCAGTTTGTGGGAGGATGTGGTCTTCCAACATTGGAAGAGGCCTCTGTTGGTCTGTTTGGCGCTGTTTTAGTATGTCTTAATTAACATTGGTTGAATAATTGGGGGTTTTCTGGTTTTATTCAGTGAATATTGAGACTATGGGTATATGGATACTACCATTGGATGGCCCTGGTTTTGCTCAATATATTATGTCATGTTGACATTTTTCATATTCTAAGTTTTAAGTGGTCATTTGCTCATTTTTCATTTCTAAAAGATAGCTATTTAATTTTGTTTTTTCTGTTTTATGGGTTAACCTTAAGTCTTAGGGTTAAGTCTTAGTACCATTAAGTAGAGCTTATTTGGCTCTATATTTTATTTTACAATGTTGTCATAGCTTAATTTTTTGTTTAAGGGTTTTAATAGTTGTGGTGGATTTTTCTAAGTATTTTGGGCTTTATTGGAGGTTTTTGGAGGTTTTCTGGTTTTAGGGAGGTCTGGCCGCTTCTAGGCAGGCCACTCACGTCGGGCTGCCTGCCTGCCTTGGTTATAGAGGGCTGGAGAGCGCTTCTAGTGGGTTTTTATTCAATTTTTCTGCCAAAAGCGCCAAATTTGTCGCTGTGCATGGATTTGTTTGAGGGTGGTCTGTGTGTACATACTGAATAAGACAGTTTGGGGCAACTTTAATTATCATACAATTATCTAGAGGTGATATCATTGTTCTCACTCAGTTTTCACTTTTTTTCGGCCACAATAGGCTGTGTTTGTTACAAGGTTAGTTCTTCATTTAACTCAACTTTGGCAACTGGTTTTTCTAGTGTAGCTTTGCAACCTGCATCAAGTATTAGTGCTCACCACAGGAAATCTGGGGTTGAATTGCTAGCAGTTCCCTCTATTTGAAACTATCAGGAATTTGTCAGGAAACTGTTGGGAAACCATCCTGAAACTGTCAGAAATATGTTTTTAAATCAGATGAAAAAACATTTAAAAAATAAAGTGTCACAAATTGAATCCAGAACAATCCCTCCTTGAGCAGAGCTTAGGAACCACATTGAACATCAGTTAATCTCAGGTTTGGAAAAAGGTTGAACAACATCTCTTAGCATACCTTAATATTCAAATATTAAACTTGAATATATGTTGCTTGTTTGATATAGATGCATATGCATTTGAATTTGCATGGTGGATATTAATTGCATGTTAAAAATTGATGTGAAATGCCTATCCAAAGTGTATGCATAATGACTATGAAGAATAAACATGCATAAAAATATACATAAAAAATATGCATATTGAATATGCATAAAAATATTAAAATTTAATATGCATTAAAAATATGCATATTGAATATCCAAAAACAAGGTGCATATATGTATATGAATAAAATATATATAAATATGCATATACATCTGTATAATGAATATGCATATGCAGATGCATAAATATGCATAATGATTGAAAAATGCAAAAAAATGATGCTTAACGAGTATATTTTATGCATAAATAGAAATATGCAATATGAATTCATATTGCATACAGATAACACTGGCAAACCAACTTGACCAAAACTCATACTAAATTTTCATTCTGGACTAAAGGTGTGAGGGAAGGAAGAAAAACAGTCTAAAATTAGAAAAATGCTACATGCACTCATTTTGTAGCAGAGCAAATGAGAAGTGCTGAATTATGGTTGGTGCCCATAATTTAGTATGATATCATAATTTTATTTAATTGTTTTCAATATTGAAAAGACTTTAGGTCAGTTGGTATGGATCTAGCTGTGCCAGGGTCTAATCTAATTATTTTAACAATTTCTTAATAATTAACGGGTTTTAATACAAAAACAGGTTGTATTTTTTGTGGGATATTGGATATGATAAGGTCTTTTGTAAAAAAAACTTATATTGTTTAAAAATATTCCTGAATAAGATGTGGCATAATCACTACAAAAAATTGTAGTACTGTGGGCAATAAAATATATGCAAAAGCAGTAAAGAAAGGACTGAGTGAACCCTTTTTGTGCAGTGGGAATCATTAGAGTGGAATTGTGGATGAAAAATATAATTCATTATTACTATTTTATTTAATCAAAAAATTTATAATATTAGAAAGAACTGTTGATTCATTGGTATTTGACCTTTGTGCCTCACTCATGTTTATCATTTGATTGATTTTTTGTCACCATTATGTTATTAATATTATACGTATAGCAAAAACTCGTGTGCCCAACATAAAGGTAAAAAAATATGAAAATGATTTGTTTTACAAAAAATAAATTGATATCCAAAAGCAATATGAGTGATAAAAAGGTAAAATTAAAGGGATCAAATATGAAATAAAAAATTAAAGTAAAATTCCTGCCATCAAGAGCAAGTAGACATGTTGGGGTGAATGCCCACTAGTGGCACTAAACTTGGACTATAATTTCTTTTTTGTAGAAATAAAAAAAAATCCACTTGAACTTTACCAAAACTTCATGATGACAATTTTGCCTTATCAAACAACTTCTAGTGCAATTATTAAAGAAAAATTCACTTTCATTGCAATAGAGAGAATTGATAACATCAGACTGCATGTGACCAAAAGTGTCCAGCACAAATTTGGCTGAACTTGTGCTGGACACTTTTATGATGGAGAGTAGCTAGGGTGGAATTTTTTTTCAGTTCATCTGGTATTTCTTATAAACATGTCCACTGGTATTTGATCTTTGTGCCTCACTCATATTTATCATTTGATTGATTTTTTGTCACCATTATGTTATTAATATTATAAGTATAGCAAAAACTTGTGTCCCTAACGCATACCGGGTGATGTTACACCTTTTATAATATTATTAAATAAAGGTAAAAAAATACAAAAATGATTTGTTTTATGAAAAATAAATTGATATACAAAAGCAATATGAGGGATAAAAAGGTAAAATTAAAGGGATCAAATATGAAATATAAAATTAAAATAAAATTACTGCCATCAAGAGCAAGTAGACATGTTGGGGAAAATGCCCACCAGTGAGGCTAAACTTGGACTATAATTGCTTTTTTGAAAAGCAAAAAAGTGCCAACCTGAGGTTTAACAAAACTTCAGCAGAACCATTTAGCCATATCAAACACTTCTAGTGCAATTATTGAGAGAGAATTGATCACACTAGACTGCATATGACCAAAAGTGTCCAGCACAAGTTTGGCCGAACTTGTGCTGGACACATTTATGACAGAGGGTAGCTAGGGTAGAATTTTTCTTCAGTTAATCTGGTATTTCTTATAAACATGTCCATTGGTATTTGATCTTTGTGCCTCACACATATATATTATTTGATTAATTTATTGTCACCATTATATTATTAATATTATAAGTATAGACAAAACTCATGTGCCAAATGCATACCAGACAATGTTACAACTTTAATAATATTATGTAATAAAGGTAAAAAAATATGAAAATGATTAGCTTTACAATAATTTAAATCAATATTTTTAAAAAACAAGAGAAATAAAAAACTAAAATTAATCTCAAAGAGATCAATTATGAAAAACAAAATACTAGTAAAAGTCTTGCTCTCAAGAGCCAGTAGAAGTGTTGAAACAAATGGGAGCCATCAGGGCTAAATTGTAATAAGTGACCTTTTTTTTAAAAGATAAAAAATAATACACCTGAGGTTTGGAAGAACGACAGGTGAATTATTCAGCTAAACAAAACTACTTGTAGTGAATTTTGATAAAAAAATGTTTTTTTGTTGCCATAGAGAGAATTGATCCCATCTGACTGCACGTGACCAAAAGTGTCCAGCACAAGTTTGGCCAAACTTGTGCTGGACATGTTTATGATGGAGAGTAGCTTGGGTGGAATTTTTCTTCAGTTCCTTCATCTTGTATTTCTCATAAACATGTCTACTGGTATTTGATCAGTCTGTATCATTCATATTTATCATCCAATGTGGTCTTCCAACATTGGCAGGGGCCTTTGTTGTGTGATTTAGCGCTGTTTGTGCATGTCTTAATTGACATCTGTTAAGGAATTTGGTATTTTTCTGGTTTTATTTTGTGGATATTGGGTCTGCGGGTATGTGGGTGCTATCAGTGGATAGCCCTGGTTTTTCTCTATATTTTATGTCTTGTAGACATTTTTCATATTCTGAGTTTCAAGGGGTCATTTCCTCATTTTTCATTTATAAAAGATTGCTGTTTAATTTTGTTTTTCGTGTTTTACGGGCTAACCTTAAGTCTTAGGGTTAAGTGCTTAGTACCATTTGATAGAGCTAATTTTTCTCTATACTTCATGTCTTAATATTGTTATAGTGAAATTCCGTGTTTTAAAGGTTTTAGTAGTTGTAGCTAATTTTTCTAAGTAGATTAGTGGTTTTTATTGGTTTTCTGGCTTCAGGGAGGCCGGGCCGCTTCAGGCGGCATCTGCGACGTCGGGCGGCCCGCCCGCCTCTGTTTTAGGAGGTTGGGGAGCGCTCCAGGAGGGTTTTTTATGCAATTTGGCAGGTACAGGCGCCAGATTGGTGGGTGCACATGGGCTCTTAGTTAGTGGTCTGTGTGTACATAGTGAATAAGACAGTTTGGGGCAACCTTAATCATCATACAACCATCCGGAGGTGATATCATTGTTCCTCACTCAGTTTTCACTGTTTTCTGGCCACAATTTGGCTGTGTTTGTTGCAAGTGAGTTCTTCATTTAACTTAACTTTAGCAACTGTTTTCTCTGTTATAGTCTTGCAAGCTATAGCAAGTATTATTGCTGTCTCTGGTGTGGATTTGCAGCCTACATCAAGTATCTTTGCTGTCTCTGGTGTGGACTTTGTTCTACATTTCAGTTCTTGGGTCTGGTAGTCTATCTGGTGACTACTTTCTTGGCTCATCAAGCAGTCAAGTGTGTTTAAAAGGGGCTTTAGCAAAACAGGAACCAACTTACTTTAGCAAGTAAATCTCACTCTATTTTTCTAAAGGGACAGGGGATTTTCTCTCTGGTTTTTCTCCAACTCCCTTGGTCAAGGCCTATAGCTAGTACTCTAAGATTGTCTACACTTATTAATATTTTATCACCATTATATTATTAATTTTATTAGTATAGCAAAAACTTGTGTGCCAAATGCATACCAGGTGAAGTTATAATTTCAATAATTTTTTAAAATAGACCTAAATAAACATAGAAATGATTAGTTTTACAAAAATTAAACAGAAATTTATAAGTAAAAAGAGGAATAAAAGAGTAAAATTAAAGTCAAAGAGTTCAAATATGAAAAAAATACTAGTAAATTTCCTGCAAGCAAGAGCCAGTAGAGGTGTTAAAGAAAATGAGAGCCATCAGGGCTTAATTGTAATATGTGACATTTTCTTTAAATATAAAAAATTATGCACCTGATATTGGGCAGAACAGCAGGTGGATGATTCAGCTAAACCAAACTACTTCTAGTGAAATTTGATAAAAAAAAATTTTGTTTCCATACAGAGAATTGATCCCATCTGACTGCACATGACCAAAAGTGTCCAGCACAAGTTCGGCTGAGCTTGTGCTAGACACTTCTATGTTGGAGAGTGGCTGGGGTAGAATTTTTCTTCAGTTCATCTGGTATTTCTTACAAACATGTCTACTGGTATTTTATCTTTGTGCCTCACTCATATATATTGTTTGATTAATATTTTGTCTTAATTATATTATTAATTTTATAAGTATAGCAAAAAATTGTGTGCCAAATGCATACTGAGTAATATTTCACCTTTTATAATATTATTAAATAAATTTATAAAAATATAAAATAATTAATTTTCAAAATTATTAATTGATATCCAAAAGCAATATGAGGAATAAAAAATTAAGTTAAAGGGATCAAATATGAAAAAAGAAATCCAAGTATTATTCCAAATATTAAAGGCCAGTAGAGATGTTGAAGAAAATGAGAGTCATCAGGGATAAATTGTACTAAATTGACTGTTTTTTAAAGATAAAAAATTGTGTACCTGTGGTTTGGATGAACTCTAGGTGGACAATTCAGCTATATCAACTACATCTAGTGAAGTTTCTTATCAAATATTTTTTTTCATTGCCATAGAGAGAATTGATCCCATCTGACTGCACCTGACCAAAAGTGTCCAGCACAAGTTCGGCCGAACTTGGGCTGGACACTTTTATGATGGAGAGTAGCTAGGGTGCAGGTCTTCTTTAATCCAACTGTTATTTTTTTAAAACATGTCAACTGGTATTTGACCTTTCTGTGTTATTCATATTTTATTATTTAATTAATTTTTTGTCATTAGAATATTATTAATTTTATTAGTATAAAAAAAACTTGTGCGCCAAATGCATGCCATGTTATATTACACCTTTTATAATATTATTAAAAAATGTTAAAAAAATATGAAAATGATTTTTTTTCCAAAATTAAAAAATTAATATCCAAATGTAACATGAGTGATAAAAAAGTAAAGTAAAAGAGATGAAATATGAAAAAGAAAAATTCAAGGAAAATTCCTGCCTTCAAGAGCCATTAGAGGTGTTGAAACAAATGGGTGCCTTCAGGGCTAAATTTGACAAAATTTAATATTTTTTAAAGATAAAAAATTTTTCACCTGAGGTTTGGAAAACCTTAAGGTGGATAATTAAGTCATACCAAAGTACTTCTAATGTAATTATTTAGAATTTTTTTAATTTAATTTCCACAGAGAGAATTGATCTCATCTGACTGAACCTGAACAAAAGTGTCCAGCACCAGTTCAGCCGAACTTGTGCCGGACACTTTTATGATGGAGAGTAGCTAGGGTGGAAGTGTTCCTCAGTACATCAGTTTTTTGTTTTTCACATTTCTATTGGTTTTTTATGTTTTTTTGTCATTCATATTTATCTTATAATTATTTTTTTGTCAGAATATATATTATTAATGTTTCTAGTATAGCAAAAACCTGCATGCCAAATGCAAAATTGGTGATGTTACACCTTTAATAATATTATTATATAAAGTTAAAAAATATGAATATGTTTAGTTTTTAAAAAAATAAATTGATATTTAAAATTAAAAATAGTAATAGAAAAGTAAAATGAAAATAAATGGGATCAATACAAAATAAAAAATACAAGTAAAATTTTTACTATCAAGAGCCAGAAGTGGTAATGGGACAGTTGGGGACCCCAAGGTCAAGACTTGGTCTAAACTTACTTTTATGTATAGCTAAAAAATTTTGAGCTGAGGTTTGGACAGACTTCCAGGGGACAATTTTACAATATTAAACACTCTTTACTTCAATAATTGAGTGAAATATCATTTTCATTGCCATAGAGAGAATTTATCTCATATGACTTCATGCAACCAAAAGTGTCCAGCACAAGTTTGGCCGAACTTGTGCTGGACACCATTATAAATGAGAGTAGGCATACAGAAAATCATCTTAAACTCAAAAGGGATTTCTTATAAACATTTCAACTGGTATTTGATCTTTCTGTGTCATTTAAATTTACCATTTGATTAATTTTTTGTCATCATTATATTATTAATGTTATTACTATAGTAATAACTTGGGTGAAAATTGCATACCAGGTGGTGTTCAACCTTTAATCATATATTATTAAATAAAGGTATAAGAGTATAAAAATTATTTATTTTAAAAATTAAAAATTGATATCCAAAGCAATATGAGCAATAAAAAAGTAAAATAAAAGGGATAAAATAATAAAAACAAATCTAAGGAAAATTCCCACTATCAATAACAAGTAGAGGTGTTAGATCAAATGTGCACCACCAGGGCTAAACTTGGACTATATTTTCTTTTTTTTAAAACCAAAGAAAGTGTCCTGATGAGTTTTGAAAAATCATCAGGAGGACATTTTGGAAATATCAAAATACTTATGTGCAATGATTGAGCAAAATGTCATTTTCATTTCCATAGAGTAAATTTATCACATCTGACTGCATGCAACCAAAAGTGTCCAGAACAAGTTTGGCTGAACTTATGCTGGACACTTTAATGATGGTGAGTATCTAGGATGCAGGTCTTCTTCAGTTCATCAGGTATTCCTTATATAAAAATCCACTTGTATATGATCTTTCTGTGTCATTCATATTTATCATTTGATTCATTGTTTTTCACCATTATACTATTAATGTTATTAGTATTGAAAAAACTTGTAAGCCAAATGCATACTGGGAAATTCTACATCTTTAATAATCTTATTAAATAAAAGTTAAAAAAATATGAAAAGTATTAGTTTTACAATAAATAAATTGATATTTGAAAGCAAAAAGAAGAATAAAAAAGTAAAATAAAAGTGATTAAATATGAAATTAAACATTCAAATAAAATTTCATCCATCAAAGATAATTTTAGTTTTCATGCTGTGGTCTTCCAACATTGGCAGGGGCCTTTGTTGTGTGATTTGGTGCTGTTTGTGCATGTCTTAATTGACATCTGTTAAGGAATTGGGTATTTTTCTGGTTTTATTCCGTGGATATTGGGTATGCAGGTATGTGGGTACTATCATTGGATAGCACTGGTTTTTCTCTATATTTTATGTCTTGTAGACATTTTTCATATTCTGAGTTTTAAGGGGACATTTCCTCATTTTTCATTTATAAAAGATTGCTGTTTAATTTTGTTTTTCGTGTTTTACGGGCTAACCTTAATTCTTAGGGTTAAGTGCTTAGTACCATTGGATAGAGATGATTTTTCTTTATATTTCATGTCACAATGTTGTTATAGTGAAATTCCCTGTTTTAAAGGTTTTAGTAGTTGTGGCTAATTTTTCTAAGTAGATTAGTGGTTTTTGTTGGTTTTCTGGCTTCAGGGAGGCTGGGCCGCTTCAGGCGGCATCTCCAACGTTGGGCGGCCCGCCCGCCTCTGTTTTAGGAGGTTGGGGAGCGCTTCAGGAGGGTTTTTATGCAATTTGGCAGGTATAGGTGCCAGATTGGTGGGTGCGCATGGGCTCTTAGTTAGTGGTCTGTGTGTACATAGTGAATAAGACAGTTTGGGGCAGCCTTAATCATCATACAACCATCCGGAGGTGATATCATTGTTCCTCACTCAGTTTTCACTGTTTTCTGGCCACAATTTAGCTGTGTTTGTTGCAAGTGAGTTCTTCATTTAACTTAACTTTGGAAACTGTTTTCTCTGTTATAGTCTTGCAAGCTATACCAAGTATTATTGCTGTCTCTGGTGTGGATTTGCAGCCTACATCAAGTATCTTTGCTGTCTCTGGTGTGGACTTTGTTCTACATTTCAGTTCTTTGGTCTGGTAGTCTATCTGGGGACTACTTTCTTGGCTCATCAAGCAGTCAAGTGTGTTAAAAAGGAGCTTTAGCAAAACAGGAACCAACTTACCTTAGCAAGTAAATCTCACTATATTTTTCTAAAGGGATAGGGGATTTTCTCTCTGGTTTTTCTCCAACTCCCTTGGTCAAGGCCTATAGCTAGTACTATAGGATTGTCTACATTTCTGGCGCCCAACATGGGGTTCCAACTTGCTAGTTCTTTGGAATCTCTGTTTTCTTTGGTTGGCTCTTTTTGGTGTTTTGGTCTGGAGGAATGGCTTCTGGTTCCTCTATTCCTGTGGTGACTGTCAGTGGGGGGGATGGTCCTCCTTCTGTGATGGTTAGGGAGTGTGTGAGAATTAAAACTTGGGATGGTACCAAGTTTAATGGGGAGGATGTCAAGTGGTTTCTAGAGAAGTATGAAACTGCTTCTGGAGTGGATGGTGCTTCCTACCTGGTCATGGTGAAGCAGATTATCTTCTTCATTGGTGATAGGTCAGTGGAGAAGGAGATTGTGGCCATGTCTGGCTACAAGGAGAGGGATTGTGTCAGCCAGGCTATTCCAGGAGTCCAGTAAATGATATGTAACTTATAAAACCTGAAAGAGTGGGTAAGAATTGTATTTAATGAATATAACTTAATATTTTATTGCATAATAAAATTATATAAGTATTTTATTATATACAAGTGTTACATTAAATTTATTGGTTATATAAATTTTTATATACAGTTAAATTGAACATAATATAATGTATTCTACAAATAATGGCGCATTTTTATGTATTTAATAATTATAAATTTATATTTAATTAATTGAAAAACATATATTATAATTATAAGTGTAAAATTGACTTATAATATATTTAAATTAATTATTTAAATTTATATATTAAATAACACCTTTCATATAATACTAAACAATAATTAATGACGCTTCTTTTGACCCTTAATTGTGTCAGAAAAAACCAATTAATTAATTTATACTAAATTGAGATTAATTACATGTTTTGTTGCGTCAAAGTATTTTTTTGTTTCACTTAAAAATATCCTTAAATCAGACTGTACCATCTGTTTGGAATTATTTTTCTCATAGTTCCTATGTTCCAATCTTGTTTAGTTATTCACTATTTTTACTTACTGATTTGGGAATTAATGGCGGGGAAATTGGATTCTTAATTGGGGTTTTAATTATTTGTTTCATGTTTTTCTCTACATTGTTATGTTTCATTTACTCTTTGATATATTTGTTTTATTCTATTCTAACTATTGTATTTACAAACATAGTGGCGCTTCACAGGACCCATTGCCTATAAAAGGGCCTTGGATAATCCCCTTTAGCATCATCACTTATTACACACTCAACAATTTAAAGATAAATTTATTACGCTTTTTATTATTTTTATTAGTATTAAATTCTAATTAAAGATTCTAAATAACAATTTAAAGGTTGCCTTAAGTCTGATAGTAATTATAGTGTTTTCCGCGCAGAACTCTTACTTAAATAATATTAATATTAATAAAACCAATTTGTTGTCACCTCTCAAATCACTTGTCGTTGCTTTCTCTCAAATAAATTAAATAATTTCATTTGTTTTTATTTCTTTTATTTCTAAATTACTATTTCCTTCTTGTCCTCCTCTCTTTTCTTCCCTCTTCTCTTATCTCTTCTAGACGACTGACCGACAAATTGGAAATTGTTGTGTAGGGAGATGGTGGATAGATGGGGTGTCAGGTTCACTATGGTGGATCTGAACAAGGTTGTCAGTGAATGGCAATCTTATGGTGGTGTTGGTAACTTACATAGTTACAGGAAGTTTCTGCTACAGTTTGATCCTGTGGTGGAATATTTGGTGGAAGTGGAGGAGCTGGCACATGAAAATGCTGCCAAGGATGTTTTTTGGTCTGCCCTGGCTAGAGATGTCAGGATGGATGTGTTGAAGGAGTTGTCAAGAAAGGAATTGATGAAGACTCTTTCTAATGGGGACCAGAAGTTGCCTGCCTTGGATAAGGTGAAGGAGGCTGTTGAGGCCCATTTGAAGTTATTGGCTGTGGACACCTATCAGGAGGGGTGTACCAAGTATGTCAGCAAAGTCAGTGAGGCTTTGGCTGAAGAGGAAGTTAGGGAGAAGAAGGAGGAGAAGAATTTGGTGCAGGTTCCCAAACAGGAGAGGGACCCAATGGTGGAGCAGTTGGCTTATCTTACAAAGCAGCTGCACATTTTTGTCCAGGAGGCCAAGAAGGTTAATAAGGCACCTTCTCAGCCTAGAGAGTTTGAAAGGAGGGCTGGTAGGAGTGATACTTGAGTTTTCACTTATTGCAGTAGGAGGGGGCACAGGTCCAATGATTTTTGGGCATTGAACATAGATGTGTCTGAAGGAAAAGTAGAGTTTGATGGCAGGGTTTTTAAGTTCCCTGACGGTTCTTTTGTGAAGCCCAGTGAGGGGCAGGCTCCTGTGGATTTGGTCAGGAGAAGGGGTGGTCTCAATCAAAGGAGGCCAAGGTTTGAGGAGATTCCTGATCAGGGGAAGTCTTCTGTTAAGGTAGATGAGGATGTCAAGGGAAAGGGGAAGGAGGTCAATAAGGTCTCTTTTTCTACTTCCTTTGGTGGTTTGGAGTTGTATTCTTGTGGTGGACAGTAAAGTGGTGAATGCTTGGCTGGTGTTTATGATGTGGAAGCAGGAAAGGTGGGTAGGCCTAAGAGCAGTTCTCAGGCCCAACCAAAGCCAAATGCTTCAAAGGGGGATCCTAAGCTGAGTGCAGCTAGGAAGAGGTACAGCAAAGTGGAGCTGTACAAGATGCAGAAGGGTATGGCTGACATGGGCCCCCCTATTTTTGGTGCATTGGACCTGAATGGTGATCCAATGCCAATGGAGGTGGATTCTGACTCTGAGGAGGATGTTCCTTTGGCTTCATTGCCAAAGCCTGTTGGAGTCAGAGGTTCTGGTGAGGGATCTGGTTTGGTTCCTGTTAATGGTAAATCTTTTGGTGGTGCTGGTCCTTAAGAAGCTTCTAGGACTAAGGTGGTGAAGCCAAGGGCTCACTTTGAGAGGCCAGTAGTGTCTGGTCAAGTTAATGTTATGGACTCTGTCCTGGAAAGGATGAATCAGGGTCAGGTTTCCCTATCTTATGGGGAATTGTATGCTATCAGTCCAGGGTTGGCTGATAGGCAGAAAAAGTTGTTGACCAGAAGAAGGGTGTCTTCTGGGGAGGTGGAATATATCTGTGATTCTGCTGAAAAGTTTGGTGAGGGGATGTAAACTCATTTTTCTGCTCCTCTGGGATATGTCAATGTCACTCTGAATGGCAGGGAGGCAAGGGCATTGGTGGATTCAGGTTCTCAGATAAACCTGATTTCTTTGTTTGAGGCAACTCATATGGGCCTCCCCATCAAAACTGGTATTGGTGGGAATTTGAGAGGGATCCGTGGCCATGTCACTGAATTGGTTGGAACTTCAGAGTTTGTGAAGTTAGATGTTAGCGGAGCCTCAGGGAAGGTTCATTTTTACATTGCTAAAGGTAATGTAAAAGCAGTTTTGGGTGGGCCATTCTTGATGGATTTTCAGGCAAGAATTGGTTATCAATTTGATTTGGGAATCAGTTTGGAGTTGACTGGTGAAGACGAAAGGAGGCTTCACATGAGGTTATCATCCACTGGAGAGGATGGTTGGGAGACTAGGCCTGGTTTATCTTCAATGTGCCAGTGCATGGACTGTTGCAGGAGAAGGAAGGAAATGGGTGCTGCCTCTGGCTTTTTGGAGTGCGGCTCAGGCTCTATTGAGAGTCTGTCTTTTTTAGAGTAATGAGGGCTGATCACCCTAGTGCTACAACCTCTCCCCAAGATGAGGAAATCCCAGGTTGTAGTAGGTCAGCTCCCTTTGAAATATACCAAGTGGATTTTCAACCTTCTCTTTTTAATGTTTCTCTTCTCAGCAAGTATTCATCAAGTTTTTTATCAAGTCTCTGTTCTCTCTCAAGATTCTTAATTATTTTTAATTCAAGTTCAAAGAAGAAGATTGGTTATATATCTTTATTTAAAGATATGGGGAAAAGTTTTGGAGCAGTGAGATTGGGGTCTAAAAGTAAGTCCTCCCAATTGTGCACCGCTAGGGTTTCTTCTACACCTTTCAAAAACATTACCTGGGCCACACCTGTGAGCATTGGGGAAGCCCCTGGTTATTTTTGTAGGTCAGAAGAAAACTCAAGAAAAGAAGATAAAAATTTCAAAATAATTCATGAAAATCAAGAAAAAAATCTGAAGATAATGAAGAAAGAAGATGCAAAATATTTTTGTGAAGATCGTCAAGATCTATTTTTGGGCCTCCAGCATGAGGTTAAACTGCAGAAAATTTTGAAGATAGAAGATCATCAAGATCAATTTTTGGGCCTCCAGCATGAGGATAAACTGCACAATTTTAGAAGATGTGATTCAGAAGATGAATCAAGATTTGAAGATTTGGAAGTTGGAAGTGGGGATGAAGATGTGGAATTGCGGAAAAGTTTTGGAGTGGTGAGATTGGGGTGTAAAAGTAAGTCCTCCCAATTGTGCACTGCTAGGGTTTCTTCTACACCTTTCAAAAACATTACCTTGGCCACACATGTGAGCAATGGGGAAACTCTTGGTTTTTGTTCCAGATCTGGTGGTGAAGATTTCCTGAAGATCCCTCAAGTTGAAGGTGGAGCGGCAAAGTATAAGAAGGTAGCACAGAAGATTAGGCCTGTCAATGAGCCTATGCCTGAGGGTTTGAATCCGCCTTTGAAGAGACCTCCTTTGTCAAGAGATCCGTACTGTACTCCTTTAGTGAAGAATCCTCCAGAATTTGTAGAGACGGCTAGGGTGACTGTGGAAAGATTGAAAGTTGTTAATTTTGGTCCTGATGGGTGTTTGTCTGAGGAAGAAAAGAAGTTGTTGTTGCATGTTATTGTGCTAAGGGAAAAAGCTGTGGCGTTTGTTGAGGAGGAAAGGGGTGTATTGAAGCACTCTTATGGGGAACCTTACTTGATTCCTGTGGTTTGTCATGAACCTTGGCAAATTAAACCTATTCCGATTCCAGCCGCTATTAGAGAGGATTTTGTGGAGATTTTTAGGGAAAGAGTCAGGACTGGGTTATACAAACAATCGACTTCCAGCTACTCAAGTCCGGTTTTCTGTGTAAAAAAGCAGAATGGAAAGTTGAGGGTGGTTCATGATCTTAGATCCTTGAATAGAGTCACTATCAAGGATGCTGGTATGCCACCAAGTGCAGAGGATTTTGTTGAAGCTTTCGTTGGAAGGGTGTGTTATGGTTTGGGTGATATTATTGGTGGTTATGATGAGAGGTAATTACATACAGATTCAAGGCCTCTCACAACTTTTGAGACTCCTTTGGGAAGATTTCAGCTCACTAGGTTGCCTCAAGGAGCAACTAATTCAGTGGCAGTTTATCAAGCACAGATGGCTTGGATTTTGCAGGATGAGGTTCCTACTCATGCTGGTATTTTTATTGATGATGGTGGAATTAAAGGACCATCCACTGATTATGGTAATGAGGTGTTAACGGAGAACCCTGGCATAAGGAGGTTTGTGTGGGAATATGCAATAACTCTAGAGAGAGTGTTGTTCAGGATTGAAGAGGCTGGTTTGACCATTTCAGGGCCAAAATTCTGTTTTTGTGTTCCTGCTTTGGAAATTCTGGGTCATGTGGTATGTAAAGAGGGAAGGATTATGGCGAAGAAGAAGATTAATAAAATCCAGTCATGGCCAAGGCCTAAAAATACTACTGAAGTCAGGGGATTTTTGGGTGTATGTGTATATGTCAGGATTTTTATTAAGGATTTTTCTTTGTTGGCTTCACCTTTAAGGAGGTTGACCAGAAAAGATGCAGATTGGGAAAGGACTGAAGAGTGTGAAGAGGCTTTTCAGAAATTGAAAAATGTTGTTGGTGAAGATATTGTTCTTCACAAGTTGGATTATGGTGTTGGTGCTGGAAAAATTTATCTGGCAGTGGACTCAAGTTATATTGCTGCTGGTGCTGTTTTGTCTCAGGAGGATAAGACTGGGAGGGTCAGGCCAGTAAGATATGAGTCTGTGGTGTTTAATGAGGTGGAATCTAGGTATTCTCAACCTAAGTTGGAATTGTGTGGTGTAGCTAAAATTTTAAAGAAGCTACAGACGGTTTTGTGGGGGCGGCATTTTGAGCTTCAGGTGGATGCAAAATCTTTGGTTCAGATGATCAATACACCTAGTCTTCCAAATGCTCCAATGACTAGGTGGATGGCATTTATTCAACATTTTTCTTTTGAACAGGTACACAAACCAGGTAAAACTTTTACTATGCCTGATGGATTATCAAGGAGGCCACCTACAGACAGAGATTCTGAGGCTGAAGAATTTGATGAGGATTTTCCAGTGGCTAGGGCCAGCACAAAGGGTGCTGAAGATTTTTCTGACCTCCCCCAAGAGGCTAAACTGGCTGGATCTGATCTTGATTCTGGTGATCAGGATGTTTTTGTTGATGAAGATGGAGTTGTTGTTTGGGACAGCTCAAAATTGGAAACGTGTGTTTTTGTTAGTGAACTGGATTCTCACAAGGTTCAGTGGAAAGAGAAGGATGTGCCAAAATTTAAGGCTTGGTGTCCTGGTTGGGCTGCTCAATCGGCTCATGCTCATACTGGTGATTTTGATGACAGAGTTGTACCCTTGGATGTTGTTTTGTTGGATTTTGAAGATGAGACCTGGGGTCAGTCTGGGTTTTATTTTATTTTGGTGGAATATCTGTTGACCTTGGAGAGGCCAGATAGCTGTGGTGATGATACTTGGTTGGAAATCAAGAAGAAGAGTCCTGGATTTTATGTGTCAGGAAGGCGGCTGATGAGGAGGAGACATCCAAATCCTCAAGTGGTGGTGACTCAGAAGAAGGGTCAAGAATTGGTTTTGAAGTCTTTGCATGAAGACCTTGGTCATAGAGGCTTTGGGGAGACTTATAGAAGAGTAGCAGACAGATTTTGGTGGCCAGGTATGAAGTTGGCTGTGCAGGGTTGGGTTCAATCTTGTGAAGAATGTCAAAGAAGAAGTCACTTGAAACCTAAAGAGGTGGGCCGTGCTACTGGTGAATCAACTGTTTTTGGAAGGGTCAGTCTGGATGCTGTCCATATTAAAGAGGGCAGGTATAAATACTTGATTGTTGCTAGGGATGATTTGTCTGGTTGGGTTGAGGCAGTGCCTCTGGTTAATTTGACTGCCAAGAATGTGGCAGAGTTTTAGAAGAAGGAGTGGATTTATAGGTATGGGTTGATGAAGTTGGTCACTGTTGATGGAGGGCCAGAGTTTGGTGCCAAATTTAAAGAAGCTGTGGCTAGTGTTTGTTCTAAAGTTAGAGTGACTACACCTTATTTTCCTGAAGCTGAAGGCATGGTTGAAAGAGGTCATCAAGTTATCAAGAATCCTTTGGTGAAGATGTGCGGAGATAGTGCCGAAAAGTGGAGGCATTATTTACCCTTGGTGTTATTTGCTGATAGGGTCACTGTGAAGAGGACAACTGGCTATTCTCCCTATGAGTTAATGTTTGTTCAGAAAGCCGTTCTACCAGTGGACTTGGAAGCTGTCTCTTATCTTGGAATTGATTGGGATGACATGCACTCAACAGAAGATTTGCTCTGTGCCAGGATGCAACAGTTGGAATGTAGAGAGGAATGTCAGGAGAAGGCATACTATAGAATGATGAAGATTAGGAATCAATCAGTCAGATACCGGGACAAGAAGTTGGCTCATAGACTCAGGAACCCTTTGAAACCTGGTTGTTTGGTTTTGGTGTATAATAGAAGTTTGGAGAGTCAGTGGGGGAAAATTTTTGCTGACAGATGGAATGGACCTTACAGAGTCAGATCTCAGGCGTCTGGAGGTTCTTATGTTTTGAAAGAGGTGGATGGTGCAGTCTTGAAAAAGAGGGTGGCTGCCGACCAAGTGAAGAGGTTTTATCCCAGAGGCACTAGGCATGAAGAAGATTGACTCTGCAATGAGGATAAACTATGGAATGCTCTTTTTTGTTTTGGAATTTTGTGGTGTTGCAGAGCAACTTTTGTGTTGGAAACTTTTTGTTAGAAGGTACCCATGGGTGGGGCTTCTAGATTTGATCTTGGCAAGTGTAGGGGTGACTGATGGGCTGGCTGCTTTATCAACAGTTACCCCAGATTGTCTGTTTCCAACACTTTTTCTTAATTTGGTTGAACCCTAGTATTGGTTTCTTTTCACAGGTTTTAGTCCTCTATGACTTTAAACTGGAATTTCCTCTGGTTTTCAAGTGCTGGACTCTTCACTGTTTATTGGTCTTGGTTTTTTTTGTGTTGAACGTTGTGTTTTATGTTAGAAGGTACCCAGGGGGGGCTTCTAGATTTTATTTTGGCAAGTGTGGGGGTAACTGATGAGCTGGCTGCTCTGTAGAACAGTTACCCCAGAATGTCTGTTTCAAGTCTTTTGTTTTTCCTAGTTGAATTCTAGTTCTGTTGTTTATTATTCAGGTTTCAAGTCCACTATGACTTTAAACTGGTTTGGGACTGGCTTCTTTATCTTTGGTTCTTTCAGATTGGTGGTGGATCACTGGTGGTCTCCCATCATTTTTACTTATTGGAGGGAGCCCACCCAGTGATCATTTATATGGATTGAACTTTCCCTTATTGAACCATTTTTGCTAGATAGCAGTTTTAAATTATTTTCTTTTTTCTTATTTTTTCTTTTAATTTTATTATGGGGGTTGTTTAAAATTATAAAATTAAAAATATAGGGTGTTACCACATCAGGGTCACCTGGATGTGGGCAAGCATTGGTGGGGAAAGGCTCATCAATTGGCCGGGCAATGCTATTTTATTTTTATTTATTATTTATTTCATGTGTTTCTGTGTTTCATTATTTTTATTAACTTCTGAATTTCTAAATTTTTTGAATTTTGTTTTCTGTTAACCATTTAAAAGAATTAATTGTGTATCCACATCAAGGTTCACTTGGATGTGGGTAAGGTATCAGGGGATCAGCTCATCAATTGGCTGGAGGATACCATTTGTATTATTTTTTATATTATATTTTATTTCATTTATTTTATTTCATTTTATTTATAAATTTTTAATCTAATATATTAGTACGTTAAAAAAAATAATAATAATAATAATTCTGAAATTATTTTTATTAATTGTTTTATATTATTATTATGTTTCTAATCTTTTTGCAGGAGCTCATTTTCTGGATGATGAAGCTTCTGGAGGCTGGTCCGGATTGTGATGACGTTTTTGTTTTTTGTTGGGATTATGGGTAGCACTGTGTTCTTTGAAGTGCATCCTTCTGGAGAGATGATAGGGATTGTAATGATCAGGAATTGGATTAGAGGGAAGTTCAGAGGAGGAAGAAGAAGAGGCAGGAATGGAGTGCTGGAGGGTGTGTTTAATGATCCTAGACATTTTCCAGTGGTTGTCCAGTAGGCGCTTTCTCAGGGATTTTTGAAAGTCATTCAAAGGGCTATGGAGGGAAAAGGCTTTTAGCATGTTGGAACACATGGTGCTTAGGTGTTTCTTCATGTCTCCATAACCCAGGGTCAAAGAAGTTTCAAGAGGTTGGCCAATGCCAATAATAGATTCAGGAGGAGGGGTGCCAACTAGACAAGAAGAATTGGATCAGTAATTATTTTTGTTGAAGAAATGGAATAATTAATTTGGTACTTACAGATTGGAAGCTCATCAAATCTGTAAGCAGCTGGGATTTGGATCTCTGACGATTTTGTAATGGTCATAGTGGGTGGATCAACTAGGGAAAGATATGGATTCTCATGGTCTTCCTCTGAAGAATCCTAAGAAGGTGAACTGGGATGCTGATTTTCCTGGGGTCTAGTTGGAGCAGTAAGATTTTTGTTGTTGTTGTGGTTGTTACTTCTGTTGGATTCAGCTGGAGGATGTGCTGGTGATGGAGTATCAGGGTTGTTAAAGGATGGAGCAGGAGAGGGGGATTTGGAAGCAGATTGATCTCTTCTGGATGGAGATTTTGAAGAGATGGAACTGTCAGAAGAGTAGTTGGCTGACAGAGGAGAGGTGTAGTTTCTTTGTCTTAGTTGGGGAAGAAGTTGTTGATGTGGAGCAGTGTGTGGTGTTCTGGTTTCTTCTTGGGATTCTCTGGCAGATCTCTTAGAAATCTGGGAAATTTTGGTGCTTTTGGACTTTGGAAGGGTGGATTGCATTGCTCTGGGAGCAGTAGGAGGTAGTTGGGTTGAGTTGTTGTTGTTGTCTGGATGAATTTGGCTGTTTTCTGGCCATTTTTGGAGGTTTTGGCCCTGATTTTCACTGTTTGGTGAGGCGGGTGGGCCGCCTGGACGCGGTCTAGAAGCCTGGGAGTTGATCTTGAAGCTTTTGGAGCAAATTTGGCGGAGATAAAAGCAGTTTCTTGTGAGGCTAAGGATGGTCTTTTGGGAAGAGTGCGGGAAGCTGAGCTTCTGGATCTTCTGGAAGGAGCAGAAGATAGAGAGGAAGAGGAAGGACCAAGCTCTGGGGATCTGGTAGGGGATCTGGAGATGTATTTGTGAGAAGGAGAAGGCAGAGGAATAGGGTAGGTGGAGTCTCTGTCACATCTTTTCTTTTTGGAATAGCAAGAATCACAAGCCCTGTTGTAGAATTTGGATTCAGGATTTGGAAGAGTGAATGTGCAAGGTCTGCACATGTGGATGCACTGTTTGCAGGCATAGTCCTTGGGAGCAGTGAAGCAAGGGAGAGTAGAAGGGTTAAAATCAGGAGATCCAGCCATGATCTGTGGTGAGAAAAGATGATGAAAAGGGATAGGAGGAGATTTTTGTCAGTGATGGGTAGATGATGAAGTGAAGGTGGAAGTTCAGCAGGTTGGCTGTAGAGGTGTGCTGCATGAAATTGGCTGCGTCTATTTTATGCAAAAATCAGTCAGTCCATCAAGACTCTAAACTGAAAAAGCTATGTTATCAAGACAGTCTATCAAGACTCTAAACTGAAAAAGCTATGTTATCAAGACAGTCCATCAAGACTCTAAACTGAACAGCTATGGTATCAAGAGCAGTCCATCAAGACTTTAAACTGAAATCTGGTTTCTGTTAGTCCTCCAAGACTTTAAACTGGCTGGTTTTAAGATTCTATCAAGACTAGTCGGTCAAGACTTTAAACTGAACACTGTGTTAGTCCCCCAAGACTTTAAACTGAGGATTGTTGTTGGTTCAGTCCCCCAAGACTATAAACTGTGGAATGGGTTTTGTTGTTGGAGTTGGTTTGAAAGATTGGTGGAGGGTATCCACAGGGGGAGCCTCCGAATTTGGCAAAGGCAAGTTTGGGGGAAATTGATGGGCTGGAAGCTCTATTTACAATTACCCCAGAATGTTAGTTTTTTTCTCTGTGTCTTAATGTGGTTGATCTCTGGTTCTGGGTTTATGATTTAGGTTTTTGAGTCCCCCAAGACTTTAAACTGAGGGTTTTTGAGTCCCCCAAGACTATAAAATGAGGATGGTCCCCCAAGACTTAAAACTGAGGGTTGTTTGTGGTTACATCCTATAGAGGGTGTGGTCAATTTTTCTTTCTGAATCAAACTCAAGTACTAGTGAAATTACAGAGGGAATCAAGAGATGAAATGAAGTGTTCAGAATTAGCCTTGAACTGGTGAATGAGGTGTCTTCTGTTCTCAATGTCCTGTGGATCTCTAGCAGGAGTGGATTGGAAGTAGTGAATGAGAAGCTGTTTCTGTTGAGATGTGTGTTGTTGGAACTTGGCTTTGATAGTGGGCAAGTGCGTTGGTGTTGGTGGTGCAATGGATCCTACATTGTTATCATCACTATCAGAAGATGGAGGAACTGAGAAGTCATCAGTTTTAAAGTTGAAGGAAGAAATGAATGTTCTTTACCATCAGATGGACCAGGGATGGTGGAACTAGTTGTTTTATGGGTTGTGGCACTCTTCTGGGAAGGGTGGAGCTTTTTGATTAATCTGGGTATCAGGATAGATGGCCTAGATCTTTTGGTGCTGGCAGAAGAAGGACCAGGTGGAGGTGGAGGTGAATCTGTTGCGGAAGAAAGTGGACCAGGTCTGTGGCAGGTCTTCTTTCTAGATTGGCAGACATCGCAGGATGTTCTGTATGGATGGACAGTTGGTGTCATGGTGCAGATTAAATTATTGTCAATGCAGTATTGGCAGGGACCCATTTCAGAGGCAGATTTGGGAAGAAGGTAAAACATGGTGGTTGGATGAAGAAAGAATGTGGACATTCTCAATTGGAGGGAGGATGTGGTCTTCCAACATTAGCAGGGGCCTTTGTTGTGTGATTTGGTGCTGTTTGTGCATGTCTTAATTGACATCTGTTAAGGAATTGGGTATTTTTCTGGTTTTATTCTGTGGATATTGGGTCTGCGGGTATGTGGATACTATCATTTGATAGCCCTGGTTTTTCTCTATATTTTATGTCTTGAAGACATTTTTCATATTCTGAGTTTTAAGGGGTCATTTCCTCATTTTTCATTTATAAAAGATTGCTGTTTAATTTTGTTTTTTGTGTTTTATGGGCTAACCTTAAGTCTTAGGGTTAAGTGCTTAGTACCATTGGATAGGGCTAATTTTTCTCTATATTTCATGTCCCAATGTTGTTATAGTGAAATTCAGTGTTTTAAAGGTTTTAGTAGTTGTAGCTATTTTTTCTAAGTAGATTAGTGGTTTTTGTTGGTTTTCTGGCTTCAGGGAGGCTGGGCCGCTTCAGGTGGCATCTCCGACGTCGGGCGGCCCGCCCGCCTCTGTTTTAGGAGGTTGGGGAGCGCTTCAGGAGGGTTTTTTATGCAATTTGGCAGGTACAGGTGCCAGATTGGTGGGTGCGCATGGGCTCTTAGTTAGTGGTCTGTGTGTACATAGTGAATAAGACAGTTTGGGGCAACCTTAATCATCATACAACCATCCGGAGGTGATATCATTGTTCCTCACTCAGTTTTCACTGTTTTCTGGCCACAATTTGGCTGTGTTTGTTGCAAGTGAGTTCTTCATTTAACTTAACTTTGGCAACTGTTTTCTCTGTTATAGTCTTGCAAGCTATAGCAAGTATTATTGCTGTCTCTGGTGTGGATTTGCATCCTACATCAAGTATCTTTGCTGTCTCTGGTGTGGACTTTGTTCTACATTTCAGTTCTTTGGTCTGGTAGTCTATCTGGGGACTACTTTCTTGGCTCATCAAGCAGTCAAGTGTGTTAAAAAGGAGCTTTAGCAAAACAGGAACCAACTTACCTTAGCAAGTAAATCTCACTATATTTTTCTAAAGGGACAGGGGATTTTCTCTCTGGTTTTTCTCCAACTCCCTTGGTCAAGGCCTATAGCTAGTACTATAGGATTGTCTACAACTCCAAATTTGCACCACAAGTTCTAGATTTGGAATATATTTTCATTTTTTTAAATTAATAAAAGTGTCCACCTGAGGTTTTCCAAAAAAATAAGGAGGATAGTATAGCAGTATAAAACTACTTCTTGTTCAATGATTGAGCAAAAATTCATTTTAACTTCCATTGAGTAAATTTATCCCATCTGACTGCATGCAACCAAAAGTGTCCAGCACAAGCTCAGCTGAACTTCTGTTGGACACTTTTATGATGGAGAGTAGCTAGGGTGCAAGTCTTCTTTAGTTAATCTTGTATTCTTTTTAGAAATGTCTATGGGTATTTGATCTTTCTGTGTCATCCATATTTATTATTTGATTATTTCTTAGTCACTATTATATTATTTCTCGGCCGGTCGTCTAGAAGAAAGAGAAGAAGATAGGAGGGAAGGCAAAATTGTGGAGTAGGATAAAGTATACAAAGGAGAAGAGTATTTTTTAAAAGAGGGGGGCGACGAAGTAAATTGGAGTCTTGACAAAATTGTAAGGAATTATTTGAATTGTAATATATTGTAACTAATAGTTATATTCAAGGCGCTACAATCAATGATAGTTATTATTAAACTTAAAGCATCCTATAATTATTTATATAGTATTTTAATTAGAAATGTAGTACTAATAAAAATAATAAATAAATGTAGTATATTTAAAATATATTTAAGTGAGTGTATAATAAGTAATGAGCTACCAGAGAGGTTTTCAAAGCCCTTTTATAGGCAAGAGGATCTTCTGGAGCGTCCCAATAGTACTTACAAAAAAGTAAAATAATGTGAAATAAATAATTAAAAGAATTTAATTAAAAACAATAAAAATAAACCCGTGATTAAGCAAATATTTTTCCCATCAGAAATTTCTAAAAAAGAATAGAATTATTATAACAATTAACTACGTGAGTATGAAAAATGAGATCTGTGAGAAAGAAATATAAAGAAGGAATACAAATAGCTAAAAAGGTTTAATTAAAATAAAAGGAATTATTTATATGCTTTTAAATAATCTTAATTCAGTATAAGTAAAGGTAATTTAATTATTTTAACTATTTCAAGTAATTTAATTATTAAATTAATTGAAACAACTAATTAATTGAATAAAGTAACTTATTTAAAATGAGAAATTAAATTTAATCATATTAAATAAATTACTTTAATTAATTTAGTAATTTTAGTAACACAATTAAGGGTCAAGGAAGTGCCCAATATTTATGGATAGTATTATATGATAAGTTGTATTTAGTTTATATAAATTTTATTATTGAAATTGTAATTACAGTGTAAGTTAAATTTACACTTATAATATAATTTTAAATAATTAATTTATACATACAAAGTGCGCCACAATATTATAGAATATAATATTTGTTTATGTAATAAAATTTATTTAATACTAAAATTAAGTATAGTAATTATTTTATTTATTGATAAAATATTTATAATTTTATTTTAATAATTTTTTGTAATTACATAATGTTATTCCTTTATATGATTGCAGTAATTTATTATATAAATTAATGGGCTCCTGAGATAGCCTGGCTGACATTATTAATGTTTTTAGTATAGCAAAAACATGTGTAATGAATGTACACTGGGTGATTTTACAACTTTAATAATATTATATAATAAATGTAAAAAAATGTGAAAATTATCAGTTTTACCAAAATAAAATTGATATTTAAAAGCTAAAGGATAAATAAAAGGGTAAAATTAAAATTAAAGAGATCAAACATGAAATAAAGATATTAAGTATAATTTCTGTTATCATGAGCCAGTAGAGGCTTCAGAAAAAATGGGCACCATCATAGATTAACATGGATTAAATTTACTTTTTACCAAAGTAAAAAATTGTCTCCCTTAGGTTTGGACAAATTTCAGGGGGACAATTTGTCCATATAAAACTACTTTCAGTGCAATGATGGAGTCATTATTCAGTCTCATTTCCATAAAAAATTGATTGCATCTGATGGCATGCAACCAAAAGTGTCCAGAACAAGTTTGGCTAAACTTGTGCTGGACACTTTTATCATGGAGAGTAGCCAGGGTGCAAGTCATTTTAAATCATCTGGAATTTCTTATAAACATGTCCACTATTATTCAATCTTTGTGCCTCACTCGTATTTATCAATTGATTAATTTTTTGTCACCATTATATTATTAATATTATCAGTATAGCAAAAACTTGTGTGCCAAATGAATACTGGGTGATGTTACACCTTTTATAATACTATTAAATAAAGGTAAAAAAATATGAAAATGATTTATTTTACAAAAAATAAACTTCTATCCAAAAGCAATATGAGGGGAATAAAGTAAAATAAAAGAAATCAAAGATGAAAATTAAAATCCAAGTTAAATTACTGCCATAAACAGAAAAAAGATATGTTGAATCAAATTAGCACAATCTGGGCTAAACTTGCACTAAATTTTCTTTTTTGTAAAAATAAAAAAAAATCCACTAGAGCTTTACCAAAACATCAGGATGACAATTTTGCCATATCAAACTACTTCTAGTGTAATTTTTTATCAAAAATTTATCTTCATTTCCATAGAGAGAATTGCTCCCATCTGACTGCACCTGACCAAAAGTGTCCAGCACAAGCTCGGCCAAACTAGTTCTGGACACTTTAATGATGGAGAGTAGCTAGTGTAGAATTTTTCCTCAGTTCATCTAGTATTTATTACAAACATGTCTACTGGTATTTTATCTTTTTGCCTCACTCATAAATATCATTTGATTAATTTTTGGTCACCATTTTATTATTAATTTTATAAGTATAGAAAAAACTCACGTGCCAAATACATACCAGGTGATGTTATGCCATTTATAATATTATTAAATAAATGTATAAAAATATGAAAATAATTTATTTTAAAAATTATTAATTGATATCCAAAAGCAATATTAGGAATAAAAAATTAAGTTAAAGGGATCAAATATGAAAAATAAAATCTAAGTAATATTCCTACTATCAAAGGCCAGTAGAGGTGTTGAAACAAATGAGAGCCATCATGGATAAATTTTACTAAATTTACTTTCTTTAAAGATAAAAAATTGTGCACCTGTGGTTCGGATGAACTCTAGGTAGAAAATTTGGCTATGTAAAACTACTTCTAGTGAAGTTTTTTATCAAATAATTTTTTTCATTGCCATAGAGAGAATTGATCTCATATGACTGCACCTGACCAAAAGTGTCCAGCACAAGTTCGGCCGAACTTGTGCTGGACACTTTTTTGATGGTGAGTATCTAGGGTGCAGGTCTTCTTCAGTGCAACTGGTATTTTTTTAAAACATATCCACTTGTATTTGATCTTTCTGTTTTATTAATATTTTATCATTTGATCAATTTTTTGTCACCATTATATTATTATTTTCATTAGTATAGCAAAAAAACATGTGCCAAATGCTTACAGGGTGATGTTAAACCTTTAATAATTTTATTAAATACAGGTAAAAAATTATGAAAATGATTTTTTTACATAAAATTAATTGATATCTAAAAGAAAAAAAAGGGATAAAAAGAAATATGTTGAATAGAAGGGATTTTATATGAAATTTAAAATTCAAGCTAAATGCCTACTTTCAAGGCTCAGAAGAGGTGTTGGATAAAATGGGCACCATCTGGAATAAAATTGTACTTAATTTGATTTTTTGAAAAAACTAAATGAAGTTTTCAACTGATTTTTTTCCAATATTTAGTTGGACACTTTGTCTATATCAAATTACTTCTAGTACCATGATTGACCAAATTACATCCTCATTTCCATATGCAGAATTGATCCCATATGGCCATACCAGGCCAAAGGTTTCAACCACAAGTTTGAGAATTCTTCTGGTGGACACTTTTATGATGGAGAGTAGTAGGGTGCAAGTCTTCTTTAGTTAATCTAGTATTCCTCATATACATTTCCAACTTTCTTTTGGCCAAAAATCAGGTGGAAAGTTTGTCCATATCAAATTACTTCTAATACCATGATTGACTAAAAATTGATTCTCATTGCCATACAGAGAGTTGATCCCATATGACTGGATCTGGCAAAAGTTTCATCACAATTTTTGATAAACTTAAGTTTGAAAATTTTATGATGGAAAGTAATTGCAAGTCTTCTTCATTTCATCAAGTAATCCTCATAAAAATTTCCACCTGTATTTTGGCCAAACTTCAGGTGGACACTTTGGCCATATTAAATTAATTCTAGTTTTATGTTGATAAAAAACTCATACTTATTGCCATATATAGATATTAATCCCATCAGACTGTGCCTTTCAAAAAGTGTCTACCTGAATTACGGCTAAACCTCAGTTGGACACTTTTATGATGCAGAGTAGCTAGGGCAAAAGTATTCTTCAGTTAATTTGGTATTCATAATAAATTTATTCTCCTGAAGTTTAGCCTAACTTCAGGTGGACAATTTTGGAAAGCACTGGTTAGTCAATATCCATCAAAAAAGTTTTCACCAAAATTTTGGCTAAAATTGTGGTGGACCCCTTTGATCAGCCACAGTCAGATGAGATCAACTCTTTAGATGGAAATGAGGATGATATTTTGGTCAATCATGGAAATAGAAGTAGTTTGATGTGGCCAAATTATCCCCCTGAAGGTCAGACAAACCTCACAAGGACAATTTTTAACAGGGAGTAACTGAGAAAAATCCATTTATCAGAAGGAAAATCTTTTATTGGATAGATGCCAAGGTTTCATATTTGTGTATTATGGTCAGTATTAATTTTGAAAGTGTCTGTCCAAGAAATTTTATTGCCCATCATGACACATTTTGTTTTAAATGTTTCAAACTGTGTGATACAGTATTAAGGTGTCACATAGTATAATTAAGTTCTATTAAGTGCCCTCCTATGATGCCTAAATTTATAATTTAATATCTTACATAATAATTATTTTTTATTTAAATTCATCAATATTTTATTTTATTATCAAATTTAATAGAGAAAGTATCCTGAATTATTATATATGCATAAGCTTAGGTTAGATCAATTTTTGCTCAATTTGTGCTCAAAAGAGGACCAAAATCCAGTTCTGGAGGATCAACTTGTGCATAATTTGGAATCAGTTGATATTCTGTCTATAATCAATCTGAGAATAAATGTACTTCCAATACAATTTTGTATATTTTTATAAAGTGAGAATAACCCTGGAATAATAAGAGACACTCTGGAGCTCAAAGAGAGGGGATTGCTAGCAGTTCACCCCCATATTTTCAGTGGTGGCTTTTCTGTGCAAAAATTGCACAGTGTTTTGTTTTTCTGGTGTGGATCTTTCTGAATTTCTGGTTTCTGGTCCTGTGGTTCTCAGTGGTCTGCTATTGGCTACTGTCTTGACTTGTCAAGCAGTCAAGAAGTGTGTTGGAAGGGGTATAGTAACAGTCCCTAATTTTCTGTAGCAAATAAATCTCACCTGGTATTTTTCAAAGGGACAGGGGTTTTCTCTCCAGTTTTACTCCAGCTCCCATGGTCAAGGCCTATAGCTAGTACTATAGGATTGTCTACAACAGGTTTAGTTTATTTTTTCATATTTTTCTCTCAATTTCTATGTTTTAATCTTTCTTTTGTTTTACTGTTTCACATTTTTATTTTTTGTACATACATTATTGAGGCACTTCAGAGGTCTCCTCGCCTATAAAAAGGCCTTGGGAGTCCCCTTTAGCTTCCATCACTTACATTACTTACAAATTTAATTACTATTTTTATTATTTTTTGACACTAAAAGTCTAATAAAAATATTATATAAATACACTAAAGGTTTCTTTAAGTCTATTAGTAATTGCAATTGATTTTTAAGCAGAAACAAAATTACCTACTTGATCAGAATTCCATATTAAACCAGTGTCTTGTGTTGCATCTATAATCCCATTTATTGTTGTTGCGTTCCTCTTTAAATATAATTTTATATTTCTTTCTTTTTTTTAAAAAAAATTTTATTATTCCAATTTATTTCCCTCTTCTCCTTCTTCATTGTTTTTTCTTCTTCTTATCCTTCTTCTAGACAACAAGACGACAAGGTACAGTCCCTGGAAATAAGTCCTCATCACTTTTTAAAAATTTAGTTGAAATAAAGATCTTGATTAAAATGGCCAGAAAATTTTTATTGTGATCAATTTTCAGCCCTAGATTCATAATATCATATCAAAAGTATGAATTATTGTGTCTTATTTTATATCATTAAATTTCATTAAAAATTGTGAATAAGAACTTAACTCTAGTCACTACGCAATATAGGGGGTGGACTTGCTAGCAAGTCCTCAACCTAAACTCAGATGGAACTCAGGTGGAACTCAGACTGAAATCATACTGAACCCATATTGAACTCTACTTGAAGACCCACCTAGAACTGTTCTGCTGAGTGGTGTTCATCCCTGATTGTATGGTTCCTTTATCAATAGCTCAATGTGTGTTCAATCTGTGGTGAGTTTGGGTCCAAGGTTGCGGACTCGCTAGCAAGTCCGCCCACAATATTGTGTGGCGATTGATTGTAAATTAGAGGAGAAAAAATTTATTCCTTTAAAAAAAAGGAATAATCAAAAAATGTTTCTTTTTTATCTTAAAAATTTACATGTTGTTAAGCTTTTTTGTTATGTTTATGAGTTACACCACTAAGAATTTTCAAAAAGTGGCAATATAGTTTAAAAATAATTCATTTTCTTTTAACCAAAAATATGTATTTTATTAATAATTTTAAAAAAATATATATAATTCATCCCATATTTCCAATGGTGCTAGAATCATTTTACTGCAACCACTAAATTTGAAGTTCAAATTCTCAATTCTTAATGAAATTTAGTGTTATGAAAATAATAATGAATATTTTAAATTATTTATATAAGTTTTTTCAGAGAGATCCTTTTGGTGTAGAAGATTTAATGGTGGTCCAATTGTGGTGAAAGGTGGGAAACTCAATATTTCAAAAGGTACATATTTTTTTCTTTATAATTTTAATACTCAATGAAAAGTAAAAGATAATTATTATTATTAATTTGAAAACTTTAGAAGTACGTATATGTAAACACTAAGGTATTAATAGTAGTAATAGATGTGTGTTATATAAATATAATAAATTTGTAAGGTGAGAATGAAATGAAGAAAAACAGCCAGAATGATAGGCCTTTATATAGGAAAAAAGGAGAGAAACTACAGAGTCAAAAAACCTATATACATGAGTATGAGAGAAAATGAAATTCCACAATTAGAAATTTCAAATAATAAAGTTTATCTATAAAGAATGTACCTATATACTGTATTTACTGTATATGTCCCTTTTAGTTGATTTATTTTGACCTTTCTGTAAATATCAATTGTAAATAAAATAATTTGAATTTTAATATTAAGTATTAATATATTTTTCTTTCACTTCTCAACTGTCATGAGGACGTTTTCAGGTGATAAAAAATGATGAAACATTAAATTTAATTATTTACTTGCTTCACTTATTTAATAAGTTAAATTATTGTAAGTAAATTACAAAGTAAGTAAAATTAAATAAAACAAGAAATAATGGCATGGCTCTATAATGCTATGATTTTTTCTTTTTATATTTCTTTGGTAGAGAAGGAACTTTAGATATCTCTTTCCCAGGTATACAGGAATCACATTCATAAGATTTATTCTTTAAGCATTAAGTACCCTTTTAAACAGTGATGTAGACAATCCTTTAGTACTAGCTATAGGCTTTAACCAAGGGAGTTTTAGTAAAACTGGAGAGAAAAAGCCCTGTCCCTTTGATAAATACCAGGTGAGATTTATTTTCTACAGAAAATTAGAGACTGTTACTATACTGCTTCCAACACACTTCTTGACTGCTTGACAAGTCAAGACAGTAGCCAATAGCAGACCACTGAGAACCACAGAACCAGAAACCAGAAATGCAGAAATATCCACACCATAAAAACAAAACACTGTGCAATTTTTTCACAGAAAACAGCACCAATACTTGATGCAGTTTGCAAAGCTACACTAGAAAAACCAGTTGCCAAAGTTGAGTTAAATGAAGAACTAACCTTGTAACAAACACAGCCTATTGTGGCCGAAAAAAAGTGAAAACTGAGTGAGAACAATGATATCACCTCTAGATGGTTGTATGATAATTAAAGTTTCCCGAAACTGTCTTATTCAGTATGTACACACAGACCACCCTCAAAAAAATCCATTCACAGCAACAAATTTGGTAATTTAAGCAGCCAAATTGAATAAAAACCCACTAGAAGCGCCCCCCATCCTTTTATAACCAAGGCGGGCAGGCAGGCCAACGTTATGGTAAGGTAAACTCTTACAGTCGCCTTGCTGTAAGCAGAATCCGGAGGAGATATGTGGATTTAGCTGAAAACCCCGTCCTTCCAATAAAAATAACAAAATGGGAATTCTAAATCACTAAGCTAACCAATCTACTTGAATCTGATTGATAAAAATAATGAAACTCTAAAATAATTAACGTTTATTGAGATTTAAAGAAAGTGGCTGTTGATAAAAGAAATACTGATAACAACAATTAAGGTGTACCAGTGAAAGATCTGAAAAGATTGACTTTTATGTTTTTATAATATTTTTAATTTTTATGAGACAGCAATAATCAAGTCCCAGTGATGAAGACCTTTCTAAAGATACCCTGTATGAAGTGTTATTTAAACTGTTGAATAGTATTTCTAAAATGTTAAATATAAAAATATAAAGTTATAAGGGTATTACAAATTTATTTAAATTTGTTGAGTAATAAAAAATGAGACCGTGGTGGTTAATGATTAAGCTGTATGATGTGTCCCCCCTCTCAATTTCGAGTTTGAGAAGCGCTTAAGTATTCCTAGTCACGTGCCTAAGTTTTCCCCTCCAGAGCTCTTCCAGAGTCAATCCGGAGCCCGTACGGAGTCCGTACAGAGTCCGTACGGAGTCAAAGCGGAGTCCGTCCGGACTTCCGGACTCAATTTAGAACCTTAAAACCATAATAAAAAATCTAGAAAAATTACACATAATAGAGCTACTTCCCTTTTACATACCAAACTAATTTTCGTAGTCTGCGCAGCTCTAATTACCCCGTGAAAATTCATCAAAGTTAAGTAATTTTTGAAAACGTAAATATTTCTATAAAACTTTAAAATTCATTTAAAAATATAAAAAAAATAGTAAAAATTCTGGGAAAATTTCCCAAGGTTCTTGAGTAACTCGACTTGATACTTATAAATTTTCAGACCGTAAAAATAAGTTTTCTCCGTAAAATAAATTGTTTTTGTGTAGGCATTCGCTCGTGACCAATTTCTTCATATTTAAAACTCAAATAATTAAATAAAACCCTTTTTAATAAAAAAAATAATAACGCCAATCTTGCACGCCATAATAACTCCATTTACATATTTAGGTGCCGTACTAAACTTTAGGCTACCACATCCTCCCTCCAATCGAGAATGTCCCCATTCTTAAAACTTTGCATAAGTGGTTGATCACAATATTCATCTTTAACCTTCAACCACCATCTTCTTTAATCAACTATAAAATTCATCTTCATCAATATGTCTTCCAAAGAACTTGTCGCTCCATGTGAACTCTGCGCTCGATACCAGGTACCTTGTTTAATGTCCAACCCTAATCTTCCTGGCAGAACAGCTTGCAACTTATGCCGTGTGAAAAAAGTCAAATGCAACCGGCCAATAGTTCCTTCTAAAACAAACGTATATTTAGGACCAGCAGCTCTCCCTGATCCCTCAACTTCTAAAAAGCGATCCAAAATTCCTGTCTTCTTAAAACAAATAAGGTCAAAAACAGCTTCAAAAGTTCAATCTTCATCAACGGATCCCGGCCTAATTTTGCCTTCACAAGATCCTAATCCTATAACGCCAGTACCCCCAACTAACTTTGCTGAGACTATGTTTCCTGACTCTAAATGTAAGACCCTATTTATCTTACTAAAAAAAACTTTTAATCAAAATTGACTAAACCTATAACTTAATGACATATTTGAACTTCTAGCTGTCGAAATAACCAACACTGATGATGTTGGTAGAGTGAAGACGGACTATATCAATCATTACCCAAATTTTCATCGCTATCTTTTTCTTGACTTTACTAATGAGTTGAAACGAAAAATGCTGGCCTATTTTTAAGAAACTCCAGTTAATAACCATGAAGACCTCATGAAAAGAAGAATTTTAATGCAAAGCTTTGATAATGATGTTGAACAATTTCAAAGAAATTATCTTTTCTAACAGTATAACTTGATAAAATTTTGTTTTTGCTTGGTCTTCTTAAACTTTCAACATAAATGATGTTTTCTTTCTTCTCTGGCCTGATATAACATAAAATAAAATAATATAAATCTTGTGATGATTCCACTACTGAGAGCAAGGTTTGAATCCCTTCAGACTCCCATATACCAGTCTTCCTTCTTGTCACAGCATTGAGAGAGTGGATCTTCCTATGAGCCGAATACTCCTGATTCCAACCTCATAGGGCCCCCCACTGAGCCGAATTCTATGATTCCAATCTCGCCATAAGGTCCTCCAAGCTTCACACCAAAAAAAATGGCCTAACTATGAGGCACTAAAAAAATCATTCCCTAAAATCCAACTACCATCCTAACTTCTGATTCCTTCATCACAATTTTCAAACTTTGCTTTACAGCAAACCCATAAAATACTTTTGCCAGGCTTCCAATAATAATATTAACTTTAGACCATGTTAAAGCGCCACAAATTTTACCTAATTAACCATTATGCTTTCTTTAGCATCATTACCACCTAAAATTTTAACCTCCTAAAGCTTATCAGCACCCAATTCCAGAAATAATTGAATAACCAGTTTAGAGTCTTAGTGGACAGTGATAAATTAAAAGATTGAATTGAGTTATCCAAACAAGATTGACATTCCAGTTTAAAGTCTTGGTGGACCAAACATATAATTGATTGCCAGTTTATGGTCTTGGTGGACCAAAGATCGTTTAAGTGCATAAATGTCTTGATATATTCCTAAGTAAGGCCTAGGCTTGACCAAAGATTGAATAAATTTGATAATCCAGTTTAATGTCATAGTGGACCAAACATTTGATCGACAAGTAATCCAGTATAAGGCCATAGTGGTCCAATGAATGTTGAATTATCCTGCAGATATTAATTTTCCAGTTTAAAGTCATAGTGGACTAAACAATGAATGAACTACCAGTTTAAAGTCATGGTGGACCAAACATTTAATCGATAAGAAATCCAGTTTAAGGTCATGGTGGACCCAACACCTGATAATAGTCCAGTTTAAGGTCTTGGTGGACCTAACATTTGATTTATATAAAAGAAATACGTCTCCGAAAATATCCATAAAATCTTGATTATCCTTGAAATTCAGTTTAAAGTCTTGAAGGACTAACAGCTCCAATATAAAATCTTTAATGACAGTCTTGAAAATTAGCCAGTTTAAAGTCTTGGAGGACTAACAGCTCCAAAATTTGTATAAAACCTTAAGGAAAGTCTTGAACAGTAGCCAGTTTAAAGTCTTGGAGGACTAAAAAATCCAAAATACGTGTAAAAAAAAACCTTAAAGAACGTCTTGAACAGTAGCCAGTTTAAAGTCTTGGAGGACTAACAGATCCAAAATTCGTATAAAAAAAACCATAAAGAATGTTTTGAACAGTAGCCAGTTTAAAGTCTTGGAGGACTAACAGATCCAAAATTTGTATAAAAAAAACCATAAAGAATTTTTTGAACAGTAGCCAGTTTAAAGTCTTGGAGGACTAACAGATATCTTGAAGTAAAATCCCATTGGTATTGAGTTCTCCTAGACCCTGTTTCCTGTCTAAACTAAATGAATAAAGCTAAAAAGAATGAAAACTAAAAAAATAAAACTTAGAAATATAATAATAATTTTGATTTAATTAATTAATTTTAATTTTAATTTTTTTTTTTTTTTTTTTTTTTTTATTATTATTTTTTTTTTATTATTTATTTTATTTTTAATTTATTTTTATTTTTATTTTTTATTATTATTTTTATTTTTATTTTTATTTTAATTTTTTTTTTTTAATTTTAATTTTTTTTTTTTTTTTTTTTTTTTTTTTAAATTTAAAATAAAAGATTTTAGAATAGATAGTTTTGAAATAAAATTTAAAATTTAATTTTAAAGAAAGATAAATGAATGTGAAAAGAAAGATAAAAAAAGTACTAAAATAAAATTTTAAAATAAAATTTTAAAAGATGCCCCCCGGCCATTTGATGAGCCGTACCCTCGACATCATACCCACATCCAAGTGCAACTTGATGTGGTTACACAATTTTGAGAAATTGAAAAGAAAAGAAAATAAATGAAAGTTTTTTAGAAGATAATTTTTATAATGATGATCACTGGGTGGGCTCCCTCCAATTTATAAAAATGATTAGAGACCACCAGTGAGCATCACCTTTACATTAATTCATAATATATATTAAAGAAAAGAAATCACAATCTAACATAAAAAATCAAAAACAAAATAAAAAAAATCTTGAATCCGGCGTTGAGAGCGGTGTCTCTTGATTCGTTCCAGTTTATAGTCTTAGTGGACTTCCTAAAATTAAAAGACAAAGCCAGGATTCAACTAGAAACAGGGAAAATTTTGGAAACGAACATTATGGGGTAATTGTGTATAGAGCAGCCAGCCCATCAATTACCCCCACACTTGCCAATATTAAATTAAGAAGGTTCCCCTGTGAACACTTCTTCCAATAAATTTTAAAAATTTTCCAACACTATCTTCACCCATATTTTAAGAATTTTAAGTTTTCGAAAATTTCAAAGATGGTCTTCTTGAATTTCGTTAAGTTTCATCATAGTTTCGTCGACCATATACAGTGTAACGATAGTAAAGTATTTTTTTATAAAAATAAGAAGATAGTTTATCCTCGTTGCGGAGGTATAAATTTAATAAAAGTCATTAAAATTGTAGTTTATCCTCATTTCGGAGTTCGTCCATATAATTTCATAAATGTCATAGTTTATCCTCATTGCGGAGGAATCCATAAAGTTTCATTGATATCATAGTTTATCCTCATTGCGGAGGAACCATAAAATTAAAGAAGTTTCATAGTTTATCCTCATTGCGGAGGAACCATAAAATTAAAGAAGTTTCATAGTTTATCCTCATTGCGGAGGAACCATAAAATTAAAGAAGTTTCATAGTTTATCCTCATTGCGGAGGAATCCTTAAAGTTTCATTCATATCATAGTTTATCCTCATTGCGGAGGAATCCGTAAAATTTCATCAATATCATAGTTTATCCTCATTGCGGAGGAAGACTTCGGCACTCCTGGTGCCTCTAGGATAGAACCGTTTCACTTGATCGGCCGCTACCCTCTTCTTCAATACTACTCCATCCAACTCTTCTAGCACATATGAACCGCCGGAAACTTGCTCCTTGATTTTATACGGTCCATTCCACCTATCTGCAAACATCTTTCCCCACTGACTTTCCAAACTCCTATTATACACCAGGACCATATCACCTGGGTTCAAAGGTTTCCTTAATCTATGTGCCAACCGCTCATCCCAATATCTGACTGATTGATTTCGGATCTTCATCATCCGCAAATATGCCTTTTCTAAATATTCTTCTTTCTTTTCTAGCTGCATCATTCTTGCACACAATAATTCTTCAGTAGTTTTGACCGTGTCCCAGTCAACTCCAAGATATGATTCAGCTTCTAAATCAACCGGTAAAACTGCTTTCTGTCCAAAAACAAGTTCATAAGGTGAAAATCCGGTCGTCCTTTTGGCAGTGATTCGATCAGCAAATAAAACTAAAGGTAAATAGTGCCTCCACTTTTCGGCACTTGTCCCACACATTTTAACTAAAGCATCCTTAATAACTTGATGCCCTCTTTCAACCATGCCTTCAGCTTCAGGATAATATGGGGTTGCTACCCTAACCTTTGATCCAACTTTCAATACGGCCTCTTTAAACTCTGTCCCAAATTCAGGACCTCCATCTACCGTTACCAACTTCATCACCCCATACCTATATACCCAATTATTCAAAAAAAATTCTGCCACATTTTTGGCAGTTAAATTAATAAGAGGCGCTGCCTCTACCCAACCAGATAAATCATCTCTGGCCACAATTAAATATTTATACCGTCCCTCTTTTATATGAACGGCATCTAAACTAACTCTCCCAAAGAGCGTATATTCACCGGTCGCGCGTCCAGGTTCTTTTGGCCTTAAATAACTTCGTCTTTGACATTCTTCGCATGACTGAACCCACTGTTTAACAGCCATCTTCATGCCAGGCCACCAAAATCGATCAGAAATTCTTCTAAACGTTTCTCCAATGCCTCTATGCCCGAGATCTTCATGCAGTGATTTCAAAACTAATTCTTGCCCCTTCTGTTGAGTTATAACTACTTGAGGATTTGGATATCTCCTCCTCATTAAACGTCGACCAGATAGGTAAAACGTAGATGACTTCCTCTTGATAGCCACCCATTCATCGTCTTCACAATCTTCTGGCCTCTCTAAAGTCAACAAATATTTGACTAACAAAAAATAAAAACCAGTCTGACCCCAGACTTCATCTTGAAAATCGATTAATATAACATCAATAGGGACTTCTCTATCACCAATATCACCTGCACATGAATGAGCCAATAATCTTTGACCCCTAAATAAATTTTTAATCGAGCTATGTCGACGTTTTTCTTCTGAACCTTTGGATCCTTCGTAAACCGTATTTGAAAATACCTCTTTCTCTTTATCCACCATTTTATTTAAGTTCTCTAATTCTCCAACATATACACCATTCCTTAATTTACTACTATCCCACACTACCAATCCATTTTCCTCTACATACACCACATCTTCTTCTACCTCCTCTCTGCCGAATTTATCTACACCTTTATTAACATAAAAACTATTTTCCAGTTTATCCTCTTGGTGGAGGTCATCAAAACCATAATCTAAACACAATAGTCCTGCCAGTTTAACCTCATGGGGGAGGTATGGAAAGTCTTCAGCTCCTTTAGTGCTGGCTTTGATAATAGGTATATCTTCATCGAACTCTTCTGAGTCTGAATCTTCTTCAGTGGGTGGTCTCCTTGATAAACCATCTGGCATAGTAAAAGTTTTGCCAGGCTTATGAACTAAATCAAACGAAAAATGTTGAATAAAAGCTACCCATCTCGTCATGGGTGCGTTTGGTAAACTTGGGGAATTAATCATCTGGATTAACGATTTCGCATCCACTTGCAACTCAAAATGTTGCCCCCACAAAATATGCTGAAGTTTCTTCAGTATTTTCGCCACACCACATAATTCCAATTTTGGTTGAGAATATCTTGATTCGACCTCAGTAAATACTACAGATTCATACCTAACTGGCCTGATGTAACCAGCTTTATCCATCTGAGACAAAACCGCCCCAGCTGCAACCTGACTTGAATCAACTGCTAAATAAATTCTGCCAGCATCTTTTCCATAATCCAACTTGTGCAGGACTAAATCCTTCCCCACAACCTCCTTCAACTTCACAAACGCCTTCTCACACTCTTCTACAAATGCAATGGCCTTCTCTCGCTTGACCATCACATCCAACAACAACTTCTTCTCTTCTCCAGACAACCAACCATCAGGTCCAAAATTAACAACACCCAATCTCTCAAAAGTGATTCTTGACGTCTCAGAAAATTCAGGCGGATTCTTTACCAAGGGACTTTCATAAGGATCTCTTGATAACCTTGGTCTTCTCAAAGGTGGATTTAATTCAGCAGGTAGCGGTTCATTAATAGGTCGAACTTTATTTGCTACTTTCTTATATTTGGCTGCGTCCACATCTAAATTAACTTGAGGTAAAACGTCTCCATAAAAACTCTCATCAAATGAATCTTCTTCATCGCCAGAATCAGAATAAGAAAAATTAGAAAAATATTTTATTTCATTTTTAAATTTTACCCTTTTCTCCTTTCCCTCGTCTAATTTATAAACAGATTTTCTAACACCTTTGCTTCCCTTATCCAACAGTAAATCACCAGTAAAGAAAGTTGGCAGTTTAACCTCTTGCTGGAGAACCGGAATTGAATTTTCACAAAAATTATTTTTTTGTGTTTTAATTATACCGAGATTTTTTATTTGATTTTGATGAGATAATTGCAGTTTACCCTCTTGCTGGAGGTCCATATACATACCCTTCCAATTTTTATCCAACCTAATTTGGCCCATTTTGCCTTTTTTACCGTTTCTAAATTTAATAGAAAAACAGGGTAAATCCAATAAACATATAGAAAAGTCCATAACGTATTTGCACTCCAAAGTAATATTAACAGAAAATAATTGAGAATCCACTTGAATTATCTCCAAGTGAGCTGACCTATTGCAATCCGGGATCTCATCCTGAGGAGAGATTACAACATTAGAGTGATCAGCCCCTGCTACCCCAAAAAATGAGGGCATTCATCCCTTTCCAACAAACATAATTCACCAGAAGCCGTCCGTTTTATATGCCGCTTCTTGGTGCAAACACAACACTGGCACAGAGTAGTAATCCCTGGCCGTGTTTCCCAACCTTCATCTCCAGGAGGCGCTAACCACATATGTAACCTCCGCATATCTTCACCAGTGATCTCAAAACTAATCCCCATGCCAGCTTGATACCCTATCCTGGCCTCAAAATCCATCAAAAAAGGACCACCAAGAACAGTTTTGACTGCTCCTCTGGCCACATAAAAGTGAACCTTACCAACAGATCCACCAATGCCTAACCTGACATGCTCAGCAGTACCCATCAGCTCTGTTGCATGCCCTCCAATACCTCTGAGGTTTCCCCCAGTTCCACTTTTAATTGGCAAGCCTATACTCGTCGCTTGCTCCAATGAAATTAAATTAATTTGAGACCCTGAATCGACCAAGGCCTTTACTTCTTTACCATTTAGAGTTACCACCAGGTAACCCAGGGGAGCGGAAAAATGTGTATCTACATCTTCCCCAAACTTTTCAACATTTTCACAAATATATTCCACCTCTCCAGTGGAAACCCGACGCCTCGTCAAATGCTTCTTTTGCTTTTCAGCAAGCGCCGGACTAATCGTAAATAACTCCCCCAAAGATAAGGGAATCTGAAGTTGATTCACCCTATTCAAAACTGCGTCCATCGCATTAGCTTGACCAGAAACTACTGGCCGCTCATACTGGACCTTTGATTTAACAACCTTGGCCCTGGGTACCTCTTGAGGTCCAACCGAGCCATCTTCACCCCCCATTATAACATCTTCACTTTCTATAACCCTAACTCCGTCACCAGCTTCTTGCACTAATCCTGATCCATCGCTAGTCCTTCTTACACCCTCCATTGGGATGGGACCGCTAAAAATTGGTCTGGGTAGAGACGCCAACGGTACGTCCTCCTCAGAATCCGATTCATCCTCTGGCATAGGCTCACCATTTAAATCAAACTTGCCATAACTAGGGGGCCCCATATCAGCAATCCCCTTCTGCATTTTATATAATTCGTCCTTAGAGTAAGGGTTCAATTTGTTGGCGGCAGTTTGAGCACTAGAAATCTTGTCCTTAGAGTAAGGGTTCACTTTGTTATTGGCCTTGCCAGGATTAGCCCTCAATTGGCTCTGAATGCTACTCTTTGCCTTAGTAGCAGCTGCTCTTCTAGCAGCATTAACATCGTATTCGCCAGCCATACAGCTACCCTCCACCTGGGCAACCGTCGCCAGCTCTAAACCACCAAAAGAAGTAGAAAATGTGGCTTTACTGACCTCTTTCTCCTTGCCCTTGTCAGCTTTACCACCATTACCGTTACCATTTTCGCCACTCTTGGCATTAACATCTTCATCCGTCACCTCTTCAAATCTGGCTCTTCTTTCAGCCGTTAAACTTCTTCTGACCAAATCAGAAGGAGACTGTCCATCACTGGGCTTGATGAACGAACCATCGGGAAATTTATAAACTTTACCATCGAATAAAACTCGCCCAGCATCCATATCCTTATCAAGAGCAAAACAAACTGTTGCTCTGTGACCCCTCCTATTACAATAGGAACACACCTTTGGCTCATCATAGCCACCTCTATATCCATTACCACCATTCCCACCATTTCTCCCATTGCCTGGGAAGCGGTTACCGTTGTTATTGCCATTATAATTTCGACGTTCATAACCTCTAGACTGATAAGAAGTCGACGTCGACGAAGAAGCGATTGGGGCCTTGTTGGCCTTCTGAGTCTCTTGAACAAATATTTTTAATTGTTTTGTTAAATCGGCCAAGTGATCGACCATCTTATTATCTACATTGCCCTCCACTTTAGCAGCAGGTAATCCCATTTGTGCCTTCTTGGCCTCCTGGGCTTTGACCATAATATCGTTATTTTTGGCCAAAACTTCGCTAACCTTGCTAACATATTGAGTGCATGACTCTTGATATTTGTCCAACGCCAATAACTTTAGATGGGCTTGAATGTTGTCCTTGATAACCTCCAGAGCGGGCAGTTTCTGCTCACCATTAGGCAGTTCCTTCATCAAATCTTTTCTTGAAAGATCCTTCAAGACGTCCATTCGAATATCCCTGCTGCATGCTGACCAAAACAAGTCTTTTGCTTGGTTCTCATGCACTAACTCGTCCACCAGTATGAGATATTCCACCACTTCATCAAACTGAACACAGAGCTTTTTGAAGTCAGCCATAGAAGAAACACCACCTTTTGCTTGCCAGTCTCCAACAATTTTATTGAGGTCCATCATAGTAAACCTAACACCCCATCTATCAACCATAGCTTTAGAAAGCTTAACCCAATCCTTGTCCTTGAATGCCTGCATAGCAATAACCTCTTTTTCCACCTCCCTATCGGCAATAAAAAATCTAACTTACTTCACCATATCCACATGGGAAGCACCATCAACAGCAGCAGCAGCTTCATACCTGCTAATGAACCATTTAACCTCCTCCCCATCAAACTTTGGGCCATCCCAAGAAACAATTCTAACTGAGGGAGTAAGAGGGTTAGAAGATCCAGAAGCAACAGCAGAAGAAGACATCCCAATAAGTAATGAAAAGCGTTATCAATCGATAAAATAACAAGCCTCTTGCAGGCCAATAACAAAAATCCAATTAGAGTTCCAGAAAATAAGCCTCTTGCAGGCTAATAACGTTCTTGATCCAAGTAAGTCTTTGAAGAAAGCTAGAGAAATCGAACCCCATGTTGGGCGCCAACTATGGTAAGGTAAACTCTTACAGTCGCCTTGCTGTAAGCAGAATCCGGAGGAGATATGTGGATTTAGCTGAAAACCCCGTCCTTCCAATAAAAATAACAAAATGGGAATTCTAAATCACTAAGCTAACCAATCTACTTGAATCTGATTGATAAAAATAATGAAACTCTAAAATAATTAACGTTTATTGAGATTTAAAGAAAGTGGCTGTTGATAAAAGAAATACTGATAACAACAATTAAGGTGTACCAGTGAAAGATCTGAAAAGATTGACTTTTATGTTTTTATAATATTTTTAATTTTTATGAGACAGCAATAATCAAGTCCCAGTGATGAAGACCTTTCTAAAGATACCCTGTATGAAGTGTTATTTAAACTGTTGAATAGTATTTCTAAAATGTTAAATATAAAAATATAAAGTTATAAGGGTATTACAAATTTATTTAAATTTGTTGAGTAATAAAAAATGAGACCGTGGTGGTTAATGATTAAGCTGTATGATGTGTCCCCCCTCTCAATTTCGAGTTTGAGAAGCGCTTAAGTATTCCTAGTCACGTGCCTAAGTTTTCCCCTCCAGAGCTCTTCCAGAGTCAATCCGGAGCCCGTACGGAGTCCGTACGGAGTCCGTACGGAGTCAAAGCGGAGTCCGTCCGGACTTCCGGACTCAATTTAGAACCTTAAAACCATAATAAAAAATCTAGAAAAATTACACATAATAGAGCTACTTCCCTTTTACATACCAAACTAATTTTCGTAGTCTGCGCAGCTCTAATTACCCCGTGAAAATTCATCAAAGTTAAGTAATTTTTGAAAACGTAAATATTTCTATAAAACTTTAAAATTCATTTAAAAATATAAAAAAAATAGTAAAAATTCTGGGAAAATTTCCCAAGGTTCTTGAGTAACTCGACTTGATACTTATAAATTTTCAGACCGTAAAAATAAGTTTTCTCCGTAAAATAAATTGTTTTTGTGTAGGCATTCGCTCGTGACCAATTTCTTCATATTTAAAACTCAAATAATTAAATAAAACCCTTTTTAATAAAAAAAATAATAACGCCAATCTTGCACGCCATAATAACTCCATTTACATATTTAGGTGCCGTACTAAACTTTAGGCTACCACAACGTGAGTGGCCTTCCTAGAAGTGGCCAGACCTCCCTGAAGCCAGAAAACCACCAAAAACCTCCAATAAAGCCCAAATTACTTAGAAAAATCTACCACGACTACTTAAACCCTTAAAACACAAAATTAAGCTGTGACAAAATTTTGATGTCAAATATAGAGCCAAATTAGCTCTACTTAATGGTACTAAGCACTTAAACCTAATACTTAAGTTAGCCCCTAAAACACAAAAAACAAAATTAAACAGCTATCTTTTAGAAATGATAAATGAGCATGACCCTCTCCAGCCCTCTATAACTGAAGTGGGTGGGTGGCCCACCAAGAAGCGGCCAGACCTCCCTGAAGCCAGAAAACCACCAAAAACCTCCAATAAAGCACAAAATACTTAGAAAAATCTACCACGACTACTCAAACCCTTAAAACACAAAATTAAGCTATGACAAAATTGTGACATCAAATATAGAGCCAAATTAGCTCTACTTAATGGTACTAAGCACTTAAACCTAATACTTAAGTTAGCCCCTAAAACACAAAAAACAAAATTAAACAGCTATCTTTTAGAAATGATAAATGAGCATGACCCCTTAAAACTTAGATTATGAAAAATGTCATTCAGACATGAAAGATAGAGAAAAACCGGGGCTATCCAATGTAAGTACCCACATACCCATAGTCCCAAAATTCACTGAATAAAACTAGAAAAACATCCAATTATTCAACCAATGTCAATTAGGACATACCAAAACAGCGCCAACCAGACCAACAAAGGCCTTTGCCAATTTTGGAAGACCACACTGTGAGTAATAAAATATTTTTCCCACCCTAAATTCCCAAAACAGTTAATTATTATAATGAGTATCTAAGTGAGTCTGAAACATAAGAACTGTGAGAAAAAAAATCCTAAACAGGTATTACAGTGAGGTGTAAAGGGTTTAATTAAAACAAATAAAATTATTTTCACACCAAAATTCATGTAATCAATTTAACCCAGTATAAAGAAAAATTAATTAATTGTTTTAAATATTTAATTAATTCAATAACTAGTTTAAATGAAACAAAAAATTAATTTAATGATATTACTGATTTAAAATGAGGATTTGAATACTATTTTATTAAATAAGTTTTTTAAATTATTTAATAATTTTCCTGACACAATTAAGGGTCAAAAAAGCACCCAATGTTTATGGATTAGTATATATGACAAGTTTTATTTAATATAAAAATTTTATTAATTAAATTTTAATTACATTATAAGTTACACTTATAATATATTTTTATAATTAATTAATTATTAAATTATAAATATTAAATACATATAAATGTGCTATGAATTTATGGAATATAATATATTTTTATGTAATAAATAATTTACTTAATAACAAAATTAATATAATAATTATTTTACTTATTTATAAAATATTTATATAATTTTATTATTCAATAAAATATTTTATTTTAAATACATAAAATACATAATAGGGGGTATCAATGTTGACCTATCCGCAATTAAATTAATTGAGGATAAAAATCCTTATACCCCAATTATCTTCTGCAATTATTTTTGCTAATGATTGGGTTATTAGACACTTTATGTGTCAATGTTCACCTCTTATCCAAAATTTTTCTACTAAATTTTTCATAACCACATCTTGGACAGCTTTCTGTCATAACCACATGTTGCACAACTTTCTTCCATAACCACATCTTGGACTACTCTCTGGATATGCCTCATGGATGTGATGAGTTTGGGATCAGGAATTAGAAATGGAAATTGGGGTATGAGAGGGGGGATAATGCATTATCATGGATTCCTTATCCACTAGCCCTGGGGCTAGTTGATAAGAATCTTCTGCAAATAATAATTTCTGATCCCGGAAAAAAAAATTCCTGATCCTTAATTGCAGATCCCTGAACATTGATACCCCCTAATGTTATTCCCTTTTATGATTGCAATAAATTATTATAACAATTTACTGGGCTCCTGAGATAGGCTGGCTGACATACCTATTGTCCTTGTAAATACACACAAACACACCTCCTTCTTGGACTCCTTTGACTTGTTTTGAAACAAAAAAAGGAATAAAAGTATTTAAATTTAAAATTAAAATACACAGGGGGAAAAATGGCCACTAGAAAAGTAAAAATACTATTAGAAAATATATTAAAAGAATAAATCAAATATGATTCAAAGGTAAATATATATTTATATATAAATAAATAAAATGCAAGAAAAAAATAACAGGTAAATACAAATTTGAAAATTAAAAAATCAAAAAAGTTAATACTATATATTAATGAAGAAATACAAGTGGAATAAAATATAAAAGTCTTAAAAAATAATACAGTAAGATTGAAAAATATACAAAAATATTTTTAAAAAATTAATAAAAAAACAAAAAAGGAACCAGAAATAAAATCCCAAGTAAGAATAATTAAAAAAATGAAGAAATTAAAAAATTAAAAAATAAGAACTCATTAATAAAATAAAGAATGAAAAAAATCAAATGTAAAAAAAAGAATTTTCAAAATCTTTTAGCCATAAAAAAATAACAAAATGAAAACACATAATATTTGAGAGGAACTTCCTGTTAATTCCTCAACTATAAATAAAAAAAATCTGATGAAGTTTAATGGAAGTCAGACTAAAATTTTACATTTGGATTTTAGTGAAGCTCTCTTTAGCTCCAACAGACGATTTTTTTAATTATTTATAGTGTACTTTATTAATACTTCCAATAATGGAAAAACTGTGTCACATTCACAAAAGTTAGAGGAGAATTTTCATATGGAAAACCCAACATAAAATTCAAATATATAAATTGATATGAGATTCTGAATCATGCCTTGTAATTAAATTCAACCTAATAGGGGGTGTCAGTTCTGGCAAATCTGCACTTACAAATCCGCACTTAAATTTGACCAAATCCGCACTTAAATAAGTGTGGATTTCCAAAACACACTAGCCCCAATACTGGTGAATTTTAAAATGAAATAAGTCACTTATTTCACTCAAATCCATCCTTTCTCAACCAAAAGTGCTGATTTCACCATCAAGTCCCATTTCACTGATTTGTCAGCATCATCCCATTCATACGCAGCACTCCGCAGCATAACACTTCATAACTCAAAGCATCGTACATCACTTACATCTTCATATCATAAAATATAAGAGTTATGCCTTCCTCACTTTCAAATCGTGATAAATTACATAAAGCAATGACTTTCATGGCTCTTGAACTGCTCTTGGACTCTGATTGCAATTCTGATTCTGATCTAGAAGAAGATTTTGTCTTTTTATCAAAAATGGCCACAAAACGTTACCTTCTTCCCAGAAGGCCTCAAGTACTTCATACCCCCAAGTACACTATCCAAACACTTCTTAAACTATCTACACCCAGTTTTAGACAGCTGTTCAGGACTTCTCAGGATTGTTTCCTTAAATTGCTTGAGCTTATTCAGGATCATCCCATATTTCACAATAATTCTCAAAAAGAACAACAACATCCTTCAATTCAATTGGCCATCACACTACGTCATTTGGGTTCAAATGGTAATGGAGCCGCTTTGAAACGTTTAGAAAATGTCTTTGATTTAGGGTATGGTTCAGTTAACACTTATACCAAACAATGTATCACTGCCATCAACTCCTTGTAATCTCAACTTCTCACCTGGCCAACAAAAGAAGAGCGACTTGAATCATCTCAAGTTATGCAAGCAGAGGGCTTCCCAGGATGTATTGGTTTTGTTGATGGTACTGCTATTCCTTTGAGCCAGAAACCTGCTCAAGGTGGAAACAATTACTTTCACATTCTCGTCAAAAATTTTCACTGAAATATTTACAAGTCAAAAAAATTCTATATCTGTTTTAAAAAATTGGCAATACTCTCCCCTGCATTTTATTGAAGCAAGGGGTGGATATCACCAAAATTTTTCTAAGTCATCAATTTCACATGTCAGATTTGAAAATTTGGCAATACCCCCCCCCTGCATTTTATTGAAGTAAGTGGTGGAAGTCATCTAAATTTAATATAATTACGTAAATTATTAAATAAATATCTAATATATATCAATTTCCCTAGTTTAAAGTAATGACAATCCCTTAAGCCAAAATGCAGATCAAATCTAGAAACAAAAGTTTGGGACTTTCCACAAGTATAGGCTAGAGGAACCCCATGAAACAAATAAATGTTATCATGATTACCATTTATACAACACAAGGTCGTGGGCCCATTACTTTAGTTGAGGAAATTGATACATAAAAAATATTTATTAAAAATTTACGAAAAAATATAAAATTTTCGATGACAACTCTAATCCCCATACTTTTTGGATCTAAATAAAGTTTTTTCAAATCGATTAACTTTACCTTCTTTCATTACCTTATTGATTCTTTGAATCAACTTATGACTGATTTGAAATGAGCTACCAAAATGTGTTAAATGTTGACAGGATTCCAAACCAGGAAGAGCTTTGGTCGTTTGATGATTATCCTTAGAAGAATTCCATATAGTTTTGATGATACCATTTCCCAAACCAAAATCAATGATGCACTGGTGGTCTGGAAAATATAAACCATGTCATTTGATTTTAGCTGGAGATGGTATTGGTTGGCCAGTAATTGGTTTGATATATGAGAATATACCAAAAGTAAGAAAATTGGTGTCCTTGGTATCGGTGTGAATTTTATTGTGAAATCCAGAATGAGTGATAATAACATTAGAAAATAAAAGATATTCATGGCTGATATCTTCCCATTCGGAGTCACACCAATTTGGTATTCCAACTTTGGTTGCAAGTTCATGATTTTTTTCAAATGCTTTATTACAGTGCTTTTTGAGTCGAAGAGCAAGAAAAGAGTTAAAGGAAGGTAGAGTGTCCCATAAGCAAAAATCTTCATCTTTTTGAGCTTTAGTGATATTCTTGAGCAACGAATACATGCCTATATAATTGAAATGCCTAGATAATAATCATATAAGAGTTTCAGAATCCTTATCCTCTAAATATGCAATATAAAAATGTGAAATAAGACAAGTGAAATTTGGAAAAAAGGCTCAACTTCAAAGGTCAAAATCTCAGCAACCACTGAACCTAATTCAAACCTGTTTGAGGGAAATGAAAGATATGCTTTAGTAGAATCTTCAGTTAAAGGACATGTGATTTAAATAAACCTAACCCTAATTTGTTACATAAAAAAATGAAATAAAAATTTAAATTGGGAAAAAAAAGGCTCAACTTTAATGGTCAATATCTCAGCAACCACTGAATCAAATTCAAATCTGTTTGTGGGAAATGAAAGGTAGCCTTCAGGAGAATATTCAGTAAAAAGAACATTAGATTTGAATAAACCTAACCTTAATTCCGAGTCTGATTTTCAAAATTTTACAAAAACTTGAAAAGTGGTAATGAAGATGAGATCAAAAGGAGTTTTAAAAGTCCACTGTTATCCAGATAAGAGTTATACATATATTTAAGTATGGGATTTTCATAGAAGGAATGAGATATCATATAGGTATGAAAAAAAGGAGATGAAGCTTACCTTAATTGAAAAGTAGGAAAAATAGAGTGAGAAAGATTGATGTTGGAATTTGGGAGAAATTGAATATGGAGTAAGTGAAATGCACAAAGAATGTGCAATGTATGTGTTTTAATGACATGGAGCCAAAAAAAAAAAAGTGAAATAGGGGAAAGGGGAGATTATGACCATGCCAAGGAGGGATGAAGAGTAGGGTGATGGAGTTAAAAAAAGAAAGTAAAGAGGGAGAGAAAAAAAAAGGTTAATTTTACCATTGAAATCAAAAATAACCGCTTACAAAAAAAAAATTTAGATACAAAAAATAAAAAAAAAAGGAAAAAAAAATTATAATTAGCAATCAAAAAATCAAAAAAAGAATAAAATGACTTACCTGGAGAGATGAGATGAGAACATAAATGAAACCAAATTGTTTGAGGGATGTTGGAGGAGAAGAGGAAAAGGATATGAGGGATAAATGAAAAAAAGAAACAGTGAAAAATTATGCAATTGCAGAAAATATGCAACTTCATAATGAAAACAAATGAGACATCCAAAAAAGAGACATTCAGCATAAATTCAAAATAAAAATGAAGATGCAAAAAACAAAAACACCAAACCAAGTGAATAAAGCACAGAAGTTGAACATTTGGAGAGTATGAAAAAAAAAATTAAAAGGGTTGTGTTTCAAAATGTTGGAGGGTGGTTGGCATAATGACAGAGTGTAGGCTGGTGGAAAGAATGTTTTGTGATTCAAGGGAGGGGAGAGCTGGTGCAGGTCTGGGATCCTTTTCTTCATAAAGATCATTGAAAAGACATATAAGCTAAAGTGTCTTCCAATGTAGAGTCAGAGTCAGAGTCAGCGGCTAAAACTAAAGTGATAGCATTCATAGCTGTGTGAAGTTACTTCCTAGTAGAGAGGTGCTTCATTATTGTCAGTAGAAAAGGTTGTTGGTAGAAGGTTTAGGTGATGAGTGGGAAGTGGGAAGTGCGAATTTGCCACCAAATGAGCAGATGGGGTGTGTAGATAGGAAAAAAATTTATGTGTTTGCCACAAAAATTAAGTATCATAGAGTGGAGAGACACCTAAAGATGAGAAAAAACATTATGTGTTTGCCACCAAAATTAAGTATCATAGAGTGATGAGATACATAAGGATGGCATCCGCAATTATATGTCGTGTGACTTGCTTACAAATCAATCTTGGATGTGATGAGTTTGGGATCAGGAATTAGGAACGGAAATTGGAGTATAAGAGGCGGGATAATGCATTATCATGGATTCCTTATCCACTAGCGCTGGGGCTAGTGGATAAGAATCTTCCGCAATTAATAGTGTCTGATCCCAGGAAAAAAAATTCCTGATCCCTAATTGCAGATCCCTGAACATTGATACCCCCTATGGTGCAATCCTTATCCACTAGCCCTGGGGCTATGGCTAGTGGATAAGAATCTTCTGCAATTAATAATGTCTGATCCCAGAAAAAAAAAATTCTTGATCCCTAATTGTGGATCCCTTAACATTGATACCCCCTATTATTCAAAGGAAATAGATTGTCAGATACATAACCACCTCCCCCCTCCCTTCTTTCCAAAAAAAGATAAAAGATATTGGAAGTGCAAGTGCAAGTAATCTCTCAATAAGAAGAAGAAAAAAAGATATTAATAGCATGTATGGATGATATTAGTTATCAAAGGATGAGGGTATTAGAAAACTGAATGAATGTCTACTAGAAGTAGGTTTCATCATAAGCTGGATAATACATTCAAAAGAAACATATCCAAAAGCAAAAAAAAAAAAAAAAAAAAAAAGAGACCAAAGTATTAGCCGGTATGATACAAAGTAAAATAAAGAACAAAATCGTAGCCAAAATGAGAAGCGGAGAAAGGACGAGATAACCATAATTTTTTGTATCAGGACATGGGAGGAACAAGCAACAAGCCATCTTGGAGGAGATTAGCAGGGATGATGATGATGATGATGATGATAAATAAGATTGAGATGCCATTAAAGCTGAACAGAAGAGTATAGATGCAAGGTGATAGCATCCAGTGCTGTGGGAGTGATGATGAAGGAGGGAAGGAAGTGAAGATGAGGTAGATTGGATGTAAGGAGTATTAGTGTTTTTGTGTTTGGGTGGAGAGTGAGAGTTATTATTGTGGATCTTTTTCTCATCCTATTTTCCTTTTGTTGGCCTTCATTATCCTTATCATCAACATCTCTCCATGGCCATCCACCACTTCATCCGTCCACTCAAGTTGGGCCTCACTCTCACCCTTATTCATTCAGTCTATTCTTCACCGGGGGACTATTCACCTGCTTATCAACGTTGTGTCGATCGCTGTCTGTTCGAATCATGTTATGTGCCTTCCCCAGCTTCGAAACTCCCATCTCCCTTTGCTTGGCCTTGCAGCGACGAATGTTCATATCATTGTATTCACCAACTCACACATCTCGCTTTACAATCACCTCCCTCTCGACCAGCTCCCGGTCAAGTCTTTGAAGGCTGGTGGGATGAAGCCGATTGGACGATTGACCATCCACTCGAAGGTCTACCTCCAGGAAGAGTAGTCCAGTTCCATGGCAAGTGGCCGTTCAAACGTTGGTTGTCGATGCAAGAACCTCTGTCAGCGATCTTCAGTCTACTGAATCTGCTCTCCTACCTCTTCGGATTCCGAGTCCTGCGCAAGGTCATTTTTGCGACGAATGATGAGCAAAATCGCTACATGAATGGTGTTGATGGTGATGGGCATCAACAGCATGTCCAGTCTCGGCAAGCGACGTTCGGTCTGGGCAAGGAATATATGCTGGTGCCCATCATTGGAATGAATGTGTGGGTGTGGTCGTTTGTGTTCCACTGCCGTGACCGGCCCTGGAGCGAACGACTGGATTACTTCTCAGCAGCCGCGTATTCGCTGTACAATTTCTATCTGGCCATCATTCGCGTCGCGCGGCTTTACGACTCGCGCTTTCCCCACATTCTTTCCCGCGCGCAAACTCGCCATCTTGCCCGCCAACTTCGGCTCATCTTCGCCGCTGCTTTTTTGGCCCATGTGGCTTTTCTCTCCTATCCTGAGCGGTTCAACTACTTTTATAATATGGTGGCTAATGTTGCCGTCGGACTCTGCACGATTATGCTTTGGCTGTTTTGGTCTCTCTCCCACTACTATCCATCAAACCATCTCGATAGTCTAAGTAAACCCTACCGCCCCTACCACCATCCAATCGCTATCCATCCTCATGCACTCTCCTCCAACCCTGCTTGGTCTGTCGTCCCACCCCACGCATATGCTCCTGTCTTCCCTCTCGTCGCCTTCTCTCTCTCCGGCCTATTGGAGTTACTCGACTTTCCTCCTCTCTTCAACTTTTCCTTAGATGCTCATGCTCTTTGGCATCTCTCCACGATCCCTCTTGGTTATATCTGGTGTGTCCACTTTTTAGCCCGTGATGCGGCTTGGGAAATCAAATTCGTAGAAGATATCTTTTCGTCCCATCAGGAACGTATCGAGTTCAAGCGGAATGTCGTTCATCGTATGTTGGTTGAACAGAAAATCATTACTCCACAGCAACAAAATTATCATCATCTTCCTCCTTCTCCTCCTCCTTCTCCCTCTTATAAAACTTTATAACCTTTTTCATCTTGATTTTTTTGGTCTACTTGATGAGATAATGTGTTAACCGATTCATTTATGGTTTAATCAAGTTCAAATCTAATCTGATCTAATCTAATCGTTTGCCAAAATAAAATACATCCTTGTTGTTGATCCGCACGCTTTTTGCTCTTCTACTAACTACTCGCACTTTTCGTATTTGGTTTGCATGGTGTAGATATGTGATCATTTAGACGTTTTCTTCATTTTTTTTTTTTTTACCCTTGTGTGCGCGTGTGTTTTTAATAGTTTTATATTGATATTTGATGATTATGATGATTTGTTTGTCTTATGGAGGGAGATAAAACTAGAAAAATGTATCTTGTTCATTTTTCCTTTGAAAGAAATCATGTTCTTTTATATATACAATTTGATACTTTTTTTCAATTCCATTTCGCTATTTTAGTTCAATGAATGACTGAATATATGGATGATGCAGAGGGGAATAGGGTTGAAAGAAGATTAAAATGTATGTGTTGTAAAAGTTTCGAATAGTTTGAAAATAGAAAAATAAAATAAAAATAGAGAAAAAATGATAGAAAAAGGGTAACACCTAACCAACTAGTTGGTTTTTCTATGTTTTTAGAGTTCAAATGGAATAAGTCTTAAAAGCTATTAGGGGTTTCAAAACATGGAAATCTGTTCTGAATCCAAATGGATGTCTTGCTAATATATATATATATATAATAACATACATGATCATTGTCAGCCAAAAACTTATTGAACATAGTTAAACTGGTCTGATTAAAATATTTACTGAAATATTAAAATACTTAATTATTAAAATATAATAATATTAATATTTATAATTCTTTGAGTATTATATTGTGTGTAAATAATATTAACTATAGTACAATAATTGTAATAGTTATTAAAGTTGTCTTAAAATTATGCATTCATTTTATTTTAATTTATCTAAATTTCATTTCATTTTTATAAATTAATTTATTTTTAAAATAAAATTAATTACGCCAATAAAAACATACAAATAAATTAAATCAAACTATGGCAAAGTTGTACATCTAAGTCCATGTAATGACTGAGACGCAGACCTTGCTTGAAGTTGGCTAGAGGGGGGCCAGGGAGAGCAAAGGAAAAAAAAAACATTGGTATTTCCTTGGAACTTTAAGGGATAGTTTAACTGTGTTGTTTATTAAACTAAAACTTAAAATATCTTCATTTTATTAAATTATCATTATTGTATTAAAAACTTAATTTTATCTTTCAATTTATCTTTTAACTAATTTTATATTAAAACTTAATTTCACTTGTCAATGATTTTGTTGACTTCAACAAAATTCACGTTGTATTCCACTTTTCTATAAAAGGGGTTCTTTAATGTTGTTTTAGAATCATCTCTTTCTGAATAATTTTGAATCTATTTAAATTATATCAAAAAACTTACAGTATTGATACAAATAGTTTATTTACAATTAAATCCTTTATTTGAAATTATAACTGTCAGCAGGTTGTCTAGAAGATGAAGGAAAAATACAACAGAAAGAGAAGGAAAAAAGGAACTAAGAACGAAAGAAGAACAACAACAAGTAACTACAAGATTTAATAAGGAATTTAACAATAACAATCTTTGGACATGAGGATTTTATTTCAACTAGCAAGTAAGTTTTTATTTCTCTACAATAACAAAGCAAAATAAAACAATTGAACCACTCTTAAGGCAACCTGTATATAGATTTATTTCTGAAATTTGAATATTTTTAAACACAATCATAAAATTGTTAGAAAGAAATTTATAAATGCAACAAACAAAATGTTAATTGTAAATTTTAATGTAATGTAAGTAATTCAGACTACAAAGTGAGAAACCAAAGCCTTTAAATAGGCAAATGAGGCCCTCTGAAATGTTACTAATTGTATAAAAGAAGGGAAAGAATTTAAATGAGGTTTTACAAAGAAATAAGAATAGCTATGAAACTATTTACTAAAACAGAATAAAAGTGCCTAATATAATGATCCCTTTAAACCCTGTCACAATTTAATAGTTTAACTAGGATACTGATTTGATAAACAACAGAAAAAATGTAGCTATAGTAATTTCAGAACACATCACATTTTGTTGTATTGTAAAAACTCAATTGTTTGTGAAACAAGGAAGTTATACTAATTTTTAACATACAATGTTTTATACTTAATTAATATAGTTTAAAACAATATTGAGTAATTATTTTGACCACATGTAATAGTATAATAATCATTGAAATTTAAACAAGTAAGTATTTTAATAAAAGTACTATTTTATTAAAATAATCAAATTTAAATGTTTTACTTGTTCATTTATTTATTTATGGATTTATTGATTTATTGACCCCATTGTGAGTATAAAGAGTGCTCAATAACTTTGTAAAGTACTTTTATTTTTATGATTTAATCTATATAATTAATTAATTGATGAATTTCATTATAAGTTGATATTATTACTTATAATAGGGGGTATCAAAGTTACAAGTTTGTAATTATTTAAAAGGTATTTTATAACACAAAAAGAAAGCCACAAACTTTACATTAATTCTCATAAAAAAGTTCTTTTGGGGGCACAAAATGGCATATTTAAAAAAAAAATAATCATGGATTTGGTGGAAAAAAGAGCTATTATGAAATGGAGAGTTTCTAACTTTGATACCCCCTAATATTTTGAAATTCATGAATTATCAATTTATAATCATTAAGTGCATAAAATTTAATAACCTTTTTATAGATTTTATATTTTTTTAGCTGTATATACAGTATATATAATAGAATTAATATAACAATTTCTTTAAAAAAAATTGTTATATAATTTTATTTTAATATAATATTTAATTTGTATGTTTTTAAATTCAATTTTTTCTCTTATTGTAATTTAACATAAGATTTTTCTTGACTCTCAATATAGCTTGTCTGACAATAACTGTTCAATATGAAAAAATAAAAGTGATATTTTATTATTAAATTACTACTCAAATATTCTAAATAGGGGGTGTCAGTTCTGGCAAATCTGCACCTACAAATCCACACTTATATTTGACCAAATCCACACTTAAATATGTGCATATTTTCAAAACACACTAACCCCAACACTGGTGGATTTAAAAATGAAATAGGTCACTTATTTCACTCAAATTCACACTTTCTCAACCAAAAGTGTTGATTTCACCATAACATCCCATTTCACTGATTTGTCAGCATCATTACATTCATACACAGCACTCCACAGCAAAACACTTCATAACTCAAAACATTGTACATCATTTAAATTTTTATACCATATAAGAGTCATGCCTTCCTCACTCTCAAATCATGATAAGCTACATCAAGCAATGACTTTCATAGCTCTTGATCTCCTCTTGGACTCTGATTGCAATTCTGATTCTGATCTTGAAGAATATTTTCTATTTTTTATCAAAAATAGCCAGGAAACATTACCTTCTTCCAAGAAAGCCTCAAGTACACCATCAAAACATTTCTTAACCATTCTGTACCCAGTTTTGGACAGTTTTTCAGGACTTTTCAGGAATGTTTCCTTAAAATGGTTATTCTTATTTGCATATTGACATTGATTTTGAATTTTCTGTTATAGTCTCTTTTTTTCAAGTCTCTTTGTTTTCCTTCATCATCTCATCATGAAATTGCATAATTTTTCACTCATTCTTTTTTTTTCTTTAATCACTTATATCCATTTCCTCCTCTACTCTTTCATCCCTCAAATAACTTGAAGTCAATTGTTTTCTCAACTCATCTCTCCAGGTAAGTTATTGTCAGCCTAGATATCCCTAGGACTGAGTATTTCTTATACTTAAAATAAGATAACCTTAAGTACATTAAGCTTATATCTTAAAAATAAGTTTAAAGCAATAATATATATGATTATATTACATATATATATAATTATTACTCTATTATATAAATTATAGTAGTTTAAATAGCTTATCCATAGCCTAATAATACTTATTAAGGTGTTAATGGAGTCATAATATACTTATCTTAAGTGATATTAAGTAATTATTGACATACATAAGCTTATATGTATACATAAATCTCATATTCAGTGAAATATGCAGTATATTATGTATATTTAGGTATATAAGTGGGTTTTTAGCCTCTTAATAGCCTATAACCTTTGTTTTTCTGCTTATTTTAGGTCATATGGACGTATCCAGTGGACTCACAACGCCTACAGAAGCATAAACAGTTATTTCAGGCGCATACACTTAGTTTGGACAGCTTAATCTGCTTCCTTGGATGGATATTCATGGATTTATGGGTTGAGAGGTCATTGATGGGTTAATATGGATGCTTGGGGATGTTATTGGGGGCTTGGACATTACATTTGTTTCCTTTATATGCTTTGGGTTTCATTATATTCTCTTTGGATGAGTTATTTTACCTGTTTCTTTATGGTATCTGCTTTTATCTGAATTTTCTATTTATGGTATGGGTCTGTGTTATCATTAATTGTCAGTACAGTCTAGTATATAAGTATGATATAATAGTATTATTTTATGGTCCAACTACTTATTAATAAATGATTTAGTGATTAAACCTCAGGGGAAGACTAATAGAATAGTTATACTCAAGTTAAACTCACAATACTTGGATTTAAATGCGTGCTAGTGGTGGAAAATAGAAGAATAAAATATAGTTATAGCTTTTATAAAGATAATATCAATTTATAAGGGCTTTATAATATATTTCTAGATGTTAATAATTGTAGTGTAGTGTTTATTTGAAGTGTAGTAATTGAATGATGATCATAAACCGTCAAAATCCCTCCTTACTTATACCCAAATCCACTGGAGTGCACAGACCTTCAATCCAGATGATGTCACTGCTATCCCCGGCAATTACAGCACTGTGAGGGCCCATCACCTCCCCATGGCGTCCACTTCAAGAAGTTTCAACACCCAGACCTCCAGTAAGGACCCTCCATCACTATTAATAATAACACAGAGTCATACCATAAATAGAAAACCCAGATAAAAGCGGATACCATAAAGAAACAGGTAAAATAAAAGATCAAAAAGAGATTTAATGAAACTAAAAGCATATAAAGGAAACAAATAAAATGTCCAAGCCCCCAATAACATCCCCAAGCATCCATATTAACCCAAAAACATATTTCCAACCCATAAATCCGTGAATAACCATCCAAGGAAGTAATTTTAGTTGTCCAAACTGGGTGTATGCGCCTGATATAGGTGTCTATGCTTCTGTAGGCGTTGTGAATCCACTGATTTCGTCCATATGACCTAAAATAAGCAGAAAAACAAAGGTTATAGGCTATTAAGGGGCTAAAACCCACTTATATACCTAAATATACATAATATACTGCATATTTCACTGAATATGAGATTTATGTATACATATAAGCTTATGTATGTCAATAATTACTTCATATCACTTAAGATAAGTATATTATGACTCCATTAACACCTTAATAAGTATTATTAGGCCATGGATAAGCTATTTAAACTATTATAAATTATATAATAGAATAATAATTATATATATATATAATAAAATAATATATATTATTATTTTAACCTTATTTTTAAGATATAAGCTTAATGTAGTTAAGGTTATCTTATTTTAAGCATAAGAAATACTCAGTCCTAAGGATATTTAGGCTGACACTCCCTCACCCCAAAAAAAAACAATAAAAAAAATGTTAAGACATTTTAAGTAATCTTAAGGAATGAAATAATAGAATAAAAAATAATTTTTATAATACATATACTGAATTAACAGTATTATTTAGATTTAAATTTTTTCAAGAGATTTTTAAGATCAGAGATTTCATTTTCTGGAATCCACTGGTCATATTCACTTGATTTATTTTTAAATCTTAGTAGATACTCAACTCCCTTTTCTTTTGTAAGGTGTCTCTTTTTGAGTATCTTTTCAATTTCTGCTTTTTCCACTATTTCCTCAGGTTGCTGTTTATGCCTTCCTGATCTTCTTGGAAAGAGAGCAGTATCATTAGAATGGTATGGTTTTATAAGAGAAATAGGAAATACTGGATGTTTTCTATCATAAGGTGCATATAGAATAACCTCAACAGCATTATTACCAACCATCTTTTTAACTACAAATGGTCCAATGAATGGATCCTTCAATTTAACATTACCATTTAAATTGAAATGTAGCGTTGAAATAAGGACTTCATCACCCTCTTTGAACATTTGTTCTTTATGGGCTTTATCCCATCTTTTCTTTTCATACTCAAAAGCCTTATTTATACATTCTTGAGCATGTTTTCTGCATAATTCCTGCATCTGAAGAAAAGATTTAGTACCTGGATGAATATCCAATCTAGGTAACTTATTAAGAGTTTTAGCAGGGGTATTAGGTACATAACCCAACCATAACTCAAATGGCTTTTTGCCAGTGACAGAATGTACTGTACTATTATATGCAAATTCTAAACCTGGGATAAGGGTTACCCAATCATGCGTGAATTTGTCATTGTCTTTAAAATTAAGACCAAAAGCACAGTATCTTCTTATCATATCTTCTAAGGTTTGTATCATTCTTTCTGCTAGCCCATCAGTTTGTGGATGGTGTGCTGTAGAAAGTTTTAATTGACACCCTGAAACATCCATAAGTGACGTCCAGAACTCAGAAGTAAATTTAGGATCTCTGTCAGAAACTATTGCTTTGGGGAAACCTGCTGTATTTAACATTTGTGTCCACCATAAAAAAGCTAAGTCCTTTGCAGAAACCTCTTTGTGGGTAGGAATAAATTTACACATCTTTGTAAATCTATCTACAATTACCCAGCAGGAGTTATAACTCTTATGCCCTGCTATTGGCAAACCTGTTACAAAGTCCATGTTAATGATTTCCCATGGAGCTTTTGGTTGCTCAATTTGTTGTAATAAACCAGCTCTTTTTCCTGTTAATCTTTTAGATTTTTGACAAGAATCACATGTTTCAACATATTTCTGAACATCCTCAGACATGTTAATCCACCAAGCTGTGTTTTTTACTCTGGTTAATGTTTTATGGTAGTCAAAATGACCTGCTAATATATCATCATGACATATACTTAACATTAACTCCTTCATTGAAGGGGGAATTACAATCACATTACTTAATTTTTTCCTGTAATATATAAAACCATCCTCAATGGAAAATTTTCCTTTCTCTAATGCCTCTTTATACTTATCTGGTAATGTTTTTATTAAAACATTCATTGAAGCATTAGATGGATCATTTAATATTGTAGTTAATTTACTTAAGTCAGGATCTGAATTATAATTATCAAGAATTGATTGCATAAATTCATCCTCAAGATCTACAATATAAATGCCATAAATGTTAATAATCTCTGACTCAGGAACATAAGCAGGATTATCATCATTATTAGGCAGAGGTACTCTAGATAACAGATCTACATTAGAGTGCAAGGTTCCTGCTCTATGTGTAATAGTCATCCGTCCTCTGTATTCTTGTACAGCTAATTGCCATCTAAACATGTGTCTATTAGGAGTTTTCATGTTTAAGAGTGACTTAACTGCACTACAGTCAGTTATTAACTCAAATTTTTGGTCTTCAAGGTAATAATGTAGCTTTTCTAGAGCCCATACTACTGCCAAACATTCAAGTTGAGTAGCACCATATTTTAATTCACTACTTCTCAGAGTACGTGAAATATAGCAGATTACTACTTCTGACATTTTACCTTCAATAAATTGTTTTTGATGCAAAGCAGCACCCAGTCCAATAAAACTTGCATCTGTATATAATACAAAAGGTAATTGGAAATCTGGTAATCCCAAGATAGGAGCTGTCATTAAACATTCTTTCAACTTATTAAAAGCTTGTTGTCTTTCATTATTCCAAATGAAAGCTTCTGATTTCTTTATCAGTGTGGTCAGTGGTGCAGCAATTGATTGGTAGTTTTTTATATATTGTCTATAATAACCACACATTCCAAGAAAAGATTGTACATCCTTCACATTTTGAGGAATGCCAATATTCTTTATTGCAGCCACTTTATTTTGGTCTACACATATTTGTAAGCCAGATACAATATGACCAAGCACTTTTAAAGATTCAAACCCAAATTTACATTTTTTCAATGCAAGGGTCATTTTTATTTCATCCATTTTCTGAAATACTTTCCTTAAATGGATTAAGTGTTCATCAAAAGTTTTAGAGAACACTATGATGTCATCAATGTATACCATTAACCATCCCTCAATCATTTCATTATGGAATGTTATATCCATTAACTTTTGAAATACTGATGGAGCATTCTTTGGTCCAAATGGCATTCTGACATACTTATAAATTCCCATGTGTGTTGTTATCAACAAAAAGTTCTGTGAATTCTTTTCAACAGGAATTTGATGGTACCCTTTATTTCCATCCAGGCAACTTATATATTTAGCACCTTTAAGGGTAGCATGTATAGAGGCAATCATTGGCAAGGGATAAATATCATCTACTGTAAATGTATTTAATGCTCTATAATCACCGCACAGTCTTGCTTTATCTTGTTCATAAGAAATCAGCACTGGTGATATTACACAATATTTTGGTGTAGTTTCAACCTTCTCAAGAATGTTCATTTTTAATAACATCTTAATATTATCCTCTATGTCTTTCCTCTTCATTGGTGAAGCAGGATATGGTTTCTTTTTAAGACTAGCAGGAATATTATCCATGTCACAGGTTAAACTAATTTTCATTTCATGATCTTTTACAAGGCCAAGTTCATTTGTACCATGTGCAAAAGCCATTGGAAAAGCTTTAATTAATTCCAAAATATTATCTTTCTCAGTTTCACTTATCTGAGTGCCAAATGATGCTTTTGAAATTTCTGTTTCCAGAAGTTCCATCTCATTGGATTCTCTTCCCTTAGACGGTATGGTAAGGTAAACTCTTACAGTCGCCTTGCTGTAAGCAGAATCCGGAGGAGATATGTGGATTTAGCTGAAAACCCCGTCCTTCCAATAAAAATAATAAAATGGGAATTCTAAATCACTAAGCTAACCAATCTACTTGAATCTGATTGATAAAAATAATGAAACTCTAAAATAATTAACGCTTATTGAGATTAAATGATCGTGGCTGTTGATAAAGAAATACTGATAACAACAATTAAGGTGTACCAGTGAAAGATCTGAAAAGATTGACTGTTATGTTTTTATAATAATTTAAGTTTTTATGAGACAGCAATAATCAAGTCCCAGTGATGAAGACCTTTCTAAAGATACCCTATATGAAGTGTTATTTAAATTGTTGTGTTGTATTTCTAAGATGTTATGTAAAAAAATAATAATGTTATAAGGGTATTACAAGTTATTTTAATTTGTTGAGTAATAAAAAATGAGACTGTGGTGGTCAATGATTAAGCTGTATGATCTGTCCCCCCCCTCTCAATTTCGAGTTTGAGAGTCGCTTAAGTATTCCTAGTCACGTGCCTAAGTTTTCCCCTCCAGAGCTCTTCCAGAGTCAATCCGGAGCCCGTACGGAGTCAAAGCGGAGTCCGTACGGAGTCGAAACGGAGTCCGTCCGGACTTCCGGACTCAATTTAGAACCTTAAAACCATAATAAAAAATCTAGAAAAATTACACATAATAGAGCTACTTCCCCTTTACCTACCAAACTAATTTTCGTAGTCTGCGCAGCTCTAATTACCCCATTAAAATTCATCAAAGTTAAGTAATTTTTGAAAAATGTAAATATTTCTATAAAACTTTAAAATTCATTTAAAAATATAAGAAAAATAGTAAAAATTCTGGGAAAATTTCCCAAGGTTCTTGAGTGACTCGACTTAATACTTATAAATTTTTCAGACCGTAAAAATAAGTTTTCTCCGTAAAATAAATTGTTTTCGTGTAGGCATTCGCTCGTGACCAATTTCTTCATTTTAAAACTCAAATAAATTAAATAAAACCCTTTTATAAAAAATAATAACGCCAATCTTGCACGCCGTAATAACTCCATTTACATATTTAGGTGCCGTACTAAACTTTAGGCTACCACATCCTCCCTCCAATCGAGAATGTCCCCATTCTTAAAACTTTGCATAAGTGGTCGAACACAATATTCATCTTTAACCTTCAACCACCATCTTCTTTAATCAACTATAAAATTCATCTTCATCAATATGTCTTCCAAAGAACTTGTTGCTCCATGTGAACTCTGCGCTCGATACCAGGTACCTTGTTTAATGTCCAACCCTAATCTTCCTGGCAGAACAGCTTGCGACTTATGCCGTGTGAAAAAAGTCAAATGCAACCGGCCAATAGTTCCTTCTAAAACAAACGTATATTTAGGACCAGCAGCTCTCCCTGATCCCTCAACTTCTAAAAAGCGATCCAAAATTCCTGTCTTCTTAAAACGAATAAGATCAAAAACAGCTTCAAAAGTTCAATCTTCATCAACGGATCCCGGCCTAATTTTGCCTTCACAAGATCCTAATCCTATAACGCCAGTACCCCCAACTAACTTTGCTGAGACTATGTTTCCTGGCTCTAAATGTAAGACCCTATTTATCTTACTAAAAAAAAACTTTTAATCAAAATTGACTAAACCTATGACTTAATAACATATTTGAACTTCTAGCTGTCGAAATAACCAACACTGATGATGTTGGTAGAGTGAAGACGGACTATATCAATCATTACCCAAATTTTCATCGCTATCTTTTTCTTGACTTTACTAATGAGTTGAAACGAAAAATGCTGGCCTATTTTCAAGAAACTCCAGCTAATAACCATGAAGACCTCATGAAAAGAAGAATTTTAATGCAAAGCTTTGATAATGATGTTGAACAATTTCAAAGAAATTATCTTTGCTAACAGTATAACTTGATAAAATTTTGTTTTTGCTTGGTCTTCTTAAACTTTCAACATAAATGATGTTTTCTTTCTTCTCTGGCTTAATATAACATAAAATAAAATAATATAAATCTTGTGATGATTCCACTACTGAGAGCAAGGTTTGAATCCCTTCAGACTCCCATATACCAGTCTTCCTTCTTGTCACAGCATTGAGAGAGTGGATCTTCCTATGAGCCGAATACTCCTGATTCCAACCTCATAGGGCCCCCCACTGAGCCGAATTCTATGATTCCAATCTCGCCATAAGGTCCTCCAAGCTTCACACCAAAAAAAAATGGCCTAACTATGAGGCACTAAAAAAAATCATTCCCTAAAATCCAACTACCATCCTAACTTCTGATTCCTTCATCACAATTTTCAAACTTTGCTATACAGCAAACCCATAAAATACTTTTGCCAGGCTTCCAATAATAATATTAACTTTAGACCATGTTAAAGCGCCACAAATTTCACCTAATTAACCATTATGCTTTCTTTAGCATCATTACCACCTAAAATTTTAACCTCCTAAAGCTATCAGCACCCAAATCCAGAAATAATTGAATAACCAGTTTAAAGTCTTAGTGGACAGTGATAAATTAAAAGATTGAATTGAGTTATCCAAACAAGATTGACATTCCAGTTTAAAGTCTTGGTGGACCAAACATATAATCGATTGCCAGTTTATGGTCTTGGTGGACCAAAGATCGTTTAGGTGCATAAATAACTTGATAAATTCCTAAGTAAGGCCTAGGCTTGACCAAAGATTGAATAAATTTGATAATCAAGTTTAATGTCATAGTGGACCAAACATTTGATCGACAAGTAATCCAGTATAAGGCCATAGTGGTCCAATGAATGTTGAATTATCCTGCAGATATTAATTTTCCAGTTTAAAGTCATAGTGGACTAAACAATGAATGAACTACCAGTTTAAAGTCATGGTGGACCAAACATTTAATCGATAAGAAATCCAGTTTAAGGTCATGGTGGACCCAACACTTGATAATAGTCCAGTTTAAGGTCTTGGTGGACCTAACATTTGATTGATAAAAAAAAATTTAAAAAATCCGTCTCCAAGAATATCCATAAAATCTTGAACATCCTTGAAATTCAGTTTAAAGTCTTGAAGGACTAACAGCTCCAATATAAAATCTTTAATGAAAGTCTTGAAAATTAGCCAGTTTAAAGTCTTGGAGGACTAACAGATCCAAAATACGTGTAAAAAAAACTTAAAGAACGTCTTGAAGAGTAGCCAGTTTAAAGTCTTGGAGGACTAACAGCTCCAAAATTCGTATAAAACCTTAAGGAAAGTCTTGAACAGTAGCCAGTTTAAAGTCTTGGAGGACTAACAGCTCCAAAATTCGTATAAAACCTTAAGGAAAGTCTTGAACAGTAGCCAGTTTAAAGTCTTGGAGGACTAACAGATGTCTTGAAGTAAAATCCCATTGGTATTGAGTTCTCCTAGACCCTGTTTCCTGTCTAAACTAAATGAATAAAAACTAAAAAAGAATGAAGACTGAAAAATAAAACTAAGAAATATAATAATATTTTTGATTTAATTAATTAATTTTTTTTTTTTTTTTTTTTAATATTTTTTTTTTTTTTAATATTTTATTTTATTTTTATTTTATTATTATTATTATTTTTATTTTTATTTTTTTTATTTTATTTTATTATTTTTTTTTTTTTTAATTTTAATTAATTTTTTTTTTTTTTTTTTTTTTAAAATTTAAAATAAAAGATTTTAGAAAAGATAGTTTTGAAATAAAAGTTAAAATTTAATTTTAAAGAAAGATAAATGAATGTGAAAAGAAAGATAAAAAAAGTACTAAAAAAAAAAAATTTTAAAATAAAATTTTAAAAGATGCCCCCTGGCCATTTGATGAGCCGTACCCTCGACATCATACCCACATCCAAGTGCAACTTGATGTGGTTACACAATTTTGAGAAATTGAAAAGAAAAGAAAATAAATGAAAGTTTTTAGAAGATAATTTTTATAATGATGATCACTGGGTGGGCTCCCTCCAATTTATAAAAATGATTAGAGACCACCAGTGAGCATCACCTTTACAATAATTCATAATATATATATTAAAGAAAAGAAATCACAATCTAACATAAAAAAATCAAAAACAAAATAAAAAAAATCTTGAATCCGGCGTTGAGAGCGGTGTCTCTTGATTCGTTCCAGTTTATAGTCTTAGTGGACTTCCTAAAATTAAAAGACAAAGCCAGGATTCAACTAGAAACAGGGAAAATTTTGGAAACGAACATTATGGGGTAATTGTGTATAGAGCAGCCAGCCCATCAATTACCCCCACACTTGCCAATATTTAATTAAGAAGGTTCCCCTGTGAACACTTCTTCCAATAAATTTTAAAAAATTTTCCAACACTATCTTCACCCATATATTAAGAATTTTAAATTTTGAAAATTTTCAATGAAGGTTTTCTCGTATTTCGTTATGTTTCATCACAGTTTCGTTGCCCATATGCAGTGTAACGATAGTAAAGTATTTTTTTTTTTTTTTTTATAAAAAAATAAGAAGATAGTTTATCCTCATTGCGGAGGTATCCATAAAATTTCGTAGATATCATAGTTTATCCTCGTTGCGGAGGAATCCGTAAAATTTCATCAATATCATAGTTTATCCTCATTGCGGAGGAATCCGTAAAATTTCATCAATATCATAGTTTATCCTCATTGCGGAGGATCCATAATATTTAAGAAGTTTCATAGTTTATCCTCATTGCGGAGGAAGACTTCGGCACTCCTGGTGCCTCTAGGATAGAACCGTTTCACTTGATCGGCCGCTACCCTCTTCTTTAATACTACTCCATCCAACTCTTCTAGCACATATGAACCGCCGGAAACTTGCTCCTTGATTTTATACGGTCCATTCCACCTATCTGCAAACATCTTTCCCCACTGACTTTCCAAACTCCTATTATACACCAGGACCATATCTCCTGGGTTCAAAGGTTTCCTTAATCGATGTGCCAACCGCTCATCCCAATATCTAACTGATTGATTTCGGATCTTCATCATCCGCGAATATGCCTTTTCTAAATATTCTTCTTTCTTTTCTAGCTGCATCATTCTTGCACACAATAATTCTTCAGTAGTTTTGACCGTGTCCCAGTCAACTCCAAGATATGATTCAGCTTCTAAATCAACCGGTAAAACTGCTTTCTGTCCAAAAACAAGTTCATAAGGTGAAAATCCGGTCGTCCTTTTGGCAGTGATTCGATCAGCAAATAAAACTAAAGGTAAATAGTGCCTCCACTTTTCGGCACTTGTCCCACACATTTTAACTAAAGCATCCTTAATAACTTGATGCCCTCTTTCAACCATGCCTTCAGCTTCAGGATAATATGGGGTTGCTACCCTAACCTTTGATCCAACTTTCAATACGGCCTCTTTAAACTCTGTCCCAAATTCAGGACCTCCATCTACAGTTACCAACTTCATCACCCCATACCTATATACCCAATTATTCAAAAAAAATTCTGCCACATTTTTGGCAGTTAAATTAATAAGAGGCGCTGCCTCTACCCAACCAGATAAATCGTCTCTGGCCACAATTAAATATTTATACCGTCCCTCTTTTATATGAACGGCATCTAAACTAACTCTTCCAAAGAGCGTATATTCACCGGTCGCGCGTCCAGGTTCTTTTGGCCTTAAATAACTTCGTCTTTGACATTCTTCGCATGACTGAACCCACTGTTTAACAGCCATCTTCATGCCAGGCCACCAAAATCGATCAGAAATTCTTCTAAACGTTTCTCCAACGCCTCTATGCCCGAGATCTTCATGCAGTGATTTCAAAACTAATTCTTGCCCCTTCTGTTGAGTTATAACTACTTGAGGATTTGGATACCTCCTCCTCATTAAACGTCGACCAGATAGGTAAAACGTAGATGACTTCCTCTTGATAGCCACCCATTCATCGTCTTCACAATCTTCTGGCCTCTCTAAAGTCAACAAATATTTGACTAACAAAAAATAAAAACCAGTCTGACCCCAGACTTCATCTTGAAAATCGATTAATATAACATCAATAGGGACTTCTCTATCACCAATATCACCTGCACATGAATGAGCCAATAATCGTTGACCCCTAAATAAATCTTTAATCGAGCTATGTCGACGTTTTTCTTCTGAACCTTTGGATCCTTCGAAAACCGTATTTGAAAATACCTCTTTCTCTTTATCCACCTTTTTATTTAAGTTCTCTAATTCTCCAACATATACACCATTCCTTAATTTACTACTATCCCACACTACCAATCCATTTTCCTCTACATACACCACATCTTCTTCTACCTCCTCTCTGCCGAATTCATCTACACCTTTTCCAACACCTTTATTAACATAAAAACTATTTTCCAGTTTATCCTCTTGGTGGAGGTCATCATCATCATAATCTAAACACAATAGTCCTGCCAGTTTAACCTCATGGGGGAGGTATGGAAAGTCTTCAGCTCCTTTAGTGCTGGCTTTGATAATAGGTATATCTTCATCGAACTCTTCTGAGTCTGAATCTTCTTCAGTGGGTGGTCTCCTTGATAAACCATCTGGCATAGTAAAAGTCTTGCCAGGCTTATGAACTAAATCAAACGAAAAATGTTGAATAAAAGCTACCCATCTCGTCATGGGTGCGTTCGGTAAACTTGGGGAATTAATCATCTGGATTAACGATTTCGCATCCACTTGCAACTCAAAATGTTGCCCCCACAAAATATGCTGAAGTTTCTTCAGTATTTTTGCCACACCACATAATTCCAATTTTGGTTGAGAATATCTTGATTCGACCTCAGTAAATACTACAGATTCATACCTAACTGGCCTGATGTAACCAGCTTTATCCATCTGAGACAAAACCGCCCCAGCTGCAACCTGACTTGAATCAACTGCTAAATAAATTCTGCCAGCATCTTTTCCATAATCCAACTTGTGCAGGACTAAATCCTTCCCCACAACCTCCTTCAACTTCACAAACGCCTTCTCACACTCTTCATCCCACTCCCAGTCTGCATCCTTTCTCGTTAACCGTCTCAATGGAGCTGCCAATGAAGAAAAGTCTTTAATAAACATTCTAACATATACGCAAACGCCTAAAAACCCTCTAACTTCGGTCGTATTCTTGGGTCTTGGCCAGGACTGAATTTTGTTAACTTTCTTCTTGGACATAATCCTACCCTCTCTACATACCACATGGCCTAATATTTCTAAGGCTGGCACACAACATGAAAATTTTGAACCTGAAATAGTTAAGCCAGCCTCTTCAATTCGAAACAAGATTCTTTCTAAAGTAATTGCAAACTCCCAAATGAATTTGCGTATCCCGGGATTCTCTTCCAACACCTGGTTATCATAGTCGGTTGTTGGTCCCTTAATTCCTCCATCATCTATAAAGATTCCAGCATATTGTGGAATTTCGTCTTGAAGGATCCAAGCCATCTGAGCTTGATAAACTGCAACCAAATTTGTTGCTCCTTGAGGTAATCTTGTTAACTGTAAACGTCCAAGTGGTGTATCGAATGTAGTGAGTGGCCTTGAGTCCGGATGTAACTCTCTCTCATCATATCCACCCATAATATCTCCCAAACCATAACACACTCTCCCTGCAAACGCTTCAACAAACTCCTCAGCACTAGGCGGTATCCCAGCATCCTTTATTGTAACCCTATTTAATTCCCTAAGATCATGAACAACTCTAAGCTTGCCATTCGGTTTCTTGATACAAAATACAGGACTAGAATAACTTGAAGTTGATTGCTCATACAGTCCAGTGCGTATCCGTTCTCTAACAACTTCGATATAAGCTTCTTTCAATGCAGCCGGAATAGGAATCGGTTTCTGCTGCCAAGGTTCATGACATACCACAGGAATCTTGTAAGGCTCCCCATAGGAATGCTTCAACACACCCCTCTCCTCTTCTACAAAAGCAATGGCCTTCTCTCGCTTGACCATCACATCCAACAACAACTTCTTCTCTTCTCCAGACAACCAACCATCAGGTCCAAAATTAACAACACCCAGTCTCTCAAAAGTGATTCTTGACGTCTCAGAAAATTCAGGCGGATTCTTTACCAAGGGACTTTCATAAGAATCTCTTGATAACCTTGGTCTTCTTAAAGGTGGATTTAATTCAGCAGGTAGCGGTTCATTAATAGGTCGAACTTTATTTGCTACTTTCTTATATTTGGCTGCGTCCACATCTAAATTAACTTGAGGTAAAACATTTTCTTTTGATTCGCCATTAAAAATTTCATCAAATAAATCTTCTTCATCGTCAGAATCGGAATAAGAAAAATTAGAAAAATATTTTATTTCATTTTTAAATTTTACCCTTTTCTCCTTTCCCTCGTCTAATTTATAAATTGATTTTCCAACACCTTTTCTTCCCTTATCCAATAGTAAATCACCCGTAAAGAAAGTCGGCAGTTTAACCTCTTGCTGGAGGACCGGAATTGAATTTTCACAAAAATTATTTTTTTGAGTTTTAATTATACTGAGATTTTTTATTGGATTTTGATAAGATTTTCGCAGTTTACCCTCTTGCTGGAGGTCCGGAATAACATTTTCACATAAATTATTTTTTTGTGTTTTACTTATACTGAGATTTTTAATCGAGTTTTGATGAGATTTTCGCAGTTTACCCTCTTGCTGGAGGTCACAAAACATACCCTTCCAATTTTTATCCAACCTAATTTGGCCCATTTTGCCTTTTTCACCATTTTTAAATTTAATAGAAAAACCGGGTAAATCCAATAAACATATAGAAAAGTCCAAAACGTATTTGCACTCCAAAGTAATATTAACAGAAAATAATTGAGAATCCACTTGAATTATCTCCAAGTGAGCTGACCTATTGCAATCCGGGATCTCATTATGAGGAGAGATTACAACATTAGAGCGATCAGCCCCTGCTACCCCAAAAAATGAGGGCATCCATAATAATTTGAATCCTGAATAAATTGAAGACATAACAATAAAAAAAAATTTCAGCCGAGTTTAGGTAGTTTATCCTCATTTCGGAGGAATTAAATTCTTGATATCCCCTGGAGATACTCCATAATTTTGCCCCAAGGGCTTATCCACCGATTCCATAAAACCCAAAAATAAATTCCCAGAATTTGTCCTACCATTGGACATAAAAAATAAACAACCCTTTTCCAAAATATGAGTGCATCCAATTTATGCACTCTATTATCAAATACCACTACACTCTTTATTAGTGCAGGGAAAACTATATCCTCCTTAACAATCTCTCCCTGAGATTGTAACAAATCCACCATATCCATATCTTCATTGCAGACAGTCTCTGCTTCTGAAGACAAAAACTGAGGCGAAAAATCCTCTAAATCCGATTCCAAATCATTCAACAAAAAATTATCCCCATCATCCAAAATTTTGTCATTAATGACAACAATATCTTCATCTTCAAAAATCTCTTCTTTCCAAACAGAAGAGTCAACAAAAATAATATCTTCAGGCTGGACAAAATCTTCAGGAATGGCTGAATCCAAAATTTCATCAGAAACTAGTTCTTTTAAACCATCCTCTTCTATCTCTTGAGCGACCTCAGTGTCTTCTCCAGAGTCCAAATCAACAGAGTTATGAGTATCCAGATGTTCCAAAATAACCTTCTTTAGCACCTCCATACCAGGAATCCTAGTTTCTCCATCGGGAAGATCCTTCATTAAATTCGCATTAATAAGCACCATCAAAACATCTTTCTTAACCTTTTCCCCCATAGCATCCCAAAAAATATACTTTGATGCATTATCATGAAATAAAATTTCATACTCCAACAAATAATCCAGAACCACCTGAAATTCAACCATAAACTGATGATACTGATGCAGAGATGTTACACCACCTTTTGATTCCCATTTCCTAGCTATATCCTTTAGATCCTCCAATGAATAAACTTTTGGCCACCTTTTTTCCATTTCCATCTTGAGCTTTCTCCAATCTTGATCTTTATAACCATCCATAGAAATAACCTCCTTTTCCACCTCTCTGTCCAAAATAAAGAACCTAATCTGCTTCACCATATCCAAAGGTAAAGCACCATCAATCGCAGCTGCAGTTTCATACCTATGTAAAAATCCTTCTAAATCATCTCCAGAAAACTTGGGCCCAACCCAAGATACAATCCTTACTGATGCCCTAACAGGTACACCAGAAGCCAACACAGCAGTTCCACTAGTAGAAGACATCCCAAAACATAAGAAAAGCGTTAACAACCGTTAAAATAACAAGCCTCTTGCAGGCCAATAACAAAAATCCAATTAGAGTTCCAGAGAATAAGCCTCTTGCAGGCTAAGAAAGTCCTAGATCCAAGTAAGTCCTAGAAAAAGCTAGAGATTTCGAAACCCCACGTTGGGCGCCAACTATGGTAAGGTAAACTCTTACAGTCGCCTTGCTGTAAGCAGAATCCGGAGGAGATATGTGGATTTAGCTGAAAACCCCGTCCTTCCAATAAAAATAATAAAATGGGAATTCTAAATCACTAAGCTAACCAATCTACTTGAATCTGATTGATAAAAATAATGAAACTCTAAAATAATTAACGCTTATTGAGATTAAATGATCGTGGCTGTTGATAAAGAAATACTGATAACAACAATTAAGGTGTACCAGTGAAAGATCTGAAAAGATTGACTGTTATGTTTTTATAATAATTTAAGTTTTTATGAGACAGCAATAATCAAGTCCCAGTGATGAAGACCTTTCTAAAGATACCCTATATGAAGTGTTATTTAAATTGTTGTGTTGTATTTCTAAGATGTTATGTAAAAAAATAATAATGTTATAAGGGTATTACAAGTTATTTTAATTTGTTGAGTAATAAAAAATGAGACTGTGGTGGTCAATGATTAAGCTGTATGATCTGTCCCCCCCCTCTCAATTTCGAGTTTGAGAGTCGCTTAAGTATTCCTAGTCACGTGCCTAAGTTTTCCCCTCCAGAGCTCTTCCAGAGTCAATCCGGAGCCCGTACGGAGTCCGTACGGAGCCGGAACGGAGTCCGTACGGAGTCCGTACGGAGTCAAAGCGGAGTCCGTACGGAGTCGAAACGGAGTCCGTCCGGACTTCCGGACTCAATTTAGAACCTTAAAACCATAATAAAAAATCTAGAAAAATTACACATAATAGAGCTACTTCCCCTTTACCTACCAAACTAATTTTCGTAGTCTGCGCAGCTCTAATTACCCCATTAAAATTCATCAAAGTTATGTAATTTTTGAAAAATGTAAATATTTCTATAAAACTTTAAAATTCATTTAAAAATATAAGAAAAATAGTAAAAATTCTGGGAAAATTTCCCAAGGTTCTTGAGTGACTCGACTTAATACTTATAAATTTTTCAGACCGTAAAAATAAGTTTTCTCCGTAAAATAAATTGTTTTCGTGTAGGCATTCGCTCGTGACCAATTTCTTCATTTTAAAACTCAAATAAATTAAATAAAACCCTTTTATAAAAAATAATAACGCCAATCTTGCACGCCGTAATAACTCCATTTACATATTTAGGTGCCGTACTAAACTTTAGGCTACCACAACGGGGAATTTGTTACTGACTCAATGTGTAAGACTGTGTTAAAAGAATTTATTTTAAATTTCCTTTTACCATTCATGCCAATTGTAAAATTATTATTAGCAGGGTCTAATTTTACACCAAATTTAGTCAGAATATCATTTCCAATGATAAAACAGTTACTACAATTTGTATTATCCATTACTACAAAGTCACAAGTTACCCTTACATAACCATGTTGGTGTTTAAAGAAAACAGCAGCTTTGTATTTACCAATGGGGTGTAGTACTGATCCAAAACCTCTCCAATTTTTATTCTGAAGTGGTTCAAGCTTAAACTTATATTCACTATCAATTTTCTGTAATGTATTAGTGGAAACAACTGAACCAGCAGCTCCTGTGTCCAATACTATATTAACATTTTCACCAGAAATGATAGCTGGAACCGTGATAGGTGTCATCTTAAAGTTATCAGCTTGTATATCCTTAATGATTTCAGCATCCTCAAAATTCATTAAAGATTCATTTGAGTCCATATTTAATATTGGATTTTCAAAGATGGACAAATCATCTTCCAACATACAGACTTCATTTTCATCACTATATGAGATATTGCTGTCATAATCACTTGATTCTTTACTTTTTTCAGTGTCAGTTTCAGATTCACGTTGATTTTCAACAATATTTATGTTTTTCTCACATTTGTGACCTTTTACCCAAGGTTTGTTACACTTATAACAAGTATTTGTTTCATACTTTTTAGGTACTACAGGTGCAGTAGGTTTTTTCTGCTTCTCCTGAAGTGTTTTTGAATTCTGAGTTTTTACAGGTTCAACATTTTGCTTATAAGTGGAATACCTTGATTCATACTTATGGTTCAATAATATTTCATTGCAAATATTAATAAAGTCAGAATATTCAGTAACATTTAATGTTCTAGCTACAACAATGTCTCTGACAGATATAGGTAATTTGTATATTATCTTATCTTTCCATAAGTTAAAATCCATATGAGGCTCAATGGCTTTTAAGATTTTGTTTAAATTCATTAAAAATACCATAGGTTTGTCACCATTCAACGGATTATACCTAGTCTTCTCATACAGTCTCTGCTGAGTAAGCCTGAATTTAGAACCTCCAAATTGTTTTTCAATAAGTTGTTTCCATTCAGCCCAAGAGTAGTCTCTACCCTCACTTAAGACAGCTTCAAACCATAATAAAGCAACATCCTTAAATAAAGAAATTAATTTTGATGTTATCTCTTCATCTGGTAACTTATATGAGAATTTCAAGTTGTCAATTCTTTGAATAAAATGTTGCCAATCAGAGCTGGCTTCCCCATCATAAGTTGGGTACTGATCTATCTTAGGCCAGTTCTTCTGATTGGATTTTATCTCACTAATCTTAGGTAAATTCAACAACTCATTTACTTTTGATAAATGGTCTTGTATTTCTTCCTGCACGGATTTGTGACTTACATTTTCAGATTTGACACTACCACCAGATGGTTTTAATTGTGGTGGTACAGGGAAGGAATGAGATTCACTTTTGCCAATGAAAGGATTATTATTATATTGATTATACTTATGATTATCCTGGTTCATTAGTAGATTGGCAGTTTCAATCTCAACTTTAGTTAATCTTTGTAGCAGCTCAGAGAAACTTTGATTAGTCTGTGCAAAAGATAACTTTGTTCTTGATTCAGTTTTTAATAAGTGTGTTTCATATAATTTTTCTAACTCACAAAATTTGTTTGAAAGGTCATTATATTTATTACTCAATGAATCATATTTAAGAGTTAGAGACAAATGTTCTTTCTCTAATTCTTTATTACGTGTTGCTAATTGAGAAATGTTCAATGTTAAGGATGAAATTGTATCACTAGTGAGCTTAACTGTCTGTTCCTCACAATCAGTCATTCTATTCCACAATGCTGAAACAATTCTATGGACAGTTGGATTATTGTTAAAATATTCCATGTCCTCCTTTTCAATTCTCTCACTCTCCTGTGAACTTCTCATCTCACTAGTAGGTGGTTGCAACTGAGGATTAACTGTATTATCATTGTATATAGTACTGTTATTATGGATAAAAGACAAGTCAGGTGTATCTACTCTAAAACCTAAATTTCTTAAATCCTCCTCTATTTTTTGTACAGATTTAACATCAATAGAATTACCTATATTGTAATTATCAGTATTATGTCTAATCTGAGAGGGTAAGTTACTTACCAAGGGATGGTTGCCAGGCCTGATTTTTGGCGCTTTTTTCCCTTGTAAGGGTGAGCTGAGGAAGTCAGATGAGGGGGTGGATCCCTGTTGCAACTGTGGCTTGTCCACTGTTGGTGAAACCAGTCCCATTTCCATTTGTCTACCAGGATTTTCTCCTGGGAGTGAGTGGACCCTCCTTGGGTAGGGGGTTGCTGATTTGATTGACTGGGCTGGCCTCCCTTTAATTCTGCCATTGCCTGATTCATCTGCTGAAATCCTACCTTGCAATTGTTTTGCAACTGCTCTACTTCTTTGAACATGAGAGATTTTGATTCCTCTAGCTTCAGAACCTGTTTGGCCAGATGGGACAGTTGATCCTGAAGAGGAGGAGACGTCTTTTTGATAGTTATCTTTTTTAAGAGGGCGTCCTTTTCCTCTACACTCATGCTTTCTGGTTGGGGGTACTGTTGTCCCTCCATGGTGATGTCCTGGAAAGTTTTTATTAGCTTTAGACCTGGTATTATAAGCAGGCTGTTCACTTACACTATCCTGAGGAGCACTCATATTGTTCAGAATAACAATATTTTACGTCTACAAAAGGAAAAAACTCTTTAGAATTAGTAGACAAAAGATATTAGTAATTATATTACTAATAAAAAAGCAATGGAGCTTACCCTGAATTTATATCTTTATTTATTTAAATAAAATATAAGAAAAATTCGAAAAAATCTGTTAAAAATATAATAATAAGTTTAACTAGACCTCTATAAGGGTGAATAATTAGCTTACCAAGCTTTAGCCAAATACCAATTTTATTGGGTGTTATATTGGTGTCCAAATACCAAGTGAAATTGGGTTTATATTGGGTACAGTTACTACTGTAAATATCTAATTTTTATGATAAAAAATTAGTACAATTATTATAAGGATTCTTTTCCGCAATCAATGAGTTATGATGACCCACTAATATGCAGCAGACCCAAATATTTGGTTAATTTTGAGTTGTACTAAGGTAAAAATCACGTCCCAAGGCTTATACTAAATAATAAGTAAAATATCAGGAAAGACCCCCAATTGTCAGTACAGGCTAGTATATAAGTATGATATAATAGTATTATTTTATGGTCCAACTACTTATTAATAAATGATTTAGTGATTAAACCTCAGGGGAAGACTAATAGAATAGTTATACTCAAGTTAAACTCACAATACTTGGATTTAAATGCGTGCTAGTGGTGGAAAATAGAAGAATAAAATATAGTTATAGCTTTTATAAAGATAATATCAATTTATAAGGGCTTTATAATATATTTCTAGATGTTAATAATTGTAGTGTAGTGTTTATTTGAAGTGTAGTAATTGAATGATGATCATAAACCGTCAAAATCCCTCCTTACTTATACCCAAATCCACTGGAGTGCACAGACCTTCAATCCAGATGATGTCACTGCTATCCCCGGCAATTACAGCACTGTGAGGGCCCATCACCTCCCCATGGCGTCCACTTCAAGCAGTTTCAACACCCAGACCTCCAGTAAGGACCCTCCATCACTATTAATAATAACACAGAGTCATACCATAAATAGAAAACCCAGATAAAAGCGGATACCATAAAGAAACAGGTAAAATAAAAGATCAAAAAGAGATTTAATGAAACTAAAAGCATATAAAGGAAACAAATAAAATGTCCAAGCCCCCAATAACATCCCCAAGCATCCATATTAACCCAAAAACATATTTCCAACCCATAAATCCGTGAATAACCATCCAAGGAAGTAATTTTAGTTGTCCAAACTGGGTGTATGCGCCTGATATAGGTGTCTATGCTTCTGTAGGCGTTGTGAATCCACTGATTTCGTCCATATGACCTAAAATAAGCAGAAAAACAAAGGTTATAGGCTATTAAGGGGCTAAAACCCACTTATATACCTAAATATACATAATATACTGCATATTTCACTGAATATGAGATTTATGTATACATATAAGCTTATGTATGTCAATAATTACTTCATATCACTTAAGATAAGTATATTATGACTCCATTAACACCTTAATAAGTATTATTAGGCCATGGATAAGCTATTTAAACTATTATAAATTATATAATAGAATAATAATTATATATATATATAATAAAATAATATATATTATTATTTTAACCTTATTTTTAAGATATAAGCTTAATGTAGTTAAGGTTATCTTATTTTAAGCATAAGAAATACTCAGTCCTAAGGATATTTAGGCTGACATTAATTGTGGTTGAGGGTCCTTACTGGAGGTCTGGGTTTTGAATATGCTTAAAGTGGACACCATGGGGAGGTGATGGGCCCTCACAGTGCTGTAATTTCCAGCGATAGCAGTGACATCATCTGGATTGAAGGTCTGTGCACTGCAGTGGATTTTTGTTATAAGTATAGGAGAATTTTGACGGTTATTAGACATCACTTACTTACTACAATTCAAATAAAAATTATAAAACAATTATTATCATTTAGAAATATATTATAAAGCCTTTATAAATTGATATTATCTTTATATAAGCTATAAACTATATTATATTCATCTATTTTCCACCACTAGCACGCCTTTAAATCCAAGTATTGTGAGTTTTATTTGAGTATAACTATTTTATTAGTCTTCCCCTGAGATTTAATCACTAAATCATTTATTAATAATTAGTAGGACCATTAATAAATACTATAAAATCATACTTAAATACTAGATACACTGACAGTTATTTTTTCATTTTTACTCATATATTTGCTAATTAATTTTTTTAGTGAGTGTTTATTTTTTTGATTTTAAAGGTAATATTAACCTTTTTCCTTCTTTCCCCCTTTTCTTTATTATTTTTTAGCTCCATCATCCTACTCTTCATCCCTCCTTGGCTTGGTCATTATTCCCCCTTTCTCCTATTTCACTATTTTTTATGGTTCCATGTCATTGAAACACATACATTGCACATTCTTTAAGAATTTAACTTGCTCCATATTCAATTTCCCCCAAATTCCAACTTCACTCTTTCTCACTCTATTTTTCCTACCTTTCCATCAAGGTATTTTTCATATCCTTTTTTTCATGTCTATATAATATCTGATTTTTTCTATGAAAGTTTTATGCTTAAATATATGTAGCAATCATATCTAGATAACAGTGGACTTATATAGCTCCTCATGTTGTCATTTTTATTATCACTTTTCAAGATTTGGTAAAATTTTGAAAATCAGACTCAGAATTAGGGTTGGTTTGTTTGAGTCTAATGTCCTTTTAACTGAAGATTATCCAAAAGTCTATTTATTATTTCCCACAAACAGATTTGAGTTTAGTTCAGTGGTTGCTGAGATATTGACCTTTAAAGTTAAGCCTTTTTTTCCCAATTTCACTTTTTTTTATTTCATAATGCATAACATAACATTTACATCATGCATTTATCCTTCCAGATTCCTCAAACTACCTTTCTCTTTACTTATTATTCTGCCCTTTCATCAAGGTGTGTTTTTTTCTTTTTCTTACCATTTTCTTATGTCTAACCCTTCACTCATTTTTGCTTCTCTTATCAGATGAGTCAAAAGTTAGTCCAACAAAGAAAGTAAAATTAATAAATTTAAAAACCTTTAGGTAGAGTAAAAAGTTTGGGGATTTGTAAAATCATCAAATATTTCTTATTCTTTCATAAATTTTTAACAAATATATTTGATATTTCAATTTATTAACCTAAAGTAATGAGCCAACAGCATTCTGTTGTATAAACGGTCATCATGATAAAATTAAATTGTTTCATGGGGTTCATCTTTCCTATACCTGTGAAAAGTCCCAAACATAGTTTCTAGACTTGATCTGCATTTTGGCTTGAGGAATTGTCATTACTTTAAAACTAGTAAATTTCACATATTTTATTTATTTATTTTTTAATTTATGGAATTATTCTAAAATTTTGGTGATTTTCACCCTTTACTTCAAGAAAATTCAGGGGAAGGTATTGCCAAATTTTCAAATATGAAATGGAAAATTGATGACCTACAAAAATTTGGTGATACCCACCCCTTGCTTCAATAAAATTCAGGGGAGGGTATTGCCAATTTTTTCAAACAATAATAGAATTTTTTGTGACTTAGCTTTATTAAGAAATGAAAATTGGTGGTGAGGTGATAAAATTATGTTGGTGATGAGGTTTTTTGAACAGGTTTCAGTATCATTTTACCATCTGAAATTCATAAAGTGCAATATTTTAGAGTCCAGTAAGGAAAAATGGTTTTATCACACTATGCAATATAGGGGGTGGACTTGCTAGCAAGTCCTCAACCTGAACTCAGATGGAACTCAGATGAAACTCAGACTGAAATCATACTGAACCCATACTGAGCTCTACTTGAACACCCACCTAAAACTGTTCTTCTGAGTGGTGTTCATCCCAGATTGTATGGTTTCTTTATCAATAGCTCAATGTGTTTTCAATCTGTGGTGAGTTTGGGTCCAAGGTTGTGGACTCGCTAGCAAGTCCGCCCCTCATATTGTGTGGTGTCAGAATCTCATGATATAACTATTTTTTATGAGATTCAAAGTAACTGTTATATTAAGAACCAAAAAGAATAACCATTTACTCATAGAGAAGATACATGATGTTGAGATTTTTGGAAACAGTAGTAATTCCATTCTCCAAATCATCATCATCAATACCAAAGACAGTGAAAGTGGAAGCAAAATGAGCATTTTTATATTTTGATTGATAACTTTTGAATCTCTCCTTCATTTTTCTTGGGATTGAATTTGATTTTCCCTTTTGTTTTCTTTTTTACTTCATTTTCCATCAACAAAAAGTAATTTATCTTTGATGAAGGTGGACTTCTGATTTGAGAAGGTTGAAAACATAAAAAAAGAAGGAAAAAAACATGTCTGGTTAAAATTTCACAATAAAATGTTTCAAATCTCAATGAGGGTTGTGTGCCAAGATGTGATGAGAGGATTAAGGTCTGGGTGTCACATGTGACAGAGATGGGGTGGGCAAGGAAGCAATGATGTGGCCAACATGCAGTTGTGAAAAAAAAATTGGGAAAAAAGTGCTGATTTGAGGTCATAACTGACACCCATTTTTAAAATAAATGACGTTTTTACAAAATTTAAGTGCTGATTTGTAACTGCTGATTTGGTTTGAAAACAGAAATTAAATTAACAGATTTTCCAGAACTGACACTCCCTATTAAATACTATTATTTCAATTTTTTACAAAGTTTTTTACAGAATGCTTATTAAGAATATACATAAGATAGAAAACCAATAAAATGGGTAAACTTTTGAAATAAGTTGGGAAAATTAAAAAAGGCTATATTAAAATGTTGAACTAATGGACTTTTTTTTCTTTTATAAGATGACTTTATGGAGCCTTTAATTTAGTTTGGAACAATTTTAGTGAGATGTATAATATTTTTTAATTTCTATCATAAAATTTAAATAAATATTTAACATGAAACACATTGATATATATAGTAACACTTTTGCTTTATTTCATGTTCTATGATTAATTTACATTCAATAATAATTAATCATGATAACCAAAAATTTAATAAAATGAGTATGTTAGCTTCCTCAATATCTTTTCTATAATCAATTAAATAAAAGAAAAAAAAATTTGTGTCATTTTTTTTACTAAAGTTTTTTCATTTAAATGACCATATACATTTTCCAAAAATATTATATCTTAATTTTGGTGGAACTTAGATTGAGCTCACAATGAGATCCTGTTTTGAACTGTGGTTCAAGCTAAGTTAAACTGTGAGAAAATTTATAATTTTTTAAAATTTTTATCAAATATTTCTAAATGTAAAAATAAGTATATTCTTATACCAAAATGATTTATATTAAATACTTTAAATTTCTGGAAATAAATACAAATGATGAATCATTTTGGAGAAATTTTTTATTAAAAATATTTGGATGTTGATTTTCTAATATTATGAAATTATTCTTTTTTCTCCATGAAAAATTAAGAAGATAACTAAAAAGAATTTTTATACAACTATAACATATAAAAAAGGTATCAGATCTTCTTTTTAGATTCATACTAGTTCAAAAAACCAATTTGTTCATTTTAAGTACAAATTATATAGATCCATCAAAGCCTCACATTATCATTTTTTGATTTTCATGTGTAAATTAAAGGGAAATCTCATAGGATATAAAATGTATCCTTTTAAAAAATTAAATAAAGCTATTTCAAATAAATATATATTGTTTTAAAAACTCAAAGTTTAACCTTAAGTCTCTGTTTTTAATTTTTACTGATGTATTGAAATATTCTCTATTCTAATTCATTTTTTAAAAAAATATTCATTCTATTGTTTCTTATTTATAAGGCCTATCACAAGAATATTTATAATATCTTCTGTTTACATATAATATCAAAGGGATTTTATTTTAAAGAATTAGAAATTTAATAGCAGAATCATATAATTTTTACCTGTTGGTGTGAATATCATTTTTCTAATAAATGATTTATAAATTGTTAACACACATATTTTATTTAAGAAGTATGTGTAAATGTTCAGTTGTGAATTAATCCTGTCAAAAACTTTTTTCAAAAAACTAAAAAAGTAAACCTGCAACTTTTTACTTAATTTATTTGTCAACAACATAGAATTTAAATATTCTGTCTATTAATTTAAAATATGCAACATTATTTCTTTTAATTAAAATATAATCCCTTTAAAACTAGATTTTTTTTATGGGTATAACTCAAAATACCTATTGTGTCTTTTTTGAAAAATAATTATCATATGGTAGTTATTCAATCAGAAAATAGTATAATGATGAAAATTACCACTTCTAATAAATAATTTCAGTATTTGCACTATAGGGGGTGTCAATTCTGGAAAATCCGCACTTAACTTAAGTGTGGATTTCAACCCAAATCAGCACTTAAATTTTGCAAATAAGTCACTTATTTCACAAATGGGTGTCAGTTCTGACCTCAAATCAGCACCTTTTTTGTGATTTTTTTTTCACAACCACATGTTGGCAACATCATCCTTTCCTTTACCATACCATCCCTGTCGCATGTGAAACACTGATCTCCATCCCCTCCTCCATCCTCACTGAGATTTGAAACATTTTATTGCAACATTTCAACTAGGCATGTTTTTCCCTTGTTTTTTTACAACATCTTTCTTAATCTCTTTTCTTGTAACATACCAGTTTCATAATGCCTTCCTGAAAATACAACACTCAAAACGCATCTCAAAATTATTATTAATCACAAAAGTCTCCTTGTAATGCTAGCCCCTCACCTGAGAAACCAAAGTCTGAACAGCTAAAAAAAAGAAGATTATATTGTCATCATCAACTTCCTCAAAATAAAATTGAATTATGATGCATGTTTTGGATGTGAGAAGTCTACCTGCATTGGACGTCAACCTTCATCAAAGGTAAATGGCTTCTTGTTGATGGCAAATGAAGTAAAGAAAAAAACAAAAGGGAGAATCAAAATAACTCCTATGCAAATGAAGGAGAGGTTCAAAAGTTATCAATCAAAATATAAAAAGGCTCATTTTGCTTCCACTTCCACTGGCTTTGGTATCAATGATGAGAATTTAGAGATTGGAATTACTACTGTTTCCAAAAAGCTCAATTTCATTTGTCCTTACTATGAGGAAATGGATATTCTTTTTGGCTCCTGAGTTGATTTCAACCCTTTTTTTCTACACAATACTACTAAGGATATACCCTCTGGATCCAAACCTTACTATAATCTTCCCAACACACCTTTACTTGAAGGAGATTAATCTCCTTAAGCCTCTCACCATAGTTCAGCCAAAGATGATCCTAACTATCAAGCAGAAAAATTAGTTTGGAGCAGATCTGAGTCCTTATAACCCCAATTATTTGATGTGTATTTACTTTTTATTTTTTCTTAAATTCTTCACTAAGTTTTTCTTTCTTTCTCTCTTTTCTAGTCTCCTCCTACTCCTACTAAAACTCCTCCTACTCCTACTTAAACTCAAATTCCAAAAAAAAAATTCAATCCCACAAATGAGAATCATGCTTTGGAATCTGCTTTAGATAAACTTCCTGAACCCTCTAGCTCAAATTCCAAACTAAATTATTGCGCCTCAACATCAATGAGCTTGAACCATCTTTTAAAATGTGGTAATACTTCATCCAGCTCTTTGGCTTCTTTGATGATTATTTTGAGAAAAAAGATATAAGTAAGAATAAGTCACTATATATCTTATTCAATAACTTATTTTTTTCATCTCTCTTTTTTAGCAAAATCCTGTATTGCTAAAAATTCCCTTGACTTTGAGAAGATGAAGTTTGATCATATGCTAATTAAAGATCAAAGGTCCTTAGATTTGAAGGAAATTTTTTTTTGCTTCAATCTAATTTTTAAAAGGCCAGATTTGAGGCAGAGGAGATGGAAAGAGTTCATCTTTTCTCAGAGAAATCAAAGGACTGTGAATTTCAAAGAGAAATGGAAAGTTGTGAATTGGAAAAGTAAGAAGATTTTGAAAAAATAGAATTTATTACAGAATGTATAAAAAATGCCCAAACTTATGAGGACATTAATAAATTACTTGAATTTTTTAATTGATTAATTGTTATTTAAGGTATAAGTTACTTTTATTCCTATCAAGAATAGTTATATCATCTGATTCTGAGTTTCTTGAAAAGTGGTATAGTTGCAATGGATGGTGTACATTATAAGAGCATGAGGAACCCATAAAGTGGCATATTTTCAAGGGAAGGGGTGTACTTGTTAAATGTATAATAGTAGTTTTATTTCATGACTCAAAGTAATAATATCTCCTGTGGGAAAAACTCAATGGTGTAGTTCAAATTATTACTGAGTAACTGAATTATTTTTATTATGCTTTTTTTGTGGGAAAATCAGGATAAGTCTTTATAGCTCAATTGGATAGAGCATATCTCTTGTAAAAATAAGGTTTGTGGTTCAATTCTGTTGAAAGACAGATATAAAATATCCATGAGAACCTATCCTATTCTTTATATGATGTGATATTATATATAATAACCTATATTCCACCTTGTGCTAATTCTGAAATTTGAAAAAAAATCATTTATATAGAAAAGAAAATAAAAAACACAAAAAATAAATAAATAAATAAATAAGCAAATTTTTATGATGGCATAAGGTCTACAACTAATTAAACCAACATGCTCAGTATCTCAACAAAATCTGTATATAAAATCAATATAAATTTCTCCTGGTTGGATTTAATATAATTCTGAAATAAAAAATAAATATATAAAAGAAAAATAAAAAAACAAAAAAAAATTCAGCAACCTTTTTATGATAGCATAAGGTCTACAACTAATTAAACCAACATGCAGATTATATTAAGGGTACAAGTTTCTGCATTTGCAAGTGACTTGTTCCAAGTTGTTGCCCCAGCAGAAGCAAGTCTGCTGGGGCAAAAAAGTTACATGGTTGCCACAGAAGACTTGTTTTTTCTGGGGCAACAACTTGGCGCAAGTCGCTTTCAAAAACAGAGGCTTGTGCCAATGAGCACCATTTAAGCATGCCCCAGCAGAAGCAAGTCTTCTGGGGCAAAAAAATTACATGGTTTCACCAGCAGACTCGCTTCTTCTGGGGCAAAAACTTGGTGAAAGTTGCTTTCAAACACAGCAACTTGCGCCAATTAGCACCATTTAAGCATGCCCCAGAAGCAGAAAGTCTTCTGGGGAAAAAAAAATACATGGTTGCCCCAGCAGACTTGCTTCTGCTGGGGCAACAACTTGGCACAAGTTGCTTGCAAAGGAAGAGACCTGCACCAATTAGCACCATTTAAGCTTGCCCCAGAAAAAGTGAGTCTTCTGTGGCAGCAACTTGGCACAAGTCGCTTTCAAATGCAGCGACTTGAACCCTTAAGATATTCTGCATGCTGTTTTAATTAGTTTTAGACCTTATACTATCATTAAAAGTTGCTGACAATTTTTTTGTTTTTTTCTATTCTTTTATTTCATTTTTCTTTTTCTTTTTCTTTTATTCAATTTTTTTTGTTTCCATATTATATTAAACCCAACAAGGACAAATTTTTATTGATTTTAAATACAAAATTTTGTTGAGATACTGAGCATGTTGGTTTAATTAGTTGAAGACCTTATGCCATCATAAAAATTTGCTGTTTTTTTTGGGTTTTTCTTTTCTTTTCTATATAATAGATTTTTTTTAATTACAGAACTAGATTATCTAAATGGGTGGATGAAGGCACAATGGTTGAACAAAAAAAGCTTCTCAAATGCAAATGGCTGGTGAAAGTTGGAAGGATGATGTTGGTTCTGACTTTGAAAAGGTTTGGTATAAGGAGTATCCACTTCCAGAGGGATTTGAAACAGATGAGGGGATACACTCATCATGTCCTGGATCACACAACACAGGCACCTACAAAATTGCACATGTCTCAGTTATTCCTTCAGCTATTCAACCTAAAAATCAAAATATTCATCCTGTTATAGTGAAGTCATTTGAGCTAAAGGAATTGGCTGAACTTTGTAAACTGGAGGATGCTAAGAAATGCTGCAGGTACATGAAATTATTAAGACACCAGATCAAGACCAATAGTGCTCATCTGGAAGCAGGGGGAGAGGGGAGTATGTTTGCTGCTGGAAAACGGTTAGGGAGTCAACATGTATTTGATATAAGTAAGTTACAAATTTTAAATTTCCAAATTAAAAAAGCTGAATGATGCTTCAGGTCTCTACCGAAATTTGAAAATGGATGATGGGAAAGTGAGGGAGGCACTTGGATTTATATTTTCATTTAATTCTTATCTATTTAAACTATTAGCAAAGCAGTACTTTGAGGAGTCTTTGAAGCTTGGAGCTGAAATAGACCTTCCTGGTTATGATGGGGTGGAGGCTTTTGGGGGAAGTCTAACATGGACTTCAGATGGGTTTTTGAATTCTCCCCATAAGGATTTGGACAACAGTGAACTTTGTTTAGGTGTCTGGTTTCCAACAACTTTAGATGGACTTTTTGATGAATGCTCATGGGACAGAAATAGGCCAAGGCAGAATTGAGGTCATTTTGTATTTCCTGAATTGAAATACATGGCTGATTTCAAAAAGTGTGATGGAATATGGGTTGTTATATGGCCAGCTTATATGCAATACCATTAAACTACACCTGTAAAAATTTTGGAAATTTTTCAAGGCTTGGGTCATCCATCCAGATAAGTAAAAAATTAGGCAATTCTGTTAAAACTTTAAAAATTTTAATTCTAAATATAGATATGTTGGACTATATTTCTATGAAAGAAAAAGAAAAGTTGGAATTTTTTCATGATAACTTTCTTTCATAAATTTTAAATGGTAATACTAAAAAAATGGAACAAGTGTATTATTATTACCAAAAAGCATGTAAATCATTAGAAAAGTATATTTAGTAAATGATTTTTAGAAATGATAATGTGATTACATAGTCTAAAGAGAAGAAAAAGGTTGAAGAATAAATCATAGCTAACACTCCCAATGTGCTAGTGTGATTGGAAGAATTTTCTCCCTTATGCTAGTGGTTTGAGAAGTTGTAGTGTTGGATATAATTGGAGGTGTTTCAACTTCTTCATCTTCATACAACCCTAACCATTGATCTTTGAGGTCAGCAAGTAGGTTATGAAGTATAGTGCAACACAGAATCCAGTTGATCACCGCCTCCATTTCAGATTTATTTCTAAGAGGACTTCTTAATTCCCTTAAATTAGAAAAACAGCCTTTCAAGATTCCAATAGAATGTTCAATACAGACTCCTGACTTTTCCAAATGATTGTTGAACTTAGCATTTTGACTGTAGTCTGAAGCAGCTCCAAAAAATGCAGGTATTACATATTTTCCATTCACATAAGCTGAATCAGCCAGAAGGTACTGATCTTCATCAAAGAAATTTTCAGGCTCTTTTGAGATTTGCATTCTTTGAAAGATGTAGGAATCATGACAAGATCCAGGATAGCCCGCAAAGAAAGATATAAATTTTTTTTGACATCACAAATAAGCTGAACAGAAATGGAATATTAATAGAGAAGATATAGTTGCTTGTGTTAGTATGAAAAAGAATGTAAAGAATTAAAAATAAGCTACCTCTTTTTACGGTCAAATTTTTTTCACCATGAGTGGGTTTATGACTCAAAGGAATAGTAGTACCATCAACAAAACCAATACATCCTGGGAAGCCCTCTGCTTGCATAACCTGAGATTATTCAAGTCGCTCTTCTTTTGATGTCCAGGTGAGAAGTTGAGATCCAATGAGTTGATAGCAGTGATGTGATGTTTTGTATAAGTGTTAACAGAGCCATAGCCTAAATCAAAGACATTTTCCAAACGTTTCAAGGTAGCTCCGTTACCATTGGAACCCAAACAACATAGTGTGATGGCCAATTGAATTGAAGGATCACATTTTGGCTTTTGAGAATTATTGTGAAACATGGGGTGATCCTCAATAAGATGAAGTAATTTAAGGAAACATTCCTGAGAAGTCCTGAACAGCTGTCTAAAACTGGGTACGGATAGGTTTAGAAGTGTTCAGATAGTGTACTTGGGGGTATGATTTACTTGAGGCTTTCTAGGAAGAAGGTAGCATTTCTTGGTCGTTTTAGATAAAAAAAGAAAATCTTCTTCAAGGTCAGAATCAGATTTTCAAACAGATTCTAAGAGCAGATCAAGAGCTATGACAGTCATTGCTTGATGTAGCTTATCACAATTTGAGAGTGAGGAAGACATGACTCTTATATGGTAGAAAAATGAAGATGATGCAAGAGGTTAAGAGATATGAAGTGTTATGCTGCGGAGTGCTGTGTGTGAATGAAAAGCGTTATGCTGCGTAGTGCTGCGTGTGAATGAGAAATGTTATGCTGCGTAGTGCTGCATATGAATGAGATGATGCTGACAAATCAGTGAAATGTGCGGAATGGTGAAACTAGCACTTTTGGTTGAGAAAGTGCTGATTTGAATGAAATAAGTGACTTATTTCACTTTTGAAATCCGCCCATGTTGGGGCTAGTGTGTTTCATAAATCTGCACTTAGATAAGTGCGGATTTTCCAGAACTGACACCCCCTATTATGTAATGACAGATTTGGGTTGCAACCAGCACTTAACTTAAGTGCTTATTTTTCTAACTTTAACATCCCCTATTGAGTGTATTAATAAATGTTTAATTGAGTTATAAGCAAGGGGACTTGCTAGCAAGCTTTTACCATAGTGAGAAGGAATTCAAAACAAGTCTCTCCCATATTTCATGTTATGGTGATACTTATCTCCATTAAATCTAAGAAGCCATCATTAACCACTCCTTAAAATGTTTCTCTATCTCTCATTAAAAGCAACTCTCTGGACTAGAGAAAAAAAAATAAAACTGGAACCTTCCTGTTAACATCTTCAAACCTTTCAGTTAGTGAAGACATCAGTGGAAATCAATTTTTTTATACTACTTTGAAACCTCAATTCTGGTATTAGTATTTTATAAAAAACTCACAACATATTTCAGAGCAAGACACTACTGAAGAATATCACTCTGCATAAGATTGAGGATTGTTAAGATATTTATACCCTAACACAGCCCTGTATTTTTTTCACCATCATGTGAGTAACTTTCATAATTACTACATAAAATACAGTATGAGCTTAATGTTTACTTTGATACTTCTTTGCTTAAATACACTATTTCTAAACTCTCCCTTTTAGTTTTCCCCTCAAAAATTCTTTAAAAATTGGGCATGATATTTCATAAAAAGAAGGTGTTAATTTACAAAGGGGAGAAGAAGGACCTGCTAGCTATTTCTCATGCACACCCTTTTTATTTATTGTTGTGATGAATTATATAAATTTTCAACAATTACTTTTAGTACGTGTCTGCCCCACTATTAATTGAAGTGGGTCCTAAGTTATTGATGCATTACCATTTTTTAAGCAAAGTTAATTTGATTCCCATACATTTCTGTTACTTGTCCCAATGCACCAGGAAACACAACCTTTCCTTCCTCATTTGTCTTTCCTTATTTCCCCAAACTTGATTTTCACCTTATACAAAAAGTCAATAAGAATTTCACAAATTAAAATCTTTATCTACTGTAAAAAACCAAAAATAGGGCCCACTCTTTTTTATTCTTCCAAACTTTGTTTATTTTATTCTATTTAATTAAAACTTGTAAACTATTCGTTAATGTCTGACTTATATTTCTCTTGCCCTTATTTTTTATGCGCCATATTTTTTTTTTCTTTTTTTCATCCTCTTAGCTGATAGAATTTGTAAGAAATACAGCGATTATGTGGGTTAAGCTAGCCACTATAACATGTAAAGCCATTTCGAAACAGGTTGCGACTTCGTTGCTTCTCATCCTCTACCTGATATTGGTAAATGATGGAAAGTAAAACAACATATATGCTTATTTGAAATAGATGTAAATGGTCTAATTGTTACCTCTCCTTTATGTTCTTAGTAGAGTGAGATGATAAAAAAATGAGCAATAATAAATAAATAAAAATTCATGTCACTTGTCCATGGATACTCTTTTGGTCTTGTTTAGTTAACATTTAATTACTGGTAATGCATAAATATACAAAAGATATGACAGTTTTAATTTACTTCTTATGTAGGATTTATATATAAGTGAGGCATTAAAAGGACCACCTTTTTTGCTCCTTCGGAGACCACCGTTCTATTTTTAGTCTTATTTCGGCATTTTCTCTTTAACCAGCTACCAGAACAACATACCCTAACTTCAAAAATGAGGAAAAGTAATGGTAATCTAACGCTAACCTCTATGGAATTAAATAGTGATAGGAATCTAACACTAACCTTTGCAGCAGGAAAAAGCAAGGGGATTTTAACACTATCAACATCAGTGGAAGGCAGCCACAAGCGAGAGATACTGCTAACTAAGTAGGGAGAAAACACTAAAAATAGAAAAGTGGTCTCCGTTGCAGTTCAAAAAGGTGGTCTCCTCTATATATAAATAATAAGATAATGAACAGCGTAAACAAAAATTGCTAGATATATCACAATCACGTTTTGATTACTTGGTACTTTACTGAAATTGGGTTGGAAAGTTTTTAATGTCGCAGTTAGATAGATTATAAATCAATAGAAGATCCATTTAGTTTACAAGGTCAATTATATTTATATTTGTAATCTCTGTCCAAGTTGCCCTTTCTTTCTCAGTTGCGGTCAACCTCCAATGTCAATCCGAGTTAAAAACGCTCAAAAGTGCTTAAATAGATATATTATCAATTCTTAATAACAATTTTTGATAACATAAAAATGGAGAAGTTTTGTCTTGAAAACATAAATAAAAAGTTACTTACATATATTCTATTTAAACTCAACTTTCATTTTTCTAGTCTCGCCTGACTTTTTTTTTTTTTTTTTTTTTTTTTTTTTTTTTTTTTGGTGCATACAATTCAAAGTCATAGTCATAGTGTGATGTCACAGTTTTTTGTTTTTTTTTTGGTTTTCTTTACGTATTTTGCATGCTGAAATTACACCCCAAGCTTTCAGAAGGATCAAAAGTTGGAGGATTTTTGAATTATGATGTAATCCGAATGCATGACTAAAATAGGAGCTGCCAATGATGGCAAATGCGCCAGTCAAACAAATGGATTTGCGATTATATCCATGTTTAATCATTAAAGAAAGGACTTTCAGGAGCAAATATAATGATAAATAAAAAGTTTATCAATGGCGGACTTGATACAAAAATAAAGTGATTTTCTAATGGCGTATTTGTTATGTATGACTTCCCCCTCCCCCTAATATAGAAGCCTAACTTGTTTAATAAAGGTTGCTCCCTAAATGCGTTTATCAGACGCGTGACAGATTGGCGCAGTATTGCTTACTGTCCAGTTCAATAGTCTGAATGACAAATGAACCGTTGGGTGTAGTTAATATTTTTGAGCTTTTGATGCGCCAATTTTTTCTTCTCAATAAATTCTTTCTTGGGACTCAATTGATTACTTTCAATACAATTTTCTTGACGCTTGCATCCATACAAGTCAATTATAGTTTTATTTATTTCTTTACTTATAATTAATTATAAAACATCGAGTCAATATATCACGCAAACCCAATATTTGACCGTTTTGTGTGTTGGCCTAAAAGATTAGGAGTGAGGCGATGTGAGACTTGATACTGTTTCTTACTTTTCAGATACTTGTCGGACAATATCCATGGGGCGGAATGATGAAATAATGTAACATTTAGTCGAGAGTGTAACGTCCTGCTTGTCATTAAAATAGATGATTCTCTCAAAACTTGGATCAAATGGTTTCGAAAGACGGTGAATTGAATCAATCTACTATATGTATGTATGTATTTACACTAGACTAGATCGGTGGCCTCTAAAACCTTGCTAGCAAATGTCTTTCCTCACAGAGTCCCTACATGTTTCAAAAGGAAAAAAAAAACCGAGCAAGCTTTTTTGGTTGATTTGGTGGACCGGCCACCGACCATCAACAACTTTCCCATCCCGATCATGGTACCTGTCCCTTCTATCCTTCTCCCAAACCTCCCTGAAGCCAAAACAGGTTCCTTTTCTTCATGTTGCATACTGTTTGTGTAACTTTAAGCTGCAGAGTATTCAGAGAGTGGTTTGACTTGAGGTTTGTCTATCAAATCACTTTAGATTTTGTTGGGTAAACTTTGTTTTGTTGCCTAATTTGTGGTGATGCATATTTTGTTCATCCGAGTTTTCACTTGGTAACAGTCTCTGGGTGTCCTTGTGATTTGCCTTAGCATTCGCGTCGATTTAATTATTGTCTATATTTGCTCCTTCCCGAAGTCTTATTGCATAACATCCTCGATATTTCATGTTCTTGGTGTCGCCAAACAAAACAAAACAATCAAAACACAACTTCACATCCTATGCATAAGACCTATTAATAATACTTCTATGAATAGATGTAGATGTAACTCAAGTTTATCGTTTCCATCATGCATTCACAAGAACATTTTGTGTTTGCCCATGAGCGATTACTACGGATTTTTCAAGAACATTTGGAGTATAAGTATTGTTAGCCTCTTGATCTGTACGTATTTGGATTCGAAGCCTTGCACTGCACATATATACGAGAAAAGAAGAAGAAATCGCATGGTTGAGGAAGGCTAATGAGATAGATAAGGAAAAGAAGAACACGTCAAAGCAAAAGCCAACGACATGGAGAAGAGGAAGGGAGAGAACCAAAGACAGGCAAAACAAAAAACAGAGGGATGGAATGCAAAGTGATAACAGATAGAAATGTGATGAGCAGGAGTGGATCGACATGGTTGGCTCAAGGGAGCAAATTAGAAAGCGATATTTGACATGATGTGCAGAATGGTGTGGATAGGAAGGAGTGAAATGGGTGGATTGCTGCAGGACGTCATGCTGGAGACGGAAAGATAAAGTCGTTCCGCATCGGGGAATGTCCAACTTCCTGTTTAGGAGTATCGGCTACTCTCGGCCTTCTCCTTGCGTGAAGGGCGGTCAAGAAGAAATCGACTCTTGACCTGTCATCCTCCCACATAAATATAAATAAGAGAGCTTGGTCTCCTTGGCGTGTCTGTTTCTTCCACAGCTTGATTGCTTCACATTTTGTTTGAATTATCTTTTCTCTTCTTTCTTAAACTTCTTCCCTGACACTTCGTCTGTGTCTACCCACTGCCTCTCTGGCTTTTCCCATTCGATTTCGTCTTCCTGTTCCGTTCTACATTTCATCTCTTACTTCACACTTTCTTTATCTCGAGTCGCTGCTGCACCCACTTAGTAACACTACTCTATCTCCGTTTTTTTTTTTTTAATTAAAAAAAAAAAACTTTTGCCCCCATCGTGTTCATTCTTTCTTCAATTTTCAGTGGGGCTTGATTGCGCCCCCCCCCCCCCCCCCAAAGCTTGTAGGCAACAGGCACTTTTGACTGTTTTTTGAACTTTGCGTTCGATACCTGGTTCTTGTTCACCACTCTCTTTTCAACTTGCGCTTTGGCCCAAAAAATATATACACGCAAGATGAATATCATACATTCATTTCCCCTTCTGATTTCTCTACTGTCTTCAATTGCCCTTCTCCCAACATCTGTGGAATCAGTTTGCTGTCAAGGTGATTCCAAATGTTCCGGTTGCTGGATGTGTCCTGGTTCTAATCTTAGGCAATGTTGGGATAATGCTACGTAAGTGCAGTCAAATTCTTGTTTTTTTTATTTTTTATTTTTTGGCGCCAGCTGTCACTCATTTTTAACATAAAATTATGGTCGTTAGTCCTTTACCATCGGCATGTTTGGCGAAGGATGATTTACAAGATCAAGCACAATGTCTTTGCATGGCTTATGCCAGAATTTCATTTTGCTGGAGTCAAGGAAAGTGCTGCACTGAATTTAATCCAACGTGAGTCTAGTGCTTAGTCTGTTCAGCTTCCAAGATTCTCAGCACGATTCAGGTCAGTGTTTCTAATAATGATCCTATGACTCATAGTCTTGCTGCGGCTGCCAACTTGTGTAATCTGGCAACTTACCCAAGTGAGAAGATTCAGAAAGATACCCTCGATTTTCATCTGAATAATGCACGATGGGTTGTGCACACAATTTGGCACAATGTGAGTGGAGAGTTGATCTTTCGAGTACGGAGGATGTCGCATCTTAACATCTCAGAAATATGTTTTTTATTTATGTAGAATGATGGATGGCACGTCCCAAAGCTAGGAATCACGGTATCTACGTATTCTGAGTCATCTCAGTCTTATTCAGGTTCTTATTTAAATAAAAACAAGGAGAGTTATACCAACAATTCTAACACGGATTATAGCCACGATGGCCCCTTTAAACCCACCCCTACTGATAATTCACAACCATACGGCAAAGAGAGAGACACTAATGAAGCCTATACCCAACAATTTTCTGAAGGACATACATCAACTAAAACTAACAATAATTGGTCAGACAAGAAAGCCAACGGTAAGGGTGCGAATCCCTCTAAACATGGCGATGACAAGAAAAAACTTCAACCGCAGGGGTATCATGAAGAGCATTGGGAGAAGAAAAGCTCCAATGGCCACTCATCTGGTTACCGTGTTTCTTATTATCAATCTCAAAGCTATGGTGAGCAATCCGAAGTCCATCATCATAATCATCATGAATACAAGCATAAACAATGGAAAAAAGGGTGCTCTCACCACAACGATCATAACCATCACAAAGGCAAGGGATGCCACTCACGACAAAAACGTTCTCAGTCCCAAGCTCCAACCTCTCCTCGTCTTACTTCGATAGAAAGACGACATCTTGAGCCTGATGCCCTTCATAGAGAATCAGTTAGTTGCGGAATTGATTTTTTAGGAAACACTTATCCTTCCACCCTTCCTGGGACTATTGAACAAGCTTATTCCAAGCTCTAGAAAGAAAAAAAAAAAAAAAAAAAAAAAAAGGTGTGTTTCATTTATAAATCATTTGAGCTTATTACTCTGTCGCTTGCAATATCTGATAACTTTTTTTGTTTTTTTCCCATTTGATTATTTTCAGCTTGTTCATTTGTTCATTAAAAAAATGTTACTTTTTTTATACCTTGCTTAAACTCAGGTGTTCTTATAAAGCTTTTGCATAATTTTCCTTTCCATCCTTCATTGTATATCTTTTACCAATTTCCTATCTGGTGCTCCCTTGATGGGCTCCATTGTTGCTCACCAAGGGTAGTTTTATTGAATAGGTTCCCAGCGAATATTTGTGTTAGACTGAGTCTATTTCCTTTATTTACGAAAAATATCACTATTTACCTGATTGATTAAGACTTTATCACGCCAGATATGATCTTCTAATGTCATTTATCTCTCAAGAAAAAGCCATTAACTTTCAGTTAATCTCTGTTTGATTGCAACTTGTCAATATGAAAAATATAAAGGAATCATTATGCTATATGAGTCGCGAGCCCTTGAGTGCGCGAATTAAAATTTACCAACTATCCTGATAAGGACCTGCTTGAGAATCCATGCACCATCTGGTACACACAATCTCAACTAAAGTGAATTACACTTCACATGAACACTTTTCTTTCCTACTATTGATATCTCATGTAGTTTTTTTTAAGATTAAATAAGATAAGTCTCACGCACATTTATTATATACATATATATATATTAGGGGGTGTCAAAGCTAGCACATTAGCGCATAAATTAAGTGCTGGCTACTACTCAAATCAACCATTACATACCAACGTCAAGGTTGTGAAATAAATGGGCTATTTTAAAGATAATGAAATCACTAATTCAGTTACTCAATGGCCGGCCACTTGGAGCAAAAAAAAACAGATGACCACTCTATTTTTGAAGCCGAGCTATTTGGTGTCTTCTTAGAGCTTTAAAGTTGCTCTCTCAATACCCTATGGCTGGTGGTTGCCTTCGTCAAGTTTTCATCCTCTTGGACAACTTAGCAGTTGTTCATCACTTGGTTTCAAATGCTTAACTCATCCTTTTTTGTTCATTGGTGTCCGGGTCACAATGGTATCCCTGGAAATGAAAGGAGCTGATTTCTGGGCCAATCAGATAGCTGTTCATTATCAATCGGCTTTAATCTTCAGTCCCTTTTACATTCCTTCTTCTTTCTCAGCGTCAAAACAAAATTTCAAGAAAGTCATCAAAGGGAAACTTGCTCCCCCCAGAGCATATGTACTCTAAAACGTCTCAGAGGTTAATATGACTCTCTTATTCACTCGGCTGCTAGACAAACTCTTTTCCGTAGTGAAAAATTCTGCTCTTACACAATTAAGAACTGATTCAATGCTATTGTCCCAGCTTGTCGTTCCGATTCTAAAGACACTGTTGACCATTTTCTCACCTTCTGTTCAGCATTTACAGGTCCCCGATCTCATCTCCGGGAACAACGTAGAAAAATGAATCTTCCGTTTTCCCTCTAGAATTCTTCTCACCAATCCCAATGTTTTCCCTCACCTTCTCACCCACCTAAGTTAGAATTAATCCCTTATTTAACAAAATAACCTCTCTTTACCACAGTTTTCCCTCCTTCTCTCTTCCCTTCACACCCGGTCACTTTTCCTTTTCACACTTCGCTATTTCTTCCTGGTTTTTTCCCTTCCTTTTCTTTTCCTTTTCTTCTACCGCCTATACTTATCCACTCAATAGGGGGTATCAAAGCTCGAAATTTGAAATTATTTAAAAGTTATTTCACAACGCAAAAAGAAAGCCACAAACTTGGCATTAATTCTCTGTAAAAAGGTGTTTTAGGGGCACAATATAGCATATTTTAAATAATAATCATGGTTGATTTGGTGGAAAAAAGAGGTATTTTGAAATGGGAGATTTCTAACTTTGATACCACCCAAATTGTATAGAGAATTATGTGATACACCCCTTATGAGTAGTTTCATGCCCTTAGGGCGAGCGATCCTACAAATCTATAAATATATCTATTAATATTTTGTGCTTTTTGACTTATCCCTATTTTCTGGCATTCGAGCCGGGGCCTTAACTGACCCCCGATTAACACGGGGCTGCGCGTCAACTGGCCGAAGCCCAACCGGCAATTTTCATTTCACACTCAATCCTACACTGATTCCTGATTCCACATTGAATCCCATGCGAAGCATGACGTCGCACATACTTGTAAATAAATAAAATAAAAACCTTACGCTCCTCGCTCCTGCCAATTTTTTTTTCTTTTTTTTTTCTTTTCTTTTATTTTATTTTATTTTATTTTATTTTATTTTTTCTTTCTTTTTCTTTTTTTTTTTTTTTTTTTTTTTTTCTTCGAACTCATTCGCAACTCTCAGTCACTTTCACGTGTTACCGAACACTTCTCTCTCTGATTTTTCATTTTTCACATCACATCACATCACCTTAAACACTACACAACAATATTTCTCAACACTATTGACTTTTTCACACCATTTTGTACAAAATTTATACCCATGTAAACTAGAGCGTGTCGGCAGATACTATTTTTGTGCCATACGTGTGTTATGTCTGTAGGAATATGTACTTAGTTATATGATAATGTATATATAGTCTGTAGTTGCGGCATCCCCTGTTCTCCAGTTCTTTCCGGAGTTCTACAGGTTATGGGCTGTACCCATGGGCATTGAAACATTAGACATAAAAAACTCCACAATGTTAGAAACACTAGAAATATTAGCAGCTAAAAGACCCCCAGTGCATGTCTTAAAGAGACTCATTCACATCCTGTGCTGGTAAAATAAAATCCACCTAAATCACTTGCTCAATCTCTAACCAAAAAGCTAAAAAGCATTGTTATTGACCCTCTTGATTCCTCTATTTACCCCTCTACCTTGCTCACATTGCACACTCACTCTGATAAACTATCCATCACACTGGCCCCTACTCTTACCCCCATACCGGCCATCCCTCCCACTTCACATCAATTGCATCTTCCCAATCCTTCACCTCTAGTGGTCAGGCAACACTTGCTACGCCAATTTCACACCCTAAATATTCCCCAGCTAACAAGATGCTCTTGCTTCCTCCCCCTGACCCGTTTTCTCTTTTTGGAACCTGTACCTACCTCTACCCCAATCAATGATATTACCCAAGCAATTGGGGACTTGTCAATTAATCCTCCCCTCTCGGAACTGACTAATAACATGGTGGGAAATAATTCTTCACCATTGGCCATACACAGTTGTTCTGCCTCCCCTTTCTGCCATCCTATGTTGCTGCATCTAGCTTCTCATACATAAACAATTGGCATGCTTGAGCACCAACATACTTTAAGGAAGGTAATCAAATTCACTAAATATATCCCCAACCTTAAATGTTCTGGGAGCAACTATTTGGCCTGGCACAGTAATGTAATAGCACTCATAAAATATTTTGTTGGCACAAGAGCTTATGCAATAAATGATGAAACTAGTCCTGATGAATTTGAAGACAGAGTGACTTATCTCATTCTTTTACACTCAATCTCCCGTAATTTGCAACATGAAATTTCAACAGATTGAAAAGCGCATCAGACCTTGTGGTACACTGTCACCGGACGACCTACGCACAAGGTCGAGGATGTTCCTGAAAGTGAGATGAGAGATTTAGAAACTTCTTCGAGGAAGTGATTCAATGGTCACTCAAAGTAAGAGCTATAGGTTTGAGGTTCGTTCGAGAAGAATTATAAAATAGTTTCAAAGGTAATAGGAATTCTTAAGATCTCACAAAGGGTTGGAAACTCAATAATCAAAGATTTAGGATTTAGAAATGAATATTGAGAGAATAAAAGAAAGATAAAAAAACAATGATTTAAAGATTTACCACTATTAATGTAAATACAATTTATAATTTAATTCTAAGGAATATCGAACCAAATACCCAACCCTTTTATATCCTTTGTTCCTCCTCGCATTGACCTCCCTTTCATCGCACCATTCCCATACAATTGACCATTACTAACATACACTTAGACCCTCTTTGCTGAATATCTGTCCATGCTCAATTTACCCCTTTTAACTAATTAACAAAACTTTAATGAAAAAAACTACTACTGTAATATTTTGTTGAACCTAGCGCTGTGCGTCGCTTATTGAAAAGGAGACTAAGGCACCCTATAGGGAGATTGACTAATTTAGATTTAGAGTTTAGGCTAGCGCAGTTAAATAGTAAGTACACAAAGGGGAATCGCAGTTGCTATGGAGAATTGCTTTCTGCGCTTCGAGTATAGATTTAGGATTCGATATTATTGATTTAATGAGCTGCTTTCGCCTCGAGTGTCACGTGGCGCATGACATACACATCTCATAGTAACACAGAAATTGGCTCATTTTTCGACAAGCACAACACATGGGTTGTCACAAAGGACAGTTATGAAAGAACAACAAAGGGGGTTTTCATAGTTCAGAAAAGGTAGATTCTCCATGCTGAGTTTTTTAGTGCAATATGGATATATGGGTTAAAGCAAGCAGAAAATAGAGGAAAGTACATACAAGACTTATATGACAAGAGTACATTATATATTTGAAGTAATCACAGCTAATGCTAAAAGCATAGTATAAGTTCAGAAAGAAGTGTCAAGTGATTGTACAGGATTCACCCTAAGATTGGTGCAACAGTACATAGGCATGGTCCACAGGTATCTGTTGGTGTTAGCCAAGAAACTTGCAAAGAATGGTCAAACAAAGTGCTAGGAAAATAAGAGGATCAAAAAAATGAGCATATATCTAACACTCAAAAGATAAGAAATTAAAGGAAAAGACTCTAAATGGGAAATGACTTTACTAAGCACTGAGGGTCTCACAATAAGTGGATACTCTCACAGAAAGTTCACATTTCATAGTAAGTATGGAAGGAAATACAGCACTTACTATATAATTAATTATCTCAGGAAACATAGGGTATGCAAAAATAGGTGTTGTGTAAGGTTCTAACAGTAATAATTTACACAAAACTTTAGGCATTATTAGTTAGAAAAACAGACTGGTGGAGGCATTGTAACTAGGATACTGAGATGATTAGTTTACGATTTGATATACGTAGAACTAGCGCTGAACTTGTGCAAGGGAACCAGTAGGGGAAGAAAACATAGGGAAAGGGCACTTATCATATAGGGTATATAAAAGAGAACACACTCTTTAATAAGAGAGTAGGGAAGCAAAGAAGAGTAGAGTAGAATAGAACAGAGAGAGATACAGATTATAATATAGAAGAGATTATTATGATATAGTATACTAGAAATTCAGAAGAAACATTTTTTATATTTAATTTTTTTGTGTGCATAATGGGTGTACATAGCTAGAAGTAGCATTGTAGAGTTATTTTATAGCTGCAGTAAGAATAGTATTAGAGAGAGTACTTCAAGAGGGAGTGAGTGAGAATAGATCTAGCCAATCAGCAGATTACTTACTTTAAAATATATTACCCAGTTTCTTTGTTTCTTTCTATATATCTTACTATTACTTCTCTCATAACACTTACACATTATTACTATGTATTAAAAATATTAGAGTGGCAGGCACTTCTTTTTAGATTATTTAGAAAGGAGAGCCATCCCATCTCAGATTGTGTCTATAGCTTAGTATTATAAAACTCTCTTTTACTACAACATATATTCACATAAGTAATAAATTCACTAGATTCAATCACACTTCCACCATGACCACTATCTGCAATTTTATCAAAATAAAGCAAACTTAGTTTATTTCACACAGTGATTATTTAGAGGCTTTTAACAAATATTTTGATGAAATTGAAAGAAAAGGGATTGTGTTTGACAACAAATTTTTTAAAGCTCTTATGTCACATGCACTACTGTATCTATCCTGGAGAGATCTATATGTTGATCTTTGCATTGCTTTGGATAATTTCACCAAATTAAAATTGGTCACATTTAAGGACTTCTGCCAAATTATGCCAAGATTGATACAGAAAATAGCTAATAGGGAAACTATCACACCAACTCCCAATGCTTCTTTCTCTGAAGAACCTGTCTTCAATGCCACTCCCAAACAACAAAATCAAACAGATTCTTAGAGACCTATTGTAACTCAATAAAAATCCCACAAATCATTCTGTTTCTCATTACCCATACAACCCTTATTCTTCAAAATTTTATCCTATTCTCTACATCATGCAGGAACATTCTACACTACTTGAATCTGATCCTAATGCAAGAGACAAGCCAATTCTCATAACTTTTAAAAGACCCCAACACAGACCTATTAGATCCAGAGACATTCAAATTGAAGCAGGTGAAATCAATATTTTTGGAGACAATAAAGAGTTCTTATATGAGAATGTGGCACATTTGGATCTGAACAGTGCAGAGCGGTCAACTGAACCAATTTCAGGAAATGTTGCAACCCTGGATTTTGGAGCAACCCATAATTTCACTGGAAATGTGAGCTTTCTCAAAAATTTCAAACTTTTTAAAAATCAAATCCCAATCAAAGTAGCAACTCATTGTCCTTCCTCATTCATTACTGGTATAGGGGACTTGAAGATAAAAGGCAATGGAAAATTTGTCACCATCACCCATGTTTTTTACTGTCCAGATGTTAGAACTACTCTTATTTCTCTTTTTGGCTTGGTTAATTGTTGTTTCTGTTTTGGGTTATGTTCTGGAAACAAGAACTTAGGTATTTATTTTAAAGAAGACTTGATTATTACAGGTAAATTAAAAAGTGAAAGGCGGAATTGGATCTTAGATGTAATTAGTGATAGTGATTTCAATCCAAATAAGGTTTACCCTTACTATTATTCCTTGCATCCTTTTTTTTGCATACTTTAAAGAAGAATGATCATATCAACTGAACACCTGCTGCAAAAGGCTCCCTAAAAGATTGGAACAGGGAACTTGGTCATACAAGTGAAAAAACCATCAGAAATATCATCAAAACTGGAGTTAGTACTGGTTGGCACCTTTCTATTCCACCAGGTAAAATTGACTGTAAAGATTTTATGATAGCAAAGAGTACTAGGAAAACATCAGTTACATGTGAATCAAGACCTGAATCAATGATGAGCCTTATTTTTGGTGACCTGGTTGGCCCTATGGATCCTACCATTCATGGTACAAGATGGGAAACTATGTTCAGGGAAAGTTAAACATCTTATGGTGAGGTGTTTCTGCTTAATTCCAAATCTGAAGAAACATCTGCTTTTGTTACCTTTTATAAAAAGCTGGAGAATGTCACTGGTAAGAAGTTTCAAGCATTAAAAACTGATGGGGGGGAATGCACAGCAGGAAGCGGGCTCAAGTCCTGGCTAACATTGGAGCTACTCGTGAAGTCATATGCCCTCACCACCATGAAAAAAATTGGTCTGCTAAACATTTCAACAGAAAAGTTGGAGATATTGAAAGAGCTATTCTTCTAGAAAGTGATATACCTGAATGCTTCTGGGGCCTGGCATATAAATAGGCAGCTCATGCTCATAATTAACTTCCCAATGTTAAGAATAGTTGAAAAACTCCTCTGAAGCTCATGTACAATTGTGATCCAACTCACTCCGACCTCATATTTTTTGGTGAAACTTCTTTTGTCCATATCCATAAAGAAACTTGACATAAAATGGACCAATGTGCTTTAGTTTTTAAATATGTAGGTTATTCTTTAAATAATGTAGTTTGAAATTTTTTAAACCCAGAATCAATTTCGTTTTTTGAATTCTCTATTGATTTTTTCCCTGGTGACCATCTTCCTTCTCACAAAGCTGATTTTCAAACACCACCCTCAAAAGGTTTTCTTGATCATATCTTCAAAAAAATAAAACTAGGTCATTTCAAAGATGAAGAAGGCCTTATGTATCAGGGAAAAGATGTGCATGACACTGTAGAGAAAGGTTTTTCCCAATCATTCATTATCCCTGGAGCTCATTTGAAAGCTATTCTCTCAACTGAAAGCCAAAAATGGGCCCAAGTATGCAAAAGGGAACTGTCAAACATGAAAAATATGGATTTGTGGTATGAAGAGGTATTTTCTCCTGGAACCAAAATAACCAATTCAAAATGGGTCTTCACCATCAAAAATCCTTTATTGAAATCTCCAATCTACAAAGCACAATATGTGGCCAAAGGTTTCTAGCAACAATTTGGTATTGATTTTACTGACACTTTTGCTCCAACTTCCACTTTTTCTTCACAATGAATTTTTCTCACATTAGCTTCTTATCACAAATGGCCTGTAAAATCTTTTATTTCACTGATTCTTACCTTTACAGCCCAATTGATGAAGATATTTGAGTCCAACATCCTGAATGTTACCAGCTGCATGACATTGGAAAGGAACTATGTTTGAAAAAGTTGCTCAATGGAAAAAAACAAGAAGAAAGATGCTAGTCGCTTCATATATACAGAAAATAAGATTCTCCAGGATATAAGGCAAGTCATTATAATAAGAGTTTCTATTTTCTTATGAAGACAAGATGTCTGTGTGGGAAATGGATCCATGTTGATGATGGAATTTTGACTAGGAGCAGTGAAGAGGTTTTAAAGGAATTTGAGGATGGTTTGGAAGGTAGTCTGAAGGTAAGATGAAATGATAAAGTAGATATCTTTGTAGGTATTGTAAGTATTTCTATAAAAGAAGTTCTAGAAGTCTTTGATCTGTACAATTTTCAACTCATTGACAAAATTCTCTGGCCTCATAACCCCTCTGGATTGAAAACAAGATCCCCCCTACCAAATAATTTAATTATCACCACAGCCAAGGATAAAGAGTTAGCTATTTATATAATTAAATATATCTATATTCTAGATTTTCTCAGTTATGTGGAGGTAGAGACTTGGCCAGATCTGTCTTTCCCTATCAATTTTTTAGCATGATTCTCCTCCAAGCCTACTACCACTCACTAGATTGCTCAAAATACTCTTCTAAGATATTTTCAACTCACTGAAAAAATTTGTATTCAAATCAATCCTGACCACCGTTCCCCGCTTGAAATCCTATCATATTCTGATTTTACTTGGAATAACAAAAAATTATCAAGAGCTAAAAGTGGAAATCTCCTTCTACTCAACTCTTGTCCTATCATGCAGAACTCAAGACAACAATTGAAATCCAGTGATTCATCATGCACTTCCAAATATGTGGCTCTTAGAAGTGCTATGAATGATTCCATTTGGATCTCAAATCTTCTCAAAGATATATTTCATGATATTATCCTAATCAAGATATTCTGTGATAACAAAGAAGAGATAGCCAATGAAAAAGAGAATCCTGGAAACAAGAGGACATGGCATGTAGATAGGTGTTTCAAAATTGTTAATAAAAAGCTATTCCTGAAGAAAGCAACTATAGAATGGGTCCCTACTGCTCAAATGTGTGAAGATATCCTCACAAACTTATTAGGCCCATCTCTGACAATGCTTATAAAGAAAGATGTCTATGTGTGGTGATGTGGTTATATTTTATTTTATTTTTTTCATTCTTTTTTCTTATTTTATTTTATTTCTTTCGTTTTTATATTTTATTTTATTTTTATTTTCCTTTTATTTTTGGAATTGGTGATGTTCAAATGGTGGAATATCAGTTTTCCAGCATTAATTATTTCATAACTAATTGGGTGGGATGTTATGCATGTGGGAATAGGTACTTAGTTATGTGATAATGTATATAGTCTGTAGTTTCAGTATTCCCTGTTCTCCAGTCCTTTCCAGAGTTCTACAAGCTGACACCATGTGTCAGCCAGGCTGCTAGACTCACCCAGTAAAATAATTAATTATTTCCTGGGATGAAGCCATTCCTTTTTATTTTTCTATTATTATTAATTTTATTTTATTTACTTTAAGTTTACGTGTAATAAATTAACTAGTTATAAAGATATAAATTTAGTATAAACTTAAAATTAATATTAATTGTCCTATATATTTTATTTTTATTTTTCTAACACCATGCTCATATGACAGTTTAAAGGAAATAAAAATTAAAATATTAAAATACAATATTAAAATAAGAAAAGTTTTATTTATTTATTTGAAATATAATTTAAAATAAAAATAAAGAATTACAAAAAATCAAATTACTTATTTAAAAATAACAGTTACTGGAATTTTTAAATAAATAACTTTATTTTTGACATATACAGTAAATAGAATATTCTAAAATATTTTTTTTATATAGAACAATTCTATAATTTGAAATGTTCTTTCTTCTGAAAATTTCTTTCCCTCTCTCATACACTTGTATTTACAATTTTTACTCCGTCATTTGTCTCTGCTTTGCCTATATAAGGCCTCCCTTTCTGGTTGTTTTTGGGCATTCTTTACTCAATCATTATTTTATTTAAACATTTACCACATCAAATATTTATTACTATTATTTATTACTTAGTACTTACAACACCATAATTCTAAATTTTAAATTATAATAATAATTAAAATCCTTTTACCTCTTTTAAATTGAGTAACTTGAATAAAAGATAACCCATACATACCTTTGCCTTTGAAACCTTTGAACTCCACCTATCACCGCTGTTGGACCTCCATCAAAATCTTCTAGACCAAAAGGACTCCTTGAAACTTGGGGACCTTTCCAAATCGTTGACAGTACATTGATATCTTGAAGCCAGCAACCAAGGGACTATCAACAATGAGGTACCAGTAGGACAAGTAGACAACAAAAACAACAAACGTCATTGACCATGTGACTTTTTTTTTCTGCAACTGGGAATCAAACCACCCTCCAAAATTTAGGTTCATATATTGGAAATAGTCGTATATAATTGAGGTAATTAAATTATTTACTATTTGTGGGTCACTTTTCATGTTTCATTGTCTACGTATATATTTTTTATTCAGCACTCTGTAAGTGGCATTAACTTGCTCATTTTACAGGGGGAAGTGCCTGGTAAATAAAATAAATTTTTTTCCTAGTTGACCAAGATAGAACTATATTGTTCTTAGTCCTAGAAATAATATTAAAATTAAATTAATTATTTTATATTATTATTTTTTCATTATTTCAGTTGAACTCTGTCCTGATAATTAAGAAATTATATTATTTCTTCAGTTGATAAACTTTTCTGGCAGTAAAATAATAATATTTAAAAATAGTTGAATTGATCATATTAAAATTTTTAAGTTGAAAATAAGTCCTGGTATTTAAATTATTTCAGTTGACATTAAGTCCTGGTAATTAAAATTATTCTCAGTTGACATTAAGTCCTGGTAATTAAATTCTTCAGTTGACTTTTAGTCCTAAAAATCATCAACATATACATTACAAATTAATAAATTATTTTATTATTTAAGTTGATTTATTTTAATCCTGGTTATAAAATTGTTTTACTTAATAAAAATTGTGATTATTATTTAAGTTGATTTCTGTCCTGAAAAACATTATATTTTAATTATTACATTTGATTACAAAATCCTGATAATTACTTATATACAAAAATTTTTCTTTTCTATATTTTTCTTTAAATAAAGTAAAAATAATAACTGATTAAATTTTAATATTTCTATCTCTCAGTTCAGGTTAATTACAACTATGACTGATCAAGGTGCTTCTTCTGGCTGTGATGAGGAATTGAATTTAATTGATTATGATGAAGCTTCTTCTGTAAGTTCTCCTTTGACAAAAAAATTGGCTCAAATTAATCAATTACTGGACCAATCAGGATGTTGAAATGCAGGAGATGGAGATATTAGTGGAGGAAACTGCTCAAGATCAAAAGCCTTCAATCAACCCCCCATAAGAGCTTCCAAAAGGCTTCAAAATAAAAAAGATGCCCTTGAATCAGCAAGTCAAAAATCTCTCAACTCACAACAAGGAGTTGAGGTCAGAAAACCTCAAGCTGAGGTCAAAAACAGACTCTCTAGAAGACAAGGTAAGAAAAATAGAGTCCTTCCTTCAAGAGAAGTGGAAACCTCCTCCTCCCCCAAAATACCTTCCACAATTGGACCCCCAGAAACAAGAAAAGGTGGAAGTCTCAAAGTGGCAGTGGGATTGCCTGAACACCCAGTGGGATTACCTGTCCCAACAACAACAGCAACAAGTACCTCAGGCAGGTCCTTCAAGAACCAATCAGTTCAACCCCAAAACTCCTCACCCCTACCAAGGAGGAAGAAAGAGAAAAAAAAATCACATTCAATTTATGCCCAAGCCATGGTAAGCCCTTCTAGTGAATCTCAAGTACCATTTCTTTTTGCTGATTCAGTTCCTTCAGGTAATTCTGGAAGAGCAGATGAGACTGTGAGAAAAGTAGAGGCTGAGAGTAGTAGAAAAATTGCTCAATATTCTAATGTATCTAATCCTTTGGTTTTGATTTCTACTTTAATGATAAATCCTGATATTGCTATTATTGATGAGACACTTGATCCTGAGTTTTATGAGAATCTGGAAAGTTATTCTGTTTCCCTATTGAGAAATACTCTAGATGTAGCTAACATTAATGATGAATATTTGAGGGATATTATTGCTAAACAAAATCATATAATGAACAACATGCAATTGACTCAGAAATTCAATAGTTTGTTAACTGAACAAGGGTATCAAGCATTGAGGATTGAATTGTAAAGAATTTCTGATAATTTTTTTAACTACAAAGTAACTCATGAAAAGAAAGTAGCTTTGTGCCAAAATATCAAGAATGATTTTTCTCAATTAAAAGATACTGTGTCTATCTATTGCCAGGAGCTAGAGGGACATAAGTTGAGCTTAAAGAGATTAGGTGACCATTATTAATCTTTACAAAATAAGAACCAGTTATCTTTTGCAACCATCAATTAGAGCTTATCTAGTATTCCAAGAGTGAAAACTAGGTCAACAACCTTTAAAGAGAAATTGAATTCATTGTTACATGATCAAAAGCATTGTGACATTACTTTGAAAGAACCTGTTGTGCAGGATACTCCAAGTGAACCTGTCCCTAGTTCATCTAAAGAAAAATTAGTGCCAGAAATACCTGAAGATATCACTGAGTTTCCATCAAAACTTGATGATGTACCTGGATCATCTACAGAAGGATTAAACAATGAAATTACTTCCAAATTGAAGAAGTTACAGCTCCTTCATACTCATAAAAATGATTTTAATTAGGAGACTACTTCAAATCAAAAGAATTTGCCAAAACTTGACCAATACCCAACATTTGATGGTGATTCTTCCTCTGATTGGCAGAAGTTCATTTGCAGAATTGATAATCTAAAAAACTCTTACAAACTCCCAGATGAGGAAATTGTGTCAAAATTAATTAATTTATTTACCAATGTAGCCCTAATGTTGTATGAATCTGTTCTCTTGGATAAAAATGATTACTCATGGGAAGATTGGAAAAAATTAATTAAAGCACTATTTGGTGGTTCCAAGTTTAGATTAGCTCAGAAAAGGCAGTATGAATAAAACAGATATTGCTCTTCTACTGAAAAACCTATTGAGTTCCTGATGAAACTTGTGAAAATTTTGAGGGCAATGGACCCAGATATAAAGTTTGAGTTATTGAAGGACAGGATCCTCTATAGATTACCTATGTCTCTGAGAGACTTAATAGTTGCTTGGACTGAGTTCTAAAAAATAACCTTCTTCTTTCATTAATACTTGTAATGAGATCCTTCTAAATAACAAGCTTGATTCTAGAAGATTCATTCCTAAAACTTCATTGGAGAAAACCTCCAATTGCCAACAAAAACCTCTGGAAAGTGTTGGTAAACCTTTTGCCCCTGTTGCACCCAAAAAGTATGCAAAAAAAACCAACTTCAAATGCAGAAAGCCTTGGCAGAAAGGCCATGTTTGTGAAAAAAAGATACATCTTGTTGAGAAGACAGAGGAACATGCTGATGACACAATAGCACTGAATGATAATTCAAGTGATTGTTCTAGAAATATCTCATATGAATCTCACCAGGAAATTTTAATTCTGGAAGAGGATATTCATTATTTGAATAATATTGATATTATGAATAATGATTTATCTACAGTAGAGGATGCTGAGATCATAAAAGACCTTGAGGAAAGCTCAATTAATATTGCCCCTCTAAAGGCACCAGTCTTGATCAATGGAAATAACATTGAGGTGGTCCTAGATTCTAAAGCTGGAGGAAGTATATTATCTGAAAAAGCACTTGCTTCAGTGGACCAATATTATAAATCAAAACTTATGCCTATCATTTATGAGAATTGGAGAGGTTATGGCTCTGTTTTATCCCCCATTGGTAAATACAAAGCCACAGTATTTTACAAATAAAACCATGGTTTTTTAAGAGCTATATGTGATTTTGTTTTCATGAAAAATTATAACTTAAGTAGCTGGTTCATTGTGGGAAATAAAAATTTAACCAAATATGGCATAAAATTGGATCCTTCAAACCAATGTTTCACAATGGGGATGAATGGGAAGAGAAAATTTAAAATTTCCTCCCCCAAAAAATTATTAACACCAGGATTGAACACATTTCATGCTGTAGTTCAATATAAAGGAAGATCTACAAATAAAATTCCTGCCCTTGTGTCTAAAATTTACAATTCTTCTTTTGGAGAACAACTTTCTGGTGAGGATAAATATTCCATCATTAAATTGATAAAATCTTTTCCTATGGCCTTTGCTCATGGGTCACATAAATCAGGATTGGTAAAGGAAGAAATAAAACTTTAATTATCTTGCCCATTGAAAGAAATACCACCTAGCTTATAGAAGAAGACTTATCCAGCTTCTCCCACAAAGAGAAAAGACATTGAAGACAATATCTCTACCCTTTTAAAAATGAATGTTATTTAAAGGTAGTTGAAACATCTAAACATTGCGTTATCTCAACTGTCCTAATTTCTTATGAGAAAAATAAAGCCAGGTTATGTGGTGATTATAGAGCATTTAACACTTATACTGTTGATGATATCTATCTTTACCCAGAATTAGCTCTATACATGCTACCCTACAAGGTGCTAAATATATCAGCTGTTTGGATGGTAACAAGGGATATCACCAGGTACCTGTTGAGAAGAATTCTCAGAATTTTCTAATGATTGCTACTCATATGTGTATTTATAAGTATGTTTGGATGCCATTTGTCCCTAAAAAATCCTCTTCAGTTTTTCAAAAGGTCATGGATAACACATTCCATCATGAGAAAATTGAAGGATGGCTGATGGTTTATATTGATGATATCATCATATTCTCTAAAACATTTGAGGACCATCTTAGACACCTGTGTAAAGTGTTCTGTAAGATGGATGAGATAAATATTACACTTTCTTTGAAAAAATGCTAATTTGGTTTTCATTCCTTAAAAGTGCTTGGTCATGTTGTCTCAGGTTTACAGATATGTGTTGACCAAAACAAAGTGGCAGCCATACAACAGGTGAAGGCTCCAACCACAGTTAGAGAGCTCCAGAATTTTTTGGGAATGTGTGGATACTATGGACAGTATATAAAAAATTTCCAAGTCATAGCATTACCCCTTACCCAATTGACTAGGAAATATGTTGCTTTTGTCTCAAAAAGTGAAAGACGAGGAGCTTTTGACACTATGAAACATTGTTTGATGTCAGCACTGATTCTGGATTTACCTGACTTTAATCAACCATTTGTGTTATACACTGATTCCAGTTTTATTGGTCTTGGTGCTTCCCTCCATCAAAAACAAGTGATGAATGATAAAGTATCAGAAGTAGTAATTTGTTATATTTCAAGAACTTTGATAAATAGTGATTTAAAATATGGTGCCACTCAACTAGAGTGTTTAGCAGCAGTTTGGGCTCTATAGAAGCTACATTATTATCTGGATGATCAGAAATTTGAACCTGTCACTGACTGCAGTGCAGTTAAATCCCTCTTAAATTTGAAAACACCTAACAGACATATGTTCAGATGGCAGCTAGCTGTTCAAGAATACAGAGGGAGGATTACAATAATAATTAGGGCTGGTATTGTTCACTCAAATGTAGACATGTTATTAAGGTTACCTTTTCAAAATGATAAATCAAATCCTGCATATGTTCCTGAAGAGGAGATATTTCATATTCATGAAATCTATGTGGTTGATATGGAGGAAGAGCTATTACAGCTTATTCAGGATTCATATGATAAGGACACTGACTTAAAAAAAGTTATGTAACATATTAAATGATCCAAATAGTGCTTCAATACAAGAATTAAGTAAAACCCTTCAACCAAAGTACCAGATGGCTTTTAGTAAAGGTAAATTTTCAATTGATGAGGGATATTTATATTATAGAAGAAGGTTGAGTAATGTTATTTTTACTCCTCATTCTATGAAAGAGATCATTTTGAAAATTTGTCATGATGACATCTTGGCTGGAAATTTTAATCTTGGAAAAACAATGATCAGAATTAAAAACACTGCTTGGTGGGTTAATATGTCTGAAGACACCAAACTATATGTTGAATCCTGTGATTCTTGCGAAAAATCAAAAAGATTGACCAGTAAAAGAGCTGTATTAATGCAACATATTAAACCTCCAGATGCAAAATGGCAGATAATAAGCATGGCATTTGTAACAGGATTACCAATTGCTGGGAAAGATAGTTATAACTCTTGTTGGGTTTTGTGGACAGATTCACATAAATGTGTAAATTTATCCCTACTCACAAGGATGTTTCCACTAAAGAATTAGCTTTCTTGTGGTGGTCTCATATGTCTAATACTGCTGGTTTTCCTAAAGCCATAATCTCTGATAGAGACCCTAAATTTACTTCTGAATTCTGGATTTCTCTGATGTATTTTTGTGGCTGTGATCTGAAATTTTCTACTTCCCATCACCCCCAAACTGATAGATTAGCTGAAAGAATGATCAGACTTTAGAGGACATGATAAGAAGGTATTGTGCCTTTGGCATTGAGTACAAAAAAAATGACAGATTTACTCATGATTGGGTTACCCTACTTTCTGGTTTGAAATTTGCTTAGAATAGCACTGTTCATTCTGCTACTCAGAAAAAGCCTTTTGAGCTCTGGCTTGGATATTTTCCAAACACTCACCACACAATATTTGGGGGGGACTTGCTAGCAAGTCCTCAACTTGAAGTCAGATGGAACTCAGACTGGACTCAGGCTGAAATTTAATTTGAACTCATCTTGAGCTCTTAACCAAAAATGGATGAGTCCGTGCTGGAATAATAGTGAAAGTTTAACAAATAATTTATAGAAATAATGAGAAGGGAAGATTAATAATCTGATCCATTCACAGAATTTTTTTCATCAAACTCATTTTCATTTTCATTTTGAATTTCACTTGATCATTAAAAATACTGAAAATTATACTATTTATTTCAAAAACATCACTTTAAACCTCTCTAATGATTTTATTCTATTTTTTTTTTGAAAAAATAGAAACTAAGGTCAGTGGTTCTTTATAATGATAACTCCTTTTAAGCAAGAGTTTGAAGCTTTTATTATTTAATTTACACCATATAACCTGATTTTTTTTTGTATTTTTATTCTTTCCAATTATGAAATATAACCAACATATTTTACTATTACATTTAAAAATAAATACAATAAACTCATAAAATACATAAGTTCAATAGTTTAAAACTTCTTTAAATGTTTTGTTCTAGTTTTCAACTTTTTGCTACAATTTTTCTATTATATTATTTATTTATATCATGTATAGTTATCAGAAGCATTCTGTGAATTCTTGTGTAAAAAAGCAAAATAGTATTTCATTACCAATTATTTTACTATATTACTTTCTTAGTCTTATAGTGCATTGTAAATCAAAAATATAAAATAAAGATGTATAAACTATTGGTTTGAGTTCAAATATATCAATAAAAAAATATCAATCATTTTCCATATTGGCAGAATAGAGCTGTAGATTGAGGGGGTGGACTCTGATGTTTTCCCAAAGAACAAAGTTCACTCTCCATTTTTTACTACCTCAATGGACAAACTCTCAATCTATCCACACAAACTTTTCTGCCTTGTCATTTCTGTTAATTCTATTACCACTCCCCACCCTTTTATTTCCCTCCTGGTACATTTCCTACACCCTTTAAGCTTCAAAATCTAAGTTTAAGCCCTCCTCACTACTCCCCTCCACTCTATTTTCACTTTAAATACAACTCCACCCCTTTTGCAACATCTCGCTTACCTAACATTACCCTCAATTACCCAAATAACCTCCATTAGCTCTCACCAGCCTTTCTCTCAAATTCTCAAAATATTACTCACCTCCCCAGTCTATTGTCCACATCCCTCAGCTCTCGCTTACCTCCCCTAGCCCTTTCTCACCTTCCCAAGACCTTTCCAGCCCTTCACTCACCTACCCCAGCCTCCCCCAGTCCCTTACTTTGGCTGGCAATGTGAGCGACGTGCTGCATAGACCAAGGAGGGCTGGGAAAAGTGAGTGAGAGGCTTTTATCACCTCCCCCAGCCTCCCCAGTCCCTTAATTTGGCGGGAGATGTGAGAAAGGTGCTGTAAAGACTAAGTAGGGCTGGGAGTAGTAGGTGAGAGGCTTTCATCACCTCTCCTAGCCCTTTAAAGACCCTCTCTTGCCTTTGCCAGCCTTCCCAAAGCAGATTAGGGGCTTTTATAACCTCTCCCAGCCCTGTAAAGCCCCTTCCTCACCTTCCCCAGCCTTCCCCAGTCCCTCAATTTTTCTGTGTGAGGTGAGCAATGAGATTGGAGAGGTGAAAAAAGTGCTGGGGAGGCAGGCAAGGGCTTGGAAAGTAGCCAACTTTTGATAAACTTGAGAATAATTAATATGTATAAATTAGAAATAACAAGAAATAAAATATTGAGGAATTATAAACCATTCCAAGTGGTAGATAAAGTAACTAAATACATATTTCAGAATTTGAGTTGCTTGTCTTTACCAAAAAAATGTGGCCAAGTGTTGAGAAATGAAGATATTTGTAGGGAAGAAACATGAAAAAAGAAAAATATACAAAGTAAAATAAAACTAAATAATGACAGTGAGCTGGGAAAGTTGAGTGAGGTTCTGGGGGAGGTGTGAGAAATAAAGAGAAGAGAAGGGAGAGGGGTGGAAGGAGAGGAGAGTTGTTTTCTCACTGTGAAGGGAAGGGATAGGGTAGAAAGGGTAAGTAGATGGCAAGGTTAGCAACAAGATAAGGGGAGTTGAATAGGAAGGAAGATTGAAGATAAGGGAGAATCAGGGGAGGAAGGTATCAGATGGAAGTCCCACTTGGAATTCTACCAGGAATTATTTCAGGAAGGAAAAAAAGCACTAGACCTCTAGTGCACACTTTTTTCCTGCTGTGAATATTTTTTGAACTATTAATCAACTGTGGTTCAATGAAGGTTCAAATCAGTTTCAAGGTGTTTTCAAAGTAAATTCAATATCTCTTCATGATTGTTTCATCAGCACTTCAATGTGTTCTGAAAAAGATATGAATTAGGGTTCAAGGTTGCGGACTTGCTAGCAAGTCTGCCCCCCATATTGCGTGGTGACTCCTGCCCAAATTTTCAATAGGGGGTATCAATGTTCAGGGATCTGCAATTAATTTAATTTCGGAAAATAATCTGCATACCCCAATTATCTTCCGCAATTATTTTTGCTAATAATTGGGCTATTAGACACTTTACGTGTCAATTTTCACCTCTTATCCAACATTTTTTTACTCAATTTTTCATAAACAAATCTTGGAAAACTTTCTGTCATAACCACATCTTGACCTACATTCTTCCATAACCACATCTTGGACTACTCTCTGGATATGCCTTCTACCTTGCTTTGCACTGCCATTCTCATCCCATCCTGTTCATTCTATCCGCTCAGAAACCCTCACCATCTCATCTGCTTATTTCTGCTACTTTTCATCTTCATTCATATTTTAACATGCCTCATTGTCCTAGATCTTCTCAAAGGCAGCCATCACCCAGTTGTTCTTCAAATCCCACTACTCCCTCTTTCCCCTGATCATCCGAGAAATCTAAGACTGTTCAATTAAAAAAAGATGATCATATCATTCTAATCAACTGGCTGAAAATCAAATCTAACTATGATTCTTGTTTTGGTACTGAGTATGCAACTAAAGTAAGAAGGCCCCCAGCATCAAAAGTTAATGGCTATCTTCTAATGGAAAATAAATTACGGAATAAGACCAAGGGAAGGATTGATCTTTTGCCTAAACAGATGTCTGAACGCTTCAAGCATTACAAAGCCAAATACAAGAAGGAAAAGGCTCTTTCATCTTCCACTGGTTTTGGGGTTACCAACATTGATATAACTAAGGGTATCAAATCCATAGACAATAAACTTGAATCTTTATGTCCTTACTTTAAATAGATGGATGCAATTTTTGGAGAGCAAGCTGATGTTAATCCTGTAAAAATTTTGGATGGAGAAGATCCTATCTCTGAACATGATGTTGAAGCGAATCCTTTCCCATCCTCTTCCTCCACTCAAGCCTCCCCTCATTTGAATGAGACAAATCTAGATAGCTTTTCTGTAGATCCTATTGATAATTTAACCCAACCAAATCTAACTCAGGTCTGTTTCTTTTTTCTTTTATCTTATCAATTCTACTTTTTTATTTACTTATCTCTTTCTTATTTCTTAAAAGGCTGACGAAAAAACCCAGGATCCTCAATCAACTGAGTCTGAAGGTAGTGACAATGATGAGGAGGAAAATATGACCTTGAACAAGAAGCGTAGGGCTTCAAGTAGTCTAAATTTCCACTCCCAAAGAAGAAGAAAAAGTGATACTTCATCACAAACCCCTTTTTTGTCTATGGAACAATTTTTAGAGAAACGTGATGCTGGTAAGTGATACCATACCTCTTATTACTTTACTCTGCTTTTCTTCTACTTTATATTAATTTTTATTATCACTCTAGAACAAGTGGAAATTTCTAAAGAGACTCTAAGTTTTGAAAAGAAGAAATATGAGCTCTCTTTAAGGAAGGATGATAGGCTACAATATTTGGAAGAGAGAAAGTATGAGCTCTCTTTATGGAAGGTTGATTGGGCCCAAGATTTGGAGGAGAGGAAGTACAAGCTCTCTTTACAGAAGGATGATTGGGCCCAACATTTGGAGGAGAAGAATTTTTAGTTAACTCTAAGTATTGAAAAATCAAAAAAGAGGAGAAAACACTCAAACATCAAAACCTATTAGAGCAGATGAAATATAAGTTTGATCATGAAGAAAATTCAAAAAAGAAAGATTTCTTGATAGAATGTGTTAAAGCTAATAAATATGTTGAGGAAATTGAAAGTTTAAAGAAATTGTTGGACAACTAGTTTTTTTTATTTCTCTCACACTTCAACTGTTCATATGTATTTGTACATAAAATTTACAATAATGTCTTGTATTTCATTACTCTATCAATCATTACTTGAATTTTTGTATTTTAATGTTAAATATTCTTTTTTTAAATAAAATTTTCATGTTTCCTTTGAAAATTTGACGATCCCCCACCCCTGGATTTTTTTGAAGTAAGGGGTGGGTATCACCAAAATTCTTTCATGTCATGAATCTTGAAAGTCTTATATGAAACTTTGCCTTTACTACCCCCTGAATTTTACCGGTATCCCCAAAATTCTTACATGTCAAAAATTTCACAAGTCTTATTAGAAATTTTGGAAATACCCCCCCTGGATTTTATTGAAGTAAGGGATGGGTATCACCAAAATATTTACAAGTCAAAAATTTTACCTGTTACATTTGAAAATTTGCAATACCCCCCCTACATTTTATTGAAGCAAGGGGTGTGTATCACCAAAATTTTTACAAGTCTTCAATTTTGAATGTCAGATTTGAAAATTTGGCAATACCCCCCCCTGCATTTTATTGAAGTAAGGGGTGGAAGTCATCTAAATTTAATATAATTACATAAATTATTAAATAAATATCTAATATATATCAATTTCCCTAGTTTAAAGTAATGACAATCCCTCAAGCCAAAATGCAGACCAAGTCGAGAAACATAAGTTTGGGACTTTCTACAGGTATAGGAAAGAGGAACCCCATGAAACAAATAAATGTTATCATGATTACCTGTTATACAACACAAGGTCGATGGCTCATCACATTATTTGAGAAAATTGATATATAAAAAATATTTATTAAAAATTTATGAAAAAATATAAAATTTTCAATGACAACTCTAATCCCCATACTTTTTGAATCTAGATAAAGTTTTTTTAAATCAATTAACTTTAAATTCTTTCTTTACCTTGTTGATTCTTTGAATCAACTTATGACTGATTTGAAATGAGCAACCAAGATGTGTGAAATCTTGACAGGATTCCAAACCAGGAGGAGCTTTGGTTGTTTTATGATTATCCTGAGAAGTATTCCAAATAGTTTCAATGATACCATTTCCCAAACCAAAATCAATGATGCACCGGTGGTCTGGAAAATATAAACCATGTCCTTTGATTTTAGCTGAAGATGGTATTGGTTGGCCAGTTATCATATTGATATATGAGAATATTCCAAAAGTAAAAAAATTGGTGTCATTTCTATCAATATGAATCTTATTGTAGGATTCTAAATGAGTAAAAATAACATTTGAAAATAAAAGATATTCATGGCTTATATCTTCCCATTCGGAGTCACACCAATTCAGTATTCCAACTTTGGTTGCAAGCTCATAATTTTTTTCAAATGCTTTATTACAGACCTTTTTGGGTCGAAGAGCAAGAAAAGAGTTAAAGGCAGGTAGAGTGTCCCATAAGCAAAAGTCTTCATCTTTTTGAGCTTTAGTGATATTCTTGAGCAATGAATATATGCCTATATAATTAAAATAAGTGAAATGATATTAAGAATGGAACAAAAATTATTATACATACCAAGAGAATATCCTTTAAGAAAACCAAGTCTCCAACCAAATCCAATCATGATACCACCCAAGAAATTTGTATTCCTCATAGGTAACAGAACCAAAACCATTTGATAAAGAGTTATGATAAGATCAGATAGTTGATTAAAAGATTCATTTTTTACACCATCAAATGAATGAACTTCCAAAATGAATTGAGCCTTATAAGTATTACTGATAACTGCAACAACTCAATAATCTCCAAATTCAGTTAGATATTTGATATCTTCTGGTAATTTTTTTGGATATTGATTTTTTTTATCTACTTTAGTTTTATGAAAAAAAATGTTTGGGATATGACAAAAAAAACTTTCACAGAGAATTTTTTTTTTCAGATATCTTTTCTTCTGATGAGACTGATTATATTTAATTTTTTTTTGATGATTTAGAAGATGATTTTTTTTTTCAGATATCTTTTCTTCTGATGAGACTGATTATCTTTAATTTTTTTTGATGATTTAGAAGAAGAATTACTTTTTTTCAGATATCTTTTATTCTGATGAGACTAATTATCATTATTTTTTTTTGATGATTTAGAAGATGATTGTATTGAAGTTGATTTTGAAGAAGATGATAGAGATGATAAAGATGAAGATGATAAAGAGGATAAATGTCAGCCAGGCTATTCCAGGAGTCCAGTAAATGATATATAAATTATAAAACCTTAAAGAGTGGGTAAAACTTGTATTTAATGAATATAACTTAATATTTTATTACATAATGAAATTATATAAGAATTTTATTATATACAAATGTTACATTAAATTTATTGGTTATATATATTTTTATATACAATTAAATTGAGCATAATATAATATATTCTACAAATAATGGCGCATTTTTATATATTTAATAATTATAAATTTATATTTAATTAATTAAAAAACATATATTATAATTACAAGTGTAAATTTGATTTATAATATATTTAAATTAATTACTTAAATTTATATATTAACTAATACCTCTCATATGACACTAAACAATTATTAAGGACGCTTCTTTTGACCCTTAATTGTGTTAGAAAAAACAAATAAATTAATTTGAACTAAATTGAGATTAATTGATTGTTTTGTTGCGTCAAATTATTTTTTGTTTCACTTAAAATGTCCTCTAATCAGGATTTACCATCTGTTGGGAATTATATTTCTCATAGTTCCTATGTTTCCACTCTTGTTTAGTTATTTACTATTGTCACTTACTGATTTGGGGATTAATGGCGGGGAAATTGGATTCTTAATTGGGCTTTTAATTAATTGTTTCATGTTTTTCTCTATATTGTTATGTTTCATTTACTCTTTTTGATATATTTGTTTTATTCCTTTCTAATCATTGTATTTACTGATATAGTAGCGCTTCAGAGGACCCATTGCCTATAAAAGGGCCTTGGATAATCCCCTGTAGCCTTATCACTTATTATACACTCAACAATTAAATACAATTTTTATATTACGTTTATATTCTTTTTATTAGTAATAAAATTCTAATTAAAATTTTATATAACAATTTAAAGGTTGCTTTAAGTCTGATAGTAATTATTTTGGTTGCCGCGCAGAACTCTTACTTAAATAATATTAATATTAATAAAACCAAGTTGTTGTCACCTCCCAGCTCACTTATCGTTGTTTTTCTCTCAATAAATTAAATACTTTTATTAAATTTTATTTTTTTTATTACCCATACTCCTTTCCTCCTTCTCCTCCTCTCATTCCTCCTCCTATTTTCTCCTTCTTCTAGACGACCGGCCGACAACTGAGGGCCTTTCCAAACGACGACGACGATCGAAGCCTGGCGACAAACGACAAAACGCACGGACCACCTAGCAAAACGAAACTTTTGCCGCGACTGTGTTTCGAACTTGGGTTCGACATCTTAGGTTTATATAATATTAATTTTTATATTATTTTGAAGTGATTTTTCAATCACTATAGTAAGTTCACCTTTGCACCTCTCACTCATATTACTATATTTTTATTGCAATAACAGTGATTGTGGCTTAATTGCTGATTCACTGAGTGTAAGTGTTCAATTTTAAAAAAATTTTTTTTCCTAGTTGACCATTATAGAGTGTTAAATCCTCTTAGTCCTAGAAGAATTGACATTATTATTAATACAAATTGAATTATTAATTTAATTTTTTTTTTATTAATTAATTATTGTTAATTTTGGTTGACTTAAGACATTGTGCTTAGTCCCAATATATTGCCATATTTAATATTGGTAATTAATTGGTTGAATTAACTAACTTGTTATTCCCAATTTAAACTTGCAATCCATTTTTTTAAAAAATTAATTTTTTTAATTATTACTTTATATTGAAAGTTATTTTTTCTATAATTTAATTAATTAAAAAAATTTTTTATATTATTTGGAGCAATTATTGACTAACTTTGATTATTTTTTTATAAAGTACAAAGTAAAATATTAATCTTCCCACTAGTATGTCCAACAATTTGACAGAAAAAATGGATAACATGCAAGTGGATGAAATAGAAATTGACTATGATGCTGACACTGTAAGTTCTTCTAAAGTTGGTCATAAAAAATCTTATGTTAACACAAAGAATTCTCATACTGCAGGATGTGGAAATGACAGGAAATGCAAACAAACCAAACCCCCTTCCCCCAGTACCACAGAAGGAAGTAAAGCCTCTAGTGCCTCAAGAAGGTCTTCCAAAAGGCTTCAAAATAAAAAAGCTTCCTCTGCCACAACAAATCAGCAACCTCTCCAGTCATATAAAAGAGTTGAAGACAGAAAATATGACGTACAAAGCAAAGGTAGACACATTGTGGGATCAGGTCCAAGAACTCAGGAACCAGATTCAGGCCCAGGCCCCTCCTCAATTGCCTCCCAATCAGCTTCAATTTCAGGCTCAACCTTCACAGCCACCCAGCTCAACCATCCAAAATCCAAATACTATGGAAGTAGAGTAATGGAAATGGGATTATCTAATGAGTCACTACCAACAGAATGTGCAACACCCTCCTCATCATCAGCCTGGCCCATCCAGAACACCCAATTTCCATCCACCTCCTCATCCCTACCAACAAAGCAGGAGAAAGAAGGCCCAAGCACAATCCCAAACCCAGTCCCAGGGGAAGTTTCCTCCTCTGCCATGGTAAGTAATTTGTTTGATAGTCACTTGGGTATGTTTTCTAATAAATCTTCTTCTGCAGGTAATATTATTGAACATGGTGAAAGAACAGTTAAACCTGTTAAAAGACAGCTTCCTGTAACTAGTAGCCCTATTGATGTAATTAGCAAATTGTCATTTGATGAACCTTTACATTTAACTTCTACATCTTTAATTAATCCTTCTCTTGCAATTAAAAATGATTCTGTTCCCCCTGAAATCTATAACTTAATTGAAAAAACTTCTGAGGAAATTTTGAAAGATACCCTTGATTTTAATATTGTGAAAGACAAACATGTGAGAGATGTGTTAATCCATGAAAATGATAGATTAAATAATTTACACTTGCAATGTAGAGTGAGTTCTTCTGTACAAGATACAGCTTATTTAAAAATCAAAGAAACCTTGAATATTGTTCTTAGTCAACAAAAACAAATAAGAAGTGACCATAGAGCTATCTCAGATAGAAATATCAGTCTGCATAAGACATTGAGTGAATTGAAACCCCTTATTGAGGAAAATTATTCATTCAAAAATGAAATAAAATCTCTACAAAATGAGTTGAAGAAACTAAAAAATGACTTCCATACACTAAGTACCAAACACTCAGTTTCTGAGGACAGAAATGTTCTATCTCTTGCAAAAGTGAATGACCAGATGTCTGAAATTCCAAGAATAAGAAACTATGTGTCTGACCTACAGGAAAAGTTCTCAACCTTAAGCATCAATAATGAATTAAATGAGATTTCTGCCAGTAAGCTGCATAAAAATAAAGGGAAAAAACCTGAACAAAGTTCATCCTTTCTTCCTCATATTTCAACCATTAAACAAACTGACAATGAGTCTGTAAAATCTTTTGCTACTAGCAAAAAATCTTGTGATGGTCATGCACCAGCTGTTTCTGTAAATAATGAAATTTCTGAACACCTGGCTAAACTTCAGGAATTATTACTAATGAATAATTCAAACCAAAAAATGGACCATCCCAGTAGTCAGAAAAATTGGCCTAAGTTAGACCAATATCCTACCTTTGATGGTGATTCTTCCTCTGATTGGCAACACTTTATCCAAAGAATTGATAATTTAAAGAGATCTTATAAACTACCTGATGAGGAAATTGTTTCTAAGCTAATTTCTTTATTTTCCAATGTAGCCTTGATGTGGTATGAATCTGTCCTCTTAGATAACAATCATTATACATGGAATGATTGGAAATCCTTGATTGAGAATCAGTTTGGTGGTTCAAAATTCAGGTTAGCTCAGCAAAGACTGTATGAGAATACTAGATATGTATCCTCCTCTGTTGAAAAGCCCATTGTTTTTCTGATGAAAATAACTAAAATCCTTAGAGCAATTGATCCAAAGATGGATTATGATATTTGGAGAGATAAAATCTTGTATAAATTACCAAATTCTCTTAGGGATTTGATTGTTGCTAGAACTGAGCATGTAAGGGAAAATTCTTCTTTCATTAATATCTGTAATGAAGTACTACTCAACCATAGATATGAACCAAAGAATTACCTTAGTAAATCTTATAATGATCAGAATAAACCTTCTATAAAGCTCCCAGAAAAATCTGGTAAACCTTCTGCCCCAGTTGCACCTAAAAAATATGCAACAAATACTTGTTATAAATGTAACAAACCGTGGCAGAAGGGTCATGTTTGTGACAAGAAAATTCATCTTGTTGAACAAAATGAAGACACTGATGAAGTTGATCTTGATGTCAATAATTCGTCCAGTGACTGTGAAAGTAATATCTCCTATGACAATGAATCTGTTAAAGATGTTTTAATGTTGGAACATGATGTCCATTATTTAAATAATATATCTGAAGATTGTGTATTGAATTTATCTTCAGTAGAAAATGCTGAGATAATTAAAGATATTACTAACAATTCTATTCCTATATCCCCTTTAAAGGCACCTGTTATCATTAATGGTAAAAATGTTGATGTAGTTCTTGATTCTGGTGCTGGAGGAAGTGTAGTATCTGAAAAAGCTTTGGCTTCAGTGGATAAGGAATATTTGTGTAAATTATTGCCTATAACTTCTGAAAAATGGAGAGGGTATGGTTCTACCTTATTTCCTATTGGCAAATACAAAACCTCTGTATTCTTCAAATATAATGGTGGTTTTGTCAGAGCTATTTGTGAGTTTGTTGTCATGAAAAATGATAATTTGAGCAATTGGTTTATTATGGGAAATGATATTTTAACCATGTTTGGTGTGAAACTGGACCCAGCAAATAATTGCTTTACCTTAGGAATGAATGGGAAAAGAAAATTCAAAATTTCTTCTCCTAAACCTTCTGGGCATTTGTTGAAATCTTGTAACTCACTGACCCACTGTAAAGGTAGAACAACAACTGAAATGGATGATTTATTACATGAAATAAATACCGCTTCTTTTGGTGATCATTTGACTAATGAACAAAAGGATTCTATTGTTGCCTCTATTACCTCTTTCCCTATGGCTTTTGCTCATGGTTCTCATGTCTTGGGAATTGTTCAGGAAGAGATGAAAATTACCTTATCCTGTAATTTGAGTGATATTCCTCCTTCCCTTAAGAAAAAACCATATCCTGCTTCTCCATCAAAAAGAAAAGATATTGAAGATAATATTGAAACATTATTGAAAATGAATATCATTGAGAAAGTGGATGTCACCCCCAAATATTGTGTCATCTCCCCAGTCTTAATTTCTTATGAAAAAGATAAAGCTAGATTATGTGGAGATTACAGAGCTTTAAATACTTATACTGTTGATGATATTTATCCTTTACCCAGAATTAATTCAATACATGCTACCTTGCAAGGTGCAAAATTTATTAGTTGTCTGGATGGTAATAAAGGGTATCATCAAGTTCCAGTTGAGAAAAATTCTCAAAATTTTTTGCTTATTGCTACTCATATGGGAATATATAAGTATGTTAGGATGCCATTTGGCCCTAAAAATGCTCCTTCAGTTTTCCAGAAAGTCATGGATAACACTTTCCATCAAGAAATTATTGAAGGTTGGCTCATGGTTTATATTGATGATATTATTGTTTTTTCTAAAACTTTTGATGAACATATGATTCATTTAAATAGAGTTTTCCAAAAAATGGATGAAATCAATATGACCTTATCTTTAAAAAAGTGTAAATTTGGTTTTCAATCTTTGAAAGTCCTTGGCCATGTTGTGTCAGGCTTACAAATTTGTGTAGACCATAATAAAGTTGCTGCCATTCAAAATGTGAAAGCACCAACTTCTGTAAGAGAAATCCAAAGTTTTTTAGGTATGTGTGGCTATTATAGACAATATATTAAAAATTATCAGGTCATAGCCTTGCCTCTTACAAAACTAACCAGAAAAGATGTTGCTTTTCTCTGGAATGATGACTGTCAAAAAGCTTTTAATACATTGAAAAATTGCTTAATGTCAGCCCCTATATTGGCTCTTCCAGATTTTAACAAGCCATTTGTACTTTATACAGATGCTAGCTTTATTGGTCTGGGTGCTGCCCTTCACCAAAAGCAAATTATTAATGATAAATCCTCAGAGGTTGTAATTTGTTATATTTCAAGAACCTTAAGAAATAGTGAATTGAAATATGGTGCCACTCAATTGGAGTGCTTAGCAGTTGTTTGGGCTCTTGAGAAACTTCATTACTACTTGGATGACCAAAAATTTGAGTTGGTAACTGACTGTAGTGCTGTGAAATCTCTCTTAAACCTCAAAACACCTAACAGACATATGTTAAGGTGGCAACTTGCTGTTCAGGAATATAGAGGAAGGATGACTATTATCCACAGAGCTGGAAATGTTCACTCTAATGTTGATATGCTCTCCAGATTGCCTCTGCCAAATAATGACTCCAATCCTGCTTATGTACCTGAGGATGACACTGTTCATATACATGGTATATTTATAGTTGATATGGAAGAAGAGTTATTACAGTTAATACTGGATTCATATGATAAAGATTCTGACTTAAATAAATTAGTTACTATTTTGAATGATCCTAAGAATGCTTCAATTCAATCATTAATAAAAACTCTTCCTGCAAAGTACCAAAATGCTTTAAATAAAGGAAAGTTTTCTATTGAAGATGGTTATATATATTATAGAAGGAAGCTTACCAATGTAATTGTTATTCCTCCTTCAATGAAAGAAACTATCCTTAAACTTTGTCATGATGACATATTAGCTGGTCATTTTGATCTTGAAAAAACATTGATTAGAATCAAAAACACTGCATGGTGGGCTAATATGTCTGAAGACACAAAATTATATGTTGAATCTTGTGATTCCTGCCAAAAATCTAAAAGGTTAACAGGTAAAAGGGCAGGGTTATTACAACATATTGAAGCACCTAGTGCTCCCTGGCAAATCATTAATATGGATTTTGTCACTGGTCTTCCTGTTGCAGGTAAAGACAGCTTTAACTCTTGTTGGGTAATAGTTGATAGATTCACAAAAATGTGCAAATTTATTCCAACCCACAAAGATGTATCCACCAAAGAATTAGCTTTCTTATGGTGGTCTTACATGTTTAATATTATTGGTTTTCCAAAAGTCATTATCTCTGATAGGGATCCAAAATTCACTTCTGAGTTTTGGACCTCTTTGATGGATATTTGTGGCTGTGAGTTAAAATTATCTACAGCTCACCATCCTCAGACTGATGGTCTAGCTGAAAGAATGATTCAAACTCTGGAAGATATGATTAGAAGGTATTGTGCCTTTGGTTTAGAATATAAAGACAATGACAGATTTACTCATGATTGGGTCACTCTTTTGCCTGGTCTTGAATTTGCATATAATAGCACTGTTCATTCTGTCACTGAGAAAAAGCCTTTTGAGCTTTGGTTAGGTTATGTCCCAAACACTCCTGCTCAAATTCTCAATAATAAATTACCTAAGTTGGAACTACACCCTGGTGTAAAATCTTTTATGCAAATGCAACAGCTATGCAGAAAACATGCTCAGAGTTGTATTGATAAAGCATTTGAATATGAAAAGAAAAGATGGGATAAATCCCATAAAGAATACACATTTAACAAGGGTGATGAAGTGTTGATCTCTACTGTCCATTTCAATTTACAAGGTAACCACAAATTAAAAGATCCTTTTGTAGGACCATTTGTTGTTAAAAGAATGGTTGGTGATAATGCAGTAGAAGTTGTATTGTATTCTCCATATGATAGGAAAAATCCTGTCTTTCCCATTTCTTTGCTTAAACCTTATACTTCCAACAGTGACTTATTTCCAAAAAGAAGGGGAAGACCTAAGAAGAACCCTCAGGAAGTCACAGAAACAGCAGAAATTGATAAAATTCTCAATGATAGAATTATCACTTCTGAAAGAGGTACTGAATATTTATTGAGATATAAGAACAAATCATCTGAACATGATGCATGGATACCTGGCAAAGAAATTTCAAATCTGCCTGCTCTGTTGAAAAAATACAAAAAGAAAAAATCTTAGCATTTTTTTTATTGTTTTTTTAGAGTGAGGGAGTGTCAGCCAGGCTATTCCAGGAGTCCAGTAAATGATATATAAATTATAAAACCTTAAAGAGTGGGTAAAACTTGTATTTAATGAATATAACTTAATATTTTATTACATAATGAAATTATATAAGAATTTTATTATATACAAATGTTACATTAAATTTATTGGTTATATATATTTTTATATACAATTAAATTGAGCATAATATAATATATTCTACAAATAATGGCGCATTTTTATATATTTAATAATTATAAATTTATATTTAATTAATTAAAAAACATATATTATAATTACAAGTGTAAATTTGATTTATAATATATTTAAATTAATTACTTAAATTTATATATTAACTAATACCTCTCATATGACACTAAACAATTATTAAGGACGCTTCTTTTGACCCTTAATTGTGTTAGAAAAAACAAATAAATTAATTTGAACTAAATTGAGATTAATTGATTGTTTTGTTGCGTCAAATTATTTTTTGTTTCACTTAAAATGTCCTCTAATCAGGATGTACCATCTGTTGGGAATTATATTTCTCATAGTTCCTATGTTTCCACTCTTGTTTAGTTATTTACTATTGTCACTTACTGATTTGGGGATTAATGGCGGGGAAATTGGATTCTTAATTGGGCTTTTAATTAATTGTTTCATGTTTTTCTCTATATTGTTATGTTTCATTTACTCTTTTTGATATATTTGTTTTATTCCTTTCTAATCATTGTATTTACTGATATAGTAGCGCTTCAGAGGACCCATTGCCTATAAAAGGGCCTTGGATAATCCCCTGTAGCCTTATCACTTATTATACACTCAACAATTAAATACAATTTTTATATTACGTTTATATTCTTTTTATTAGTAATAAAATTCTAATTAAAATTTTATATAACAATTTAAAGGTTGCTTTAAGTCTGATAGTAATTATTTTGGTTGCCGCGCAGAACTCTTACTTAAATAATATTAATATTAATAAAACCAAGTTGTTGTCACCTCCCAGCTCACTTATCGTTGTTTTTCTCTCAATAAATTAAATACTTTTATTAAATTTTATTTTTTTTATTACCCATACTCCTTTCCTCCTTCTCCTCCTCTCATTCCTCCTCCTATTTTCTCCTTCTTCTAGACGACCGGCCGACAATAAAGATGAAGATGATAGAGAAGTAAGGGGTGAATCTGAAGAAGAAGACATTTTTTTGATCTAAAAAAAATTTAAATGTCAAAAAAAAAATTCAACACATTTTTTTTATAAAAAAACTCACCTAATAATATCTTTTAAAATAAAATTTAAAGCAATTTCCTTTTAAAAAAAATGAAAAAAAATTTTAAAACAAAAAAAATATAATAATTTTCAGTAAAAATTATTTCATAAAAAATACAAAAGAAAACCTGAAGTTTTGTTATAAAAAACCTTCACAGAAAATCCTGACAAAATAATTTAAAAAAAAAATAAAAAATTAAAAAAAAATCAGTAAAAGAAAAATCAAAACAAATAAATAAAAAAAAAAATTAAACTCAGTAAAATTATTTGGAAGAAAAATTAAAAATTAAAATCTAAACCTTTTTTGTTTTGTAATTTACAGGGAAAGACCTTAACAGAATGTAAAAGATTTTTTTTTTCTAAAATTCTGCCAAAAAAAAAAAATACAAAAAACAAATTTTCAGTATGTTTTTTTAGAAATTAGGTAACCCCTCTTTAACTCCCATAAAAGTCCCCTTTCCCCCCCTTTATTTCTCTGAAATCCCCTATAAAATCCCTCCCTCCTTGCCTCAAAACCACCCTAGAATCCCCTCCTTGCCTGCCTCAAAATCGCCCTGAAACCCCCTCCTTAATTTCTTCAAAACCACCCAAACTCCCCCCCCTTTACCCCTCTTTATATGACCCAAACCCCCCCTTTCCCCCCCTCTTCAGCTGCCTCAAAGGCCCCCCTTTTAGGTCCACTCCCCTTAAACCACCTCTAGCCCCTCCTCCTTCTTAACAAACAATTGTTAACAATCATTGTAGACAATCCTATAGTACTAGCTATAGGCCTTGACCAAGGGAGTTGGAGAAAAACCAGCAAGAAAATCCCCTGTCCCTTTAGAAAAATAGAGTGAGATTTACTTGCTAAAGTAAGTTGGTTCCTGTTTTGCTAAAGCCCCTTTTCAACACACTTGACTGCTTGATGAGCCAAGAAAGTAGTCACCAGACGGACTACCAGACCAAAGAACTGGAATGTAGAACAATTTCCACACCAGAGACAGCAAAGATACTTGATGTAGGCTGCAAATCCACACCAGAGACAGCAATAATACTTGCTATAGCTTGCAAGACTATAACAGAGAAAACAGTCGCCAAATTTAAGTTAAATGAAGAACTCACTTGCAACAAACACAGCCAAATTGTGGCCAGAAAACAGTGAAAACTGAGTGAGGAACAAGGATATCACCTCCGGATGGTTGTATTATAATTAAGGTTGCCCCAAACTGTCTTATTCACTATTTACACACAGACCACTATCTAAGAGCCCATGCGCACCCACCAATCTGGCGCCTGTACCCACCAAATTGAATAAAAAACCCTCCTGAAGTGCTCCCCAACCTTCTAAAACAGAGGCGGGCAGGCCGTCTGAAGCGGCGCGGCCTCCCTGAAGCCAGAAAACCAATAAAAACAACTAATCTACTTAGAAAAATTAGCTACAACTACTAAAACCTTTAAAACACGGAATTTCACTATAACAACATTGTGACATGAAATATAGAGAAAAATTAACTCTATCCAATGGTACTAAGCACTTGACCCTAGGACTTAAGGTTAGCCCGTAAAACACGAAAAACAAAATTAAACAGCTATCTTTTATGAATGAAAAATGAGGAAATGACCCCTTAAAACTTAGAGTATGAAAAATGTCTACAAGACATAAAATATAGAGAAAAACTGGGGCTATCCAATGATAGTACCCACATACCCGCAGACCCGATATCCACAGAATAAAACCAGAAAAATACCCAATTCCTTAACAGATGTCAATTAAGACATGCACAAACAGCGCCAAATCACGCAACAAAGGCCACTGCCAATGTTGGAAGACCACATTGTTTGTTAAGTAAACAATCATCAGTAATTGTTTTTTAAGTAAATGAATTGCTACCAATTTTTTTACTTAACAAATGATTGTTACAGATTGTTTGTTAAGAAGAAGGGGGAGTAGAGACGGATTAAGTGGAGTGGAAGGGGGGGGAAGGGGGGATTTGAGGCGGCTAAAGAGAAGAGAAGGGGGGAGGGTTGAGGCACCTAAAAAGAGGGGAAGGGGGGTCATGAGGCACCTAAAGAGAGCGGAAGGGGGGTCATGAGGTACCTGGAGAGGGGGGAAAGGGGGATTTGGGACAGGTAAAGAGTGTGAAATAAGGGGGACTTGAGGAAGGTAAAGAGAGGGGAGAAGGAGTGACTTGAGGCAGGTAAAGAGAGAGGAAAAGGTGTGAAATGAGGCAGCTAAAGAGGGTGAAGGAGAGAAAAAAAAAGAAAAAATAGAGAAAAAATAGAAAAAAATAATTAGTCTAACCTTGAAAATAAAAAAAAGGACTTACAAAAAAAAAAAAAAAAAAACAACAAAAAAAAACAAAAAAAAGCAAAATAAAAAAATTCATGATTAGCAAATAAAAAACAAGAAAAAAGAAAAAAAAAGACTTACCTGGTGAGATGAGTTGATAAAATAAAAGTAACCAAAATATTTGAGTGATGTTTGAGGAGAGGATGAAAAGGATATGAGTGATGAATGGAAAAAAAATCACTGACAAAATATGCGATTTCAGAAAATATGTGATTTCATGTTGAGCTGGTGAAAGAAAACCAATGAGCTATCCAAAAAAAAGATATTCACCATAAATTCCAAATAAAATTAATATGCAACAAACCAAAATACCAAACCAAGTGAATAAAGTACACAAAGAGGACATTTGGAGAGTACAAAAAAATAATTTAAAAGGGTGGTGAAGAGAAATGTTGGAGAGTAATAGGCATAATGACAGAGCGAATGCTGGTTGAATGAATGTTTTGTGATTCAAGGTAGGGGAGAGCCGGTGATGGTTCAGTATCCTCTTCTTTATAAATATCATTTCACTCATTCTTTAAATCAGCTAGGATATTTTGGAGTATATTGCAAGTCATGATCTAATGATTTGCAGTTTTGATCTCCAATTTTTTTTGAAATTGGATTATGAGCTCCCAAAGACTAGAAAATTGTATCTTTAAAATACCAATAGCATGTTCAATTTGTACTCTTGATTGGGCAAGGTGAAAATTAAAGGCAGTTTTGGGGTCACTTTCTAAACTTGAACCACGGAAAGCAGGTATAATGTACTTTCCACTTGCATATGCTGAGTCTGCAAGGAGGTACTGAGATTCTTCAAAGCATGAGTCAGGGGTTTGAGAAATCCTCATTCTTTGGAAGACAGAAGAGTCATGACATGAGCCAGGGAAGCCACTATGAAAAGCAATAAATTTTTTATTGACATTGCATACAAGTTGAACGGCAATAGAGTATCTAGGAAGAAGATAAAAAGTTAGTTTATAAAGGATGAGAAATTGGAGAAGATTTTGAAGAAACCTTTTTTTGTGATCAAAATAATGGTTGCCATCATGAGCAGGCTTTTGACTCAAAGGTATAGTTGTGCCATCAACAAATCCTACACAGCCAGAGAAACCTTCAGCTTGAATTACTTGAGAGGATTCAAGTTGCTGTTCTGGAGTTGGCCAAGCAAGTGTTTGAGACTTGAGGGAAAGGATAGCAATCATACAGCTCTTGGTGTATAATATCACGTTCCCATATCCTATGTTAAAGAGATTATCCAAACGTCTTACAGAAGCACTGTTTCCATTTGAGCCAAAGTGACATAGTGCAACAGCAAGTTGGATGGCAGGATTACGCTTTTTGTTATGGGAATTGTTATGAAATATAGGATGATCGGAGATGAGTTGATAAAGTTTGAAGAAATAATTGTGAGAAGTTCTAAAAAGTTGGGTGAAGTTTAAATGAGGAATGTTGAGAATGGAAGCCAGATCATATTGGGGATCATGATAAAGATTTGGCCCCCTGGTGATGATGTAACACTTTTTGGAAAGAAAACACATATAAGATAAAGTATCTTCCAAATCAGAGTCATATTTATAGTAAAGAACTAAAAGAAAAGTAATAGCATTCATTGTTGAGTGAAGTAGCTTCCTAGTAGAGAGGTGTTTCATTGTTGCCGGTGGAAGGGTTATGTGATGAGGGAAGTGGGAATTCACCGCCAAATGTGCAGTTAGGGTGTGTAGATAGAAAAAAAAACTTAAATGTTTGTCACCAAAATTAAGTAGCATAGAGTGAGGAAAGACTTAAGGATGGCATCAGCAATTATGAGTCATGTGACTTTCTTGCAAATCCATCATGGATGAGATGAGTTTGGGATCAGGAATTAGGAATGCCAATTGGGGTATAAGAGGCGGAATAATGCATTATTGTGGATTCCTTGTCCACTAGCCCCAGGGCTAGTGGATAAGAATCTTCTGCAATTAATAATGTCTGATCCCAGGAAAAAAAATTCCTGATCCCTAATTGCGGATCCCTGAACATTGATACCCCCTAATAATAGAATACCTAAATTGGATTAAAATCCTGGTGTAAAATCTTTTCTTCAAATGAAACAACTTTGCAGAAGTCATGCTCAAAAATGTATTGTAAAATCATTTGAATATGAGAAGAAGAATTGTGACAAATCCCATAAAGAATACGCTTTTAAAAAGGGTGATGAAGTACTGATTTCTACATTCCACTTCAATTTACAAGGCAATAATAAATTGAAAGACCCATTTTTAGGTCCATTTATTGTCAGAAGACTGGTTGGTGATAATGGAGTTGAAGTTATCCTTTATGCTCCATATGATAGAAAACATCCTGTTTTTCCAATATCTCTTTTGAAACCTTACACATCCAATAGTAATTTATTTCCCAAAAGGAGGGGAAGACCAAAGAAAATTCGTAATTAAATCACTGAGACAGCAGAAATTGATAAGATTCTAAATAAAAGAATAGTTACTGCTGAAAAAGGTATAGAATATTCATTGAGATTCAAGAATAAATCATCTGAATATGATTCTTGGATATCTGGGAAGGAGATATCTAATCTTTCTACACTGCTAAAGAAATATAAAAAGAAAAAATCATAGAATTTTTTTTATTGTTTTTTTTTAGAGTGAGGGAGTGTCAGCCAGGCTGCTAGACTCACCCAGTAAAATAATTAATTATTTCCTGGGATGAAGCCACTTCTTTTTATTTTTCTATTATTATTTATTTTATTCTATTTACTTTAAGTTTAAATGTAATAAATTAACTAGTTATAAAGAAGTAAATTTAGTATAAATTTAGAATTAATATTAATTGTCCTATATATTTTATTTTTATTTTTCTAACACCATGCTCAAATGACAGTTTAAAGGAAATAAAAATTAAGATATTAAAATAAGAAAAGTTTTTTTTATCTATTTGAAATATAATTTAAAATAAAAATAAAGATGTATAAAAAATCAATTTACTTATTTAAAAATAACAAGTACTGGAATTTTTAAATAAATAAATTTCTTTTTGAAACATACAGCAAATATAATATTCTAAAATATTTTTTTATATAAAACAATTCTATAATTTAAAATGTTCTTTCTTCTGGAAACTTTTTTCCCTCTCTCATACTCTTGTATTTAGAATATTGTACTCCATCATTTGTCTCTCCTTTGCCTATATAAGGCCTCCCTTTCTGGTTATTTTTGGTCATTCTTAACTCACTCATTATTTTACTTAAACATTTACTACATCAAATATTTATTACTATTCTTTATTACTTAGTACTTAAAACATTGTAATTCTAAATTATAAATTATAATAATAATTAAAATCCTTTTACCTCTTTTAAATTGAGTAACTTAAATAAAAAATAACCCATACGTACCTTTGCCTTTGAAACCCTCAAACTCCACCTATCACCACCATTGGACCTCCATCAAAATCTTCTAGACCAAAAGGACTCATTGAAACCATGCTACAATGTAAAATTTTCCATGAGTTGATTATTTATGAACTATTGTTGCAAATTATGGTCAAGATCTCAATCAATCTTTCAATTAGTATATGTTGGTGCATTTGGTGGTGATTCCAGTCAATTCATTAACCAATGTCATGACATTTATTTATTTTGCTACTGAAAATTTACTGAAACAGTAGTAGATGCTCTTAAGCTATAATATTCTGGATTACCTGGATGAGATTTTTGAAAATAAGGAATGCAATATTAAAAGAAGTCTTATCCAAAATTGTTTTAGAAAAAATGATAATAATCATAATCAGAGAGGCTACTGTCTTTCAGAGGCCTTAAGATTGATTAAGGTAAAAAAAGTATTTATTTCATCTCCCCTATCATTTAATATATTTCTAAGTTTTAATTGACCCTAATGGATCACCTAAAAATAATTCTCTTACCCCATAGGTTCCAATAATCTTGGTTCTCTGTGTTAATTACTTATTAATCCTTCAAAAGTTATGTCTCACAAAAGGTACATACACACATCTATAATTTCCTGTTTTCTTCATGCCCTGAGATAGGTGAGATTTTTAAAAATATGACAAACAAAATAAAGTACTTAACCACTTAAAAATTAGAGAAATATTTTATCTCTCTAAGAAAATTAATGCAATACAATCTTTCACCTGACAACCTAGAAAATAGAGTATATCTTGAATAGAAGAGAAAATTATTGAGTGGTGAGAAACAAATATTTTATTACAGGGGAATAAAACCTGGGGTTAGAAAGGAAATTTACTCACCTGATTCTTTCCCAGCTTCACCCAAAAAAGTTGCAACCAATACTTTTTTTAAATGTAATAAGCCATGGCAGAAAGGACATTTTTTTGAAAAGAAAATAAACCTTGTTAAACAAACTGAGGAGCCTGTTAGGATTTGGGTTGAGGGGAAAGGAAGGGGAGCATTATGGGAACTATGCATGGAAAGAGGCAGAAGGAGGTATATTACATAAGGGGGTAATATATGGGGCAAGTGCTGTGGAGTTTTCCTCATTGGACAACTTATATAGTAATACAGTTACTTCTTTGTCTCTCACAGTTGTAACTCTCACTGTTGTAACCCCAACATAGTCAGTCTAGTTAGCCTCACCGCTCAGTAGCATATTCAGTCCTGCCTCAGACTAGCATAAGCACTAGTAGAAGTCTGCCCTCTTAGGTCCTAACATTTTTTCTAATCTCGAAATGGCACACTAAAAAATGATTATGAACCCCTCAGGACAACCAAATGCAGAATTTCTCTCTGCAATGCAAGAAAAGATGGCATGCTTCCAAGAGCAGAACTCCAGACTCATGTAATATCTAGTGGAAGAAAAGCCCTCATACCACAACCTCACCAAAGCAGAATTGGATGCTTCAAAAGCCAAAGCATAGGTACCATTTGCCACACCAGCAGCACCTGTAAAAGGCCCAAAGATTTTAGTTCCAGAAATATTTGATGGAAAAAGAGGCCCCTGTTGTGGTACACATCTTGAACTAATGCGAAAATGTCCAAATTCACAGCAAGTGCAACAAATGGACTGTTAGGAAGGATGGTTACAAAAGTGCAACAAAGGGGTTTTAAGAAGTGCAGAAAAAGTTTACTCTTCATGCACAGTTTTTATTGTAATATGAAAATATAGACTACGGAGAGCAAAAACTTAGAAGGAGTTGTATACTAGACTATAGGACAGGAGTATGGTATGCACTTAAAGAAAATATTGCTAGCGCTAAAGAAATAGTATAGATTTAGGAGGCAGCATCAAGCAAGGGTATAGGTTTCAAACTTAGATAAATGCAACAGCATACCCATTTTCAATAGGAACCTGTAGGAATTCTTAAAAATGATGCTAGAAGAACAGGTGATTAACAGGCAAGTCTAAAAGCAGAGCTCAATGATAAGGAAATACAAGTAAGGCTCTAAATAAGGGAGGGTACTTTCTTAGTGCCAAGGGTTTCATGGTTAGTGGATAGTCATATGGTAGAGCACATTTCCATAATAAGTATGAAAGGAGGTATAGTACTTATTTTGAAGCTAAGGATCTCAGGAAGAGTTGGGTATGTAAAGATAAGTGTAGTGTAAGGTGCTAATAGTAGATTATTGTCTTGATTATGCAAACAATATAGGAATGGTCTCATACCAACACTGTACTTAGATTACTGAGATAGATAGATTACCGTTTGATACACTTGGGTAAGTGTTGAACTTGTGGAGGAAATTCAGTAGGGAAAGAAGGCATAGGGAAAGGAAACTAGACATACAGTGAGTATATATATAAGAAAACTCACTTATTGAAAAGTGTGTCAAATAGATAGACTTGAAAAGTTTTGTGTGAATATAAGAGTATTTTATTAGATTAAAAGAAACATAGATATATTTTGTTTTTGTGTGTATAAGTAGGTGTACATATCCAGAAGTAGTGCTGTAGAGTTATTTTATTGCTACATTAAGGATAGTATTAGAGATAGCATTTCATATGGGAGTGAATGAGAGTACTAATGCTTACTGAGAATAGATCTAGCAATAAGTAGATTACTTATATTTTAAATATATTAATTCTTTTCTTTTAAAAGTCTCTTATAGAAAATTCCCTTTTCTCTTCGTTTCTTCACCACCACACTTACAGTGTGATTACACTGTCTTTAAAATTAGAGTGGAAGGCACTTCTTTCTCAAGTTAATTTTTGATAGGAGAACCAACCCATCTTGGAATTGTGTCTAGAGCTTAGTATTATAGAGCTCTTTCTTTCTACAATTAGTGTACCAACAGTGGAAACCAAATTGTAAGTGTGGTTTATTTTTATTAATTTTTTTAGGAATTTGTCAAAGAGGATTTAATTCATCCAACACTTCAAGAAAGAGCTGTAGGGTCTACAACAAGTTGATTAGATAAAGCTGTTATCAGAGGATAGCTTAGGACTGTATTGAAAGAATATAGTCAGTTTAGTTTTTTTTGTGTTCAATTAATTTTTAAAAGACTTTAAAGTTAGACAGAGAAGTATGGAACCTACAGCAACTACCTCTAGAGTTACTCTGGAAAGGATGAAATTTCCAAACTCAACGGTGTTTTTACCACCAAGGGTTGAAAAAATTATTATATGCAAGGATGGAAGCTTTCAATTCACAGAGATTAAAACTAAAAAGTTTTTAAGGAAGTTCCAAAAATTGTAAGAGGTTCATGGGACCTTGGATTATGATATGGTGTGGCAAGTGTTGTTTTTTGTTGCAAATGAGTGCAAGGATGATCTGGAAGAGATGGATAGTCATGAAAGTTGCAAATGGATGGCACCAAAGGTGCAGATGCTATAAAGATGGCAGAAAGTTACTGAGGGAAATAGGTTCACAATCAAGGATCCAGATATTTTGGTAAACAAGGAAAAATCTAAAGAAGGTATCAGAGACCCTAAAAATTTCAAAAATTTCAGGCAAGATTCTGTTCAAGTAGTATATTATTTGGTCAGTAAGGAGTATTTTAGTGACACTAAAAAATTTCTACCTTGGTTTTGTGAGGCACTAGATCCTGAAGTTGAAGATTGGTCAAAGAGACATCTAGAAAATTACCCAGGATTAGAGGAAGTAGAAACAGCAGTGGAAGCTGAAATGAAGTTGTGTTGGGTGGAGTTCCAAGAAGCTAGGGTTTATTTGGAGTATGTAGAGGTAATAGAGGTTTCACAAAGCATAGGATCACCTTCAGCACCAACTCCAAACATAAAAATGTTGGGAAAGGATCCAGACTCAATGATTTCTAGAATTGAGGAGTTGGAGAAGAAACTGAGTGACATGGCTAAACCTAAGCCTTGATTTACATCTTAACCATTGTGTTTTTCTTCTATGGTATGCTATTATTGCAATAAAGAATGTAATACTAGGATGAGATGTAATGCACTTCCAAAGGATAAAGAAGACAGGGTGGTTTTTGAGGATGGGACGACTATAACTCTGGAGGACAGTAAAAAGCTTGTCATGGATAAAGATAAAGGGATGTAAGCAAAGATCATTCATAATATTAACAAGAAAGCTATGGAAGGGAAATCCAGTAAAGGTAGGGAGCTAGAAAAAAAAGACAAGAATGCAAAATCAGTTAGTTTTTCAGCAACTTGTGTGGTATTTCATACTTCTCTGCATATCTTAGATTCTGAGATATTGACCTTAAAATTTGAGCCTTCTTTTTTGCACTACTCATAGCACATTCTTTATGTATTTCACTTGCTCCATTTTCAATTTCACCCAAATTCCACTTTACTCTTTCTCACTCTATTTTTTCCAACCTTTCCATCAATTTAAGTTTCATCTACTTTTTTTCATGCCTTTCTGATATATCTCTCATTTTATCATGATGCAGAGTTCAATCTATATAGGAGTATTCTCTAATTAATGGTGGACTTATTGAACCCCTTGTGTTGTAATTTTCACTATCACTCCTCAAATTATAAGAAGATTATTAAAAGAAAAGTTGGAATTAGCATTGGGTTTATTCAAATCTCATGCCCTTTAAACTCAATATTATCCTAATAAATGCCTATATTTCCCACAAAAAGTTTTGAATTTTGTTCAGTGGTTGTTGAGATATTGACCTTTAAAGTTGTGCCTTTTTATTGCACAATTTTACTTTTTTTTATATTTGATATAACATGCTTAAAAAATAAAGCTTCTGAAATGCCCATATCATGATAATTTGTATATTTGTAACAGTCATTTTTCATTTCCAAAGAAATTATCAAGTGTACTGATTTCATTTGCACTCTTGGGGACTTTTTGGATTTATTTTGGTACACTCTTAGAATATTTTTGGTTTAGATTTTATTGGGCTTATTGTTGTGGGATTATATTAAAATAAATGAGTATTATATTTTTATAAAATTTATATAAATATATTAAGTTTTTTCTATATCTTATAGAATCATGTTGACTCAAATCAACAAAAATGAATAAAGCTTTTTATCATTAAGGGGAAAATCATCAAACAATATGAGCTCCTCCTGGTTTGGAATCATGTGATGACTTCACTCATTGCAGATTTTTTTTCAAATCAATCAATACTTAATAAATAGGGTAAGTAAGGTAAGGAAAGATGTTTTTTTTACTTCTTAACTTTTAGGTAGAAAAGCAAAGTATGGGATCTATGAAAGATTTCAATTTCTCTTTCAATCTCATTAACTAATGTAGGAATCATTTAAAAATTTCACTTACTTAAAGTTTAATACCATCAGGCTGTGGGCTGTGCTACATGTTAAAAATTTATTGTTGAAAGTGTTCATGTCTTTATTTATGTTGATCACATTTATTTTCATGAATTCTTAAAAATTTAACTTTGATATTTGCTTTTATTGAATTGTATATCATTAATTTATGATTTTAAATTTAAATTTGGCAATCAGGATTCCCTACTAGGAGAAAAATCTTGAGGAGGCAATGCCATTTTTCTTGACTTGGGAATTAATAAAAAAGTTAACAAAAGAGCATATTATTGTATCTTATACATATAAAATTGAAAGTAATATAAATTTTATATTAGACATATAGAAACTTATTCACTTACATGGATTCTTTTTTGATTAAAAACACAAAATATACTATGTACCAGATTTTAATAATATCTAATTAAACTTTGTTAACAAAAAACATCACCAAGTAATGAAAAAAATTTATACTTAAAGCCTATCTTGGGAGTAAAAGTGCTGGAACACTTAAAATCAGTAAAAAATTCCATTTCTTTTTTCTATTAAAGTAATTTTTTCCAATTTGATCAGGGCTCTGACTCAATGAAATAGATGTACCATCAACAAAACAAATACATCAAATGATACCCTCTTCTTGAATAACCTGAGATTCTTCAAGTTGGTCTTCATTGGTCAGACAAGAAAGAAATTGAGAACATAAAAAAAGAGTAGAAGTTATTCATTTTTGGCATTTCTACTAATTGAGCCATACCCTAAAGAGAATTTTTTTTCCAAGCATTTTGAGGAAACTTTGCTACCGTTGGAGTGCCAAATGACATAGTGAGAAAGCCAATTTAATTATAGGATCATGTTGTTTTTTTGAGAATCATTGTGAAAAATGGGGTGATCCTGTATAAGCTTGAAGAATTTAAGGAAACATTCCTGGGAAGTTCTGAATAGCTGTCTAAAACTGGGATCAGATGTGTTTAGTAGTGTCTGGATGGTATACTAAATTGTATGAAGTACTTGGGGATTTCTTGGAAGAAGGTAAAATTTCCTGGCCATTTTCTATAAAACAATAAAGTCTTCTTCAAGATCGGAATCAGAATCTAAGAGGAGATCAAGAGCTATGAGACTGATTGCTTGATGTAGTTTATCACTATTTTAGAGTGAGGAAGGCATGACTCTTATATGGTAAAAAAATGTAAATGATGTACAATGTTTTGAGTTATGAAGTTTTATGCTGCTGAGTGCTGCATATGAATCTGATGATGCTTACAAATCAGTGAAATGGGAGTTTATGGCAAAATCTGCACTTTTACTTAAGAAAGTATAGATTTGAGTGAAATAAGTGACTTATTTCACTTTTAAAATACACCAGTGTTGAGGCTAGTGTGTTTTGGAAATTTGCACTTAAATAAGTGGGGATTTGTAAGTGTGAATTTTCCCTGAACTGACACCCCCTTTTAAAAATTCTACTATAGCTTGAATAATTTCACCTTTGAAATTCAGCCCTTCTGACATTTTCTATATCTGTTTTCACTGTTATTTGACTGCAATTGGCTGTGTTTGTTGAAAGGTTAGCTCTTCATTTAACTTAAATGTTTAACTGTTTTCTCTGGTGTACCTTTTAACACTGCATCAAATGTTTGTTTCATCTTGGAGCACAACAATTGTGCAACAATAATGCAACAGTTAAGTAACAATTGTTTTTAGCACTTAAAGGTCTTAAGTGAGTATTAAGCGCATAAAAAATTTGTTTTGTAATTGTTGCACAAATTTTGAGTAATTTTTCTGCCCCATGGCAAAAAAAAATGTGCTGTAGTGTAAACCTACATCATGTATTATTGCTGTTATTTGTGCAAAAAGTGCACTGTTTTCTGGGTTCTGGTGTAGACTCTGTCTGCATTTCTGGATATGTCTTGTTGGTTCTCAGTGGTCTTCTAGTGGCTACTGTCTTGAATTTTTAAGCAGTCAAGAAGTGTGTTGGAAGGAGTATTGTAACAGTCTCTAATTTGCTGTAGCAAATTAATCTCACCTGGTATTTCTCAAAGGGGAAGGGGGTTTTCTTTCTATTTCTTCTCTAACTCCCTTGGTCAAGGCCTATAGCTAGTACTATAGGATTGTCTACACTGATAGGAGCTGAATATCTGTTTAAAACTGGGAAGATAGGTTTAGGAGTGCCTGGATGGTTTTTTAAGGGTATGAAGTACTTGGGGCACTCTATTGAGAAGGTAAGATTTCCTGGCTGTTTCTGTTAAAACAGGAGATTCTTTTTTAGAATCAGATACAGACTAAGATTCAAAGAGGTGATCAAGAGATATGAAATTCATTTCTTTATGGAATTTATCGCAATTTGAGAATGAGGAAGGTATGACTCTTATATGATATAGAAATGTAAATGTTGTACAATTTTTTGAGTTATTAAGTGTTATGCTGCGGAGTGCTGTGTATTAATGGGGTGACAAACTATAGTTCAGTTTTGAAGCTGTCAAAAAATTTGAAAAAAAAATTCATTTTTGTTATCCTTTTCGGATGTCCCTGTAATGTTTTCAGATCTGGCTGCACAGGGTGAGCTGAAGCGGTTGAGACAAAATCAGAAAAAAAAATCACAAGCATTTGGGAAGAACAAAAAACTGAGCTGCAACTTTTTTTTTTTGACAGCTTCAGTTCATGATGTAAGTTTGGAATGAAAGTACAGCCAAGTCACAAAAGCTTGCGGAATTTTCGACGAAAAAATCGAAGTTGTTCTCACCAAAAAATGATTTGCCTATTCATAAGTGTCGGGGATAGGGCGGGGGTACTTCTTTTTGAATAGGCAAATCATTTTTTTGTTGGCGAAGCTTTTATTTTTTCATCAAAAATTCCGCAAGCTTTTGTGACTTGGATGTAAAGGGGGAAACGACAAGGAAAATAGATCAAGTGACACAAAATAAATCGAAACCCTCAAAAAACTCTTCCGCTAAATTTTTTGTCTTGAAAAAAAAAAAAATTTCAATTTTTTTTTTTTTGATTTTGTTTTAATCGTTTGTTAGAGATAAGCACCTGCTAACAGTTGACAGATTATTTTTTTTTGGTTCAAGTATCCAAGTGCACTTGTAAAGTTTGACTTGCAATTATCTGTTTAATATTTTGAGGTTCCTCACATCATCATCATTGCTTCATAACCTCTTTACCTTTTTAATCATTCACTAGCCTTACATTGTCCAAGTATCTATCAAATAGAGGGAGAATGAAATTTGATAATTTTACAAGTTATCCTTTAGGTCACCATCTTCCAAACTTATTGAAATTCGTTATCCTTATTGAACTGTTTCGTGCTTCTCTTGTGTTGTCGAAACCTACTAGCGGTAAAAACATACTCTCATCCTCATCCAACCTTGATCTAAGTTTATCTTTACAGCCTCCTAGCAGCTGTTTGAATGATGTCATGGATAAGTGCTATGGTACAAGTGAACCATCAAGAATTAGGGATGAAAATTTCAAAAAAAATGAATATTCAAGCATCAATCCTGTTAGTCATCCAGAAATGTAGTTCGGAGTGACCAAATAACTCACAATAATATCGATTACTTCAGCAGGGCTCCTTTGAAGGAGATGGAAGTGAAATACCTTACAATCAAGAAGGGCCATCAGCTTCATCATTCCCCTTTGAAGGTTATCATACAGAAATTATGAATCCACAGGTGGTGGACGGTCATTCCATTCCAATGTATTCTCACTGGGTTTGTTAACCTTTCTTTAACTCTAAGAAGGCAGTACATTAAAATTTTTATTCAGGGTAAACAACTCTGGCCATCCGGACAGATTTCATACGACAGTATCCTAAACCCAGAAAATAGAATTAATCTTCCATACCACCACCCTAATGGTGCGAAAATTGCTACCTCTTATGTTTAAACAACTAAAGGGTTTCAGATTGACAATTTTTCTCCCGTGCCGTTCCAAAATCTTTATATGTACGTATTTTAAATACATTTTGAGTTGCTAGCATATATGGGTCTGAAGTCAGCCGGTAAACATCTAATTTGGCTCGTCACAACAGAGTAGATACCCCAACGAGATTGTCATTACGACTTTCTGACTTTCGTCCGGAAGTTATGAAATCTGGCCAAGGACATGTTCATCCAAATACAGTATATTTTCAATGGGTACGTTGTTCCTATTTTGAATTTGTGATATCAGATCGCTTATTATTATTTACAGGACCACCAATCCTTGCCATGCCCTAAAACTGCTGCACAGGATGGTAACATGAACCTTGAACAGGGAATGAAGATGTCTAATCATCATCCTGTTGAAGAAAGTTCTGGTATGCATCATCTTAAAAAAGCAAATGAACTACATAATGCCAATCCTTCCCTCTTACCGAGCCAAAATCCTCTTATAAATCAAAATACTACCGTTGGAAATTCTTTACAAGACCAAAGTGAGCCAAGAAAAAAAAAGGCCAAGAATAAAAAAGCAGAAAATCAGTATGTAGTTTATATACCGTTTATGTTTCTAATAATATAGATACTAACGCAACAAACATAGTAACAGATTGGACACACAAATTGCGTCATCATTCTTATTTGATAACTCCCATCCAACAATTATGCAATCTGATTTGGGACAGGCCGATTACGGCGCAATATATCAATGGGTTTGTTTTTTAAATCTATATTCAGCAAGAGATGATTTCTGAAAATGATTTTTTAGAATGGCGAATTGTGTGAATACCGAGAATTTGTTCGACCTGATGAAGACATAAACCTTGCTCGGAAAATGAGATCTCCTGATCCTCATCCTACTAGCAAAAACCCAAGAATTTATCGATGCAAAACATCTGAAGAGTTTGAAAATGCCATCCATTCCTTGTCTTCATCTCAAAATCATCTCATACCTGAAAATAGCGCAGGCGGAATAACACAGGAAAAACCTGTAGTAAATGAGGAAGGGACTGGTTTAAATTTTAAAGAGAATTTTAACTGGCGTCGAATACCTATTGGATGGCTTAGTTATGTAAATTTGCGTGCTAATACCTTTAAGATAAATATGAGAATAAATGATATGCTCGCAACACTTCCAAGTAAGTGGAAACAAGAAATAAGACGGTCTGAAAATTCTCAGATTTCCAAGCTGCAAGAATCCGTGGAGGTAATTTTTCTAATGTCCCACAGTTTATTTACCTATCCACCAGGCAGTAAACTACATCCAAGAAAGGAAGGGCCAGTTGAAGTTTATCGGATTTATCATGATGGGATTGATGAATATTTCACTCCTACGTTAGAACAGGATTTTGATTTAACACTGGCGAAAATTGCTCAGCTATTAATCTTTCAAGATGTTCAAAAAATTACCCATGGACTTAATGATTTACAGCCAAAAAATGCTGGAGGTGCTCAAGAATCTGCTCTTTACTGGAGGATTTATAGCACAACCATGCAGCTGATGGAACAGGGTCTACATAGATCTATTGCAATCTGCTGCGCTCAATATGCCAGCGATTTTTTATATGCTCTACCTAAAAATCTTCAAACGTCTGAAAAAAAACGAGAAACCTATGAAAGGCTTAATCTTTTGATGAGAGAATGGCTTGAAGCAGCAGATAGAGTTGAGCTACAAAAAATAAAAGACCAACCGATAAAATGCAATCTTAATTCTCTTACAATTCCAGGGGTAGTAGTGGATCCTGAAGTGCGGCATCGATATATTTTCTATGTCAAGATTTTTGGTCAACTGAATAAAACGATTTCCAATTTCAAATTCTTCTCTAAAGATGCGAGAATTATATATAATACCATACTCATGAAGCGATACAAACATGATCAGTTGAATCTCCATTGTGGTGACTTGGAACAGTTGGAAATGAAGTTCATGAGTTTATTTCCAGTTCAACTGGAGCGGCTTATGAAATCAAAATATGTGATTAGTGAAAAACGTGATGTTTATATTAGATTAGCAGATTCTCCCATTGTAAGGTTTAAAGGGTTTTCCGAGATGTACCTGGAAAATCAAAGGATGTATCGCCCTTACAAAAGAAAAAGGGGTCAGAAAATGTAATTCCTTAACTTGTCAATACAACTAAGTAATATCAAATATCCTTATGTAAATAACCAAGACTCCCATCCCACCACTTCATATCTTAGATCTCCTTAGCTTTTTTATTTTCACCTGTGCATCTAGATATAAGTTTTTAACAAAGATGAAGTGCATACTTCATGTTAGTAAATAAAAAAGAATGTAAATAAAATAATAATAAGAAACAGAATATAACATTACCTGATAATAATTAAGAGCAAACAGAGATGGTAAAAATAATGGGTTTTACAATCTATGTATACTCTCAACTATGATCAGGATCAGTTAAATATTAATGTAGGTTTCAACAAATATAATGTAATTATGTTCAGAGCATCTACGCCCATTCCATTAAATATTCAGTATCTATTTTCACTTTACTTGGCATAATTGAAAATGAAACCACCATGCAATAGGGGGTGTCAGTTCTGGAAAGTCCGCACTTGTTTAAGTGTGGATTTCAAAAACACACTAGCCCCAACACAGGTGGATTTCAAAATGAAATAAGTCACTTATTTCACTCAAATCCACACTTTCTCAACCAAAAGTGCTGATTTCACCACAATGTCTCATTTCACTGATTTGTCAGCATCATCCCATTCATACACAGCACTCAGAAGCATAAATCTATATAACTCAAAACATTGTACATAATTTACATTTTTATACCATATAAGAGCCATGCCTTCTTCACTCTCAAATCATGATAAGCTACATCAAGCAATGACTTTCACAGCTATTAAAATCCTTTTGGACTCTGATTGCAATCCTGGTTCAGATCTTGAAGAAAATTTTTGGTTTTTATGAAAAGTGGCCAGGAGACATTACCTTCTTCCAAGAAAACCTCAGGTACTTCATACCCCCAAGTACACTATCTAAACAACTCTTAACCTATCTTTACCCATTTTTAGACAATTTTTTAGGACTTTTCAGGAATGCATCCTTAGAATGGTTATTTTTATTTGCATATTGACTTTGATTTTGAATTTTTTGTTAAAGTCTCTTTGTTTTCCTTCATCAACTCAAGATGAAATCCCATATTTTCTGCAATTCCATAATTTTTCAGTCATTCTTTTTTTCTTTTATCACTCATATCCATTTCCTCCTCTCCTCTTTCATCCCTGAAATAATATGAAGTAAATTGTTTTCTCAACTCATCTCTCCAGGTAAGTCATTTTTTCATTTTGACTTATATATTTTCTAATTAATTTTTTATTTTATTTTTATTTTTATTTTCTTTCTTTCTTTTTTGTATCTAAATTTTTTAGTAAGTGATTATTTTTTGATTTTAAAGGTAAAATCAAACTTTTTTCTTCTCTCCCTCTTTTCTTTCTTTTTTAGCTTCACCATCCTACTCTTCATCCCTCCTTGGCATGGTCATTATTCCCTCTTAAACCTTTACCCTATTTCACTTTTTTTTGGTTCCATGTGATTGAAACACATACATTGCACATTCTTTAAGCATTTCACTTGCTCCATATTCAATTTCCCCCAAATTCCAACTTCAATCTTTCTCACTCTATTTTTCCTACCTTTTGATCAAGGTAATTTTCATCTCCTTTTTTCCATGTATATATGATATATCTTTTTTTCTATAAAACTTTCACACTTAAATATATGTAGGACTCATATATTAGTAACAATGGACTTACTCAAATCCTCATGTTGTCATTTTCATTATCACATTTCAAGTTTTTGTAAAATTTTGAAACATTAGACCCAGAATTAGGTTTAGGTTTATTTTAATCTAATTTCCCTTCAACCAAAGACTCTCCTGAAGGCTAACTTTTACTTCACACAAACAGATTAGAATTTAGTTCAGAGGTTGCTGAGATATTAACCTTTGAGGTTGAGCCTTTTTTTCCCATTTTTACCTTTTTTCCTTTCATGTTTTTATATAAAAAACTAGAGTTAGGTTTACTTAAATCACATTTAACTTAACTAAAGATTCTCCTGAATCCTATCTTACATTTCCTACAAGCAGGTTTGAATTAGGTTAAATGGTTGCTGAGATTTTGACATTTGAAGTTGAGCCTTTTTTTCCAAATTTCACTTAATTTATTTCATGTTTTTATATTGCATAGTTTGAGAATAAGGCTTCTGAAAATTTTATCTGATGATTAACTAGGCTTTTATCTTTCTCTTGTTGGAATTTCCATCATCACTTTTCAAGTTTTAATGAAATTTAGAAAGTTAGAGTCAGAATTAGGGTTAGGTTTATTTGAATCTACCTTCCTTTTAGCTAAAGATACATCTGAAGCTTATATTTCATTTTACACAAACCAATTTGAATTTAGTTCAGTAGTTGCTGAGATATTGACCTTTAAAGTTGAGCCTTTTTTTCCAATTTCAATTTCATTTATTTAATAATTCATATCATAACATTTACATCATGCATTTATCCTTCCAGATTCCTCAAAACACCTTTCTCTTTACTTGTTATTCTGCCCTTTCATCAAGATACTTTTTTCATTTTATTACCATTTTAATATGCCTAACCCTTCACTCATTTTTGCTACTCTTCTCAGATTGGTCAAAATTTAGTCCAACAAATCAACAAGGTAAAAAAAGAAGTTAAAATTTATAAATTTAGAAACCTTTTGGTAGATCAAAAAAGTATGGCAGTTTGTAAATTCATCAAATATTTATTATTATTTCATAAATTTTTAATAAATAAGTCTTCTATTTCAACTTGTTAACTTGAGTAATGGGCCAAAGACCTGGTGCTTTATGAATGGTAATCATGACAAAATTAGTTTTTAAATGTGGTTCCTCTAGCCAATAGTTGTGGAGAGTCCCAAAATTAGTTTTTAGACTTGTCTGCAAATTTTCTTGAGGAATTTTCATTACATTAAAACTAGTGAATTTGACTTATCATATTTATTTATTTATTAATTTATGTAATTATATTAAATCTTGGTGACACACACCCCTTGATTCAATAAAATTCAGGGGAGGGTGTTGGAAAATTTTTCAAACAGATATAGAATTTTGATTACTTAGATTTATTTATAAATGCAAGTTTTTTAGCCTGGATATTCCCAGGACTCAATAAAAATTACTTATAAACTATTTAAAACATATGTAGTATACATGGGAACAATAAGTAAAGGTAGAAAAGTTGTATACATAGGTGAAATTTATGATTAAATACAATATATGCCAATATAACACCTTATATACACACATATATTCACCTTTTAAAAGTATTATGTACTTAATATTAGGTTTCAATTTGCTAGGGTAACCTTTAAAACCTTGAAAAATAAGGCTACATAATCTTTAAGTAGACTTAAAGCTGTTGTTTTCATTGTTCTATTTAAAAAACAAGAAATGCACTTTAAATCACTCAAAAGTTGAATATATCACCACACAATAAGTGGTGTCAGTTCTGGCAAATCAGCACTTACAAATACATACTTAAATTTGACCAAATCTGCACTTATTTAAGTGCAGATTTCCAAAACACACTAGCCCCAACACTGGTGGATTTCAAAATGAAATAAGTCACTTATTTCACTCAAATCCGCACTTTCTCAACCAAAAGTGCTGATTTCACCATCAAGTCCCATTTCACTGTTTTTTCAGCATCATTCCAATCATACACAGCACTACACAGCATAACACTTCATATCTCAAAACATTGTTGTGGTACGCGCCTCGCAGGTAGTTTGATTTTGGACCAATCAGCTCGCATAGTCCAGGAAGAACAAAGGGGATTCATAGCACAGTAAGAAGTGCTAAACTATAATGCATGTTTGTGTGTTTCAAGGAAAAAGGGAAATAGAAGTGCGGAAGAGGATTCAGGGTCTGTGTGCTTGTATTTTGCAGCAGGATGCGCCACATAATGGGGAATTGTGTGTTATTGATTTATTACTGCAAGCACTGAAGAATATGGACTTATATTTTCCAATCATCGTGTATTACACACTAAGGAAGGCATTATGGCTTAAGGAAAGGCTCAAGTGCAAAGTATACAGCACTGTGGCTAGTGTGGTAACTTACTAAAACAGGTGATATAGGAGGTTAAATATTTGGAACTCAAAGCGACTAGGATCAGCCTTAGATGGAGTCAAACTTGGAAGTAGTGCTGAAACAAACAAAGGTACATTCAGAGGCGCGCATGTCAAGGTGTCAAGCATGAGTGAGACAAGTTAATACTAGTGTTAGTAAGGATAGCGTATGTTTTAGGTGCTGTAGTTGTTACAAGCAGTGTATGTGGTCTACTAATAGATTAGTAACTGTTTTACTAATGTAGCACTAGAGTCAGCGCTGGAGATCCACTAGGGAACTGTGTTTAGAGCGCTTGAAAAATATAAAGAGGGTATCACATCTAGTGATAGAGGAGTATGATTGGACAGATAGTTAGTTAACATAAAAGTAGTTAATAATTGTGAAGTCAAAGATATTAGAATTTTCTGTGATCAATTGTTTGAGAGTATATAGATTCAAAGGATTAACTATTATTAGAGTTATTTTATTGCTATAATAAGGCATATTCGAAGAGAGCGCTTCAAGAGGGAGTAGCTCTGGATATTAGCGCTTGTTAAGAATAAAAATATCTGGATAGTAATACTTATTTTTTTTTTGGATCTTTTAAAAACTCAGTTCTCAACTTATAAACTTTCTAATCACATATTGGTGTTACACATTATTGCGCTGTCTTTAAAAATAAGAGGGGCAGGCGCTTCTTTTTAGAAATTGAAAGAAAGAACCAACCCATCTTGCATTTTGTCTACTGCTTAGTACTTTAGAACTATCTACATCTTATATCATTTACATTTTCACATCATATCATATAAGACACTACGCAATATAGGGGGTGGACTTGCTAGCAAGTCCTCAACCTGAACTCAGATGGAACTCAGATGGAACTCAGACTGAACTCAGACTGAACCCATACTGAACTCTACTTGAACACCCACCTAAAACTGTTCTGCTGAGTGGTGTTCATCCCTGATTGTATGGTTCCTTTATCAATAGCTCAATGTGTGTTCAATCTATGGTGAGTTTGGGTCCAAGGTTGCGGACTTGCTAGCAAGTCCGCCCCCCATATTGTGTGGTGAGAGTCATGCCTTCCTCACTTTCAAATTGTGATAAATTACATAAAGCAATGACTTTCATGGCTCTTGAACTGATCTTGGACTCTTATTGCAATTATTATTCTGATCTAGAAGAAGGTTTTTTCTTTTTATCAAAAATGGCAATGAAACGTTACATTCTTCCCAGAAAGCCTCAAGTACTTCATACCCCCAAGTACACCATCCAAAAATTTCTTAACCTATCTACACCCAGTTTCAGACAGTTGTTCAGGACTTCTCCAGAATTTTCCTTAAATTGCTTAAGCTTATTCAGGATCATCCCATATTTCACAATAATTCTCAAGAAGAACAAAGACATCCTTCAATTCAATTGAACATCACACTATGTCGTTTGGGTTCTAAGGGTAACAGAGCCACTTTGAAACTTTTAGAAAATGTCTTTGATTTAGGGTATGGTTCAGTTAACACTTATACCAAACAATGAATCACTGACATCAACTCCTTGGAATCTCAATTTCTCACCTGGACAACAAAAGAAGAGCGACTTGAATCATCTCAGGTTATGCAAGCAGAGGGCTTCCCAGGATGTATTGGTTTTGTTGAAGGTACTACTATTCCTTTGAGCCAGAAACCTGCTCAAGGTGGAAACAATTACTTTGATTTTAAATAGAGGTAGATTATTTTTAACTCCTTTCATTCTCTTTTAAACTAACACAAACAACTGTATCTTCTTTATAGATATTCAATTTCTGTTCAGCTTATATGTGACATTTACAAAAAATTTATATCATTCTTTGCTGGCTATCCCGGCTCATCTCATGACTCCTACGTCTTCCAAAGAATGCAAATTTCAATTGAACCTGAAAAATTCTTTGATGAAGATCAGTATCTTCTTGCATATTCTGCTTATGCAAATGAAAAGTATGTACTTCCTGCTTTTCAGGGAGCAGCTTCAGAAGACAGTCAAAATGCCAAGTTGAACAATAATTTGACAAAGTCAAGAGTCCGTATTGAAAATTCTATTGGAATCTTGAAAGGCCGTTTTTCTTGTTTAAGGGAATTAAGAAGTCCTCTTAGTAATAAATATGAAATGGAGGCCGTGATCAACTGGATTCTGTGTTGCACTATACTTCATAATCTACTTGCTGACCTCAAAGATCAATAGTTAGAGCGATATGAAGATGAACAAGTTGATTCACCTCCAACTATATCCAACACGTCTATTTCTCAATCAACTAGTTTAAGGGCAAAAATTCTTCCAACAACACTCCCAAATTTTTTAACACAATTTTAATTTTTTTTTCATACTCTTCAAATGATCAATTCACATGTTTTATTCACTGCAAATGGTATTTTTTTTGCATATTTATTTTGTTTTTGAATTTGCTGTTGAAGTCTTATTTTTTTTATCTCTCTGTGTTTTCTTTCATCAACTCAACATGAAATCACATATTTTTTCAGTTGCTCTTTTTTTCTTCACTCATATCTGTTTCCTCCTCTCTTCTTACATCACTCCAAAAATTTCAATTCTATATCTTTTTTCTCAACTCATCTCTCCAGGTAAGTCATTTTTTCTTTTTACTTAATTTTTTGCTAATTTTTTTTTTGGTTTTTTTTTTGGGGGTTTTTTTTTGTAAGTGGTTTTTTTGATTTTATAGGTAAAATTAACATTTTTTTCTCTCTCCCTCTTTTATCTCATTAATCCTATTCTTTATCCCCCCTTGGCCTGGGCTTTTTCCCACCTTTAGCCTCTCCTTGGAATGGATATATCCCCCATTTGGCTGCCTTATTCCCCCCTCCTTGGCTCTCTATAAACTCCCTTTTCTCCCTTTCTCCCCCTTGTTTGTGTCCTCATTCCCTCCCTTCATTCCTCTCCAACCCCCCTCTGAATCCCCCAAATCCTCCCTCCAAATAACCCCCAATCCCCCTCAGAACCCCCCCTTTCCCCCCTCCTTCCCCCCTCCTTAACCCCCCAAACCCCCCATGCAATCCCCCCTCCTATCCCCCTCAAAACCCCCCTACACCCCCCTCATTCCTCCTTAACAATTTGCTAACGGATTGTTAAAGAGGATTGAGGGGGGGGGTAGGGGGGTTTTGAGGGGGAGATTGGGGGGATTTTGAGGGCAATAGGTGGGGGGATTGGGGGGGTTCAGAAGAGGATTGGAGGGAGGAATTGGGAGGGTTCTGAGGGGGATTGGAGAGGGGGATTGGGGGGGGGGGGTTCTGATGGGGATAGAAGGGGGGATTGGAGGGGGGGATCGGGGGGGTATTGGGGGTGTTATGAGGGAGTTTGGAGGGGGGGGATTGGAGGGGATTTGGAGGGGGGATTTGGGGGATGTGGGGAGGTTGGAGGGGGGGGGGGGGTTTGTACAAGGGGTTTGGGGAGGTGGGAGGGGGGTTTGGAGGGGGGAATTGAGGGGAATGGAGAAGGGATAAAAAGAAATTTCACAGTTCTTTTGAATTTTTCTTGAATATTTTTTTTTAGAATTTTAGAGAAAAATAATCATCAAGTTCAAGTGAAATAAAAAAATTCTTATTTGTCTTTTGAGGAATTTTTTTTAATTCAAATTAAGTGAGTTTTTTTTAATGTATAATTTTGGGTATTTGAAAAGTAACAAATTTTTATGTAGAAAAATACATGTCTTTAACTTCAGATTCACCACTTACCTCACTCTCATCTTCTTTAACTTCATTATCATCTTAAAATTCAACTTCTTTTCAATCATCATCTAAAGCATTGACGAAAAGTGAAGAGTATCGAAATAAAAGATATTAAAAAAAAATTCACTTGGATCAAATAATTGGCCATATTTCAAAAATCAAGTACTATAAAACTAAAGTTGAAAAAAAAACAATTTTCCAAAAACGTTACCTGAAAATATACATTATTTAACTGAAATTGGAGGTGATAAAGTTATATCTGGTATTAATAATACTTTAAAACCTTGATTTATTTTTGAAAACCATTCTTTTAATGGTTTAAAAGATGAAACATTTAATCAACTCTGTGATCTCATCATAACACTCTATCAAATGGCTTTGGTTTGCTTACCTTTAAGGAATAAGAATTTGTTGGGTGGTATTATGATTGGTATTGGATGGAGACCTGGATTTGATAAAGGATTTTCTCTTGTTATGCTTAAAAGTTTTTCTGTATTTTTAAATATCATATTACTGAATTTAATCATATAGGCATATATTCTTTACTCAGATCTTTTTATAAATCTGAATTAGATAATGATTTTCAAAAATGGAATACATTACCTTCATTTAATTCATTTCTTGTTCTTTGACTTAAAAAACTCTTCAATAAAGCTTTTGTAAAAAATCATAAACTTGCTATGAGACTTGGAATACCAAATTGGTGAAACTCTGAATGGGAAGATATTAGCAGTGATTATCTAAATTTTTCAAATGTTATAATCACTCATTCTGGATTTTATAACCAAATTCACACCAACTCAAATGATGCCAATTACCTTATTTATGGAATTTTCTCATTTACTAATCCTATCACTGGACAACCTATTCTTTCACCTGCTAAAATTAAAGGACATAGATTATATTTCCCGGATCATAGATGTATAATCAATTTTGGATTAGGAAATGGAATCATCAAAACAGTTTTGAATTCTTCTTACAATCATAACCAAACCACAAAGGCTCCTCCAGGTTTGAAATCTTGTCAAGACTTCACCCATTGTGGTTGCTCTTTCCAGATCAGTAAAAAGTTAATCCAACAAATAAACAAGTTAAAAAAAGAAGAAAAAGGCAATAAATCTAAAAATTCTTTAGGAAGATCTGAAAAGTATGGGGAGTCATAGAGTCACCAAATATTTAATATTCTTCCATAAATTTTTAATAAATAAATCTGATATGTCACTTTACTAAATTAAAGAAATGAGCCAATGACCTTGGGTTGTATAAAAGGTAATTGTCAGCCAGGATATTCCAGGAGTCCAGTAAATGATATGTAACTTATAAAACCTGAAAGAGTGGGTAAGAATTGTATTTAATGAATATAAATTAATATATTATTGCATAATAAAATTATATAAGTATTTTATTATATACAAGTGTTATATTAATTTTATTGGTTATATAAATTTTTATATACATTTAAATTGAACATAATATAATATATTCTACAAATAATGGCGCATTTTTATGTATTTAATAATTATAAATTTATATTTAATTAATTGAAAAACATATATTATAATTATAAGTGTAAAATTGACTTATAATATATGTAAATTAATTATTTAAATTTATATATTAAATAACACCTTTCATATAATACTAAACAATAATTTATGACGCTTCTTTTGACCCTTAATTGTGTCAGGAAAAACCAATTAATTAATTTATACTAAATTGAGATTAATTACATGTTTTGTTGCGTCAAAGTATTTTTTGTTTCACTTAAAATATCCTTAAATCAGACTGTACCATCTGTTTGGAAGTATTTTTCTCATAGTTCCTATGTTCCAATCTTGTTTAGTTATTCACTATTTTTACTTACTGATTTGGGAATTAATGGCGGGAAAATTGGAATCTTAATTGGGGTTTTAATTATTTGTTTCATATTTTTCTCTACATTGTTATGTTTCATTTACTCTTTGATATATTTGTTTTATTCTATTCTAATTATTGTATTTACAAATATAGTGGCGCTTCAGAGGACCCATTGCCTATAAAAGGGCTTTGGATAATCCCCTGTAGCATCATCACTTATTATACACTCCACAAATTAAATACAATTTTATTACGTTTATATTCTTTTTATTAGTAATACAATTCTAATTAAAATTCTATATAACAATTTAAAGGTTGCTTTAAGTCTGATAGTAATTAAAAGTGTTTGCCGCGCAGAACCCTTACCTTAAATAATATTATTATTAATAAAGTCTAAGTTTTTGTCATCTCTCAAGTTACTCGCCGTTGTTTTCCTTTTAAATAAATTAAATATTCTATTATAGTTTATTTCTTTTATCTTTTCACTTGTCCTCCTCCTTTTTCCCTCCTTTTCTCCTCTTTTCCTTACCTTCTTCTAGACGATTGACCGACAGTAATCATGGCAACATTAATTTGTTTCATGGGGTTCCTCTAGCATATACCTGTGAAAGGTGCCAAACTTAGTTTCTAGACTTGATCTGCATTTTGGAATGAGAAATTTTCATTACTTTAAAAGTAGTAGATTTGACATATCTTATTTATATATTAATTAATTTATTTAATTATATTAAATTTTGTTGACTTTCACACTTTACTTCAATAAAATGCAGGGGAGAGTATTGCCAAATTTTTAAATCTGACATGTGAAATTGGTGACTTAAAAAAATTTAGTGGTACTCACCCCTTGTTTCAATAAAATTCAAGGGGAGGTATTGCCAAATTATCAAAAGAGATATAGAATTTTAATGACTTAGCAGTATTTATATAAGCAAAATTTTTGACTTTAAAGTAAAGATAGAAGAATTTTATTATATTTTCAAATTTTTGTGAAAAAAAAAGTATAAGCAAACTTATTGACTTGATTGTAAAGATAGAAAAATTATATGATATTTTTGAAAATTTGTCCTACAAAAGTACTATATTCAAGACGTTTTATAAGTCAGCATATAAGAAAATATTACCAAAAAGAAATCAAAAAAAATTGATTTAATTAGAAAAACAATTTATCAATTGAAAAGGTTAAGCACTTTTTTAATGTCCTCATAAGATTGGCCATTTTTTACACATTCCACAATGAAACCTTTTTTTAAAACATTCTTGTTTTTCCAATTCACAAGTAGCAATTTCTCTTTGAAATTGACGGTGTGGTCTTCCAACATTGGCGGAGCCCTTTGTTGGTCTGTTTGGAATTGTTTAATAATTGGTTGTGTTTCTAGAATTATTTGACGAATATTGGGACTGCGGGGATGTGGGTATTACCATTGGATAGCCCCGGTTTTTCTCCATATTTTATGTCTTGTGGACATTTTTCATATTCTAAGTATTTGAGGGATTATTTCTCATTTTTCATTTTAAAAGATAGCTGTTTAATTTTGTTTTTTGTGTTTTACGGGCTAACCTTAAGTCTTAGGGTTAAGTGCTTAGTACCGTTGCAATGGGCTAATTTTTCTCTACGTTTCATGTCCCAATGTTGTTTCAGCTTAATTATGTGTTTTAAAGGTTTTAGTAGTCGTAGTTTATTTTTATAAGTATTTTGGGTGTTTTTGGAGGTTTTTGGTGGTTTTCTGGCTTCAGGGCGGTTCTCCTTTGGGCGGACCGCCCGCCTTTGTGCTAGAAGGCTGAGAAGTGTTTATAGAGGGGTTTTATGCAATTTGGCACTAACAAACGCCAAATTTGTGGGTGTGCATGGGCTCTTAGATAGTGGTCTGTGTGTATATAGTGAATAAGACAGTTTGGGGCAACCTTAATTATCATACAACCATCTGGAGGTGATATCCTTGTTCCTAACTCAGTTTTCACTGTTTTTTGGCCACAATTGGCTGTGTTTGTTGCAAGATTAGTTCTTCATTTAACTCAACTTTGGCAACTGTTTTCTCTGGTGTAGTCTTGCAAGCTATATTGAGGATTATTGCTGTCTCTGGTGTGGATTTGCAACCTACATCAAGTATCATTGCTTTCTCTGGTGTGGACATTGGTCTACATTTCAGTTCTTTGGTTAGGTAGTCTGTCTGGAGACTACTTTCTTGGCTGATCAGTCAGTCAAGTGTATTGAAAAAGGGGTTTTAACAACAGGAACCAATTTACTGTAGCAGGTAAATCTCACTTATATTTTTCTAAAGGGACAGGTGATTCTCTCTCTGGGTTTTCTCCAATGATCAAGACCTTTAGCTAGTACTATAGGATTGTCTACAATGGTCATTTACTCTTTCCATCTGCTCTACCTCAAATTTTTTTTCTTCCAAATATAAGACTTGCTGATCTTTCCTTAGCATATGATCAAACTTCATCTTCTCAAAGTCAAGGGCATTTTTTGCAATACAGCTTTTTGCTACAAAAAGAGAAATGAAAAAATAAGTTAATGAATAAGATATATAGTAAAAAAATCTTACCTATATCCTTTTTTTCAAAATAATCCTCAAGGGAGCCAATTGAGATTGTTGAAGTATTACCACATTTTAAAAGATGGTTCATGTTCATTGAAGATGAGGCTTGTCTCTTTAGTTTGGAGCTTGAACAAGAGGCTTCAAGAAGTTCATCTAAAGATGCTTCTAAAGCAGGATTCACATTTCCAGAATCAAGATTATTTAATGGAGTTTGAGTTTGAGTGGGAGGAGACTAGAAAGAAAGAGAAATTTAGAGAAGAATTGAAGAAAAAAGAAAAATTAAACATACATTTAAATTTTGGGGCTTCAAGGATTCAGATCTGCTGCAATATAATTGTTCTGCTTGATAGTACGGATCATCTTCAGCTGAACTATGGTTAGAAGGTGGAGGATATTGATCGTGGTTATGTACAGGTATTTCAGGAGGATTAGTTGATGGTTGAGATCCAGAGGGTATATTCTTTGTAGTATAATGTAGAAACCAAGGGTTTACATCAACTTGGGAGCCAAAAAGATTAACCGTTGTAGTCTTCCAACATTGGCAGGGGCCTTTGTTGTGTGATTTGGCGCTGTTTGTGCATGTCTTAATTGACATCTGTTAAGGAATTGGGTATTTTTCTGGTTTTATTCCATGGATATTGGGTCTGCGGGTATGTGGGTACTATCATTGGATAGCTCTGTTTTTTCTCTATATTTTATGTCTTGTAGACATTTTTCATATTCCGAGTTTTAAGGGGTCATTTCCTTATTTTTCATTTATAAAAGATAGCTGTTTAATTTTGTTTTTTGTGTTTTACGGGCTAACCTTAAGTCTTAGGGTTAAGTGCTTAGTACCATTGGATAGAGCTAATTTTTCTCTATATTTCATGTCAATGTTGCTATAGTGAAATTCCGTGTTTTAAAGGTTTTAGTAGTTGTAGCTAATTTTTCTAAGTAGATTAGTGGTTTTTGTTGGTTTTCTGGCTTCAGGGAGGCTGGGCCGCTTCAGGCGGCATCTCCGACGTCGGGCGGCCCGCCCGCCTCTGTTTTAGGAGGTTGGGGAGCGCTTCAGGAGGGTTTTTTATGCAATTTGGCGGGTACAGGCGCCAGATTGGTGGGTGCGCATGGGCTCTTAGTTAGTGGTCTGTGTGTACATAGTGAATAAGACAGTTTGGGGCAACCTTAATCATCATACAACCATCCGGAGGTGATATCATTGTTCCTCACTCAGTTTTCACTGTTTTCTGGCCACAATTGGCTGTGTTTGTTGCAAGTGAGTTCTTCATTTAATTTAACTTTGGCAACTGTTTTCTCTGTTATAGTCTTGCAAGATATAGCAAGTATTATTGCTGTCTCTGGTGTGGATTTGCAGCCTACATCAAGTATCTTTGCTGTCTCTGGTGTGGACTTTGTTCTACATTTCAGTTCTTTGGTCTGGTAGTCTATCTGGGGACTACTTTCTTGGCTCATCAAGAAGTCAAGTGTGTTACAGGAGCTTTATCAAAACAGGAACCAACTTACTTTAGCAAGTAAATCTCACTCTATTTTTCTAAAGGGACAGGGGATTTTCTCTCTGGTTTTTTCTTGAACTCCCTTGGTCAAGGCCTATAGCTAGTACTATAGGATTGTCTACATTTCTGGCACCCAACGTGGGGTTAGAACTTGCTAGTTCTTTGGAATCTCTGTTTTTTTGGTTGGCTCTTTTTGGTGTTTTGGACTGGAGGAATGGCTTCTGGTTCCTCTATTCCTGTGGTGACTGTCAGTGGGGGGGATGGTCCTCCTTCTGTGATGGTTAGGGAGTGTGTGAGGATTAAAACTTGGGATGGTACCAAGTTTAATGGGGAGGATGTCAAGTGGTTTCTGGAGAAATATGAAACTGCTGCTGGAGTAAATGGTGCTTCCTACCTGGACATGGTGAAGCATATTATCTTCTTCATTTGTGATAGGTCAGTGGAGAAGGAGATTGTGGCCATGTCTGGCTACAGGAAGAGGGATTGGAAATTGTTGTGTAGGGAGATGGTGGATAGGTGGGGTGTCAGGTTCACTATGGTGGATCTGAAAAAGGTTGTCAGTGAGTGGAAATCTTATGGTGGTGCTAATAACTTACATAGTTAAAGGAAGTTTCTGCTACAGTTTGATCCTGTGGTGAAATACTTGGTGGAAGTGGAGGAGCTGGCACATGAAAATGCTGCCAAGGATGTTTTTTGGTCTGCCCTGGCTAGAGATGTCAGGATGGATGTGTTGAAGGAGTTGTAAAGAAAGGAATTGATGAAGACTCTTTCTAATAGGGACCAGAACTTTCCTGCCTTGGATAAGGTGAAGGAGGCTGTTGAGGCCCATTTGAAGTTATTGGCTGAGGACACCTATCAGGAGGGGTGTGCCAAGTATGTCAGAAAAGTAAGTGAGGCTTTGGCTGAAGAGGAAGTTAGGGAGAAGAAGGAGGAGAAAAATTTGGTGCAGGTTCCCAAACAGGAGAGGGACCCAATAGTGGAGCAGTTGGCTGATCTTACAAAGCAGCTGCATATTTTTGTTCAGGAGGCTAAGAAGGTCAATAAGGCACCTTCTCAGCCTAGAGATTTTGATAGGAGGGCTGGTAGGAGTGATCCTTGGGTCTGCTCTTATTGCAGCAGGAGGGGCCTCAGGTCCAATGATTGTTGGGCATTGAACAGAGATGTGTCTGAAGGAAAGGTGGAATTCCATGGCAGGGTTTTCAAGTTCCCTGATGGTTCTTTTGTTAAGCCCAGTCAGGGGCAGGCTCCTGTTGATTTGGTCAGGAGAAGGGGAGGTCTCAATCAAAGGAGGCCAAGGTTTGAGGAGATTCCTGATCAAGGGAAGTCTTCTGGTAAGGAGAATGAGGATACTAAGGGAAAGGGGAAGGAGGTCAATAAGGTCTCTTTTTCTACTTCCTTTGGTGGTTTGGAGTTGTATTCTTGTGGTGGACAGTCAAGTGGTGAATGCTTGACTGGTGTTTATGATGTGGAAGCAGGAAAGGTGGGAAGGCTTAAGAGCAGTTCTCAGGCCCAACCAAATCCAAATGCTTCAAAGGTGGATCCTAAGCTGAGTGCAGCTAGGAAGAGGTACAGAAAAGAGGAGCTGTACAAGATGCAGAAGGGTATGGCTGACATGGGCCCCCCTAGTTTTGGCGCATTGGACATGAATGGTGAGCCAATGCCAATGGAGGTAGATTCTGACTCTGAGGAGGATGTCCCTTTGGCTTCATTTCCAAAGCCTGCTGGAGTCAGAGGTTCTGGTGAGGGATCTGGTTTGGTTCCTGTTAATGGTAAATCTGTTGGTGGTGCTGGTCCTCAAGAATCTTCTAGGACCAAGGTGGTGAAGCAAAGAGCTCACTTTGAGAGGCCAGTAGTTTCTGGTCAAGTTAATGTTATGGACTCTGTCCTGGAAAGGATGAATCAGGGTCAGGTTTCCCTATCTTATGGGGAATTGTATGCTATCAGTCCAGGGTTGGCTAATATACAGAAAAAGTTGTTGACCAGGAGAAGAGTTTCTTCTGGTGAGGTAGAATACATTTGTGATTCTGCTGAAGAGTTTGGTGAGGGGTTGTGTCAGCCTAAATATCCTTAGGACTGAGTATTTCTTATGCTTAAGTAAGATAACCTTAAGTAGATTAAGCTTATATCTTAAAAAAAGGTTAAAGTAATAATATATATTATTTTATTATATATATATATATTTATTATTCTATTATATAACTTATAATAGTTTAAATAGCTTATCCATGGCCTAATAAAATTTATTAAGGTGTTAATGGAGTCATAATATACTTATCTTAAGTGATATCAAGTAATTATTGACATACATAAGCTTATATGTATACATAAATCTCATATTCAGTGAAATATGCAGTATATTATGTATATTTAGGGATATAAGTGGGTTTTAGCCTCTTAATAGCCCATACCCTTTGTTTTTCTGCTTATTTTAGGTCATATGGACGAAATCAGTGCACTCACAACGCCTACAGAAGCATAGACACCTATATCAGGCGCATACACCTAGTTTGGACAACTAAAATTACTTCCTTGGATGGTTATTCACGGATTTATGGGTTGGAAGGATGTTTCTGGGTTAATGTGGATGCTTGGGGATGTTATTGGGGGCTTGGACATTTTATTTGTTTCCTTTATATGCTTTTAGTTTCATTAAATCTCTTTTTGATTATTTATTTTACCTGTTTCTTTATGGTATCCGCTTTTATCTGGATTTTCTATTTATGGTATGGATCAGTGTTATTATTAATAGTGATGGAGGGTCTTTACTGGAGGTCTGGGTGTTGAAACTGCTTGAAGTGGAAGCCATGGGGAGGTGATGGGCCCTCACAGTGCTGTAATTGCCGGGGATAGCAGTGACATCATCTGGATTGAAGGTCTGTGCACTCCAGTGGATTTGGGTATAAGTAAGGAGGGATTTTGACGGTTATTTATCATCATTCAATTACTACAACTCCAACAAACACTACTATACAATTATTAACCTATAGAAATATATTATAAAGCCACTATAAATTGATTTTATCTTTATATAAAGCTATAACTATATTTTATTCATCTATTTTCCACCACTAGCACGCACTTAAATTCAAGTATTGTGAGTTTGACTTGAATATAACTATTTTATTAGTCTTCCCCCGAGGTTTAATCACTAAATCATTTATCAATAAGTAGTAGGACCATAAATAAACACTATTATATCATACTTATATACTAGACTATACTGACAGGTTGGAAACTCATTTTTCTGCTTCTCTGGGATATGTCAATGTCACTCTGAATGGCAGGGAGGCAAGGGCATTGGTGGATTCAGGCTCTCAGATAAACCTGATTTCTTTGTTTGAGGCAACTAATATGTGCCTCCCCATCAAAACTGGTATTGGTGGGAATTTGAAAGGCATTGGTGGCCATGTCACTGAATTGGTTGGAACTTTAGAGTTTGTGAAGTTAGATGTTGGCGGAGCCTCAGGGAAGGTTCATTTTTACATTGCTAAAGGTAATGTAAAAGCAGTTTTGGGTGGGCCATTCTTGATGGATTTTCAGTCAAGAATTGGTTATCAATTTGATTTGGGAATCAGTTTGGAGTTGACTGTTGAAGATGATAGGAGACTTCACATGAGGTTGTCATCCCCTGGAGAGGATGGTTGGGAGACCAGGCCTGGTTTATCTTCAATGTGCCAGTGCATGGACTGCTTCAGGAGAAGGAAGGAAGTGGGTGCTGCCTCTGGGTTTTTGGAGTGAGGCTCAGGCTCTATTGAGAGTCTGTCTTTTTTAGAGTAATAACGGCTGATCACCCTAGTGCTACAACCTCTCCCCAAGATGAGGAAATCCCAGGTTGTAGTAGATCAGCTCCCTTGGAGATATACCAAGTGGATTTTCAACTTTCTCTTTTTAATGTTTCTCTTCTCTGCAAGTATTCATCAAGTTTTTTATCAAGTCTCTGTTCTCTCTCAAGATTCTTAATTATTTTTAATTCAAGTTCAAAGAAGAAGATTGGTTATATATCTTTATTGAAAGATATGCCGAAAAGTTTTGGGGCTGTGAGATTGGGGTCTAAAAGTAAGTCCTCCCAATTGTGCACCGCTAGGGTTTCTTCTACACCTTTCAAAAACATTACCTGGGCCACACCTGTGAGCATTGGGGAAACCCCAGGTTATTTTTGTAGGTCAGAAGAAAACTCAAGAAAAGAAGATAAAAATTTCAAAATAATTCATGAAAACCAAAAAAAAAATCTGAAGATAATGAAGAAAGAAGATGCAAAATATTTTTGTGAAGATTGTCAAGATCTATTTTTGGGCCTCCAGCATGAGGTTAAACTGCAGAAAATTATGAAGAGAGAAGATCATCAAGATCGATCTTTGGGCCTCCAGCATGAGGATAAACTGCACAATTTTAGAAGATGTGATTTAGAAGATGAATCAAGATTTGAAGATTTTGAAGTTGGAAGTGAGGATGAAGATGTGGAATTGCGGAAAAGTTTTGGAGTGGTGAGATTGGGGTGTAAAAGTAAGTCCTCCCAATTGTGCACCGCTAGGGTTTCTTCTACACCTTTCAAAAACATTACCTTGGCCACACATGTGAGCAATGGGGAAACCCTTGGTTTTTGTTCCAGGTCTGGTGGTGAAGATTTCCTGAAGATCCCTCAAGTTGAAGGTGGAGCGGCAAAGTATAAGAAGGTAGCGCAGAATATTTGGCCTGTCAATGAGCCTATGCCTGTGGGCTTGAATCCGCCTTTAAAGAGAACACCTGTGTCAAGAGATCCGTACTGTACTCCTTTAGTGAAGAATCCTCCAGAATTTTTAGAGACGGCTAGGGTGACCGTGGTAAGGTTGAAAGTTGTTAATTTTGGTCCTGATGGGTGGTTGTCTGAGGAAGAAAAGAAGTTGTTTTTGCATGTTATTGTGCTAAGGGAAAAAGCTGTGGAGTTTGTTAAGGAGGAAAGGGGTGTATTGAAGCACTCTTATGGAGAACCTTACTTGATTCCTGTGGTTTGCCATGAACCTTGGCAAATCAAACCTATTCCAATTCCAGCCGCTATTAGAGAGGATTTTGTAGAGATTGTTAGGGAAAGAGTCAGGACTGGGTTATACAAACAATCGACTTCCAGCTACTCAAGTCCGGTTTTCTGTGTAAAAAAGCAGAATGGAAAGTTGAGGGTGGTTCATGATCTTAGAGCCTTGAATAGAGTCACTATCAAGGACGCTGGTATGCCGCCAAGTGCAGAGGATTTTGTTGAAGCTTTCGCTGGAAGGGTGTGTTATGGTATGGGTGATATTATAGGTGGTTATGATTAGAGGGAACTCTATACAGATTCAAGGCCTCTCACAACTTTTGAGACTCCTTTGGGAAGATTTCAGCTTACTAGGTTGCCTCAAGGAGCAACTAATTCAGTGGCAGTTTATCAAGCACAGATGGCTTGGATTTTGCAGGATGAGGTTCCTACTCATGCTGGTATTTTTATTGATGATGGTGGAATTAAAGGACCATCCACTGATTATGGTAATGAGGTGTTAACGGAGAACCCTGGCATAAGGAGGTTAGTGTGGGAATATGCAATTATTCTAGAGAGAGTGTTGTTCAGGATTGAAGAGGCTAATTTGACCATTTCAGGGTAAAAATTCTGTTGTTGTGTTCCTGCTTTGAAAATTCTGGGTCATGTGGTATGTAAAGAGGGAAGGATTATGGCAAAGAAGAAGATTAATAAAATTCAGTCATGGCCAAGGCCTAAAAATACTACTGAAGTCAGGGGATTTTTGGGTGTATGTGTATATGTCAGGATTTTTATTAAGGATTTTTCTTTGTTGGCTTCACCTTTAAGGAAGTTGACCAGAAAAAATGCAGATTGGGAATGGACTGAAGAGTGTGAAGAGGCTTTTCAGAAGTTGAAAAAGGTTGTTGGTGAAGATATTGTTCTTCACAAGTTGGATTATGGTGTTGGTGCTGGAAAAATTTATCTGGCAGTGGACTCAAGTTATATTGCTGCTGGTGCTGTTTTTGTCTCAGGAGGATAAGACTGGGAGGGTCAGGCCAGTAAGATATGAGTCTGTGGTGTTTAATGAGGTGGAATCTAGGTATTCTCAACCTAAGTTGGAATTGTGTGGCGTAGCTAAAATTTTAAAGAAGCTACAGACAGTTTTTTGGGGGCAGTATTTTGAGCTGCAGGTAGATGCAAAATCTTTGGTTCAGATGATCAATACACCTAGTCTTCCAAATGCTCCAATGACTAGGTGGGTGGCATTTATTCAATATTTTTCTTTTGACCTGGTACACAAACCAGGTAAAACTTTTACTATGCCTGATGGATTATCAAGGAGGCCACCTACAGATGAAGATTCTGAGGCTGAAGAGTTTGATGAGGATGTTCCAGTGGTTAGGGCCAGCACAAAGGGTGCTGAAGATTTTTCTGACCTCCCCCAAGAGGCTAAACTGGCTGGATCTGATCTTGATTCTGGTGATCAGGATATTTTTGTTGATGAAGATGGAGTTGTTGTTTGGCACAGCTCAAAATTGGAAAAGGGTGTTTTTGTTAGTGAACTGGATTCTCACAAGGTTCAGTGGAAAGAGAAAGACGTACCAAAATTTAAGGATTGGTGTCCTGGTTGGGCTGCTTAATTGGCTCATGTTCATACTGGTGATTTTGATGACAGAATTGTACCCTTGGATGTGGTGTTTTTGGATTTTGAAGATGAGACCTAAGGTCAGTCTGAGTTTTATTTTATTTTGGTGGAATATCTGTTGACCTTGGATAGGCCAGATAGTTGTGATGATGATACTTGGTTAGCAATCAAGAAGAAGAGTCCTGGATTTTATGTGTCAGGAAGGCGGTTGATGAGGAGGATACATCCAAATCCTCAAGTGGTGGTGACTCAGAAGAAGGGTCAAGAATTGGTTTTGAAGTCTTTGCATGAAGAACTTGGTCATAGAGGCTTTGGGGAGACTTATAGAAGAGTAGCAGACAGATTTTGGTGGCCAGGTATGAAGTTGGCTGTGCAGGGTTGGGTTCAATCTTGTGAAGAATGTCAAAGAAGAAGTCACTTGAAACCTAAAGAGGTGGGCAGTGCTACTGGTGAATCAACTGTTTTTGGAAGGGTCAGTCTGGATGCTGTCCATATTAAAGAGGGCAGGTATAAATACTTGATTGTTGCTTGGGATGATTTGTCTGGTTGGGTTGAGGCAGTGCCTCTGGTTAATTTGACTGCCAAGAATGTGGCAGAGTTTTTGAAGAAGGAGTGGATTTATAGGTATGGGTTGATGAAGTTGGTCACTGTTGATGGTGGGCCAGATTTTGGTGCCGAATTTAAAGAAGCTGTGGCTAGTGTTGGTTCTAAAGTTAGAGTGGCTACACCTTATTATCCTGAAGCTGAAGGCATGGTTGAAAGAGGCCATCAAGTTATCAAGAATGCTTTGGTGAAGATGTGTGGAGATAGTGCTGAAAAGTGGAGGCATTATTTACCCTTGGTGTTATTTGCTGATAGGGTCACTGTGAAGAGGACAACTGGCTATTCTCTTTATGAGTTAATGTTTGGTCTGAAAGCCGTTCTACCAGTGGACTTGGAAGCTGTCTCTTATCTTGGAATTGATTGGGATGACGTGCGCTAAACAGAAGATTTGCTCTGTGCCAGGATGCAACAGTTGGAATATAGAGAGGAATGTCAAGAGAAGGCATACTCTAGAATGATGAAGATTAGGAATCAATCAGTCAGGTACTGGGACAAGAAGTTGGCTCATAGACTCAGGAACCCTTTGAAACCTGGTTGTTTGGTTTTGGTGTATAATAGAAGTTTGGAGGGTCAGTTGGGGAAACTTTTTGCTGACAGATGGAATGGACCTTACAGAGTCAGATCTCAGGCGTCTGGAGGTTTTTATGTTTTGGAAGAGTTGGATGGTGCAGTCTTGAAAAAGAGGGTGGCTGCAGACCAAGTGAAGAGGTTTTATCCCAGAGGAACTAGGCATGAAGAAGATTGACTCCGCAATGAGGATAAACTACGGACCATTCTTTCATCTTGGTTTTTTTTGTGGTGATGCTATGCATCTGTTTGTTGGAAACTTTTGTTAGAGGGTACCCATGGGTGGGGCCTCTAGATTTTGTCTTGGAAAGTGTGGGGGTGACTGATGGGCTGGCTGCCCTATCAACAGTTAACCCAGATTTTCTGTTTCCAACCCTTTCTCTTAATTTGGTTGAACCCTATTATTGGTTTCTTTTCACAGGTTTTAGTCCTCTATGACTTTAAACTGGAATTTCCTCTGGTTTTCAAGTGCTGGACTCTTCACTGTTTATTGGTTTTGGTTTTTTTTTGTGTTGGAAGTTGTGTTTTTGTTAGAAGGTACCCAGGGGGGGGGGCTGCTAGATTTTATTTTGGCAAGTGTGGGGGTAACTGATGAGCTGGCTGCTCTGTAGAACAGTTACCCCAGAATTTCTGTCTCAAGTCTTTTGTTTTTCCTAGTTGAATTCTAGTTCTGTTGTTTATTATTCAGGTTTCAAGTCCACCATGACTTTAAACTGGTTTGGTACTGGCTTCTTTATCTTTGGTTCTTTTAGATTGGTGGTGGATCACTGGTGGTCTCCCATCATTTTTACTTATTGGAGGGAGCCCACCCAGTGATCATTTCTATGGATTGGAATTTCCCTTATTAGACCATCTATGGAGCTGGACTGTCTTTGATTTTTCAGTTATGTTTTTTCTAGATAGCAGTTTAAGATTTTTTTCTTTTTTTTCTTTTTTTCTTTTAATTTTTTTATGGGTGTTGTTTAAAATTATAAAATCAAAAATATAGGGTGTTACCACATCAGGGTCACCTGGATGTGGGCAAGCATTGGTGGGGAAAGGCTCATCAATTGGCCGGGCAATGCTATTTTCTTTTTTTTTATTATTATTTATTTCATTTGTTTCTGTGTTTCATTATTTTTATTATCTTCTGAATTTCTAAATTTTTGCTTATTGTTTTCTCTTAATCATTTAAAAGATTTAATTGTGTATCCACATCAAGGTGCACTTGGATGTGGGTAAGGTATCAGGGGATCAGCTCATCAATTGGCTGGGGGATACCATTTGTATTATTTTTTTATATTTTATTTCATTTCATTTATGTTATTTCATTTCATTTTATTTATTAATTTTTAATTTTAGTATATTAGTAGATACAAAGTAAAAAAAAAAAAAAATTCTGAAATTATTTTTATTAATTGTTTTATATTATTATTATGTTTCTAATCTTTTTGCAGGAGCTCATTGTCTGGATAATGAAGCTTCTGGAGGCTGGTCCAGATCGTGATGAAGTTTTTGTTTTTTGTTGGGATTGTGGGAAGCACTGTGTTCTTTGAAGTGCATCCTGCTGGAGATATGATAGGGATTGTAATGGTCAGGAATTGGATTAGAGGGAAGTTCAGAGGAGGAAGAAGAAGAGGCATGAATGGAGTGCTGGAGGGTGTGCTTAATGATATTAGACATTTTCCAGTGGTCGTCGAACAGTTGCTTTCTCAGGGATTTTTCAAAGTCATTCAAAGGTCCATGGAGGGCAAAGGCTTTTAGCATGTTGGAACACAAGGTGCTTAGGTGTTTCTTCATGTATCCATAATCCATGGTCAAAGAAGTTTCAAGAGGTTGGCCAACTCCAATAATAGATTCAGGAGGAGAGGTGCCAACTAGACAAGAAGAATTTGATCAGTAATTATTTTTTTTGAAGAAATGGGATAATTAATTTGGTACTTACAGATTGGAAGCTCATCAAATTTGTAAGCAGCTGGAATTTGGATCTCTGACAATTTTGTAATGGTCATAGTGGGTGGATCAACTAGGGAAAGATATGGATTCTCATTGTCTTCCTCTGAAAGATTTTGAGAAGGTGAACTAGGAGGCTGATGTTCCTGGGGCTTAGTTGGAGCAGTTGGATTGTTGTTGTGGTTGTGGTTGTTATTTCTGTTGGATTCAGCTGGAGGAGGTGCTGGTGATAGAGTACCAGGGTTGTTAAAGGATGGAGCAGGAGAGGGGGATTTGGAAGCAGATTGATCTCTTCTGGATGGAGCTTTTGAAGAGATGGAACTGTCTGAAGAGTAGTTGGCTGACAGTGGAGAGGTGTAGTTTCTTTGTCTTAGTTGGGGACGAAGTTGTTGTTTGGGTGCAGTGTGTGGTGTTCTGGTTTCTTCTTGGGGTTCTCTGGCAGGTCTCCTAGAAGTTTGGGAAACTTTTAAGTTTTTGGACTTTGAAAGAGTTGGCTGCATTTCTCTGGGAGCAGTGGGAGGCAATTGTGTAGAGTTGTTTTCGTTGATTGATGGAATTTGGCTGTTTTCCGGTTGTTTTTGGTGATTTGGAGCCGGATTTTCACTGTCCAGTGAGGCGGGCGGGCCGCCCGACGTTGGCCTGGCCGCCTGGATGCGGTCTAGAAGCCTGGGAGTTGATCTTGAAGCTTTTGGAGCTAATTTGGCGGAGATAAAAGCAGTTTCTTGGGAAGCTAAGGCTGGTCTTTTGGGAAGAGTTCTGGAAGCGGAGCTTGAGGATCTTCTGGAAGGTGCTGAAGATAAAGAGGAAGAGGAGGGACCAAGCTCTGGGGATCTGGTAGGGGATCTAGAGATGTATTTGTGAGAAGGTGAAGGAGGAGAAATAGGGTAGTTGGCATCTCTGTCACATCTTTTCTTTTTGTAATAGCAAGAATCACAAGCCCTGTTGTAGAATTTGGATTCAGGAGTTGGAAGAGTGAATGTGCAAGGTCTGCACATGTGGATGTACTGTTTGCAGGCATAGTCCTTGGGAGAATTGAAGCAAGGGAGAGTAGAAGGGTTAACATCAGGAGATCCAGCCATGATCTGTGGTGAGAAAAGATGATAAAAAGGGATAGGAGAAGATTTTTCTGTCAGTGATGGGTAGATGATGAAGTGAAGGTGGAAGTTCTGCAGATTGGCTGTAGGGGTGGTCTGTATGAAATTGGCTGCGTCTATTTTATGCAAAATTCCGCCAGTCCATCAAGACTTTAAACTGAAATCTGGTTTCTTTTAGTCCTCCAGGACTTTAAACTGGCTGGTTTCAAGATTTTATCAAGACTAGTCTGTCAAGACTTTAAACTGAACACTGTGTTAGTCCCCCAAGACTTTAAACTGAGGGTTGTAGGTCCCCCAAGACTATAAACTGAGGAAAAAGTTTTGTTGTTGGAGTTGGTTTTGAAAGATTGGTGGAGGGTATCCACAGGGGGAGCCTCCAAATTTAGCAAAGGTAAGTTTGGGGGTAATTGATGGGCTGGCTGCTCTATTTACAATTACCCCAGAATGTTAGTTTTTTCTCTGTGTCTTAATGTGGTTGATCTATGGTTCTGGGTTTATGATTTAGGTTTTTTAGTCCCCCAAGACTTTAAACTGAGGGTTTTTGAGTCCCCCAAGACTATAAAATGAGGATGGTCCCCCAAGACTTAAAACTGAGGGTTGTTTGTGGTTACATCCTATAGAGGGTGTGGTCAATTTTTCTTTTCTGAATCAAACTCAGGTACTAGTGGAATTACAGAGGGAATCAAGAGATGAAATGAAGTGTTCAGAATTAACCTTGAACTGGTGAATGAGGTGTCTTCTGTTCTCAATGTCCTGTTGATCTCTAGCAGGAGTGGATTGGAAGTAGTGAAGCAGAAGTTGTTTCTATTCAGATGTGTGTTGTTGGAACTTGGCCTTGATAGTGTGAAAGTGCATTGGTGTTGGTGGTGCAATGGATCCTACATTGTTATCATCACTATCAGAAGATGGAGGAACTGAGAAGTCATCAGTTTTAAAGTTGAAGGAAGAAATGAATGTTCTTCACCATCAGATGGACCAGGGATGGTGGAACTAGTTTTTTTATGGGTTGTGGCACTCTTCTGGGAAGGGTGGAGCTTTTTGATTAATCTGGGTATCAGGATGGATGGCCTAGATCTTTTGGTGCTGGCAGAAGAAGGACCAGGTTGAGGTGGAGGTGAATCTGATGCAGAAGAAAGTGGACCAGGTCTGTGGCAGGTCTTCTTTCTAGATTGGAAGACATCGCAGGACATTCTGTATGGATGGACAGGTGGTGTCGTGGTGCAGATTAAATTATTGTCGATGCAGTAATGGCAGGGACCCATTTCAGAGGCAGATTTTGGAAGAAGGCTAAACATGGTGGTTGGATGAAGAAAGAATGCGGACATTCTCAATTAGAGGGAGGATGTGGTCTTCCAACATTGGAAGGGGCCTTTGTTGTGTGTTTTGGCGCTGTTTGTGCATGTCTTAATTGACATCTGTTAAAGAATTGGGTATTTTTTTGGTTTTATTCTGTGGATATTGGGTCTGCGGGTATGTGGGTACTATCATTGGATAGCCCTGGCCTTTCTCTATATTTTATGTCTTGAAGACATTTTTCATATTCTGAGTTTTAAGGGGTCATTTACTCATTTTTCATTTATAAAAGATTGCTGTTTAATTTTGTTTTTCGTTTTTTATGGGCTAACCTTAAGTCTTAGGGTTAAGTGCTTAGTACCATTGGATAGAGATAATTTTTCTCTATTTTTCATTTCTCAATGTTGTTATAGTGAAATTCCGTGTTTTAAAGGTTTTAGTTGTTGTAGCTAATTTTTCTAAGTAGATTAGTGGTTTTTGTTGGTTTTCTGGCTTCAGGGAGGCTGGGCCGCTTCAGGAAGCATCTCCGACGTTGGGCGGCCCGCCCGCCTCTGTTTTAGGAGGTTGGGGAGCACTTCAGGAGGGTTTTTTATGCAATTTGGCGGGTACAGGCGCCAGATTGGTGGGTGCGCATGGGCTCTTAGTTAGTGGTCTGTGTGTACATAGTGAATAAGACAGTTTGGGGCAACCTTAATCATCATAAAACCATCCAGAGGTGATATCATTGTTCCTCACTCAGTTTTCACTGTTTTCTGGCCACAATTGGCTGTGTTTGTTGCAAGTGAGTTCTTCATTTAACTTAACTTTGGCAACTGTTTTCTCTGTTATAGTCTTGCAAGCTATAGCAAGTATTATTGCTGTCTCTGGTGTGGATTTGCAGCCTACATCAAGTATCTTTGCTGTCTCTGGTGTGGACTTTGTTCTACATTTCAGTTCTTTGGTCTGGTAGTCTATCTGGGGACTACTTTCTTGGCTCATCAAGCAGTCAAGTGTGTTAAACAGGAGCTTTAGCAAAACAGGAACCAACTTACTTTAGCAAGTAAATCTCACTCTATTTTTCTAAAGGGACAGGGGATTTTCTCTCTGGTTTTTTCTCCAACTCCCTTGGTCAAGGCCTATAGCTAGTACTATAGGATTGTCTACACCGTTTCCTCATAGAAAGGACATATGACATTGAGCTTTTCTGAAACAGAAGTGATTCCAATCTCCAAATCATCATCATCAATATCAAAGCCAGTTTCATTTGCAGCATGATGAGCCTTTTTATATTTTTATTGATAGCTCTTAAATCTCTCCTTCATTTGTTTAGGATTGATATTGATTCTCCCCCTTGTTTTCTTTCTTACTTCATTGGCCATCCATAAGTATCCATTAAAATTTGAAGAAGGTGGATGTCCAATACAAGTGGACTTTTCACATCCAAAACATGCATAATAATTTTATTTTATTTTAAGGAAGTTGATTTTGATGAGATAATCATCTTTTTTTAGATGACCTGACTTTGATTTTTCAGGTGTGGGGCTTGCTTTACAAGGAGACTTTTGTGACTAAGCAGATTTTTGAGTTACCTTTTGAGATTTGGAATGTCTGGGAGGCATTATAAAACTGGTACATAACAAGAAAAGAGATTAACAGGTAGAAGAAATAAGTAAAAAAGAATGTAAACATGCATGGTCAAAATGTTTTAATAAAATGTTGAAAATGTTAGGAAGGGGTGTGTGCTGAGGATTGATGGGTAGGGAGCAAGGAAGATCTGTGCATCACATGTGACAGGGGATAGGGTAAGAAAGGAAGGGATGTTGTGGCCAACATGTGGTCGTGAAAAAAAACAGGAAAAATGTGCTGATTTGAGGTCATAACTGACACCCTTTTTTGAAATAAGTGACTTTTTTGCAAAATTTAAGTGCTGATTTGCTTTGAAATACGCACTTAAGTTAAGTGCGGATTTCCCAGAACTGACACCACCCAATATGGGGGGAAGACTTGCTAGCGAGTCTGCAACCTTGAAGCCTAATTTATATCTTATTGAGCTCACATTGAGGCAGTGATGAAAAAATCATGAAGAAATAGTGAATTTACTTTGAAAAAACCTTGAAACTAATTTGAACCTTCATTGAACCACAGTTGATTAGTAGTTCAAAAAATATTTATACTTGAATTAGAGGATTTGTTGAAGGGATAAAAAAATAAATGAGCCCCACTATCAATGTAGCCTTGTGACTTCATAAGATTTTGAAAAATTGTAAATATTTTTCATTTTTTGAATCTAAGGAAAATCTCAGATACTTTAAATTATAAGAGATTTCACAAATATTTATAGGGTATTCACACTATGAATACATAGATAAAACATCCAATATTCTAAGAAATTATTCATTAAGAAATATTTATTGAATTTCTATATTTCATTAAATTTTATCAGTAAAAAATTGAGAAATAAACACCTTTTCTCATTATATCAATCAATATTATTATTTATTTATTCATTTTCAAAAAATTTGTGGAAGTTGAAACACTCTTTAAAATAATTTAACATTCAATTTAGTCAATAGAACAATTTGTAAGATTGATTTACATCTCATATTTATATTAGTTAAAACAGGAAATGGGCCCAATTCTATTAAAAATATAACTTATCATGATCTTCATTATATAAAAAGAATAAATTTTTTTATTTTATGAGAATAAAATCTATGGTTAATAAATATTGAAAAATACTTTTGAGTTTTTTTTAGATGTTTCATGCCATTATGATTTTGAAGTCTCAAAATATATTATATAATTTTTGTGCTTAAATTGTTTCAAAATGTTCCTTACAAGTACTTTCCTCCCTCAAACTTCAAATCTCATCCTTCTCCCATCTAAAATTTTCTCCCTCTTACATTTTTATTCAAGTCTACCAAGAACTTTTGCATCCCAAACCCTTATCCCCCATTTTCCACCCCTAATCATGCCATTACACCCCTCCTCACTTATTTTGCTCCCCTTAACACCCTATATATTTCCCTCTTCACCACTTTCTACCCCAACTTTCTTGATATCAATCCTTTTTCTCCCCTTCTAACCCCTTTAATTCTATATGCAGAAAAGGGGGTGGTTTGGAAAGCCATAGGGGTTGGATGAAAATTGGAAGTGTAGATTGGGGTGGGGCTGGAAATGTATGGGTTAATAATGAAAAGATGGGGGTTGAAAGTAAAAGCATTTTAATTAATTATTAAAGGAATGGGGTGGAGTTGAGGAAAAAATAGATAGGGTAAGGCTGAAAGGGGTGGGTTAGGGTAGGGAGAGGAAAGAAAGAGTGGTGAGGGATGAGGATAGTAGAGAAAGGGGTGGAGTTGTGCTAAGAGTGAAAATAGATTGGAGGTAAATAGTGAGGAGGGTATAAATTTGGATTTTGAAGCTTAGAGGGTGTAGCAAATGTATCAGGAGGGCAATAAAAAGGTGGGCTCTGGTAATAGAATTAACATTAATGACAAATTAGAAAAATTTGTGTGGAGAGATTGAGAGGTTGTCAATTGAGGTAGCCAAAGATGGAGAGTGTAATCTATTCTTTGGAAAAACATCAGAGTCCACCCCCTCAATCTACAGCTCTATTCTGCGAATATATACAATAATTGATAATTATCTTTTATTGATATTTTTGAACTTAAACCAATGGTTTATACATCTTTATTTAATATTTTTTGTTTACAATTCACTTTAAGACTAAGAAATTAATATAATTAAATAATTTGTTAAAAATACTATTTTGCTTTTTTACATAAGAATTGACAGTATGCTTCTGATAAGTATACATGATATAAATAAATAATATAGTAGGAAAATTTTAGCAAAAATTTGAAACCAAAAAGAAAATATTTAAAGAAGTTTTAAACAATTGAACTTATGTATTTTATGAGTTTATTGTATTTGTTTTTAAACGTAATAGAAAAATATGTTGGTTAGATTAAAAAAATCTTTGAATTAAATTAAATAATTCATGTAAAGTTTGAATAAAAGATTTATCTGCATATATAAACATATAGCTTCATTTCTTGTTTTGTGATTACTATGTATAACTGGATAATTCACAATAGTAACTGAAAATTCAAGAAACTTTAATAATTTATCTGCCTCAAAATATTTAAAATAATCTATTCAGTAACAGAAAAACATTCTGAGCCTTTTATTTTTGTCAGCCAGGCTGCTAGACTTACCCAGTAAAATAATCAAGTATTTACTGGGATGAAGCCACACATTTTTACATATTATATATTATTATTAATTATAATGTATTTACTCTAAATTTACTTGTAATAAATTAACTAGTTACAAAACAGTAAAATTAGTAAATAATTAAAATTAATATTAAATTTCCCTTATATTTTTATTTCCTAACACCTTGCTCAATGACAGGTTAAGATAAATAAATATTAATATTAAAATAAAATTTAATATTGAAATCAAAATTAATAAAATAAAAATAAGTATATACAAGAAATTCAAATTACTTATCTATAAATGACACTTACAGTAATTTTTAAATAAACCAATTTATTTCTGACATATACAGTAAATACACATTTTAAACAAATTCTTTGTAGAACAACCTTATTAATTGAGAATATTTTCTGAAATATTATTTTTCTTCTTTCATACTCCTGTATACAGGATTTTTAACTCCATGCTTTGTCTCTTTTTTGCCTATATAATGCCTCCCCTTTTCTGGTTGTTTGCATCATCATTTTTTACTTATTACCTTAAGAAACCATTTATTAAAATCAATTACTTATTCATTTTTGTTTTTTTAGTACTTAAAACAAACATAATTCTAAAATATCAATTATAAATAATAATTATAACAATATATTACCTCTTTTTTATTGAGTAAATAAAAGAAAAGATATCCATACATACCTTTGTCCTTTCAAACCCCAAAATCTACCTATCACTGCCTTTGGACCTCTGTTAAAAATCTTCTAGACCATCAGACCCTTTTGGAATAGTCAACAGCAACCAAGGGACCATAAACAATGAGGTACCAGTAGGACAAGTAGACAACAAAAACAACAAACGTCATTGACCATGTGAATTTTTTTTTCTGCAACTGGGAATCAAACCACACTCCAAAATTTAGGTTCATATATTGGCAATAGTCATATACATTTGTGGTAATTATATTGATTACTATTTGTGGGTCATTTTTCACATTTCATTGTCCACATATATCTTTTTTACTCAGCACTCTGTAAGTGGAATTAACTTGCTCATTTTACAGGGGGAGATGCCTGGTAAACAAAATATTTTTTTCATAGTTGACCAAGATAGAACTATATTGTTCTTAGTCCTAAAACTGATATAAAAAATTAAATTAATTAAATTAACTTTTTTTAATTATTTCAGTTGAATTTAGTCCTGATAATTAAAATTTTATATTATTGTTTCAGTTGACAAATTGTCCTAACAGTAAATTAATAATATTAAAAATTAAATAAATTAATTATATTAAATTATTTCAGTTGAAAATAGGTCCTGGTAATTAAATTATTTTAGTTGACATTAAATCCTGGTAATTAAAATTATTTTCAGTTGACATTAAGTCCTGGTAATTAAATTCTTCAGTTGAATTCTAATCCTGATAATTATCAAAATATTTATTACCAATTATTAAATTATTTTATTATTTCAGTTGATTTATTTTAAATCCTGGTTATAAAATTATCTTAAAATTAATTAATAAAATTGTGATTATTATTTCAGTTGATTTTTTGTCTTGATATACATTAAATTTTAATTATTTTAGTTGATTACAAAGTCCTGATAATTAATTATATAATAGTTTTTTTCCTTATTTTTCTTTAAATAAAGTAAAAATAATAACAGATTTAATTTCAATATTTCTTTCTCTCTGTTCAGGTTAATTAAAACTATGACTGATCAAGGTGCTCCTGCTGGCCGTGATGAGGAACTGGATTTAATTGAATATGATGAAGCTTCTTCTGTAAGTTCTCCTTTGACTACAAAACTAGCTCAAATTAATCAATTACTGGACCAATCATAATGTGGAAGTGCAGCAGATTGAAATATTAGTGGAGAAAACTGCTCAAGATAAAAAGCCTTCTATCAACCCCCTAGAAGAGCTTCCAAAAGGCTTCAAAATAAAAAAGATGCCCTTGAATCAGAAAGTCAAATATCTCTCAACTCACATCCAGGATTTGAGGTCAGAAAACCTCAATCTGAGGTCAAAAACAGACTCTCTAGATGACAAGGTAAGAAAAATAGAGTCCTTCCTTCAAGAGAAGAGGAAACCTCCTCCTCCATAATCCCTTCCACCATTGGCCCCCCAGGAACAAGAGAAGGTGGAAGTCTCAAAGTGGCAGTGGGATTGGCTGAACACTCAGTGGGATTACCTGTCCCAAAAACAACAGAAACAAGTACCTCAGGCAGATCCCTTAAGAACCAATCAGTTCAACCCCACACCTCCTCACCCCTATAAAGGAGGAAGAAAGAGAAAAAAAATATCACATTAAATTTTTACCCAAGCCATGGTGAGCCCCTCTATTTAATCTCAAGTACCATTTCTTATTACTGATTCAGTTCCTTCAGGTAATTCTGGAAGAGGATATGATACTGTTAGACCAGTAGAGGCTGAGAATAGTAGAAAAATTGCTCAATATTCTAATGTATATAATCCTTTCGTTTTTATTGCTACTTCAATGATAAATCCTGATATGGCTATTATTGATGAGACACTTGATCCTGAGTTTTATGAGAAACTGGAAAGTTATTCTGTTTCCCTATTGAGGAATACTCTAGATGTAGCTAACATTAATGATGAATATTTGAGGGATATTATTGCTAAACAAAACCATATAATGAATAACATGCATTTGACTCAGAAACATAATAGTTTTTTAACTGAACAGGGTTATCAAGCATTGAGGAGTGAGTTAAAGAGAGTTTCTTATGATTTGTTTTATAAAAAAGTAACTCATGAAAATAAAGTTGCTTTATGGCAAAATATCAAGAATGATTTGTCTAAATTAAAAGATACTGTGCTTATCTATTTCCAGGAGCTAGAGGGACATTAGTTGAACTTAGAAAGATTGAGTGACCATTATTCATCTTTACAAAATAAAAACCAATTATCTTTTGAATCTGGCAATGAGAGTTTATCTAGTATTCCAAGAGTGAAAAATAAATTAACAACCATTGAAGAGAAATTGAATTCATTGTTACATGATCAAAAATTTTCTGACATTTCTTTGAAAGAACCTGTTGTGCAGGATACTCCAAATGTACTTGTTCCTAGTTCATCTATAGTAAAATTAGTGCCAGAAATTCCTGTTGATACCACTGAGTTTCCATCAAAACTTGATGATGTACCTGGATCATCCACAGAACAATTAAACAATGAGATTACTACCAAATTGGAGAAGTTAAATCTCCTTCTCACTCAGAGACAAGCTTGTAATAAGTAGTCTACTTCAAATTAAAAGAATTGGCCAAAACTTGACCAGTATCCAACATTTGATGGTTACTCTTCCTCTGATTGGCAGCAGTTCATTTGCAGGATTGGTAATCTAAAACATTCTTACAAACTCCCAGATGAGGAAATTGTGTCAAAATTAATTTCTGTATTTACAAATGTAACCCTAATGTGGTATGAATCTGTTCTCTTAGATAAACATGACTACTCATTGGAAGATTGGAAAAAATTATTCAAAGCACAATTTAGTGGTTCCAAGTTTAGATTAGCTCAGCAAAGGCAGTATGAAGAAACCAGATATATCTCTTTTACTGAAAAAACTATTGAGTTCCTGATGAAACTTGTGAAAATCTTGAGGGCAATGGACCCAGATATAGAGTTTGAGTTATGGAAGGACAGGATCCTCTATAAACTACCTATCTCTCTGAGAGACTTAATAGTTTCTAGAACTGAGCTCTCAACAGAACCTTCTTCTTTCATTAATACTTGTAATGAGGTCCTTCTAAATAACAAGTATTATCCTAGAAGATTAATACCTATAATTCCATTTAGGAAAACCTCCATGTCACGCGCCACGTGACACTCGAAGCGAAATTAACTCAATAAATCAATAATATCGAGTCCTAAATCTATACTTGAAGCGCAGAAAGCAATTCTCCATAGCAACTGCGATTTTCCTTTGTGTACTTACTATTTAACTGCGCTAGCCTAAACTCTAAATCTAAATTAGTCAATCTCCCAATAGGGTACCTTAGTCCTTTTCAATAAGCGACGCACAGCGCTAGGATCAACAAAATAGTATAGTAGTAGTTTTTTTTCATTAAAGTTTTGTTAATTAATTAAAAGGGGTAAATTGAGCATGGACGGATATTTAGTGGAGAGGGTCTAAGTGTATGTTAGTAATGGTCAATGGAATGGGAATGCTGCGATGGAAGGGAGGTCAATGCGAGGAGGAACAAAGGATATAAAAGGAGTTGGGTATTTGGTTTGATATTCCTTAGAATTAAATTATAATATTGTATTTACATTAATAGTGGTAAATCCTTAAAAGTTAAATCATTGTTATTGTATCTTTCTTTTACCTTCTCAATATTCATTTCTAAATCCTAAATCTTTGATTATTGAGTTGCCAACCCTTCGTGAGATTTTAAGAATTATTATTACCTTGGAACTAGTTTATAATTCTTCTCGATCGAACCTCGAACCTATAGCTATTACTTCGAGTGACCTTCGAATCATGTCCTCGAATCATTCCTCTGTGCTTCGAAGAAGTTTCTAAAATCCCTCATCTCACTTACAGGAACATCCTCGACCTTGTGCGTAGGTCGTCCGGTGACACTCCAATTACCAACATAAACCTCTGGAAAGGGTTGGTAAACCTTCTTCCCCTGTTGCATCCAAAAATATACAACAAATACTTGCTTCAAATGCAGCAAGCCTTGGAAGAAAGGCTATGTTTTTGACAAGAAAATAAATCTTGTTTAACAGACAGAGGAAAATGCTGATGACACAGTTGCACTAGATGATACTTCAAGTGATTGTGCCAGCAATATTTCATATGAATCTCACCAGGAAATTTTAATTCTGGAAGAGGATAATCATTATTTAAATAATATTGATATTGAGAATGATGATTTATCTACAGTGGAAGATGCTGAGATCACAAGAAATCTTGAGGATAGCTCAATTATTATTGCCCCTCTCAAGGCACCAGTCTTTATCAATGAAAATAAAATTGAGGCTGTCTTAGATTCTGGAGCTGGAGGAAGTGTAGTATCTGAAAAAGCACTTGCTTCAGTGGACCAAGATTATAAATCAAAAATTATGCCTATAATTTCTGAGAATTGGAGAGGTTATGGTTCTGTTTTTTCCCCCATTTTTAAATACAAAGCCAAAGTATTTTTCAAATATAACCATGGTTTTGTAAGAGCTATATGTGATTTTTTGTCATGAAAAATGATAGCTTGAGTAGTTGGTTCATTGTGGGAAGTGACATTTTAACCAAATATTGCATAAAATTGCATCCTTCAAACCAATGTTTCACAATGGGGATGAATGGGAAGAGAAAATTTAAAATTTCCTCCCCCAAGAAATTATTAAAACCAGGATTGAAAATGTGTCATTCTGTAGTTCAATATAGAAGAAGATCTACAAAAGAAATACCTGCCCATGTGTCTGAAATTGAAAATTCTTCTTTTGGGGAACAGATTTCTGGTGAGGAGAAATATTCCATCATCCAATTGATAAAATCTTTCTATGGCCTTTGCTCATGGGTCACATGAATTAGGATTGGTAAAGGAAGAAATGAAGTTTTTATTATCTTGCCCATTAAGTGAAATACCATTTAGTTTAAAGAAGAAGCCTTATCCAGCTTCTCCCACAAAGAGAAAAGATATTGAAGACAATATCTCTACCCTTTTAAAAATGAATATTATTGAAAAGGTAGTTGAAAAACCTAAACATTGTGTTATCTCACCTTTCCTAATTTCTTATGGGAAAGATAAAGCCAGGTTATGTGGTGATTATAGAGCACTGAACACTTATACTGTTGATGATATCTATCCTTTACCCAGAATAAGCTCTATACATGCTACCCTACAAGGTGCTAAATATATCAGCTGTTTGGATGGTAATAAGGGATATAACCAGATACCTGTTGAGAAGAATTCTCAGAATTTTCTGATGATTGCTACTCATATGGGTATTTATAAGTATATTAGGATGCCATTTGGCCCTAAAAATTCCCCTTCAGTTTTTCAAAAAGTTATGGATAACACATTCCATCAAGAAATAATTGAAGGATGGCTGATGGTTTATATTAATGAAATCATTATATTCTCTAACACATTTGAGGACTATTTTAACCACCTGTGTAAAGTTATCCATAAGATGGATGAGATAAATATGACACTTGCTTTGAAGAAAAGAAAATTTGGTTTCTATTATTTAAAAGTGCTTGGTCATGTTGTCTCAGGTTTACAGATATGTGTTGACTAAAAAAAAGTGGCAGCCATACAACAGGTGAAGGCTCCTACCACAGTTAGAGAGCTCCAGAGTTTTTTGGGAATGTGTGGATACTATAGAAATTATATTAAAAATTACCAAGTCATAGCATTACTCCTTACCCAATTGAATAGGAAAGATGTTTCTTTTGTCTGGAATTGTGAAAGACAAAGAGTTTTTGACACTATCAATCGTTATTGGATGTCAGAACCAATTCTTTCTTTACCTGAATTTAATCAACCATTTATTTTATATTCTGATGCCAGTTTTATTGGTCTTGGTGCTGCACTCCATCAGAAACAAGTGATGAATGATAAAGTATCAGAAGTAGTAATTTTTTATATTTCAAGAACCTTGTGAAATAGTGAATTAAAATATGGTGCCACTCAACTAGAGTGTTTAGCAGTAGTTTGGGCTCTAGAGAAGCTACATTATTTCCTGGATGACCAGAAATTTGAATTTGTCACTGACTGCAGTGCCGTTAAATCCCTCTTAAACTTGAAAAAACCTAACATACCTATGTTCAGATGGCAATTGGCTGTTCAAAAATACAGAGGGAGGATGAAAATAATTCATAGGGAGGTATTGTTCACTCAAATGTGGATATTTTATTAAGGTTACCTTTGCCAAATGATGACTCAAATCCTGCATATGTTCCTGAAGATATAATTATTTATATTCATGGGATATATGTGGTTGATATGGAGGAAGAGCTATTACAGCTTATTCTGGAATCATATGATAAGGACACTTACTTAAAGAAGTTATGTACCATATTAAATGATCCAATGAATGCTTCAATACCTGCATCAATTAAAATCTTCCACCAAAGTACCAGAAGGATTTAGAGAAAGGTACATTCTCAATTGATGAAGGATATCTATATTATAGAAGAAATTTGAATAAGTTTATTGTTATTCCTCCTTCTATGAAAGAGATCATCTTAAAAATTTGTCATGATGACATATTGGCTGGACATTTTGATCTTGAAAAAACAATGATCAGAATCAAAAACACTGCTTGGTGGGTTAATATGTCTGAAGACACCAAACTATCTGTTGAATCTTGTGATTCTTGCCAAAAATCAAAACAAATGACTGGTAAAAGAGCTGGATTAATGTAACATATTGAACCTCCTGATGCACCATGTCAAATAATAAACATGGACTTTGTAACATGATTACCCATTTCTGGGAAAGACAGTTATAGCACTTGCTGGGTTATTGTGGACAGATTCACAAAAATGTGTAAATTTATTCCTAACCACAAGGATGTTTCAACTAAAGAATTAGCTTCCTTGTGGTGGTCTCATATGTTTAATCCTACTGGTTTTCCTAAGGCCACAATCTCTGACAGAGACTCTAAATTTACTTCTGAATTTTGGATGTCTCTGATGTATGTTTGTGGTTGTGATCTGAACTTTCTACTGCCCATCAACCCTAAACTGATGGATTAGCTGAAAGGATGATTCAGACCTCAGAGGACAAGATAAGAAGGTATTGTGCCTTTGGCCTTGAGTACAAAGACAATGACAGATTTACTCATGATTGGATTACCTTACTTCCTGGTTTGAAATTTTCTTATAATAGCACTGTCCATTCTGTTAATCAGAAAAAGCCTTTTGATCTCTTGCTTGGATATGTTCCAAATACTCCTGCACAAATTCTTAATAATAAAATACCTAAATTGGATTTGCATTCTGGCGTAAAATCTTTTCTTCAAATGCAACAAATTTGCAGAAGTCATGCTCAAAAACGTATTGAAAAATCTTTTGAATATGAGAAGAAGAGATGGGATAAATCCCATAAAGAATACATTTTTAAAAAGGGTGATGAAGTACTGATTTCTACAGTCCACTTCAATTTACAAGGTAATAATAAATTATAAGACCAGTTCAGTATCAGTTCATTATAAGTTAAGTCTGAGTTCCATCTGTGTTCCATCTGAGTTTAAGTTGCGAACTTTCTAGCAAGTAAAAATGTGCCTTGAATGATCAATTTGTTTTAATTAGGACTATTTATTTGGCTTCTCAAATGCATAAAAATTACACTTTTCAAAATTGGTGTTTTTTATGCCAGAAATAGCTTTAGTGTACTGGCCACATACTGCCTGCATTTTTCCCATGTGAATAGCTTCACTTTTAGAAAATTTAGCTTTTACACACTATAATTACCCCAAATTCTATGCACAATATGGGGAAACACACTAAAATAGGCAACAGGTGCTTATTTAGTGTCCTAAATTAATTATAAGTGCATTGACCTTGTTATATGCACTAATTTAATAAATAACATCAAGCTTTGAGCCTTTAATTAAGTACTATGTTTAAATTTTTCTAAATTAGTCAAGCATTTACCTGTGAAAGCACCTGCCAAGGACTGCATGTAGTTACCCCACATCTCACATCCTTTTTTGGGTTTCTCAGTGGTTTTTCAGACAATATTGATCATTTTTGGATGGTGATTTCACATATGAAATTGGAATAATTTTCCTGATCATTTCTAATGTTAATCCCCCTTATTATTGTGTTATATATAGAGTTATTCTTTCTTTATTAGTCTTTTATTTTAAGATATTATATGCATATACTCTCTTTTTTGCTTATTCTTTTATTTTTGATGGATTATTACCATTACTCCAGGATTATAGCAGGAGATATCTTTCTAACTATGTTATTGGTCATTATTTATGTTGATGGGAAATTTTATTAGCTAGAATGGAGCATCATTACCTGTGTATAGGATAGGTAAATCAAGGGGGTACATTGGAGAATAATTTGGTATAAAAGGAGTTGGTTTTGGTCTTGTTTTTGACATTCTTTATCATTACAATCAAAATATATAGATAATACAATTACAATACATATCAATAGTAATCTTAAAAGTCTTTGAATATTATCTGAACTATTACATTTATTTTTCTACCAAATATAAGATTGTCACCCATTTATAATTAGTGAGATTAGAATTACTGAGACCCTTATATTGAGTTATATTTAAATACTTATTGGATTTGTACTAGAGTATTCATGTAGGACCATTAAAATCATCTAGAAAATGACTAATCAATCTATTCAAGTCTCTGTACTTAAAAAATAATCCTGAAAATTGGGGACCTTTCATCAGGAATTCAGTAAGTTATCTTCTAGTAAGTAAAGAATTCAAAAAGAGGCTACAAGTAAATATAATCCCTACAGAAATATTTGGATAATTACAACAGGTTGGGGTCACTTATATTGTCAGTGTATCTAGTATTTAAGTATGATTTAATAGTACTTATTAATGGTCCTACTACTTTTTAATAAATTATTTAGTGATTAAACCTCAGGGGAAGACTAATAAAATAGTTATACTCAAATAAAACTCATAATACTTGGATTTAAATGCGTGCTACTGGTGGGAAATAGATGAATATAATATAGTTATAGCTTATATAAAGATAATATCAATTTTTAAAGGCTTTATAATATATTTCTAAATGATAATAACTGTGTTATAATTTTTATTTGAATTGTAGTAAGTAAGTGATGTCTAATAACCGCCAAAATCCTCCCTTACTTATACCAAAATCCACTGGAGTGCACAGACCTTCAATCCAGATGATGTCACTGCTATCACCGGAAATTACAGCACTGTGAGGGGCCATCACCTCACCATGGAATACAATTCAAGCAGATTCAACACCCAGACCTCCATTAAGGACCCTACATCACAATTAATGATAACACAGACCCATACCATAAATAGAAAATCCAGATAAAAGCAGATACCATAAAGAAACAGGAAAAAAAACTCATCCAAAGAGAATATAATGAGACCCAAAGCATATAAAGGAAACAAATGAAATTTCCAAGCTTCCAATAACATCCCCAAGCATCCATATTAACCCAGCAATTACTTCCCAACCCATAAATCCGTGAATATCCATCCAAGGAAGCAGATTAAGTTGTCCAAACTGAGTGTATGCGCCTGAAATAGATGTTTATGCTTCTGTAGGAATTGTGAGTCCACTGGATACATCCATATGACCTAAAATAAGCAGAAAAACAAAGGTTATGGGCTATTAAGAGGCTAAAACCCACTTATATCCCTAAATATACATAATATACTGCATATTTCACTGAATATGAGATTTATGTATACATATAAGCTTATGTATGTCAATAATTACTTAATATCACTTAAAATAAGTATATTATGACTCCATTATCACCTTAATAGGTACTATTAGGCTATGGATAAACTATTTAAACTATGATAATTTATATAATTGAGTAATAATTATATATATATGTAATATAATCATAAATATTATTGTTTTAACCTTATTTTTAATATATAAGCTTAATTTACTTAAGGGTTATATTATTTTAAGTATAAGAAATACTCAGTTCTAGGAATATCTAGGCTGACACTCTCTCCCCCAAAAAAAACAATAACAAAAAATGTTAAGACATTTTAATTAAAAGTAAGGGGTGAATAGAAATCTTTTTAAATTTTCTATAATACATATACTGAATAGACAGTATTTTTTTGATTTAAATTTTTTCAAGAGATTTTTAAGATCAGATATTTCATTTTATGGAATCCACTGGTCATATTCACTTGATTTATTTTTAAATCTCATTATTCTCAACTCCCTTTTCTTTAGTAAGGTGTCTCTTTTTAAGTATCTTTTCAATTTCTTCCTTTTCAAATATTTCTTCAGGTTGCTGTTTATGCCTTCCTGAACTTCTTTGAAATAGAGCAGTATCATTAGCATGGTATGGTTTTATAAGAGAAATAGGAAATACTGGATGTTTTCTATCATATGGTGCATATAGAATAACCTCAACAGCATTATTGCCAAAAATCTTTTTAACTACAAATTGTCCAATGAATGGATCCTTCAATTTAACATTACCATTTAAATTTAAATGTAGTGTTGAAATAAGAACTTCATCACCCTCTTTGAACATTTGTTCTCTATGGGCTTTATCCCATATTTTCTTCTCATACTCAAACACCTTATTTATACATTCTTGAGCATGTTTTCTGCATAATTCCTGCATCTGAAGAAAAGATTTAGTACCTGGATGGATATCCAATATAGGTAACTTATTAAGAGTTTTAGCAGGGGTATTAGGTACATAGCCCAACCATAACTCAAATGGCTTTTTGTCAGTGACAGAATGTACAGTACTATTGTATGCAAATTCTAAACCTGGGATAAGGGTCACCCAATCATGCCTGAATTTGTCATTGTCTTTAAAGTTAAGACCAAAAGCACAATATCTTCTTATCATATCTTCCAAAGTTAGTATCATTCTTTCTGCTAGCCCATCAGTTTGTGGATGGTGTGCTGTAGAAAGTTTTAATTGACACCCTGAAACATCCATAAGTGATGTCCAGAACTCAGAAGTAAATCTAGGATCTCTGTCAGAGACTATTTCTTTAGGGAAACCTGCTATATTTAACTTTTGTGTCCACCATAAAAAAGCTAAGTCCTTTGCAGAAACCTCTTTGTGGGTAGGAATAAATTTACACATCTTTGTAAATCTATCTACAATTACACAGCAGGAGTTATAACTCTTATGCCCTACTATTGGCAAGAATTTTACAAAGTCCATGTTAATTATTTCCCATGGAGCTTTTCTTTTCTCAATTTGTTGTAATAAACCAGCTCTTTTGCCTGTTAATCTTTTAGATTTTTGACAAGAATCACATGCCTCAACATATTTTTGAACATCCTCAGACATGTTAATCCACCAAGATGTGTTTTTTACTCTGGTAAATGTTTTATGGTAGTCAAAATGACCTGCTAATATATCATCATGACATATACTTAACATTAACTCCTTCATTGAAGGGTAAATTACAATTACATTACTTAATTTTTTCCAATTATGATGTTATTTCTTTATCTGGTAACTTATATCAGAATTTCAAATTGTCAATTCTTTGGATAAAATGTTGGCAATCAGAGCTGGCTTCCCCATCATAAGTTGGGTACTTATCTATCTTAGGCCAGTTCTTTTGATTGTATTTTATTTCAATAATCTTACGTAAATTCAACAACTCATTTACTCTTGATAAATGGTCTTGTATTTCCTCCTGAATGGATTTGTGACTTACATTTTCAGATTTGACACTACCACCAGATGGGTTTAGTTGTGGTGGTATAGGGAAGGAATGAGATTCACTTTTGTCAATGAAAGGATTATTAGTATACTGAGTACACTTATGATTATCCTGGTTCATTAGTAGATTGGCAGTTTCAATCTCAACTTTAGTCAATCTTTGTAGCAGCTCAGAGACACTTTGATTTTTATGGGGAAAAAATAACTTAGTTCTTGATTCAGTTTTCAATAAATGTGTTTCATACAATTTTTCTAACTCACAGAATTTGTTTAAAAGTTCATTATATTTACTACTCAATAAATCATATTTAAGAGTTAGAGACAAATTTTTATTCTCTAATTCTTTGTTACGTGTTTCCAGTTGAGAAATATTTAATGTTAAGGATGAGATTGTATCACTTGTGAGCTTAACTGTCTGTTCCTCAAAATCAGTCATTCTATTCCACAATTCTGAAACAATTCTTTGGACAGTTGGATTATTATTAAAATACTCCAAGTCTTACTTCTCTATTCTCTCACTCTCTTGTGAACTTCTCATCTCACTAGTAAGTGGTGGCAACTGAGGATTAACTGTATTATTAATACAACTGTTTTTATTGACAAAAGACAAGTCAGGTGTATCTACATTAAAACCTAATTTTCTTAAGTCCTCCTCTATTTTCTGCACAGATTTGACATCAATAATATTACCTACATTGTAATTATCAGTATTGTATTCAATCTGAGAGGGTAGTCTACTTACCACAGGATTTTTGTGAGCCCTGATTTTTGGCGCCTTTGTTTTCCTTTGTAGGGGTGAACTGAGGAAGTCTGATGAGGAGGAGGATCCTTGTTGCAGTTGTGACTGGACCATTGTTGATGGAACCAGTCCCACTTCCATTTGTCTACCAGTATTTTCTCCTGGGAATGATGTGACCCTCCTGGGGTAGGGAGTTTCTGACTTGGCTGGTCTCCCTTTAGCTCTTCCAATTATTGGTTCATCTGCTGGAATCCTACCTTGCAATTGTTCTGTAATTGCTCTACCTCCTTGAGCATGAGGGACTTTGATTCCTCCAACTTCAATACCTGTTTTTCCAGATGGAATATTTGATCCTGTAGAGGAGGAGATGTCTTTTTTAGGGTAATCTTTTTAAAGAGGGTGTCTTTTTCCTCTATGATCATTTGCTCTGCCTGGTGGTATCACTGACCCTCCATGGTTATGTCCTGGAGCAATGTTTTTTTTGCATTAGACCTGGTATTATAAGCAGGATTTTCACTTACCTTGTCCTGGGGAGCACTCATATTGATAAAAATAACAATATATCACTTCTAAAGAAAGTAAAACCTATTTGAATTAGTAGATTAAAATTATTAGCAATACTATTACTAATGAAAAGCACTGGAGCTTACACTGAATTTAAATCTTTATTTATTTAAATAAAATGTAATAAAAATTTGAAAAAATCTGTTAAAAATAAAATAATAAGTTTAACTAGACCTTTATAAGGGTTAATTAATAGCTTACCAAGCTTTAAGAAAATACCAATTTAATTGGGTGTTATATTGGTGACCAAATACCAAGTGAAATTGGTTTTATAATGGTTACAGTTACTACTGTAAATACCTAATTTTTATTATAAAAAATTAGTACAATTATTATAAGGGTTCTTTTCCACAATAACTAAATTATGATTACCCACTAATATGCAGCAGACCCAAATATTTGGTTTGTTTTGAGCTATACTAAAGTAAAAATCATGTTCAAAGGCTTATACTAAATAATAAGAAAAAAACTAAGGAAAGACCTCCAATTGTCAGTGTATCTATTATTTAAGTATTATTTAATAGTATTTATTTGTCACGCGCCATGTGACACTTGAGGCAAAAGCAGCTCATTAAATCAATAATACAGAGGTCTAAATCCATACTCAAAGCGCAGAAAGCAATTCTCCATAGCAACTGCGACTTTCCTTTGTGTACTCGTTATTCAACCGCGCTAGTCTAAACTCTAAATCTAAATTAGTCAATATCTCAATAGGGTGTCTCAGTCTTTTCTTCAATAAGCGACGCACAGCGCAATAGTCAATGTAATGGTGCACTAAAAGGTTTATTAAATGTCTGTGAATTATTAAAAGGGGTAGTGAGCATGGACGGAATGGATAGTGGAGGATTAAATGGTTAACGGATGTTAGTGAGGAGGGTCCAGGTGTAATGGATGTATTTTTAATGGTCTGTGGTGTGTGGAATAGTGGATGGGTATGTGGTCAATGCAAGGAGGAGTAAAGGATATAAAAGGGGTTGGGATTTTTGGTTCGACATTCTTTTGGATTAAATTATAAAACGTATTTATAGTCAATAGTGGTAAAAGCTTTAAGTTAAATCATTATTATTATATCTCTCCTTATTTTCTCAGTAATCATTTCTAAATCCTAAATCTTTGATTATTGAGTTTCCAACCCTTTGTGAGATTCTAAGAATTTTAATATTACCTTTTAACTTATATTAGGATTATCCTCGAACATATCTCGAAGCAGTAGCTCTTCCTTCGAGTCATCTTTGAATCACTTCCTCGAACATTTCCTCTGTGCATCAACGAAGTTTCTAAACTCCTCTCTCCATCTCACTTCCAGGAACACCCTTGACCTTTGTGCGTAGGTTGTCCGGTGACATTATTAATGGTCCTACTACCTTTTAATAAATGATTTAGTGATTAAACCTCAGGAAAAGACTAAAAAAATAGTTATACTCAAATAAAACCCATAATACTTGGATTTAAATGTGTGCTAGTGGGCAAAAATAGATGAATATAATATAGTTATATCTTATATAAAGATAATATCAATTTATAAAGGCTTTATAATATATTTCTAAATGATAATAACTGTGCTATAATTTTTATTTGAATTGTAGTAAGTAAGTGATGTCTAATAACCGCCAAAATCCTCCCTTACTTATACCAAAATCCACTGGAGTGCACAGACCTTCAATCCAGATGATGTCACTGCTATCACCGGAAATTACAGCACTGTGAGGGCCCATCACCTCCCCATGGCGTACACTTCAAGCATATTCAACACCCAGACCTCCAGTAAGGACCCTACATCACAATTAATGATAACACAGACCCATACCATAAATAGAAAATCCAGATAAAAGCAGATACCATAAAGAAACAGGTAAAATAACTCATCCAAAGAGATTATAATGAAACCCAAAGCATATAAAGGAAAGAAATGAAAATTCAAAGCCCCCAATAACATCCCCAAGCATCCATATTAACCGAGAAATGACTTCCCAACCCATAAATCCGTGAATATCCATCCAAGGAAGCAGATTAAGTTGTCCAAACTGAGTGTATGCGCCTGAAATAGATGTTTATGCTTCTGTAGGAGTTGTGAGTCCACTGGATACATCCATATGACCTAAAATAAGCAGAAAAACAAAGGTTATGGGCTATTAAGAGGCTAAAACCCACTTATATCCCTAAATATACATAATATACTGCATATTTCACTGAATATGAGATTTATGTATACATATAAGCTTATGTATGTCAATAATTACTTAATATCACTTAAGATAAGTATATTATGACTACATTAACACCTTAATGAGTACTATTAGGCTATGGATAAGCTATTTAAACTACTATAATTTATATAATAGAGTCATAATTATATATATATGTAATATAATCATAAATATTATTGTTTTAACCTTATTTTTAAGATATAAGCTTAATGTACTTAAGGTTATATTATTTTAAGTATAAGAAATACTCATATCTAGGGATACCTAGGCTGACATATATAGTGATTTCAGAAAAAGAAGAACTTTTATATAAAAAAATTCTGATATTGAATCAACAATTTTACCACTAATTGAACATAAAAATTGTTATAAGTGGGAGTTTGTCAATAAACCAATTAATTTTGTGATCTTTGCAGATAATAAAACAGATAATTAAAGCTGATTAATTGTTTCTTTTAAACAGGACTTTTAATACCTTTTTATTGGTTTGTAAAACTCATTTTATATTTAGAAAAATATTACTGACAAATTTTCTTTATTTAAATAAAAAAACATGGCTACATATTGTAGACCAGTTATATCAAGTGACCACATAGAAGAATATTTGGCTTTTGGCACTAATAGATTCATTTAATACCTACAGGTAAAAAATTAAATTGTTTTCAGTAGTGCTAAATAATACTGATGAAACTCCTTATTTAAGTTTTAATAACTCGTATTTCAAGTCTTTGATTTATACTCCATGTCAGAATTAGTGACAATGTAGAGAATGTGATTGATAGGGTAGAGCCTTATAATCTATGACCTAGAGCTGGAAAACCTGTTACAGGACACTAAAATAAAAAATATCTCCCTAAAAAACAGAAACTTCCAACAGATGTCTCTGGAAGAAAGAAAAAGATTTTTGATATACAAGTATCAATAAAGAAAACAAAAAATGCATTACAAGAACAAATTTACTCCATCTCAACCCTTTTAACTACCCTAGAAATAAAAGTCAACAACATGGTGGAGCAAATGAGCAATTGGGAAAAAAGAGCAGCACAGGGCTTCATAGAAGTCAATCAAGCTCTAGTAGGATTAAAAGCCTAGCCAACAAGAGAAGTTTAAACCCTTTCACAATTTCACCTGCAGAACCTCCAGCCCAAAACAAGGACCAAAAAATTACATTAAGCAACTTGAAATGGGACTGGTATGCCCAAAACTAAAACAAAACTCCACAGCAGGGTTCCAGCAGTCACCCTTACAGGTGAAAGGCAAGGAGAGGAAGGTGAAATGGAATAAGACCTTGGTAAGTCATCCATCTTCTCATAATCAATTATATGACACTAAAAATGAATTACATATAGGTAATGAGATTGATAGGGATATAATGATTAAAATTGAAAAGTATTTAAAGGATTACTCTTTTTAAAATAGCATTTTAAATTGGTCCTTAAATTATGAAAATGTAAATAGTTTCATTGATCACAAAGATAATACTAGCAATATTAAACTGAAACCAAATGAAGTAAATCTTGAGCCTGATGATGAGTCTTCTGAGTTGGATATGGAAAATATTGAATATTTTTTGAAAGAAAATCCAATGGAATCAAAAATCATTAGCAAACTATCATTAAGAATTGAAAAATTGGAAGAATTCTATAGAGAGTCAGACAATAATACAGAAAGTGTATTATTAAGCCTTACAAAATCATTGAGTACTACACCCAATGGATTAAAAGTCATTGAAAATTCAAATAATGAATTAATAAATGAAAATAAAATATTAAACTCTGAGATCAAGAATTTACACGATAAATTAGAAAACTCTTAGAATATTATGACTACCATAGAAGGAAGGTGTGCTGCTCCACAGATGCAAAGGCCTTTAGAATGTGTATTGGGGGTATTTGGTATGTAGGGTTTAGTTGGGGTAATGGTGCTTAGTATTGGTGTTTTGTTATTATTTAGGTGTTTAGTTGTATTTTTTTAGGCTTAAGTTAGGTTCACTTATTATTTCTCAGATTATTTTACTTTCTTTTCTTATCATTTTGGTGTGTGTTATGTGTTATTAGCTGTTTTCTATGAGTAGTTGTGTTTTTTTGTGGTTTTAGAGGTTGTTTGGTTGTTTTTAGGCATTTGAAGACCTAGAAGTGGCTTCCCACCTACAAGCAGCACTCCAGCCTCAGCCTGGCCTTTCCTAAGACGGGTGGCCCCCTCACCTGCAAGCGTTAAAGTCTCTAGAGACTATTTTATGCATGTAGATAGCTGGGAGAGCTGGACCAAGCTGAAGATGTGGTGAGGGGGTCTGTGTGTGAGATAGGAGAAGCAAGTTAGAGGAGATCATCCACCATATGGGATATCTGAGTCTCAAGCTTCATTCTTTGTGTTTCTTTGGCTGGGTTGTGAAAAGGTTAGTTCTTACTTGACCTCAACTCTTGTCACTGTTTCTCTGGTATAGTCTTGCAAGCTATATCAAGTATTATTTCTGTCTCTGGTGTGGATTTTCAACCTACATCAAGTATCATTTCTTTCTCTGGTGTGGCCATTGGTTTACATTCCAGCTCTTTGGTCTGGAAGTCTGTCTGGGGACTACTTTCTTGGCTAATCAAGCGTTCAAGTGTTTTTGAAAGAAGATTTATCAAACAAGACTCAATTTAACTAGCCATTAAATCTCACTTATATTTTTCTGAAGGGACAGGGGTTTTTATCTCTGGGTTTTCTCCAACTCCCTTGGTCAAGGTCTATAGATAATACTATAGGATTGTCTACATTTCTGGCACCTAACCTGGGTGCTTTTTAGTCTTTTGTAGTCTCTTTTGTCTTTGGTTTGCTTTTTATTGGTGATTCAGGTCTGGAGGAATGGTTTATGGTTCCACTATTTCTATTGTGACTTTCAGTGGGGAGGGTGTTCCTCCTGCTGTGGTGGTCAGGGAGTGTGTCAGAAGAAAAACTTGGGATGGTACAAAGTTTAATGGTAAAGATTTCAAGTGTTTTCTAGATAAGTATGAAGCTACTTCTGGTGTTGATGGTGCTTCACACCTGGATATGGTAAAGTAAATTATTTTCTTCATTGGTGATAGGCCAGAGGAGAACAAGGCTGTGGCCATGTCTGGCTACAAGAAGAGGGATTGGAAGTTTTTGTGTAGGGAGATGATAGATAGATGGGGTTTCAGGTTCACTATGGTGGATCGGAAAAAGGTTTTCAGTGAATGAAATATTATGGAGGTGTTGGAAACTTACATAGTTACTTTAAGTTTCTGCAAAAGATTGATCCTGTGGTGGAATACTTGAGGGAAGTAGAGGAGTTGGAACATGAAAATACTACCAAAGATTTCTTTTGGTCTTCTATAGCTAGGGATGTCATAATAGATACCTTAAAGGAGATGTATAGGAAGAAAATGATGAAGACTCTGGCAAATGGTGACCAGAAGTTAACTTCTTTTTAAAACGTGAAGGAGGCTGTGGAGGCCCATCTGAAGTAATTGGCCATGGACTCCTATCAAGAGGGGTGTGCCAAGTATGTCAGCAAAGTCATTGAGGTTCTGGCTGAAGACAAAGCTAAGGTGAAGAAGGAAGAGAAGATGTTGGATAGGGCTCCTAAAGAACAGAGGTACCCAGTGATGGAGCAACTGGTGGACTTGAGAAAGCAGTTGCACATCTTGGCGCAGGAAACTCAGAAGGTGAATAGGGCCTCAAGTCACCAGGCAAAGCCTTTTGAGAGGAGGCAAGGAGGTAGCAGTGTTCATTGGGTGTGCTCCTATTTTAGTAGGAGGGATCACAGGTCAAATGATTTCTAGGCTTTGAACAGAGATGTGTCAGAGTGAAATGTGGAATTTTATGGCAGGGTGCTCAAGTACCCTGATGGTTCATTTGTTAAGCACATTGAGGGGAAGGCTCCTGTTGATTTGGTCAGGATAAGGGGTGGTCTTGATCAGAGGAGGCCAAGATTTGAAGAGATTCCTGATCAGGAGAAATCTTCTAGGAAGGATGGAGTTGATGTGAAGGGGAAAGAAAAACAGGTCAAAAAGGTCTCCTTTTCTACTTCCTATGGTGGTTTGGAGTTGTACTCTTGTGGAGCACAGAAAAACAGAGAATGTTTGTCTTAGGATTATGATGTTGATTCTGAAAGAGTGGGAAGGCTAAAGAGCACTTCACAGGCTCAGTATAAGCTCAAGGCTCCTAGAGTGTATCCAAAGATGTATTCAAGAAGGAAGGTTAGTAGGGAAGAGCTGCACAGGATGCAGAAGGGTATTTCAGATATGGGTCCAACCAGTTTAGGGGCTTATTAACTGAATGGGGATCCAATTCCTATAGACTTGGATTCTGACTCTGAGGAAGATGTTCCTTTGGCTTCTTTGCCAAATCCCAGTGGGGTCAGAGTTACTAGAGATGGTTCTGGTTTGGTTCCTGTGGTTAGGAGTCCAGGGGATGGAGGTGTTGGACTGCAAGAGGTATCAACACCTAAGGTGGTGAAGTAAAAGGGCCATTTTGAGAGGCCAATGGTTTCAGGAAGAGTTGATATGACTGACTCCATGTTGGAAAATATGAATCAAGGAGCTTTTTCCTTGAATTATGGGGATTTTTTTGCTATCAGTCCTGGTTTGGCTGATAAAAAGAAAAAGATGTTAATCAGAAGAAGGATCTCTTCTGGTGAAGTGGAGTTTGTTTGTGACTCTGCTGAAAAATTTGGGGAGAATTTGGAGACACATTTCTCTGCTCCTCTGGGTTTTTTTAATGTAACTCTGAATGGCAAGGCAATCAGAGCTTTGGTTGATTCTGGTTCACAGATCAATCTTATTTCTCTTTCAGAGGCTACTTAATTGGGCCTCCCCATAAAAACTGGTTTCAGAGGGAATCTGAGAGGAATTGGGGGACATGTAAAAGAGTTAGTTGGAACAGCAGAGTTCCTGAAATTATATGTGGGAGGTGCTTCTGGAAAAAGGGATTTTCACATTGAAAAAGGCATTATCAATGAAGTTTTGGGTGGTCCATTTTTAATCGATTTTGCAGCAAAGATTGGTTACAAACCTGGAGTTGGTATTAGCTTCGAGCTGACAGGTGATGATGAGATGACCTTACACATGAGGTTGTCTTCACCTGGTGAAGAGGGTAGGAGACTAGGCCCGGGATTCACTCTATGTGTCACTGCCCTGAATGTTTTGAAAAGAGAAGGGAATATAGGGCTGCTTCTGGTTTTCTGGAAGATGGCTCAGGCTCTGATAGAGAGCCTTCTTTTTTTGAGTAAGAAGGGCTGATCACCCTAATGCTACAGCCTCTCCCCATTTAGTGGAAATCCCAGGTTGTAGTAGGTAAGCTCATTTGGAGATATTCCAAGTGGATTTTCAACTTTCTTTGTATAATGTTTCTTTTCTCTGAAAGTATTAATCAGGTTTTTAATAAAGTCTCTGTTCATTTGATGGATTAAAGATTAATTTTATTTCAAGCTCAAGAGGGAAGATGGAGTTCATGTGTGTGGAATATAAAAGCTTTGGAGTGGTGAGATTGGGGTCAAAAAGTAATTCCTCTAAATTCTGCACAACTAGGGTTATTTATAAACCTTTCAATAAACATTACCTTGGCCACACAAGTGAGAAATTGTGAAACCCTGGTTTCTGTTTTAGGAAAGGCCCCCCCTCAAGAAAAGAAGAAAAAAAAATTCAAGATAAGTTAAAATAATCAAGAAAAAAATCTGAAGATAAAAAATAAAGAAGAAAAAAAATAATTACTTAAAAATTATTTGGATGAAGAGGTGAAGAGTGATGGAAGTGAGGTTGATAGTGAGATGGAAAATGAAAATGTGAAATGGAAAAGCTTTGTAGTGGTGGGATTGGCATCTAAAATTAAGTCTTCCCAATTGTGCACAACTAGGGTCTCTTCTACACCTTGCAAAAAAATTGCCTTGGCAACACCTGTAAGCATTGGGGAAACCCCTCTTTGTTTTTGTAAGAAGATTGAAGAAGTCCCTGTTGAGGATGAAGATTGGAAGTGGATTCTGCTAAGTACAAGAAGGTATCAGTGAAGGTTAGGCCTGTCAATGAGCCTATGCCAGTTGGTCTGAACCCACCTTTGAGGAGGCCTCCATTGTCAAGAGATCCTTATGTGACGCTTTTAGTGAAAAATCCACCTGATTTTGTGGAAACTTCTAGGTTACTAAAGAAAGGTTGGGGGTGGTGAATTATGGCTCTGATGGGTGGTTTTCTGAAGTAGAGATGATGTTTCTTTTGTATGTGATTTTGTTGAGGGTAAAGGAAATTGCTTTTGTGGAGGAGGAAAGAGGTGTGTTGAAGAATTCTTATGGTTAACCTTATCTGATTCCAGTGGTTTGTCATTAAACTTGGTTAATCAAAATAATTCTAATTCCTACTGCTATAAGAGATGATTTTGTTGAAGTTTTCAAGGAAAGGGTCAGGACTGGGTTGTATGAACAGTAAACATCAAGTTATTATAGTCCTTTTTTATGTTTCAAGAAGCACAATGGCAAGCTTAGGGTAGTTCATGATCTCAGTGCCTTAAATAGAGTGACTATCAAGGATTTTTGAACTCCACCAAGTGAAGAGGATTTTGTAGAGGGATTTTCTGGAAGAGTGTGTTATGGTTTGGGTGATATTATGGGTAGATATGATGAGAGGGGACTCCATGTGGACTCTAGGCCTCTCACTACTTTTAAGACTCCTTTGGGTAGGTTTCAATTGACCAGGTTACCTCAAGGAGATACTAATTCTGTGGCTTTTTATCAAGAACAAATGGCTTGGATTTTGAAAGATGAAGGACCAACTTATGCTGGTATTTTTATTAATGATGGTGGCATTAAAGGGCCAACTTCTGATTTTGGTAATAATGTCCTGAAGAAAAATACTGGAATTAGGAAGTCTGTGTGTGAATATGCAGTGATTCAGGAAAGGATTTTGTTTAGGCTGGAGGAGGAAGGTTTGACTGTCTCAGGATCAAAGTTTTACTGTTGTGCAAAGAGGGTAGGAGTATGTCAAAGAAGAAGGTTAATAAAATTCAATCATGGCCAAGACCAAAGAATACTACTGAAGTGAGGGGATTTTTTGGTGTTTGGGTTTATGTCAGGATATTTATTAAGGACTTCTCTTTGTTGGCTGCTCCTTTAAGGAATTGGACCAGGAAGGATGCTTATTAGGAGTGGGATGATGCTTGTGAAGAGGCATTTGTGAAGTTGAAGGTGGTAGGTGAAGATATTTATCTTCACAAGTTGGATTATGGTGTTGGTGCTGGTAAGATTTATTTGGCTGTGGATTCAAGATATATTGCTTCTGGTTCTTTTCTGACTCAGGAAGATAAATCTGGGAAGGTCAGGCAAATCAGGTATGAATATGTGGTGTATAATGAGGTGGAATCAAGGTATTCTCAGCCAAAGTTGGAGCTTTGTGGTAAGGAAAAAATCTTGAAGAAGTTGCAGACTGTTTTGTGGGGCAGTATTTTGAGCTGCAGGTGGATGATAAATCTTTGGAGCAGATGAAAAACACTCCTAGTCTTCCTAATGCTCCTATGATTAGGTGGGATGCATTTATCCAGCACTTCTCTTTTGATTTGGTGCACAATCCAGACAAAGCTTCAACAATGCCAGATGGATTGTCAAGAAGACCCCAAACAAATAAAGATTCTGCTTCTGAAGAGTTTAATAAAGATATTCCATTGGTCAGGGCTAGCACAAGTATTTCTGAAAATTTTTCTAACCTCCCCAATGAGGTTGAACTGACTGGTGATAATTGTGTTTCTGATGAAGGTTTAAACCTCCCCCAAAAGGTTAAACTGGCTGAATCTGATCTTGATTCTTGAAATTAGGATGTTTTTGTTGATGGAGAAGGTGATGTTATTTGTGATGGCTTAAATTTAGAGAATAGTGTTTTTGTTGGTACACTGGATTATCATAAAATTCAGTGGAAGGAGAAGGATGTGCCAAAAAATAAAAAATGGTGTTCTGGATGGAAATTTCAATTGTCTCATGTGTATTCTGGTGAGTTTGATAAGAGGGTTGTGCCCTTTGATGTTATTTTTTTGGATTTTCAAGATGAGACCTGGGGTCAGTCTGGGTTTTATTTTTTTATGGTTGAATATCTGTTGACCTTGGAGATTCCAGATAGTTGTGATGATGATACTTGGTTCATTATCAATAAGAATAGTTCTGGATTTTATGTTTCAGGGAGAAGGGTGATGAGGAGGAGTTATCCAAATCCTCAAGTTGTGGTGACTCAGAAGAAGGGTCAAGAAGTGGTGTTGAAATCTTTGCATGAATACCTTGGTAATAGAGGCTCTGGAGAGACTTAAAGAAGGGTAGCAGAGAGATTGTGGTGGCCTGGTATGAAGTTGGCCATTCAAGTGTTGGTTCAATCTTGTAAAGAGTGTCAAAGAAGAAGTAACTTGAAACCAAAACAGACTGGTCATGCTACTGGTGAATCAACTGTGTTTAGAAGAGTCATATTGGATGCTGCCCATATTAAAGAGGGCAGGTTTAAATATTTGATTATGGCCTGGAAAGATTTATCTGGTTGGGTTGAGGCAGTGCCTCTGGTTAATTTGACTGCCAAGAATGTGGCAGAAACTTTGAAGGAGTGGATTTATAGGTATGGGCTGATGAAATTGGTCACTTATGATTGGGGACCAGTGTTTGGAACAGACTTCAATGAAGCTGTTACTAGTTTTGGCTCAAAAGTCAGAGTGGCTACTGCTTATTATCCTGAAGCTGAAGGCAAGTTTGAAAAAGGGCATTAAGTTTTGAAGAATACTTTGGTAAAGATGTGTGGGGATAGTGCTGAAAAGTGTAGGCATTATTTACCTTAGTTTTTATTTGCTGAAAGAATTACTGTCAAGACTAATACTGGATATTCACCTTATGAAATTATTTTTGGCTAGAAGGCAGCTTTGCCAGTAGATTTGGAGGCAATTTATTATTTGGGAATTGATTGGGATGAAGTTTGTTCAATGAAGACTTATTATGTGCCAGAATAAAGCAGCTTGAAGGAAAGAAAAAATTATATGAAAAAGCCTATGAAAGAATGATGAGGATCAGAAATAAGTCATTTAGGTTTTGGGATAAGAGAATGTAACACAGGCTGAGGAATCCTTTAAAGCCTGGAATTTTGTATTGGTTTATAATAGGAGTTTGGAGAGTCAGTTGGGCAAGATGTTCTCTTACAGGTGGAATGGTCCTATAGAGTCAGATCTCAGCTACCAGGAGGGTCATATAAGTTAGGAGAGTTGGATGGAGCAGTCTTGAAGAAAATAGTGGCCTCTGACCAGGTGAAAAAACTTTATCCAAGAGGTGCAAGAAGGGAAGAAGACTAACTCTCAACTTAGGATAAACTATGAATCATTCTTTATATTAGAATTTTCTGTTGGTGGTGCTGTGAATCTTTTGTCTTGGAAGATGTGTGGGATAAAAATCAACTAAGAATAAATAGGGATTGTGGTGGTCTTCTTCTAATAGATTCTGAGAAGGTGAACTAGGAGGTGAAGTTTCCTGGGGCATAGTTAAAGAAGGAGTGTTGTTGTTATTGTTTTCATGATTAGTGGAATTTTTTATTGGTGACTTAATGTTGTTATTTGATGGGGCCGGTGAAGGTGATCTAGGGGCTGACTTTTGCCTTCTGGAGGAATTGTTGGCAGACAAGGAACTTCCAGAAGAGTAGTCTTCAAAAAGAGGGGAGGTATAATATCTTCTTTTGGAAGGAGGAGAAGGTTATTTTGTCTTTTGAGCATCCTTGGGAGCTCTGGAAGGCCTTTTGGAAGTTTTTGATCTTTTTGTTGAGGTTGGACTCTGAAGTTTTTGTTTGCATATCTCTTGGATCAAGAGGAGGGTATTGTGCAAAGGTGTTTCTGGTGGTTTTAAGAGAGTTTTTCTAGGTTTCATGCTGTTTTGGCATGTTTAGAGCTTGATTTCTGCTTCCAAGAAGGGTGGGAGGGTTGCCTGAACACAGTACAGAAGTCTTGGAGTGGAATTTGAAGAAAAAGGAGAAGAATTGGAGGATATAGAAGCTGATTCTTGAGAAGCAATAGGGTGGTCTTTTTGGTGGAGCTCTAGTGGCAGTCCTTCTCGATCTTTTGGAATGAACTGAGGATAAAGAAGAAGAAGCAGGACAAAGTTCTGGAGATCTGGTGAGAGATTTGGAGATATACTTATTGGAAGGCAAAGGTGGAGGAATAGGATAGTTAGGATCTCTGTCACATCTTTTCTTCTTTGAATCACCAGAGTCACAAGCTCTATTGTAAATTTTGGCTTCTGGAGTTGGAAGAGTGAATGTGCAAGTTCTGCACATGTGAATACAATGCTTGAAAGCATAATACTTAGGTGAAGTAAAGCAAGGAAGGTTAGAAGGGTTGAAGGAAGGTTATACAAAATCTAACATCATCTGTGTTGATGAGAAGGAGAAAGATACAGGGAAAAGTTTCTTTATCAGTAATGGTAAGATGGTTAAGTGAAAGTGGAAGTTCAGCAGGGGAAGGCAGCTGAATATGCACAGTCCATGAAGTCTTTAAACTAAAATATGCATCAGTCTATCAAGACTTTAAACTAAAAACTGGTTATTGTCAGCCAGGAACAATAAAGAGCTGACAAAATAGTTAATAAAGATTGAATAAAAGTAAAAAGAATGTAGAGACAGAGATATAGGAATATAATGAAGCAGGAACAGCAAGCAAGTAAAATGCAGGAAGATAAGGGAGCAGGAATATGCAGGTAAATACAAATGCAGAGAGAGTATGCAATCAGATAAAGATACAGGAATAAATGCAGGAATATGCATGTAAGCAGATAAAGAAACAGAAATATGCATGCAAGCAGATAAATATGCAGGAATAAATGCAGGAATATGCATGCAAGCAAACAAGAAGTCAGGTGTACATATAAAGTTAATGCAGGGTTTTTTATACATGGATGAGTAAACACATGTAAATAGTATGATTGAAATAAGATATAAGGAGGTGATTTCCCCTAGAAATCACCATCTGCTTTTACCACAACTTAAACCAGATAATTTTAGTATTATTGAAGTCACTACTGTTTTAGTCTCTTGAGTCTTAATAATTAAATATCATTACTGCTATATTTAGTGAGGTCCACTACATACGGTAATATACTTACTTCTAATTTCCCCTTATCATCTAATATAAATTCAATATTATATTGCTGATATTGTATCTTAAATAGGTAAGCTCTATCTCCCAGTAGATTATAAGTATTGATATCTTATTCCTGGTTCCCAACTTTTTGAGTAGTCCAAGTAAGAATTGCAGAAGCATAAGTACTATATTTTATTTATATATTGAATTAATCACTTACTAGTCCAGGTAACTTATTTATATACTTTATTTTGAAACCTGTTTTATATTGCATATAAACAGACATGGTAATAACTATACATAGTAATTAAATATTGTTATAACACTAAATTGAGTGATTTATATTATTATATAAACTATACCTGTTTTATAACATATAATCAAAGTTATAAATAGTGTGAGATTTTATAGTATAATATTATACCTAACCTTGGTTTAGTTATATTCAGACCTTAGTGCTGCTGATAAGACTTATTGATACCTCTTAAAGTGACTCAGACCTGACAGCTATACAGTCCCCCAAGACTATAAACTGATGATTCTTTAGTTCCCCAAGACTATAAACTGAGGAATAGGTGTTGTTTTTGGTATTAGTTTTTTTGGAGATTGGTAGAAGGATTCATAGGGGGAGCCTCTGAATTTGGCAAAGGAAAGTTTGGAGGTTACTGATAGGCTGTAAGCTCTATATACAGTTACCCCAGAATGTTAATTTTTTCTCTGTGTCTTAATGTGGTTGATCTCTGGTTCTGGGATGATGATTTGGGTTTTGAGTCCCCCAAGACTATAAACTGAGGGTGTTTTAAGTCTCTCAAGACTTTAAAATGAGGATAGTCACCCTAGACTTTAAGCTGAGGATTTTTTGGTGGTGAAACCCTATAGAGGATGTGATCATATTTTCTTTTCTAAGTCAAATTCAAGATCTAGTTTAATTAAAGAAGGGTATCAAGGCAGGAGGAAAAATGTTCTAAATTTTCCTTGAACTGTTTAATGAGGTTCTTTCTCTTATCAATGTCTTGTTGGTCCTTGGCAGGAGTTGATTAGAAGCAGGAAAGGAGGAGTTATTTTTGTTGTTGGGTATGATTTTGAAATTTTTCTTTGGTAAGAGGAATTGAGTTTGGGGGTTGTGTTTCAATGGTTCCTAAATTGTCATCATCATCAATAACTGGTGGAAGAGAGGCTGAGAAAATGGTCATTCTAGTTTAGCAGAAAGAAAAGGAATCCTACCATTTGAAGACTCAGGGTGATAAGAGGAAGAAGAGGATGAAGGAGTTACAGGCTTTCTTTTGGAGCAATAGAGTCTGTTGATTATTTTTGGAATAGTGATAGAAGATCTGGACCTTTTGGTAGAAGAGGATGGACCAAGCTGACAAGAGGAGGAAGCTGCAGAAGAGGATAGTGGGCCAGGTCAATGGCATTTTTTCTTCCTGGAATGGAAAGCATCACAAGAGGTTCTGTAGATGTGTAGTATTCCAGTCATTGAACAGATGAGATTGTTATCAATGCAGTATTGGAAAGAGCCAAGGTCAGAGGCTTGTCTGGTGGGGTGTGTGAACATGTTGGTTAGAGGATGAAGAATCAGGAAATTCTGTGTTGGAAGGAGAATGTGGTTTTCCAAAGATACATAAGCCTTTGTAATGTGTATTTGGGGTTATTTGATATGTAGGGTTTAGTTAGATTAATGGTTCTTAGTATTAGCCTTTTGTTATTATCTAGGTGTTTAGTTGTATTTTTGTAGGCTTAAGTTAGGGTAACTTATTATGTCTCAGCTTATTGCCTTTCTTTTCTCATCATTTTGGTGTGTGTTATGTGTGATTAGCTTTTTTCTATGAGTATTTCTGTTTTCTTTTGGTTTTAGAGGTTGTTTGGTTGTTTTTGGGAATTTGAAGGCCTAGAAGCAATTTGGTCTTCCAACATTAGCAGAGGCTTTTGTTGGTCTGTTTGGTGCTTTTTTGGTAGGTCTTAACTGACATTGGTTGAACAAATGGGTGTTTTTCTTGTTTTATTCAGTGGATATTGGGACTATGCATAAGTGGGTAGTACCATTGGATAGCCAAGGTTTTTCTCTATATCTCATGTCTTGTTGAAATTTTTCATATTCTAAGTTTTAAGGGGTCATTTTCTCATTTTTCATTTCTAAAAGATAGCTGTTTAATTTTTTTTTGTGTTTTACAGGTTAAGTGCTTAGTACCATTAAGTAGAAATAATTTGGCTCTATATAATATGTCACAATGTTGTTATAGCTTAATTTTTTGTTTTAAGGGTTTTAGTAGTTGTGGTTGATTTTTCTAAGTATTTTGGGCTTTGCTGCAGGTTTTTGGTGGTTTTCTGGCTTCAGGGAGGTCTGGCTGCTTCTAGGTGGGCCGCCCGCCTTGGTTGTAGAAGGCTGGGAAGTGCTTCTAGAGGTTTTTTTTCAAATTTGGCTTCCAAAAAGTGCCAAATTTATTGTTGTGCATGGATTTTATAGATGGTGGTCTGTGTGTACATACTGAATAAGACAGTTTGGGGGAACTTTAATTATCATACAACCATCCAGAGGTGATATAATTGTTCTCACTCAGTTTTCACTGTTTATTGGCCACAATCGGCTGTTTGTGTTGCAAGGTTAGTTCTTCATTTAACTCAAATTTGGCAACTGGTTTCTCTGGTGTAGCTTTTCAACCTGCATCAAGTATTATTGCATTTTTCTGTGAAACAAGTGCACCGTGTTTTTGTGTTTCTGGTGTGTATCTTTCTGCATTTCAGGTTTCAGGTTCTTTGGTTCTCAGTGGTCTGCTATTGGCTACTGTCTTGACTTGTTAAGCCGTCAAGAAGTATGTTGGAAGGGGTATAGTAACAGTCTCTAATTTTCTGTAGCAAATAAATCTCACCTGGTATTTCTCAAAGGGACAAGGTTATTTATATCCAGTTTTACTCCAAATCCTTTGGTTAAGGACTATAGCTAGTACTATAGGATTGTATGCATTTCTGGTGCCCAACATGGGGTGAGGATTTGATAGCTTTTAGAATCTCTGTTGCTGTTAGACTCTCTTCTATTGTGGACTATTTGTGGACTTTGAATTTTTGGTGCTGTATCTCTCTGTGGTTGGTCTAGGGGGTTTTCTCTCTATTTGTATTTGGTCCCTCCTAGGTCTCTGAAGGCTATTGGGTGGACTTTGGCTATCTTGGTGGAAATTTGAGGAGGTTTAATTGGAAATATTTAGGATGGTCAGGATCAAGTCATGGAAAGGGTAAATTTCCGTTGGAGAGGAGACAAGGTTATTTTTGGAGATCTTTGAAGCTGCTGCTGATGTGGATGGAGCTTCTGATTTGGATAGGGTGAAGCAGGTGATCTTCTTCATTGATGATAGAGAGGTGGTGAAGGAAGTTCTTAGGATGGAGGAATATAGGATTCAGGATTGGGGAAAGTTAAAGATGGAAATGATCAAGATGTGGCTCACTGTGTTTTCAATGGTTGATCTTTATGGAATTTCTAGGAAATGGGAAATGGATGGTGGTGTAACTTTTCTGGTTCAGTATGGTAAATTTATGGAGGAATTTGAAGAGGTTGTGTATTATCTGGATTATAATAGTATGTCCTCTTATTAAATGGAGGCTAAGAGTTTATTTTGGAGTGTCATGGGTCTGGAGGTCAAAAAGGAGGTTCAGGGATTTCTGATAAAGGCTGGGCTGATGAAGACACTTCTAAATGGAGAAAGTAGAATTCCTGATATAGGTGATTTGAAGAAGGCTATTTGGGGGCATCTTGAAACCCTTGTTTCTAAAGAGGTTGAACCTTAAAATGATAATTTAATGGATGGAAAGATCCAGGAAGAAGTGGCAGAAAATTCAGCTACAGTGGAAATTTTGGAATCACCCACTTTGGGAGATGATGATGTTTGTGATGTTTCAGAAATTTTTATTTCTTTAACAGATGATGTAAATGGATATCAAGAATGTGCTTCATTTGATGTTTTGGATATGTACACACTGGATGATCAGTGTATCTTTTCAAAGGTGGATGAGCTCTGTGGGAAGGAAAAATTGGATGTTCATGATGATATGGTTTCTTCAAGTTTAGATAATAAATTTTTGGATGAAGGTGTTTCTTTAAGATCTGTTGATGGTCAGCAAGAGTCTGTTTTGTATCTATCTCTCTAAGAGGAAGATTATTTTCTGGGTGCTCCGTTAAGTTCAGAAGATGAATACTTGGAGGAGGATGTTAATTTTGATGTTATGGACTCTATTCTGGAGGATCTTTTTGATTCTCAGAGTAATACTGAACTTAATGATTTGAAGCCTGATGATAAAAATTCTCAGTCTCTTCTTTCAATTTCAGAGGATGGAAGAAATGGTGACAATCTCTCTATAGAAAGTTCAGATCTTCAGAATGATTTTGTTCTGGATGTATGTATGTTGGACGAATATAATTCCAAGCTGTTTTCCTCAAGATCAGAGGATAGGTGCTTGGGCAAAGATGATTCTTTTAGTTTTCTGGGTCCTGTCTTGGAGGAATTTTTAAAATTTCAGAAAAATTTTGTGATTGATGATTTGGAGTTAGAGACAGTAAAATCTTAGCTTCTTCCCTATACTGGAGAAGGTTTTTTTAGGAAGGAGGATAAAATTATTGATGCTGTAGATTGCTCTGTTTTAAAGGATATAGGGTGGAGGGACACTGGAAATGATATTGATGGTAAATTCAGTGTATGGAGAAGGAGGGGAGTTTTCTTTGGAGGTCTGATTATGGGATATCAGAATCTAAAGAGGGGCTTAACTTTTTGTAGCCCTTGGGGAAAACTTATTGGTTTCAACCTGGGTGTCATCAGTATTTCTTTTTCAACAGCTGCTATTTCTAGATCTCAATAAGTGTTTATAAATCAGAGTTTCATTTATTTCAATCAATTCAAGTAGACTCGAGAGCTTAGTTATTTGAAAACCCCTTATCTTACTTAGAAGGACAGGGTTTTTTTCTGTTTATCTGACTCCTTTGGATTCTTCTTAGAGCAAGGCAACTGTAAGAGTCTACCTACATATTTGGCGCCCAATGTGGGGTTCCAAATCTCTAGCTTTTTCTAGGACTTACTTTGATCTAGGAATTTTCTTAGCCTGCAAGAGGCTTATTTTTTTGGGTACTCTAATTGATTTTATTATTATTAGCCTTCAAGAGGCTTGCTTTTTAACAGTTTAAACACATTACTTACTTCATTGGGATGACTTCTTCTGCTGATTCTGGCTCTTCTCTTCCTCTTACTCCTTCAGTTAGGATTGTTTCTTGGGATGGCCCAAAGTTTAATGGGGAAGAGGTTAAATGGTTTATTAGCAGGTATGAAGCTGCTGCTGCTGTTGATGGTGCTACTTATGTGGATATGGTGAAGCAGGTCAGATATTTTATTGCTGATAGGGAGGTGGAAAAAGAAGTCAATGCTATGGAGGCTTTCAAGGATAATTATTGGGTAAAGCTTTCTAAGTCTATGGTTGATAAATGGGGTGTTAGGTTTACTATGCTGGACCTTAATAAAATTTCTGGTGATTGGAAGGCAAAGGGTGGTGTTTCTTCCATGGCTGATTTTAAGAAGATATGTGTTCAATTTGATGAAGTGGTCAAATATCTTATTCTGGTGGACAAATTGGTGTATGAGAATCAAGCTAAGGATCAGTTCTGGTCAGCTTGTAGTAGGGATATTTGAATGGATGTCTTGAAGGATCTCTCAAGAAAGGATTTGATGAAGGAACTACCCAATGGCAAACAAGAACTGCCTGCTTTAGAGGTCATCAAAGAAAAAATTCAAGCACATCTTAAATTAATGGTGTTGGACAAGTATCAGGAGTATTGCACTCAGTATGTCAGCAAGGTTAGTGAAGTTTTGGCTGAAAATAATGATATCATGGTCAAAGCTCAAGAAGCCAAGAAGGCTCAAGTGAGACTACCGGTGGAAAATGTTGAGAGAAATGTGGACAACAAGATGGTCAATTATTTGGCCGATTTAAAAAAGCAATAAAAGATTTTTTTCCAAGAGACTCAGAAGGCTAATAAGGCCCCAATCGCTCCTTCGTCGACATCTACTTCTTATCAATCAAGGGGATATGAATGACCAAATTTTAATGGCAATGGCAATGGCAGTAATGGAAATGGTAATGGTGGAAATGGCTTTAGAGGTGCTTATGATGAGCCAAAGGTGTGCTCCTATTGTAATAGGAGGGGGCAGAGAGCTGGAGTATGTTTTACTCTAGACAAATATTTGGATGCTTGGAGAGTGTTATTTAATGAAAAGGTTTATAAATTTCCTCACAAATCACTCATCAAGCCCAGAAATGGACAATCCCCTTCTGATTTGGTTAGAAGGAATATGACTGCTGAAAGAAGAGTCCGATTTGAAGAATTAAAAGACAATGATGACAATGCCAAGGGTGGCAAAAATGGTGAAAGTAAAAGCAGTGGTAAAGCTGATAAAGGTAAAGAGAAAGAGGTGAGGAAGGCCACATTTTCAACTTCTTTTGGAGTTTTGGAGTTTTCAATGGTGTAGATAATCCTATAGTACTAGCTATAGGCCTTGACCAAGGGAGTTGGAGTAAAACCAGAGAGAAAATCCCCTGTCCCTTTAGAAAAATAGAGTGAGATTTACTTGCTAAAGTAAGTTGGTTCCTGTTTTGCTAAAGCTCCTTTTTAACACACTTGACTGCTTGATGAGCCAAGAAAGTAGTCCCCAGATAGACTACCAGACCAAAGAACTGAAATGTAGAACAAAGTCCACACCAGAGACAGCAAAGATACTTGATGTAGGCAGCAAATCCACACCAGAGACAGCAATAATACTTGCTATAGCTTGCAAGACTATAACAGAGAAAACAGTTGCCAAAGTTAAGTTAAATGAAGAACTTACTTGCAACAAACACAGACAATTGTGGCCAGAAAACAGTGAAAACTGAGTGAGGAACAATGAGATCACCTCTGGATGGTTGTATGATGATTAAGGTTGCCCCAAACTGTCTTATTCACTATGAACACACAGACCACTAACTAAGAGCCCATGCGCACCCACCTATCTGGCGCCTGTACCCGCCAAATTGCATAAAAAACCCTCCTGGAGCGCTCCCCAACCTCCTAAAACACAGGCGGGTGGGCCGCCCGAAGCGGCCCGGCCTCCTTGAAGCCAGAAAACCAATAAAAACAACTATAGAAAAATTAGCTGCAACTACTAAAACCTTTAAAACACGGAATTTCACTATAACAACATTGTGACATGAAATATAGAGAAAAATTAGCTCTATCCAATGGTACTAAGCACTTAACCCTAAGACTTAAGGTTAGCCCGTAAAACAGGAAAAACAAAATTAAACAGCAATCTTTTATAAATGAAAAATGAGGAAATGACCCCTTAAAACTCATAATATCAAAAATGTCTACAAGACATAAAATATAGAGAAAGGCCAGGGCTATCCAATGATAGTACCCACATACCTGCAGACCCAATATCCACAGAATAAAACCAAAAAAATACCCAATTCTTTAACAGATGTCAATTAAGACATGCACAAACCGCGCCAAATCACACAACAAAGGCCCCTGCCAAGGTTGGAAGACCACAATGGTTACTAGAGTGGAGAGTAACTGTATGGCTGGAAAATATGATGTCGATGCTGCTACAAGAGGAGCTACTACTAAAGCTAAAGGTAGCGTTCAGAGCCAACTAAAGGCTAAAACTGGAGAGACAATCAACAAGTTGAGACCTTACTCTGAGGATGAAATTTATAAAATTCAGAAGGGTATGGCTGGTATGGGGCCTCCTAGTTATGGCAAGTTTGATTTAAATGGTGAGCCTATGCCAGAAGATGATTCAGATTCTGAGGAGGACGTACCTTTGGTGTCACTACCCAGACCAAGTTTTAGCGGTCCTATCCCAATGGAGGGAGTAAGAAGGACTAGCGATGGATCAGGATTAGTGAAAGAAGCTGGTGATTGAGCTAGGGTTATCAGTAGTGAAGATGTTATTATGGGGGATGAAGATGGCAATGTGGATCCTTAAGAGGTGCCCAGGGCCAAGATTGTTAAATCAAAATTCCAGTACAAGCGGCCAGTAGTATCTGGTTAAGAGAATTCAATGGACAATGTTTTAAATAGGGTGAATCAACTTCAGATTCCCTTATTTTTGGGGGAGCTTTTCACTATTAGTCCGGCACTTGCAGAGAAGCAGAAGAAGCATCTGACGAGGCAACAGGTTTCTGCTGGAGAGGTGCAATATATTTTTGAAAATTCTGAGAAGTTTGGGGAGGATGTTGAAACACATTTTTCTGCTCCCCTGGGTTAACTTGTGGTAACTCTTAATTGTAAATAGTTAAATGCCTTAATCAATTCAGGGTCTCAAATTAATTTGATTTTTTTAGAGCAAGCAACATTTATAGGCTTGCAAATTAAAACTGGTACTGGGGGAAACCTCAGAGGTATTGGAGGGCATGCAACAGACCTGATGGGTATGGCTGAGCATGTCAAATTAGGTATTGGTGGATCTATTGGTAAGGTTCACTTTTATGTGGCCAGAGGGGCAGTTTAAACTGTTCTTGGTGGTTCTTTTTTGATGGATTTTGAGGCCAGGATTGGTTATCAAGCTAGCATGGGTATTAGTTTGTAGATAGCTGGTGAAGATATGAGGAGGTTACATATGCACTTGGAACCTCCTGTAGATGAAGGTTGGGAGACACAGCCAGGGATCACTACTCTGTTTCAGTGTTGTACTTTCACCAGGAAGTGGCGTATTAAATGGACCGCTTCTGGTGAATTATGTTTAGAGGGGAATTTTTGAGACCCTCATTTTTTGGGGTACCTGGGGCTGATAACTCTAATGTTGCAATCTCTCCCCAGGATGAGATCCCAGATTGAAATAGGTCATCTCACTTGGAGATAATTCAAGTTGATTCTCAATTATTTTCTGTTAATAATATGTTAAATTGTTATTATGTCTTCAAATTTTTGGTTTGTCTCACTTCTCTGTCAAGTTTTTCAATCACATTCAAGAATGGATCAAGAGGGAAGATTGGAAATATTATGTTGAATAAAAATTGGAGTTGTTAATTTTCTGACCTCCAGCAAGAGGTTAAACTGCAATTATTTCATCAAAATTCTATGAAAAATCTTAGTATAATTAAAACACAAAAAAATAATTTTTTTGATGATTTGATTCCACTCCTCCAGCAAGAGGATAAACTGGCAACTTTTTTTACTGGTGATTTTATGATGGATAAGGAAATTAAACATGTTGGAAATTTTTTTGATAAACTATATGAGGGAAAAGAGAAAAGGTTTAAATTTAAAAATGAAATAAAATATTTTTCTACTTATATTGATTCTGATTCTGACAATGAAGTGAATTCCTTTGATGAAATTTTCAATGGCAATACAAAAATTAATATTTTACCTCAAGTTTATGTAGATGTGGAGGTAGCAAAATATAAGAAGGTAGCAAATAAAATCCAACTGATTAATGAACTGCTACCCGCTGAATTAAATCCACCTTTGAGAAGACCAAGGCTGTTAAGAGATCCTTATGAATGTCACTTGGTGAATAATCGGCCAGAATTATCTGAAACGTCAAGAATCACTTTTGATAGATTAGGTGTTTTTAATTTTGGACGTGATGGTTGGTTGTCTGGAGAAGAGAAGAAGTTGTTGTTGGATGTGATGGTCAAGCAAGAGAAGGCCATTACTTTTTTAGAGGAGGAGAGGGGTGTGTTGAAGCATTCCTATGGGGAGCCTTACAAGATTTCTGTAGTATGTCATGAACTGTGGCAGCAAAAACCAATCCCAATGCTGGCTGCATTAAAAGAAGCTTGTATCAAAGTTGTCAGAGAATGGATTCACACTGGACTTTATGAGCAATCATCATCAAGTTATTCTAGTCTGGTATTTTGTATCAAGAAACCAAATGGAAAACTTAGAGTAGTTCATGATTTCAGGGAATTAAATAGGGTTACAATAAAGGATGCTGGTATACCACCTAGTGCTGAGGAGTTTGTGGAAGCGTTTTCTGGGAGAGTGTGTTATGGTTTAGGAGATATTATGGGGGGATATGATGAGAGAGAGTTGCATCCAGACTCTAAGCCTCTCACTACTTTTGATACACCGCTAGGACAATTACAATTGACAAGATTACCTCAACGAGCAACAAATTCAGTTGCTGTTTATCAAGCTCAGATGGCTTAGATTCTTCAAGATAAAATTCTTCAATATGCTGGAATCTTTATTGAAAATGGAGGAATTAAAGGACCTTCAACAGATTACAATAATGAAGTGTTGGAGGAGAACCCAGGGATACAAAAATTCATCTGGGAGTGTGCAATCACATTAGAGAGGATCTTTTTTAGAATTGAAAAAGCTGGTTTAACTATTTTGGGTTCAAAATTTTCATTTTGTGTGCCAGCTTTAGAGATTTTAGGTCATGTGGTATGTAGAGAGAGGGTAGGATTATGTCCAAGAAGAAAGTGAAAAAAATTCAGTCCTGGCCAAGACCCAAGAATATGACCAAAGTTAGGGGGTTTTTAGGCATATGTGTTTATGTTCAAATGTTTATCAAGGACTTTTATTCATTGGCAGCTCCATTGAGAAGATTGATGAGAAAGGATGCAGACTGGGAGTGGGATGAAGAGTGTGAAAGGGCTTTTGAGAGATTGAAGAAGGTTGTGGGGAAGGATTTAGTCCTGCACAAGTTATATTATGGAAAAGATACTGGTAGGATTGATTTAGCAGTTGACTCAAGTCGGGTTGCTGCTGGAGAAGTTTTGTCTCAGATGGATAAAGCTGATTACATTAGGCCAGTTTGGTATGAATCTGTGGTATTCACCGAAGTCCAATCAAGATATTCTCAGCCAAAATCGCAACTGTGTGGAGTGGCAAAAATTTCAAAGAAACTTCAAAATGTTTTGTGGGGCAAACACTTTGAATTGAAAGTGGATGTGAAATCTTTAATTCAAATGATTAATTCCCCAAGTTTACCAAATTCACCTATGACTAGATGTGTAGCATTCATTCAACATTTTTCTTTTGACTTAGTTCATAAGCCTGGCAAAACTTTTAATATGCCGGATGGTTTGTCAAGAAGACCACCCACTGAAGATGATTCAGACTTAGAAGAGTTTGATGAAGATATACCTATCATTAAAGCCAGCACTAAAGGAGCAGAAGACTTTCCATACCTCCCCCATGAGGTTAAACTGGCAGAAATATTGTGTTTAGATGATTGTGATGATGAACTCCACCAAGAGGATAAACTGGAAAATTATTTTTATGTTGATAAAATTGATAAAATTTAGTGTGAATAAATTCAGTAAAAAAATGATAGAAGAAGATGTTGAGTATATAGATGAATATAGATTGGTAGTTTGGGAAAGTATTAGGTTAAGGAAGGGTGTATATGTTAGAGAATTAGAAAGTTTGGTTAAAAAGGGTGAAGAAAAGAAAGAGGTATTTTTGAATTCAGTTTCTAAGAGGTCAAGAGGTTCAGATGAAGAAGATTGACATAGCTCAATTAAGAAACCCACCTTGCACGAAAAGTCAAACTTTTTCCGCGAACGTGAATCGAACTGGGGATCTAACTTTTAGGTTTATATAATCTTAAAAGTTATATATTTTTGTGGGTGATTTAACGATCACTACTGTAAGTCAACCTTTGCTCCTTTCAACTCTTATACTAGATTTTTTATTGCAATAACAGTGATTGTGGCCTTGTGCTGAGTCACTTAGTGTAAGTGTTCATTTATTATATATAATTTTTTTTCATAGTTGACCATTATAGAGTGTTTAATTCCTCTTAGTCCTAGAAGAAATTAACATTATTATTAATAAAAATTGAATTATTAAATTAATTTTTTATTATTATTAATTATTGTTTAATTTTGGTTGACTTAAATAGTACTTTGTACTTTATCCCATATATTGCCATATTTAATTTTGGTAATTTAATTAATTGGTTGAAAATAACTTAATTGTTTATTCCCAATTTTCCTTTACAGTCCATATTATAAATTATTTTTTATAAATATTACATTATATTAAAAAAATTTTTTTTTATAATTTAATTAATAATTTTTTTTTAATATTTTGAGCAAATTATTAACTGAATTTTATTAATTTTTTTTAAAGAAATTAATTAATCTTTCCACTATTATGTCCAATGATTTGGCTGAGAAAATGGATAACATGCAAGTGGATGAAATTGAAATTGATTATGATGCTGATACTGTGAGTTCTTCTAAAGTTGAACATAAAAAATCTTATGCTAACAAGAAAAATTCACATAATTCAGGATGTGGAAATGACAGGAGAAGTAAACAAATCAAACCCCCTTCCCCCAGCACAACAGAAAGAAGTAAAACCTCCAGTACCTCAAGAAGGTCTTCCAAAAGGATTCAAAATAAAAAACTTCCTCTGCCCCAGCAAATCAGCAATCTGTCCAGTCATATCAAAGAACTGAAGACAGAAAACATGAAATACAAGGCAAAAGTAGACACCTTGCGGGATCAAGTTCAGGAACTCAGGAACCAAAATCAGGCCCAGCCCCTCCTCAGTTTCCTCCCAATAAGACTCAGTTTCAGTCTCAACCTTCACAGCCCACCAGCTCCTCCATCCAAAATAAAAGTACTATGAAAGTAGAGCAATGGAAATGGGATTATCTAATGAGTCACTACCAGCAGAATGTGCAACATCCTCCTAATCATCAGCCGGGCCCATCCAGAAAACCCAATTTCCATCCTCCTCCTCATCCTTACCAACAAGGCAGGAGAAAGAAGGCCCAAGCCCAATCCCAAACTCAGTCTCAGGGGAAGTTTCCTACTCTTCCATGGTAAGTAATTTGCTTGATAGTCACTTGGGAATGTTTTATAATAAGACTTCTTCTGCAGGTAAAATAATTGAGAATGGTGAAAGAACAGTTAAACCTGTTAAAAGACAGCTTCCTGTAACTAGTAGCCCTATTAATGTAATTAGAAAATTTTCATTTGATGAACCTTTACATTTAACTTCTACTTCTTTAATTAATCCTTCTCTTGCAATTAAGAATGATTCTGTTTCCCCTGAAGTTTATACCTTAATTGAGAAAACTTCTGAAGAAATATTAAAAGATACCCTTGATTTTAATGTTGTGAAAGACAAACATTTGAGAGATGTGTTAATCCATGAGAATGATAGATTAAATAATTTGCACTTTCAATGTAAAGTAATTTCTTCTGTACAGGATACAGTTTATTTTAAAATCAAAGAAACCTTGAATATTGTTCTTAGCCAACAAAAACAAATAAGGAGTGACCATAGAGCTATCTCAGATAAAAATATCAATCTAAATAAGACCTTGAGTGAATTGAAACCCCTTATTGAAGAAAATTATTCATTAAAAAGTGAAATAAAATCTCTACAAAATGAGTTTAAAAAGCTAAAGAATGATTTCCATGCACTAAGTGCCAAACACACAGTTTCTGAGGAGAGAAATGTTCTATCTATTGCAAAAGTAAATGACCAGATGTCTGAAATTCCAAGGATAAGAAACTATGTGTCTGACCTGCAGGAAAAATTCTCAACCTTAACCATCAATAATGGTATGAATGAGAATGCCATCCATAAGCTGCATAAAAATAAAGAAAAAGAACCTGAGCAGAGTTCCTCCTTTCTTCCTCATATTTCAACCATTAAACAAACTGACAATAAGTCTGTAAAATCTTTTGCTACTAGCAAAAAATCTTGTGATGGTCATGCACCAGCTGTTTCTGTAAATAATGAAATTTCTGAACACCTGGCTAAACTCCAGGAATTATTAATGATGAATAATTCAAACCAAAAAATGAACCATCCTAGTAGTCAGAAAAATTGGCCTAAGTTGGACCAAGATCCTACATTTGATGGTGATTCTTCTTCTGATTGGCAACACTATATCCAAAGAATTGATAATTTAAAGAGATCTTATAAACTACCTGATGAGGAAATTGTTTCTAAGCTAATTTCTTTATTTTCAAATGTAGCCTTGATGTGGTATGAATCTTTCCTTTTAGATAACAATCATTATACATGGAATGATTGGAAATCATTGATTGAGAATCAGTTTGGTGGTTCAAAATTCAGGTTAGCCCAGCAAAGACTGTATGAGAATACTAGATATGTATCCTCCTCTGTTGAAAATCCCATTGTTTTTCTTATGAAAGTAACCATAATCCTAAGAGCAATTGATCCAAAGATGGATTATGATATTTGGAGAGATAAAATCTTGTATAAATTACCAAATTCTCTTAGAGATTTAATTGTAGCTAGAACTGAGCATGTAAGGGAAAATTCTTCAATCATTAATATCTGTAATGAGGTACTACTCAACCATAGATATGAACCAAAGAATTACCTTGGTAAATCTTATAATGATCAGAATAAACCTTCTACAAAACTCCCAGAAAGATCTGGTAAACCCTCTGCCCCAGTTGCACCTAAAAAATATGCAACAAATACTTGTTATAAATGTAACAAACCATGGCAAAAGGGTCATTTTTGTGAAAATAAAATTCATCTTGTTGAACAAAATGAAGACACTGATGAAGCTGAAATTGATTTTAATAATTCTTCTAGTGATTGTGAAAGTAATATCTCCTATGACAATGACTCTTTTAAAGATGTTTTAAAGTTAGAACAGGATGTCCATTATTTAGATAATATATCTGAAGCATGTGTATTGGATTTATCTTCAGTGGAAAATGATGAAATAATTAAAGATATTACTAACAATTCTATAGCCATATCCTCCTTGAAAGCACCTGTTATCATTAATGGTAAAAATGTTGATGTAGTTCTTGACTCTGGTGCTGGAGGAAGTGTAGTCTCTGAAAAGGCTTTAGCTTCAGTAGATAAGGATTATTTGAGTAAATTATTACCTATAACTTCTGAAAAATGGAGAGGGTATGGCTCTACCTTAATTCCTATTGGCAAATACAAAACCTCTGTATTCTCCAAATATAATGGTGGTTTTGTCAGAGCTATTTGTGAATTTGTTGTGATGCAAAATGATAATTTAAGCAATTGGTTTATTATGGGTAATGATATTTTAACCATGTTTGGTGTGAAATTGGACCCAGAAAATAATTGCTTCACCTTGGGATTGAATGGCAAAAGGAAATTTGAAATTTCCTCCTCTAGAAAACCTTCTGGGCATCTGTTAAAGTCTTGTAACTCACTAATCCAGTGTAAAGGCAGAACAACAATTGAAATGGATGATTTATTAAATAAAATAAATACTGCTTCTTTTGGTGATCAGTTAACTAGTGAACAAAAGGATTATATTATTGCCTCAATTATCTCTTTCCCTATGGCTTTTGCTCATGGTTCTCATGTCTTAGGAATTTTTCAGGAAGAAATGAAAATTACCTTATCCTGTAACTTGAGTGATATCCCTCCTAGTCTTAAGAAAAAACCATATCTTGCTTCTCCAACAAAAAGAAAGTATATTGAAGATAATATTGCCACATTATTAAAAACGAATATCATTGAGAAAGTGGATGTCACCCCCAAATATTGTGTCATCTCCCCAGTCTTGATTTCTTATGAAAAAGATAAGGCTAGATTATGTGGTGATTACAGAGCATTGAACACTTATACTGTTGATGATATTTATCCTTTACCCAGAATTAATTCAATACATGCTACCTTGAAAGGCGCAAAATTTATTAGTTGTCTGGATGGTAATAAAGGATATCATCAAGTTCCAGTTGAGAAAAATTCTCAAAACCTTTTGCTTATTGCTACTCATATGGGAATATAAAAGTATGTTAGGATGCCATTTGGCCCTAAAAATGCTCCTTCAGTTTTTCAAAAGGTCATGGATAACACTTTCCATCAAGTAATAATTGAAGGATGGCTCATGGTTTACATTGATGACATTATAATTTTTTCTAAAACTTTTGATGAACATATGATTCACTTAAATAGAGTTTTCCAAAAGATGGATGAAATCAATATGACCTTGTCCTTAAAAAAGTGTAAATTTGGTTTTCAATCCTTGAAAGTCCTTGGCCATGTTGTGTCAGGCTTACAAATTTGTGTAGACCAAAACAAAGTTGCTGCCATTCAAAATGTGAAAGCACCAACTTCTGTAAGAGAAATCCAAAGTTTTTTGGGTATGTGTGGCTATTATAGACAATATATTAAAAAATATCAGGTCATAGCATTGCCTCTTACAAAACTGACCAGAAAAGATGTTGCCTTTCTCTGGAATAATGACTGTCAAAAAGCTTTTGATACATTAAAAAGTTGCTTAATGACAGCCCCTATATTGGCTCTTCCAGATTTCAACAAACCTTTTTTCCTATACACAGATTCTAGCTTTGTTGGCCTGGGTGCTGCCCTTCACCAGAAACAAATTATAAATGATAAATCCTCAGAGGTTGTAATTTGTTATATTTCAAGAACCTTGAGAAATAGTGAATTGAAATATGGTGCCACTCAATTAGAGTGCTTAGCAGTTGTTTGGGCTCTTGAGAAACTTCATTACTATCTAGATGACCAAAAGTTTGAATTGGTAACTGACTTTAGTGTTGTGAAATCCCTCTTAAACCTGAAAACATCTAACAGACATATGTTCAGGTGGCAACTTGCTGTTCAAGAATACAGAGGACGGTTGACAATTATCCATAGGTCTGGAAATGTTCACTCCAATGTTGATATGCTCTCCAGCTTGCCTCTGCAAAATAATGACTCAAATCCTGCTTATGTACCTGAAGATGATACTTTTCATATCCATGGTATATTTATAGTTGATATGGAAGAGGAGTTATTACAATTAATTCTGGATTCATATGATAAGGATTCTGATTTAAATAAATTAGTTACCATCTTAAATGATCCTAAAAATGCTTCTATTCAGGCATTGATTAAAACTCTTCCTGCTAAATATCAGAATGCTTTAATTAAGGGAAAGTTTTCTATTGAAGATGGATATATTTATTATAGAAGAAAGCTTACTAATGTAACTGTAATTTCTCCTTCTATGAAAGAAATTATCCTCAAACTTTTTCATGATGACATATTAGCTGGTCATTTTGATCTTGAGAAGACACTGATTAGACTCAAAAACACTGCTTGGTGGGCTAATATGTCTGAAGATGCAAAAATATATGTTGAATCTTGTGATTCATGCCAGAAATCCAAAAGAATGACTGGTAAGAGAGAAGGGTTATTACAGCAAATTGAAGAACCTGTTGCTCCCTGGAAAATCATTAATATGGATTTTGTCACTGGTCTTCCTATTGCAGGTAAAGAAAATTAAAATTCTTGTTGGGTAATAGTGGATAGATTTACTAAAATGTGCAAATTTGTTCCCACCCATAAGGATGTCTCCACCAAAGACTTGGCTTTCTTATGGTGGTGTAATATGTTCAATATAGTTGGATTCCCTAGAGCCATTATATCTGACAGAGGTCCAAAATTTACATCTGAATTCTGGATGTCTCTAATGGATATATGTGGTTGTGAATTTAAATTATCTACTGCTCACCATCCCCAAACTGATGGTCTAGCTGAAAGAATGATTCAAACTCTAGAGGATATGATTAGAAGGTATTGTGCCTTTGGATTGGAATATAAAGACAATGACAGATTTACTCATGACTGGGTAACCTTATTGCCTGGTCTTGAATTTGCTTATAATAGCACTGTTCACTCTGTTACTCAAAAGAAACCTTTTGAGCTTTGGCTAGGTTATGTCCCTCATACTCCTGCTCAAATACTCAATAATAAATTGCCTAAATTGGAATTACACTCTGGTGTCAAATCTTTTGTTCAAATTCAACAACTGTGCAGAAAACATGCTCAATCTTGTATTGATAAAGCATTTGAATATGAGAAGAAAAGATGGGATAAATCCCATAAAGAACACACATTTAAAAAAGGTGAGGAAGTGTTGATATCTACTGTCCACTTCAGCTTACAGGGTAACAACAAATTAAAAGATTCTTTTGTGGGCCCTTTTGTTGTGAAAAAAATGATTGGAGATAATGCAGTTGAAGCTGTGTTATACTCTCCATATGATAGAAAACATCCTGTTTTCCCCATTTCCCTGTTAAAACCTTATAGTTCCAACAGTGACTTATTTTGAAAAAGAAGGGGTAGACCTAAGGAAAACCCTCAGGAAGTCACAGAAACTGCAGAAATTGATAAAATTCTCAATGATATAATTATCACTTCTGAAAGAGGTACTGAGTAATTATTGAGATTTAAAAATAAGTCATCTCAATATGATGCATGGATACCTGGTAAAGAAATTTCAAAACTTCCTACTCTATTAAAAAAGTATAAAAAGAAAAAATCATAGCATTTTTTTTATTGTTTTTTGGAGTGAGGGAGTGTCAGCCAGGCTGTCCCAGGAGCCAAGTAATAAACATACAATTTTATTGGAGTTAATAAAGGACATATTAATTGCAGCTTATGTATATATATTAAATTTATATTACATAATAAATTATATTAAAATATTATTTTATAATTAAAAAAAATTTTATACTAATTTTATTATCATATAAATTAAGTATACATTAAAATAATTATTATATTCCATATAAAGAGGTGTTATGTTTATTTAATGAATAATTAATTAATTACATGTTGATAATATAATTATATCTTATTAAATTATCTTATATTGTAGTTACATTAATTTTTAAATTTAAATATATAATTTAACCCTTTTCATATTCAAAATTATCCATAATTATTGACGTTGTTTTTTGACCCTTATTTGTGTTGAATATTAAATGCATTATAATAATTATAATTAATTTAAAATTCTAAATTTGGTTCAGTAGAAAAATTAATTACTTGTTTCAAATAGTTATTACCTAGTCAAAACAATTTATTAATTTTCTACAGACTAATACAAAAATTGATTACAATATTTTGTTGCATCAAAACATTCCATTTGCTTCACTTAAAAAATCTATAAAAAATATTGTTATACTTGATTGGATTACTTTTTCACATGGTCCTCATGTCTCAGAGATTGTTTAATTACTCACTATATTACTTAAATGATTTGGGAAATGGTTGCGTGAAAATTGTGTTCTTAATTGGGATTTTAATAACTTGTTTCATCTTTTTCTCTTCATTGTTATGTTTCAATTATTTTCTTTTATCTTTTTGGTTCATCCTATTATTATTTTGTATACACTCAGTGATAGCACCTCATTGGTCCCTTTGCCTATAAAAGGCCTTGTGTTATCTCATTTATCCTCATCACTAAATACTCAAACAAATTTTAATTACACTACAAAATACATTTTATTTACTGCTATTTAAATTGCGCTTCTGACTATTTAAGTAATACAATAAAATATTAAAAGGTTGTAATAAGAATATTTTAGTATTAATAGTTGATAATTGAACAGAGAGAATAAAACCGTACTTACTTTATTAACCATATTGATCCCCCTCCATCCTCATTAAAAGTCTTTAAATTTTTATATATCTTTATTTCAGTTCCTTTTTTATTTCCCCTTCTACCTTCTTTTTTCACCTTTCTTCTAGACAACCGGCCGACAGATGGTATAAATATTTAATTGTAGCCAGAGATGATTTATCTGGTTGGGTAGAGGCAGTGCCTCTTATTAATTTGACTTCCAAAAATGTGGCAGAATTTATTTTGAAATATTGGGTATATACGTATGGAGTAATGAAGTTGGTGACGGTAGATGGTGGTCCTGAATTTGGGACAGAGTTTAGAGAAGTTATATCAAAATTTGGGTCAAAGGTTAGGGTAGAAACCCCTTATTATCCTGAAGCTGAAGGTATGGTTGAAAGAGGGCATCAAGTAATTAATGATGCTTTAGTCAAAATGTGTGGATTGAGTGCCGAAAAAAAGAGGCATTATTTACCTTTAGTATTTATTTGCTGATCAAATTACTACCAAAAGGACAACCGGATTCTCACCCTATGAACTTGTTTTTGGACAGAAAGCAGTTTTACTGGTTGATTTGGAAGCTGACTGGGACATGGTCAACACTACTGAAGAGTTATTATTTGCAAGAATGATGCAGCTAGAAAAGAAAGAAGATTACTTAGAAAAGGCATATTTGCAGATGATGTAGATCTAAAATCAGTCAGTAAGATATTGGGATGAGCGGTTGGTACATTGACTTAGAAAGCCTTTGAAAACTGGAGATATGGTTTTAGTGTATAATAAGATTTTGGAGAGCCAATGGGGAAAGATGTTTGCAGATAGGTGGAATGGACTGTGTAAAGTCAAGGAACAAGTATCTGGCGGTTCATATGTTTTAGAAGAGTTGGATGGAGTGGTACTAAAAAAGAGGGTAGCTGCCAATCAAGTTAAGAGGTGCTATCCTAGAGGTACTACAAAGACAGAAGTTTACTCCGCAATGAGGATAAACTAAACAAAACAAAAAAATCATTCATTATCAAGTTTAACTCCGCAATGAGGATAAACTAAACAAAACAAAAATAAATCATTCATTATCAAGTTTAACTCCGGAATGAGGATAAACTACTTATTAAAAATATTACTGTTGTTTTATTATGGTATGGGAGACAAAACTGTTAATGAAATTTTACGACATTTATTAAGAAATTTGTTTGAAAATTCTTAAAACTCTTAAAAGTGACAAAAATTATGGGGAAGATATATGTTGGATTGATAAAATTTTTATTGGTATAAGTTTTCACAGGGAAAACTTCTAAATTAAATATTGGAAAGTTTGGGGGTAATTGATGGGCTGGCTGCTCTATACACAATTACCCCACAATGTTCATTACCAATTTCTCCCTGTTTCTAGTTAAGTCCTGGCTTTGTTTTTTGAATTATAGGAAGTCCACTAAGACTATAAACTGGAACAAACAAAAAGACACCTCTCTTAATTCCGGATTCAAGATTTCTTTTATTTTGTTTAGTTTTATTTTCTCTTTTATGTTTTTGCTTTGTGATTTCAATATATTTATTTTATATTTTACATCTTTAAAATTATTGTTAAGAGTAATTCTCACTGGTGGTCTCTAATCATTTTTACAAATTGGAGGGAGCACACCCAGTGATCATTATTTAAAAATCTCTATTTTCTAAAAAAATAAAAAAATAAAAAATAATAATAATAAAAAACTTTCATATAATTTATTATATTTGAATTCTCAAAACTGTGTAACCACATCAAGTTGCACTTGGATGTGGGTATGATTTCAAGGGTACGGCTCATCAATTGGCCGGGGGCATCTATTAAATTTTAAATTTTTATTTTCAAATTTTTCAAAATCTTCTTTTAAATATTTTTCTTAAACTTTCATTAGAAATCAACATTTATATTTTATTTCAAAATTCACTCTTTTATCATAAAAAAAAATTAAATAAATAAAATAAAATTATAATATAAGAAATAAAATAAATATATAAATATAAAATTCTTTCTCAATTTTTTTAATTTTCAAAATTTTCTTTTGGTTATTTCTTTCATAGTATATTTTATACAAGAAAAAGTGTCAAATGAAGCTCGAAAAAAATTGGATCCCATTTCAAGATCTTTAAGTCCTCCAAGACTTTAGACTGGATAATTTTCAAGACTTTCTTTAAGGTCTTATTTGTATTCAAGATCTTAAGTCTTCTAAGACTTTAAACTGGATAGTTTTTAAGATTTTCTTAAAGAATTTGGTTCTCTTTTGGATGCTGTTAGTCCTTCAAGACTTTAAACTGAAAATTAAAGAATATTTCTTTTAATATTTAAAAAATCCCGGTCCACCATGACCTTAAACTGGCAAGTCAACATTCTTTGGTCCACCATTACTTTAGACTGGATTATCAAAATTATTTAATCTTTGGTCAAGCCTAGGCCTTAATTAGGAAGAAATCACTATATTTATGCACATAAAAGATCTTTAGTCCACTAAGACTATAAACTGGAAATCAATTGAAAGTTTGGACCACCAAGTATTTAAACTGGAATGTCAATCTATTTGGTCAACTAAATTCAATCTTTTTATTTATCTCTATCTACCAAGCTTTTAAACTAGACGCTTAAACATTGTTGGATTTAGGTGCTGTTAAGCTTTAGGAGAATAAAATTTTAGGTATTAATGATTCTAGGAAGTCATAATGGTTTAATTAGGTGAAATTTGTGGTGCTTTAACATGGTCTAAAAGCTTAAAATTAAATATTGGAAGCCTGGATAAAGTATTTTGTAAAGGTTTCTGAATAGAAATGGATGAAATTGTAATGAAGGTATTAGAAGCCAGGGTGGTAGTTGGATAATTATTGATTTTTTTTAAAAAAAGCCTCAGTGTTAGACTATTTGGTGTGAAGCCTGAATGACCTCACGGCAAGATTGGAATCATAGAATTTGGCTCAGTGGGGGGACCTATGAGAATGGAATCAAGAGTATTTGGCTCATTAGGGAGATCCACTCTCTCATGCTGTGAAATAGATGGAAGACTGGTATATGGGAGTCTGAAGGAATTCAAACCTTGCTCTCAAAAGTGGAATCATCACAAAATTTATTACTTTTTTATTATGAGAAGCCAGATAAAAGAAAAACAACAGTTTAAATGTTGAGAAGGCCAGCTAGAACAAGTTCATCAAAATAAGCTATTTAGAAAAGATAATTTCTTTGAAACTTTTCAACATCATTATCAAAACTTTGAATTAGAAGTCTTCTATTTATGATGTATTAATGATTATTGGCTGTAGTTTCTTGAAAATAGGCCAACATTTTTTGTTTCAACTCATTAGTAAATTCAAGAAAAAGATAGCAATGAATATTAGGATAATGGTTGATATAATCTGTCTTTACTTTGCCAACATCATTGGTGTAGGTTATTTTGACAGATAAAAATTCAAAGAATATTTTAAAAGTTATCATTATTTATGGTTAAAGTTTTTTTATGAGATTATTAAACCTTACATTTTGAGCCAGGAAACATTGTTTCAGAAAAATTTGTTGGAGGAACTGGCATTATATGATTAGGATCTTGAGAAGGCTGAATTAGGCTGGGATCCATTCATGAAGATTGAACTTTAGAAGAGGAAGCTGTTTTTGAACAAATTATTTTGAAGAAGACTAGGATTTAGGTCGCTTTTTAGCTACTGTTAGATCAGGAAGAGCTTCTGGTCCAAGATATACGCTTGCTCTGGAAGGAGCTATAGGGCAGTTATATTTTACTTTCTTTATACGGCACAAGTCGCAAGCGGCTCTACCAGGGAGATCAGGATTGGACATTAGACAGGGTACTTGGTAGTGAGCGCATAATTCACATGGAGCGGCTAGTTATTTGAAGGAAATTTTAAAATGATGAGATTGAAGGTTTATTTAGAAGAAACTTCATTAATGGTGTGATTGGAGATGATGGTGGTTGAAGGGAGAGATGGAAGATTTTGGGCGATAAATTATGCAAAGTTGGGAATGAGGAAATTCCATATCGGAGGGAGGATGTGGCATTCCACATCTGGGTATGCCACTTAGGTTTATTTTTGAAGATTAGTAGCAATTTTCTGTATTATAAGGCTGGATATTTAGAATTTTGGAAGGTTATTATTATCATTGGATAGCCCAGATTTTTCTCTATCTTTTATGTCTTGATGGTTTTTAATCATATTTTACTGTTTTCTTAGTGTTTTACTTGATTTAGTGACTTATAGTATTATTGGTGGATATGGTGTGCTGATGGAATGGCCACTGAGCTCCAGTGCTCCTGTGCGCTCTGGTGCACTCCGGTTTGCTCCCGTGATTTTCTGATGCAAAAGCAAAGTGTACTGGAAATCTTCTGTCATTGTGATCAAGTTTGGTCATGGTGGCAAAATTATCTCACTGTGGAAAATTTAGCTCACTCTGGAAAAATTAGCTCATTATGGAAAAAAGAGCTCATTGTGGCAAAAGTTTCTCACAATGGGAAAGTATGCTCACTGGGTTAACTTTTGGTCACTGGACCAAAGTTTGGTCACTGTGTCAAAGTTTGGCCACTGTGCCAAAGTTTGGTCACTGTTCCAAAGTTTGGTCACTGTTCCAAAGTTTGGTCACTGTTCCAAAGTTTGGTCACTGTTCCAAAGTTTGGTCACTGTTTCAAAGTTTGGTCACTGTGTCAAATTTTGGTCACCGTGCTAAGGTTTGGTCACTGTACCAAAGTTTGAACACTGTACCAAATTTTGGTGAGTGTGGAAAAGTTTGGCTATTGTGGCAAAAGTTGCTTAGAATTTATTATGCTTATTAGATCAATAGTTTATTGTAGATTCTATGCATGTAGGGTATTGTTGGAAAGGTCAGGAGTAGGAGAATCAGAAAGAAAGGGGGGAATATTAGTCTTCTACATGTTTTTGTCTCTTTAGTTTTGATTAGAAGGGTCTTTTTGAATTAATTAACAACCACATTCATATTTTTCATTTCTCAACAAAATTAAATAAAATTATAATAACCTTATAACATTTATATTTTTCATAACACTTTTGAAATACAACACAACAATTATATTTACATCACATATAAGGTGTCATTGGAAAGGTCTTCATCTCAGAGACTTGTTTTTTATTGTTAACACATTTAAAATAAAATCTTCATAAAAACATATAAGTCTATCTTTTCAGATTTTTCACTGGTACACCTTAATTGTTGTCATCAGTATTTCTTTTTCAATAGCTGCTATTTCTAAATCTCAATAAGCGTTAATAAATCAGAGTTTCATATATTTCAATCAATTCAGGTAGACTAGAGAGCTTAGTTATTTGAACAACCCTTATTTTACTTAGAAGGAGAGGTTTTTCTTTTCTTTATCCAACTCCTTCAGATTCTGCTTACAGCAAGGCGATTGTAAAAGTCTACCTACACCAACACCTATTTTTGAAATAAAGTAATTTTTTTACAAAATTTAGGTGCTGATTTGGTTTAAATTTGGCACTTAATTTAAGCGCAGATTTTCCACAATTGACACCTCCTAATATGGGGGTATGACAAGCTAGAAAGTTCAAAAACTTTAAATCCAATTCATATTAAATTGAGCACAAACTGAGTTAGTGTTGAAACATATGTGAAAAAAAGCTGAAAATTCCTTGAATCCTTCTTGAAGAAATATTGAACCTCTCATGGGTGCTTTTGGTCTAGAAGGTATTTCCAGTGGTCCAACAGCAATGAAGGTGAAGGAAACTCAAGATTTTAAGATTTTGGTAGATATTTATTTCTTTATATTTTATTACTCAATAAAAAGGTAAATAGTTTATTATTATTATGTTGGAGTCCTAGAAGTACTAAATTTTAAATACTAAGAGTGGTAATAGTAGTAATGGATTTAATTGTGTATATAATAGTTGTCTTTTAAATTAAGAATAGGATGAAATAAAACAGCCAGAATGAGGCACCTTATATAGGCAAAAGAGAGAGAAAATATGGAACCACAAGTCTACATACATGAGTATCACAGTGAGAACAATCCCACAAAATAGAAATTTCCAATTTTAAAGTTTATTTTATGAAGAATGTTCTTATATACAGTATTTATCTGTATATGTCAAGTTTATTTAAAATTATTTGATTTACTTGTTTTTTCTGTATATATCAATGTAAAATAAAAATATTTGATCTAAAAATATTTAGAATTTTTATACTTTAGTCTACCTTTCAGCTGCCATGAGAACGCTGTCAAGGAATAAAAAATAAGGGAACATTTAAATTATATATTTACTAAATTTTACTTATTAAATAGTTAAAATATTATAAAAAATTTAAAAAGTAAATTTAACTAATAAATTGAGAGGTAAAGGCATAGAACTACTCTAGTAAATAATTAATTATTTACTGGGTACGTCTAGTAATCTGGCTGACACTCCCTCACTCCAAAAAAAAAAAAAAAATGCTATGATTTTTTCTTTTTATATTTCTTTAGTAGAGCAGGAAGTTTAGATATCTCTTTTCAAGGTATCCAGGAATCATATTCAGAAGATTTATTCTTGAATATTAATAAGTATTCAGTACCCTTTTCAATAGTGATAATTATGTCATTTAGAGTACTATCAATTTATTTTGTCTCAGTGATTTCTTTAGGAGTCATCTTTTGTCTTTCTCTCCTCTTTGGGAATAATTCACTATTGAATGTGTAAGGTTTTAAAAGAGAAATTAAAAAAACCGGTGTGGTCTTCCAACATTGGCAGGGGCCTTTGTTGTGTGATTTGGCACTGTTTGTGCATGTCTTAATTGACATCTGTTAAGGAATTGGGTATTTTTTCTGGTTTTTTTCCATGGATATTGGGTCTGCGGGTATGTGGGTACTATCATTGGATAGCCTGGTTTTTCTCTATATTTTATGTCTTGAAGACATTTTTCATATTATGAGTTTTAAGGGGTCATTTCCTCATTTTTTCATTTATAAAAGATTGCTGTTTAATTTTGTTTTTCGTGTTTTACGGGCTAACCTTAAGCCTTAGGGTTAAGTGCTTAGTACCATTGGATAGAGCTAATTTTTCTCTATATTTCATGTCACAATGTTGTTATAGTGAAATTCCGTGTTTTAAAGGTTTTAGTAGTTGTAGCTAATTTTTCTAAGTAGATTAGTGGTTTTTGTTGGTTTTCTGGCTTCAGGGAGGCTGGGCCGCTTCAGGAAGCATCTCCGACGTTGGGCGGCCCGCCCGCCTCTGTTTTAGGAGGTTGGGGAGCACTTCAGGAGGGTTTTTTATGCAATTTGGCGGGTACAGGCGCCAGATTGGTGGGTGCGCATGGGCTCTTAGTTAGTGGTCTGTGTGTACATAGTGAATAAGACAGTTTGGGGCAACCTTAATCATCATAAAACCATCCAGAGGTGATATCATTGTTCCTCACTCAGTTTTCACTGTTTTCTGGCCACAATTGGCTGTGTTTGTTGCAAGTGAGTTCTTCATTTAACTTAACTTTGGCAACTGTTTTCTCTGTTATAGTCTTGCAAGCTATAGCAAGTATTATTGCTGTCTCTGGTGTGGATTTGCAGCCTACATCAAGTATCTTTGCTGTCTCTGGTGTGGACTTTGTTCTACATTTCAGTTCTTTGGTCTGGTGGTCTATCTGGAGACTACTTTCTTGGCTCATCAAGCAGTCAAGTGTGTTAAACAGAAACTTTAGCAAAACAGGAACCAACTTACTTTAGCAAGTAAATCCCACTCTATTTTTCTAAAGGGACAGGGGATTTTCTCTCTGGTTTTTCTCCAACTCCCTTGGTCAAGGCCTATAGCTAGTACTATAGGATTGTCTATATTTCTGGCGCCCAACATGGGGTAGAACTTGCTAGTTCTTTGGAATCTCTGTTTTCATTGGTTGGCTCTATTTGGGTTTTTGGACTGGAGGAATGGCTTCTGGTTCCTCTATTTCTGTGGTGACTGTCAGTGGGGGGGATGGTCCTCCTTCTGTGATGGTTAGGGAGTGTGTGAGGATTAAAACTTGGGATGGTACCAAGTTTAATGGGGAGGATGTCAAGTGGTTTCTAGAGAAGTATGAAACTTCTGCTGGAGTGGATGGTGCTTCCTACCTGGACATGGTGAAGCAGATTATCTTCTTCATTGGTGATAGGTCAGTGGAGAAGGAGATTGTGGCCATGTTTTGCTACAACAAGAGGGATTGGAAATTGTTGTGTAGGGAGATGGTGGATAGGTGGGGTGTCAGGTTCACTATGGTGGATCTGAACCGGGTTGTCAGTGAATGGCAATCTTATGGTGGTGTTGGTAACTTACATAGTTACAGGAAGTTTCTGCTACAGTTTGATCCTGTGGTGGAATACTTGAGGGAAGTGGAGGAGCTGGCACATGAAAATGTTGCCAAGGATGTTTTTTGGTCTGCCCTGGCTAGAGATGTCAGGATGGATGTGTTGAAGGAGTTGTCAAGAAAGAAATTGATGGAGACTCTTTCTAATGGGGACCAGAAGTTTCCTGCCTTGGATAAGGTGAAGGAGGCTGTTGAGGCCCTTTTGAAGTTATTGGCTTTGGACACCTACCAGGAGGGGTGTGCCAAGTATGTCAGCAAAGTAAGTGAGGCTTTGGCTGAAAAGGAAGTTAGGGAGAAGAAGGAGGAGAAGAATTTGGTGCAGGTTCCCAAACAGGAGAGGGACCCAATGGTGGAGCAGTTGGCTGATCTTACAAAGCAGCTGCATATTTTTGTTCAAGAGGCTTAGAAGGTCAATAAGGCACCTTCTCAGCCTAGAGAATTTAATAGGAGGGATGTTAGGAGTGATCCTTGGGTCTGCTCCTATTGCAGCAGGAGGGGGCACAGGTCCAATGATTGTTGGGCATCGAACAGAGATGTGTCTGAAGGAAAGGTGGAATTTGATGGCAGGGTTTTCAAGTTCCCTGATGGTTCTTTTGTTAAGCCAAGCAAGGGGCAGGCTCCTGTTGATTTGGTCAGGAGGAGGGGAGGTCTCAATCAAAGGAGGCCAAGGTTTGAGGAGATTCCTTATTAAGGGAAGTCTTCTGGTAAGGAGAATGAGGATGGCAAGAGAAAGGGGAAGGAGGTCAATAAGGTCTCTTTTTCTACTTCCTTTGGTGGTTTGGAGTTGTATTCTTGTGGTGGACAGTCAAGTGGTGAATGCTTGACTGGTGTTTATGATGTGGAAGCAGGAAAGGTGGGAAGGCCTAAGAGCAGTTCTCAGGCCCAACCAAAGCCAAATGCTTCAAAGATGGATTCTAAGCTGAGTGCAGCTAGGAAGAGGTACAGCAAAGAGGAGCTGTACAAGATGCAGAAGGGTATGGCTGACATGGGCCCCCCTAGATTTGGCGCATTGGACATGAATGGTGAGCCAATGCCAATGGAGGTGGATTCTGACTCTGAGGAGGATGTCTCTTTGGCTTCATTGCCAAAGCCTGCTGGAGTCAGAGGTTCTGGTGAGGGATCAGGTTTGGTTCCTGTTAATGGTAAATCTGTTGGTGGTGCTGGTCCTCAAGAAGCTTCTAGGTCCAAGGTGGTGAAGCCAAGGGCTCACTTTGAGAGGCCAGTAGTGTCTGGTCAAGTTAATGTTATGGACTCTGTCCTGGAAAGGATGAATCAGGGTCAGGTTTCCCTATCTTATGGGGAATTGTATGCTATCAGTCCAGGGTTGGCTGATAGACAGAAAAGGTTGTTGACCAGGAGAAGAGTTTCTTCTGGTGAGGAATAATACATTTGTGATTTTACTGAAAAGTTTGGTGAGGGGTTGGAAACTCATTTTTCTGCTCCTCTGGGATATGTCAATGTCACTCTGAAGGGCAGGGATGCAAGGGCATTGGTGGATTCAGGTTCTCAGATAAACCTGATTTCTTTGTTTGAGGCAACTCATATGGTCCTCCCCATCAAAACTGGTATTGGTGGGAATTTGAGAGGGATCGGTGGCCATGTCACTGAATTGGTTGGAACTTCAGAGTTTGTGAAGTTAGATGTTGGAGGAGCCTCAGGGAAGGTTCATTTTTACATTGCTAAAGGTAATGTAAAAGCAGTTTTGGGTGGTCCATTCTTGATGGATTTTCAGGCAAGAATTGGTTATCAATTTGATTTGGGAATCAGTATGGAGTTGACTGGTGAATATAATAGGAGACTTCACATGAGGTTGTCATCCCCTGGAGATGATGGTTGGGAGACCAGGCCTGGTTTATCTTCAATGTGCCAGTGCATGGACTGCTGCAGGAGAAGGAAGGGAGTGGGTGCTGCCTCTGGTTTTTTAAAGTGCCGCTCAGGCTCTATTGAGAGTCTGTCTTTTTTAGAGTAATAAGGGCTGATCACCCTAGTGCTACAACCTCTCCCCAAGATGAGGAAATCCCAGGTTGTAGTAGGTCAGCTCCCTTGGAGATATACCAAGTGGATTTTCAACTTTCTCTTTTTAATGTTTCTCTTCTCTGCAAGTATTCATCAAGTTTTTTATGAAGTCTCTGTTCTCTCTCAAGATTCTTAATTATTTTTAATTCAAGTTCAAAGAAGAAGATTGGTTATATATCTTTTTTGAAAGATATGCTGAAAAGTTTTGGGGCGGTGAGATTGGGGTCTAAAAGTAAGTCCTCCCAATTGTGCACCACTAGGGTCTCTTCTACACCTTTCAAAAACATTACCTGGGCCACACCTGTGAGCATTGGGGAAACCCCTGGTAATTTTTGTAGTTCGGAAGAAAACTCAAGAAAAGAAGATAAAAATTTCAAAATAATTCATGAAAATTAAGAAAAAAATCTGAAGATAATGAAGAAAGAAGATGCAAAATATTTTTGTGAAGATTTTCAAGATCTATTTTTGGGCCTCCAGCATGAGGTTAAACTGCAGAAAATTAAGAAGAGAGAAGATCATCAAGATCAATTTTCGGGCCTCCAGCATGAGGATAAACTGCACAATTTTAGAAGATGTGATTCAGAAGATGAATCAAGATTTAAAGATTTTGAAGTTGGAAGTGAGGATGAAAATGTGGAATTGCGGAAAAGTTTTTGAGTGGTGAGATTGGGGTGTAAAAGTAAGTCCTCCCAATTGTGCACCGCTAGGGTTTCTTCTACACCTTTCAAAAACTTTACCTTGGCCACACATGTGAGAAATGGAAAAACCCTTGGTTTTTGTTCCAGGTCTGGTGGTGAAGATTTCCTGAAGATCCCTCAAGGTGAAGGTGGAGCGGCAAAGTATAAGAAGGTAGCTCAGAAGATTAGGCCTGTCAATGAGCCTATGCCTGTGGGCTTGAATCCGCATTTATCGAGAGATCCGTACTGTACTCCTTTGCTGAAGAATCCTCCAGAATTTATAGAGACGGCTAGGGTGACTGTGTAAAGGTTGAAAGATGTTAATTTTGTCCTGATGGGTGGTTGTCTGAGGAAGAAAAGAAGTTGTTGTTGCACGTTATTGTGCTAAGGGAAAAAGCTGTGGTGTTTGTTAAGGAGGAAAGGGGTGTATTGAGGCACTCTTATGGGGAACCTTACTTGATTCCTGTGGTTTGCCATGAACCTTGGCAAATCAAACCTATTCCGATTCCAGCCGCTATTAGAGAGGATTTTGTAGAGATTGTTAGGGAAAGAGTCAGGACTGGGTTATACAAACAATCGACTTCCAGCTACTCAAGTCCGGTTGTCTTTGTAAAAAAGCAGAATGAAAAGTTGAGGGTGGTTCATGATCTTAGAGCCTTGAATAGAGTCACTATCAAGGACTCTGGTATGCCACCAAGTGCAGAGGAATTTGTTGAAGCTTTTGCTGGAAGGGTGTGTTATGGTTTGGGTGATATTATGGGTGGTTATGATGAGAGGGAACTCCATACGGATTCAAGGCCTCTCACAACTTTTGAGACTCCTTTGGGAAGATTTCAGCTCACTAGGTTGCCTCAAGGAGCAACTAATTCAGTGGCAGTTTATCAAGCACAGATGGCTTGGATCTTGCAGGATGAGATTCCTACTCATGCTGGTATTTTTATTGATGATGGTGGAAATAAAGGACCATCCACTGATTATGGTAATGAGGTGTTAGCGGAGAACCCTGGCATAAGGAGGTTTGTGTGGGAATATGCAATAACTCTAGAGAGAGTGTTGTTCAGGATTGAAGAGGCGGGTTTGACCATTTCAGGGTAAAAATTCTGTTGTTGTGTTCCTGCTTTGGAAATTCTGGGTCATGTGGTATGTAAAGAGGGAAGGATTATGGCGAAGAATAAGATTAATAAAATTCAGTCATGGCCAAGGCCTAAAAATAATACTGAAGTCAGGGAATTTTTGGGTGTATGTGTATATGTCAGGATTTTTATTAAGGATTTTTCTTTGTTGGATTCACCTTTAAGGAAGTTGACCAGAAAAGATGCAGATTGGGAATGGACTGAAGAGTGTGAAGAGGCTTTTCAGAAATTGAAAAAGGTTGTTGGGGAAGATATTGTTCTTCACAAGTTGGATTATGGTGTTGGTGCTGAAAAAATTTATCTGGCAGTGGACTCAAGCTATATTGCTGCTGGTGCTGTTTTGTCTCAGGAGGATAAGACTGGGAGGGTCAGGCCAGTAAGATATGAGTCTGTGGTGTTTAATGAGTTGGAATCTAGGTATTTGCAACCTAAGTTGGAATTGTGTGGCGTAGCTAAAATTTTAAAGAAGCTACTGACGGTTTTGTGGGGGCGGCATTTTGAGCTTCAGGTGGATGCAAAATCTTTGGTTCAGATGATCAATACACCTAGTCTTCCAAATGCTCCAATGACTAGGTGGGTGGCATTTATTCAACATTTTTCTTTTGACCTGGTACAAAAACCAGGTAAAACTTTTACTATTCCTGATGGATTATCAAGGAGGCCACCTACAGATGAATATTCTGAGGCTGAAGAGTTTGATGAGGATGTTCCAGTGGTTAGGGCCAGCACAAAGGGTTCTGAAGATTTTTCTGACCTCCCCCAAGAGGCTAAACTGGCTGGATCTGATCATGATTCTGGTGATCAGGATATTTTTGTTGATGAAGATGGAGTTGTTGTTTGGGACAGCTCAAAATTGGAAAAGGATGTTTTGTTAGTGAACTGGATTCTCACAAGGTTCAGTGGAAAGAGAAGGACGTGCCAAAATTTAAGGATTGGTGTCCTGGTTGGGCTGCTCATTTGGCTCATGTTCATACTGGTGATTTTGATGACAGAATTGTACCCTTGGATGTGGTGTTGTTGGATTTTGAAGATAAGACCTGGGGTCAGTCTGGGTTTTATTTTATTTTGGTGTAATATCTGTTGACCTTGGAGAGGCCAGATAGTTGTGATGATGATACTTGGTTAGCAATCAAGAAGAAGAGTCCTGGATTTTATGTGTCAGGAGGAAGATTGATGAGAAGAAGGCATCCTAATCCTCAAGTGGTGATGACTCAGAAGAAGGGTCAAGAACTTGTGTTGAAGTCTTTGCATGAAGACCTTGGTCATAGAAGAATTGGGGAGACTTATATAAGAGTAGCAGACAGATTTTGGTGGCCAGGTATGAAGTTGGCTGTGCAGGGTTGGGTTCAATCTTGTGAAGAATGTCAAAGAAGAAGTCATTTGAAACCTAAAGAGGTGGGCCGTGCTACTGGTGAATCAACTGTTTTTTGAAGGGTAAGTCTGGATGCTGTCCATATTAAAGAGGGCAGGTATAAATACTTGATTGTTGCTAGGGATGATTTGTCTGGTTGAGTTGAGGCAGTGCCTCTGGTTAATTTGACTGCCAAGAATGTGGAAGAGTTTTTGAAGAAGGAGTGGATTTAGAGGTATGGATTGATAAAGTTAGTCACTGTTGATGGTGGGCCAGAGTCTGGTGCCGAATTTAAAGAAGCTGTGGCTAGTGTTGGTTCTAAAGTTAGAGTGGCTACACCTTATTATCCTGAAGCTGAAGGCATGGTTGAAAGAGGCCATCAAGTTATCAAGAATGCTTTGGTGAAGATGTGTGGAGATAGTGCTGAAAAGTGGAGGCATTATTTACCCTTGGTGTTATTTGCTGATAGGATCACTGTGAAGAGGACAACTGGCTATTCTCCTTATGAGTTAATGTTTGGTCAGAAAGCCGTTCTACCAGTGGACTTGGAAGCTGTCTCTTATCTTGGAATTGATTGGGATGACGTGCGCTCAACAGAAGATTTGCTCTGTGCCAGGATGCAACAGTTGGAATGTAGAGAGGAATGTCAACAGAAGGCATACTCTAGAATTATGAAGATTAGGAATCAATCAGTCAGGTACTGGGACAAGAAGTTGGCTCATAGACTCAGGAACCCTTTGAAACCTGGTTGTTTGGTTTTGGTGTATAATAGAAGTTTGGAGGGTCAGTTGGGGAAACTTTTTGCTGACAGATGGAATGGACCTTACAGAGTCAGATCTCAGGCGTCTGGAGGTTCTTATGTTTTTGAAGAGTTGGATGGTGCAGTCTTGAAAAGAGGGTGGCTGCAGAACAAGTGAAGAGGTTTTATCCCAGAGGCACTAGGCATGAAGAAGATTGACTCCGCAATGAGGATAAACTACGGACCATTCTTTAATCTTGGTTTTTTTTGTGGTGATGCTATGCATCTGTTTGTTGGAAACTTTTGTTAGAGGGTACCCATGGGTGGGGCCTCTAGATTTTGTCTTGGCAAGTGTGGGGGTGACTGATGGGCTGGCTGCCCTATCAACAGTTACCCCAGATTGTCTGTTTCCAACCCTTTCTCTTAATTTGGTTGAACCCTAGTATTGGTTTCTTTTCACAGTTTTTAGTCCTCTATGACTTTAAACTGGAATTTCCTCTGGTTTTCAAGTGCTGGACTCTTCACTGTTTATTGGTTTTGGTTTTTTTTGTGTTGGACGTTGTGTTTTTGTTAGAAGGTACCCAGGGGGGGGCTTCTAGATTTTATTTTTGTAAGTGTGGGGGTAACTGATGAGCCTGCTGCTCTGTAGAACAGCTACCCCAGAATGTCTGTCTCAAGTCTTTTGTTTTTCCTAGTTGAATTCTAGTTCTGTTGTTTATTATTCAAGTTTCAAGTCCACTATGAATTTAAACTGGTTTGGGACTGGCTTCTTTATCTTTGGTTCTTTTAGATTGGTGGTGGATCACTGGTGGTCTCCCATCATTTTTACTCATTGGAGGGAGCTCACCCAGTGATCATTTCTATGGATCGGACTTTCCCTTATTGGACCATCTATGGAGCTGGACTGTCTTTGATTTTGAAGTTATGTTTTTGCTAGATAGAAGCTTTAGATTATTTTATTTTTTTCTCTTTATTACTTTTAATTTTTTTATGGGGGTTGTTTAAAATTATGAAATCAAAAATATAGGATGTTACCACATCAGGGTCACCTGGATGTGGGAAAGCATTGGTGGGGAAAGGCTCATCAATTGGCCGGGCAATGCTATTTTCTTTTTTTTATTTATTATTTATTTCATGTGTCTCTGTGTTTCATTATTTTTATTATCTTCTGAATTTCTAAATTTTTTGAATTTTGTTTTCTGTTAATCATTTAAAAGAATTAATTGTGTATCCACATCAAGGTGCACTTGAATGTGGGTAAGGTATCAGGGGATCAGCTTATCAATTGGCTGGGGGATACCATTTGTATTGTTTTTTATATTTTATTTTATTTCATTTATGTTATTTCATTTCATTTTATTTATTAAGTTTTTTTATTTTAGTATATTAGTAGACAGAAAAAAAAAAAAATTCTGAAATTATTTTTATTAATTGTTTTATATTATTATTATGTTTCTAATCTTTTGCAGGAGCTCATTGTCTGGATGATGAAGCTTCTGGAGGCTGGTCCGGATTGTGATGACATTTTTGTTTTTTTGTTGGGATTGTGGGAAGCACTGTGTTCTTTGAAGTGCATCCTGCTGGAGAGATGATAGGGATTGTAATGGTCAGGAATTGGATTAGAGGGAAGTTCAGAGGAGGAAGAAGAAGAGGCAGGAATGGAGTGCTGGAGGGTGTGCTTAATGATCCTAGACATTTTCCAGTGGTCGTCCAACAGGCGCTTTCTCAGGGATTTTTCAAAGTCATTCAAAAGTCCATGGAGGGCAAAGGCTTTTAGCATGTTGAAACACATGGTGCTTAGGTGTTTCTTCATGTCTCCATAATCCATGGTCAAAGAAGTTTCAAGAGGTTGGCCAACTCAAATAATAGATTCAGGATGAGGGGTGCCAACTAGACAAGAAGAATTGGATCAGTAATTATTTTTGTTGAAGAAATGGGATAATTAATTTGGTACTTACAGATTGGAAGCTCATCAAATTTGTAAGCAGCTGGAATTTGGATCTCTGACAATTTTGTAATGGTCATAGTGGGTTGATCAACTAGGGAAGGATATGGATTCTCATGGTCTTCCTCTGAAAGATTTTGAGAAGGTGAACGAGGAGGCTGATGTTCCTGGGGCTTAGTTGGAGCAGTGGGATTGTTGTTGTGGTTGTGGTTCTTATTTCTGTTGGATTCAGCTGGAGGAGGTGCTGGTGATGGAGTACCAGGGTTGTTAAAGGATGGAGCAGGAGAGGGGGATTTGAAAGCAGATTGATCTCTTCTGGATGGAGCTTTTTAAGAGATGGAACTGTCAGAAGAGTAGTTGGCTGACAGAGAAGAGGTGTAGTTTCTTTGTCTTAGTTGAGGACGAAGTTGTTGTTTGGGTGCAGTGTGTGGTGTTCTGGTTTCTTCTTGGGGTTCTCTGGCAGGTCTCCTAGAAGTTTTGGAAACTTTTAAGTTTTTGGACTTTGTAAGAGTTGGCTGCATTGCTCTGGGAGCAGTGGGAGGCAATTGTGTAGAGTTGTTTTTGTTGATTGATGGAATTTGGCTGTTTTCCGGTCGTTTTTGGTGATTTGGAGCCGGATTTTCACTGTCCAGTGAGGCGGGGGGCCACCTGGACGCGGTCTAGAAGCCTGGGAGTTGATCTTGAAGCTTTTGGAGCTAATGTGGCGGAGATAAAAGCAGTTTCTTGGGAAGCTAAGGCTGGTCTTTTTTAAAGAGTTCTGGAAGCGGAGCTTCTGGATCTTCTGGGAGGTGCTGAAGATAAAGAGGAAGAGGAAGGACCAAGCTCTGGGAATCTGGTAGGGGATCTAGAGATGTATTTGTGAGAAGGTGAAGGAGGAGGAATAGGGTAGTTGGCATCTCTGTCACATCTTTTCTTTTTGGAATAGCAAGAATCACAAGCCCTGTTGTAGAATTTGGATTCAGGAGTTGGAAGAGTGAATGTGCAAGGTCTGCACATGTGGATGCACTGTTTGCAGGCATAGTCCTTGGGAGCAGTGAAGCAAGGGAGAGTAGAAGGGTTAACATCAGGAGATCCAGCCATGATCTGTGGTGAGAAAAGATGATAAAAAGGGATAGGAGGAGATTTTTTTGTCAGTGATGGGTAGATGATGAAGTGAAGGTGGAAGTTCAGCAGATTGGCTGTAGGGGTGGTCTGTATGAAATTGGCTGCGTCTATTTTATGCAAAGTTCTTTCAGTCCATCAAGACTTTAAACTGAAATCTGGTTTCTGCAGTCCGTCAAGCCTTTAAACTGAAATCTGGTTTCTGCAGTCCATCAAGACTTAAACTGAAATCTGGTTTCTGTTAGTCCTCCAAGACTTTAAACTGGCTGGTTTCATGATTTTATCAAGACTAGTCCGTCAAGACTTTAAACTGAACACTGTGTTAGTCCCCCAAGACTTTAAACTGAGGGTTGTAAGTCCCTCAAGACTATAAACTAAGGAAAAAGTTTTTGTTGTTGGAGTTGGTTTTGAAAGATTGGTGGAGGGTATCCACAGGGGGAGCCTCCAAATTTAGCAAAGGCAAGTTTGGGGGTAATTGATGGGCTGGCTGCTCTATTTACAATCACCCCAGAATGTTAGTTTTTTCTCTGTGTCTTAATGTGGTTGATCTCTGGTTCTGGGTTTATGATTTAGGTTTTTTAGTCCCCCAAGACTTTAAACTGAGGGTTTTTGAGTACATTAAGTCTATAAAATGTGGACGGTCTCCCAAGACTTAAAACTGAGGGTTGTTTGTGGTTACATCCTATAGAGGGTGTGGTCAATTTTTCTTTTCTAAATCAAACTCAGGTACTAGTGGAATTACAGAGGGAATCAAGAGATGAAATGAAGTGTTCAGAATTAGCCTTGAACTGCTGAATGAGGTGTCTCTTGTTCTCAATGTCCTGCGGATCTTTAGCAGAAGTGGATTGGAATTAGTGAAGCAGAAGTTGTTTCTGATGAGATGTGTGTTGTTGGAACTTGGCCTTGATAGTGGACAAGTGCGTTGGTGTTGGTGGTGCAATGGATCCTACATTTTTATCATCACTATCAGAAGATGGAGGAACTGAGAAGTCATCAGTTTTAAAGTTGAAGGAAGAAATGAATGTTCTTTACCATCAGATGGACCAGTAATGGTGGAACTAGTTGTTTTATTGGTTGTGGCACTCTTCTGGGAAGGGTGGAGTTTTTTGATTAATCTGGGTATCAGGATGGATGGCCTAGATCTTTTGGTGCTGGCAGAAGAAGGACCAGGTTGAGGTGGAGGTGAATCTGTTGCAGAAGAAAGTGGACCAGGTCTGTGGCAGGTCTTCTTTCTAGATTGGCAGACATCGCAGGACTTTCTGTATGGATGGACAGGTGGTGTCATGGTGCAAATTAAATTACTGTCAATGCAGTATTGGCAGGGACCCATTTCAGAGGCAGATTTGGGAAGAAGGTTAAACATGGTGGTTGGATGAAGAAAGAATGCGGACATTCTCAATTGGAGGGAGGATGTGGTCTTCCAACATTGGCAGGGGCCTTTGTTGTGTGATTTGGCGCTGTTTGTGCATGTCTTAATTGACATCTGTTAAGGAATTGGGTATTTTTTCTGGTTTTATTCCGTGGATATTGGGTCTGCGGGTATGTGGGTACTATCATTGGATAGCCCTGGTTTTTCTCTATATTTTATGTCTTGTAGACATTTTTCATATTATGAGTTTTAAGGGGTCATTTCCTCATTTTTTCATTTATAAAAGATTGCTGTTCTGGTAGTCTATCTGGAAAGTACTTTCTTGGCTCATCAAGCAGTCAAGTGTGTTGAAAAAGGGTCTTTAGCAAACAGGAACCAACTTACTTTAGCAAGTAAATCTCACTCTATTTTTCTAAAGGGACAGGGGATTTTCTCTTTGGTTTTTCTCCAACTCCCTTGGTCAAGGCCTATAGCTATTACTATAGGATTGTCTACACCGGATGTTTCCTGTCATATGGAGAGTACAGGATAATTTTAATTGCGTTATCACCTACCATTCTTCTGACAAAAAATGGACCTACAAATACATCTTTTAATTTGTTATTAACTTCTTAATTGAAGTGGACTTTAAAAATCAGTACTTCATCACCCTTATTAAAGGTGCATTCTTTATGGGATTTGTCCCACCTCTTCTTATCATATTCAAAAGATTTTTCAATACATTTTTTAGAATGACTTTGGAAAAGTTGTTGCATTTGAAGAAAAAATTTTAAACCAGGATGTAAATTAAATTTAAGTATTTTATTATTGAGAATTTGTGCAGGAGTATTTGAAAAATATCCAAGCAAGAGCTCAAAAGGCTTTCTTTGAGGAACAGAGTGAACAGTGCTATTATAAGCAAATTCTAGACCAGGAAGTAAGGTGACCCAATCATGAGTGAACCTGTCATTGTCTTTATACTCATGTCCAAAGGAAGAATATCTTCTTATAATGTCCTCTAAAGTCTGAATCATTTTTTAAGCTAATCCATCAGTTTGAGGGTGATGGGAAGTGGAAAGCCTCAGATCACAACCACAAACATCCATCAGAGACATCCAAATTTCAGAAGTAAATTTAGGGTCTCTTTCAGAGATTGTGGCCTTAGGAAAACCAGCAGGATTAAACATATGAGACCACCACAAGGAAGCTAATTCTTTAGTGGAAACATCCTTGTGGTTAGGGATAAATTTACACATTTGTGTGAATCTGTCCACAATAACCCAGCAAGTGCTATAACTGTCTTTCCAGAAATGGGTAATCATGTTACAAAGTTCATGTTTATTATTTACCATGGTGCATCAGGAGGTTCAATATGTTGCATTTATCCTGCTTTATTCCCAGTAAATCTTTTTGATTTCTGGCAAGAATATCAGGATTCATCATATATTTTGGTCTCTTCAGACATATTAGCCAACCAAGCACTGTTCTTTATTCTAATCATTTTTTTTCAAGATCAAAATGTCCTGCTAATATGTCATAATGACAAATTTTCAAGGTGATTTCTTTCATAGAAGGAGGAATAACAATAACATTACTCAAATTTTTTCTATAATACAGGTAGCCTTCATCAATTGAAAATTTTCCTTTTTACAAAGCATTTTGGTAATTTGGTGGAAGTGCTTTAATTAATGCTTGTATTAAAGAATTCTTTGGATCATTTAATATAGTACACAGATTTTTAAAGTCAGTGTCTTTATCATATGAATTCAAAAATAGCTGTAATAATTCTTTCTCCATATCAAACACATATACCCCATGAATGTGAAATCTTTCATCCTTTGGAACATATGCAGGATTAGATTCATAATTTTGAAAAGGTAACCTTAATAACATATCCACATTTGAATGAGAAATACCACACCTATTAATTATTTTCATGCTTCCTCTGTATTCCTGAACAGCCAACTTCCATCTGAACATGTGTTGGTCAGGTATTTTTAAGCTTAAGAGTGAGTTCACTGCACTTCAGTCAGTGACAAGCTCAAATTTCTGTTCATCCAGATAATAATGTAGTTTTTTCACAGCCCACACAGCTTCCAAAAACTCAAAATGAGTGGCACCGTATTTCAATTCACTATGTCTCAATTTTCTTGAAATATAACAAAATTAAATACTTCTGATAATTTGTTGTTCATAACTTGTTTTTGGTGAAGAGCAGAACCAAGGCCAATAAAACTGGCATCAGTGTATAAAAAAATGGTTGATTAAATTCAGGCAAAGAATGAATTGGAGCTGAAATCAAACATTTTTTCATGGGGTAAAAAGCTCTTTTTCTCTCACTGTTCCAGACAAAAGCAAAATCCTTCCTAGTTTATTGGGTTAGTAGTAATTCTATGAACTGAAAATATTCTATGTATTTTCAATAGTATCTACACATTCCCAAAAAACTGTGGAGCTCTCTAGCTGTAGCAGGAGCTTTTACCTGCTGTATGGCAGCCACTTTTTTCTTGTCAACAAATATCTGTAACCCTGAGACTAAATGGCTAAGCACTTTTAAAGAATGAAAGACAAATTTGCATTTTTTCAAAGCAAGTGTCATATTTATCTCATCCATTTTATGGAACACTTTACATAGGTGGTTAAGGTGGTCCTCAAATGTTTTGGAGAATATGGTGATATCATCAATTTAAACCATCAACCATCCTTCAATTATCTCTTGATGGAATGTGTTACCCATAACTTTTTGGAAAACTGAAGGGGAATTTTTAGGGCCAAATGGCATCCTAATATACTTATAAATACCCATATGAATAGAAATCTTCAGAAAATTCTGTGAAGTCTTCTCAACAGGCACCTGGTGATATCCCTTGTTACCATTATTACAGCTGATATATTTAGCACCTTGTAAGGTAGAATGTATAGAGCTAATTATATGTAAAGGATAGATATAATCAACAGTATAAGTATTTAATGCTGTATAATCACCACATAACCTGGCTTTATCTTTCACATAAGAAATTAGGACAGGTGAGATAACACAATATTTAGGTGTTTCAACTACCTTTTGAATAATATTTATTTTTAAAAGGTTAGAGATATTGTCTTCAATATCTTTTCTCTTTGTGGGAGAAGCAGGACAAGGCTTCTTCTTTAAACTAGGTGGTAAGTCAGTTAATTGAAAAGATAATGAAAATTTCAATTCTTTTTTAACTAATCCTAGCTCATGTGACCCATGAGTAAAGGCCATAAGAAAAGATTTTATCAACTTAATGATTGAATCTTTTTCCTCACCAGAAAGTTGTTCTCTAAAAGAATCTGTGTCCATTTCAGACACGAGGGCAGAAATTTCTTTTTTACATATTCCTTTATATTGAAACACAGAACTACATGTGTTCAATCTTGGTGTTATGAATTTTTTTGGGGAAGAAATTTTAAGTTTTCTCTTCCCATTCAATCCCACTTTAAAGCATCGGTTTTAAGAATCAAGTTTAATGCCAAATTAGGTTAATATATCATTTCCTACAATGAGCCAATTGCTTAAGTTACAATTTTTCATAACTACAATGTAACACATAGCTCTTAAAAAGCCATGGCTATATTTGAAAAATACTGTAGCTTTGTATTTACCAATGGGGGACCAAACAGAGCCATAACCTCTCCAATTTTCAGAAGTGACAGGTTTAAGTTTTGAATTTTAATCCAGATCCACAGAAGCATGTGATTTTTCAGATACAACACCTTCTCCAGCTCCAGAATCCAGAACAACCTCAATATTTTTTCCATTAATCAAGACTGGTGCATTGAGAGGGGTAATAATTATTGAGGTGTCCTCAAGATTTCTTATGAATTCAGAATCTTCTACTGTTGACAAAAAATTGTTATAAATGTCAATATTATTTTAATATTTAATATCTTCCTCCAGCATTAGGATTTCCTGGGAGATCCATAAAAAATGTTTCTGGCATAATCACTTGAAGTATCATCCAGTGCAACTGTGTCATCTCCAGGCTCCCCATTTTGTTCAAAAAGGTTTATTTTCTTCTCAAAAACATTGCCTTTCTTCCAAGTCTTGCTGCATTTAAAGTAAGTGTTTGTTGCATATTTTTTAGGTGCAACAGGGGCAGAAAGCTTACCAACTTTTTCTGGGAGTTTATGTTGGTAGTTGGTGGTTTTCTCCACTGAAGGTCTAGGGAAGAACTTTCTAGATTCATACCTGTTATTCAATAGGAGTTCAACACAATTATTAATAAAAGAAGAAGGCTCCCTTGAGGATTCAGTTCTTGTTACAATTAAGTCTCTCAAAGAGGTTGGCAATTTATAAAGGATCCTGTCCTTCCATAGTTTGTAATCCATCTTTGGATCCATTGCTTTCAGGATTTTTATTAATTTCATAGGTTTTTCTGTAAAGGATAAGCTATATTAAGATTCCTCATACTTTCTTTGTTGGGCTAACCTAAACTTTGAACCGCCAAATTGTGCTTTAATTAATTTTTTCCAATCTTCCCATGAGTAATCATTATTATCTAAAAGGAGAGATTTACACCACATTAGGGCAACATTGGAAAAAAAAGAAATCAATTTAGACACAATTTCTTCATCTTGCAGCTTTTAAGAGTTTTTCAGATTACCAATTCTGCATATGAATTGCTGCCAATTAGTGGAAGAATCAACATCAAATGTTGGATATTGGTCAAGTTTAGGCCAATTTTTCTGATTTGAGGTATTTTTCTTGTGGCTTAATTATTTTTGTGTAAGAAGAAGTTGAAATTCCTCTAATTGAGCAGTAATATCATTATTTAAACCATTTTTATATGAAAGGGTGCATCATCAATTTTTGATGGAAACTCAGAAATATCTACAAGTTTCTCTTGTATTAATTCTTCTCTAGAAGAACTTGGCACAGGTACATTTGGAGTAGCTTGTGAAACGGCCTCTCTAAAAGAAGTAAAAGAGTATTTCTGGTCAAATAACAATGAGTTCTAATGTTCTTCAAGTTTTGTTAACCTAGTTTTCACCTTTGGAATACTAGTTAATGTCTCATTAATGGTTGTAAAAGATAATTTGTTCTTATTTTTCAGAGATGAATAATGGTCATTCAGTTTTTTCAAGTTTAATTTATGACCTTTTAGTTCTTGGCAACAGATAGACATAGTTGCTTGTACTTTGGATAGATCATTTTTGATATTTTGCCAAAAAGAAAATTTCTTTTCACAATTTACTTTGTACCTAAAAAGCTCATTGGAAACCCTATTCAGCTCAATTTTCAATGACTGGTAAACTTGTTCAGTTAGCAAGCTATAAAATTTTTGTGCTAATTGAAGGTTTTTCATTATCTGATTTTATTTTTTGATAATGTCTCTCAAATATTGGTCATCAATAGCTGCTAAATCAGGAGCGTTTCTCAGGAGAGGGAAAGATTAATTTTCAAGAGTCTCATAAACTTCAGGATCAAAACATTCATCTATAATAGCAAGATCTGTGTTAATTCTTGTTGTAGAAATTAAAATAAAGAAGTATTTACATGAGTATAACATTGATTAATATGTCTTCTAGAACCAGCTTCTACTGGTCTAAAAGTGGCATCTCCCATCCCAGAGTTACCTGAAGGAACTGAATTAGTTACAAGAAAAGGAACTTGAGATTTAATGGAAGTCCTTACCATGGTTTTGGCACAATTTGAAGGTGATTTTTTTTCTTTCTTCTTCCTCCTTGTTAAGGTTGAGGAGGGGTTTGATTGAAGTTTTGGGGCCTGCAGGGACCTTCATGAGGAGCATTTTGCATCTGCAAAGCCTTAAGGGTATTCTGTTGGTTGTTCAGCCAGTCCAACTGCCATTTTGATACTTTCACTTTTTCTTGTTGCTGAGAAGCCAGCTTTGGAGGGATTTCTGCTGCTTTTAGAGGTTTATTCTTCTCATGGAGAAAAATCTCTAAACTTTTTATTTTTTCTTCTAGCAACTCTACCTTTGCCTTAACTTGAGGTTCTCTGATTTCAACTCCTTGATGTGAGTAGACAGGTTGTTTACCTACTACAGTACTGGCATCTTTTTTATTTTGAAGCCTTTTAGAAACTCTTCTGGGGAAATACTTGGGGCTTGCTGTCTAGTGGAGGATGTTCCTTCTTGATTTTGACCTCCTGACTTTCTACACCCTGTTTGGTTTACTAATTGTATAATTGAGAAAATTTTATAATCAAAGGAGAGCTTACAGAATTTACATCATAATCAATAAGATCCAATTCCTTTTCATGGGTAGGAGAAATACTCAAATCAGCCATTATTTTAAGAACTTGAGCTAAAAGAAAAATATTTCAATATTTTGATATTAATTATTATTTCAGAAACAATAAAAATGAAAAATATTGAAATTATTTAAGTTTTTAATTATCATGATTAATACTTAACTGAAATAACTAATATCTTTATTGTTTATTACCAGGAATAATAATAAAATGAAGTAATAAAATAATATAAAAACTATCAGGACCAATAGTCAACTGAAATAATTAATTAATATAATTTTATTTATAATTAAATAAAATAATATTCACATTTTATTATTTATTACCTGGATTAAAATTCAACTGAAGTAATTAAAAAATATATTGATATTAGGGGGTATCAAATTTAGAAATCTTCCATTTCAAAATACCTCTTTTTTTCACCAAATCAACCCTGAAAATTTTTAAAAATATGACATATTGAGCACCCAAACACCTTTTTATTTAACATTAATGTCAAGTTTGTGGCTTTCTTTTTGTGTTGTGAAATTATTTTTAAATAAATACAAATTTCTAACTTTGATACCCCCTATTATTTATTACCTGGACTAATAGTCAGCTGAAGTAATCAATTAATATATTAATTATCAGGACCAATAGTCAACTGAAAAATTAATTAATATAATTTTTTAATAAAATAATTAAAATTATATTACTTCTAGGAATAAGAACACTTCTGTTGTATCTTGTTCTACTAGGAAGTATATATATATATGTACCTGGCACCTCCCCTTTTAATTTGAGAAAATTAATTCCAACTACAGAGTACAGGGTAAAAAAGATATATGGATAATTTGAAATATTCAGAGTGAGACGTACAGATAATAACCACTGTAGATAATCCTATAGTACTAGCTATAAGCCTTTACCAAGGGAGTTGGAGTAAAACTGGAGAGAAAACCCCTGTCCCTTTGAGAAATACCAGGTGAGATTTATTTTCTACAGCAAATTAGAGACTTTTACTATACCCTTTCCAATGCACTTCTTGACTGCTTAACAAGTCAAGACAGTTGCCAACAGCAGACCACTGAGCACCAAAGAGCCAGAAACCTGAAATGCAGAAATATCCACACCAGGAAAACAAAACACTGTGCACTTGTTGCACAGAGAACAGCAGTAATACTTGATGAAGGTTGCAAAGCTACACCACAGAAACCAGTTGCCAAAGTTGAGTTAAATGAAGAACTAACCTTGAAAAAAACACAGCCAATTGCGGGAAAAAAACAGTGAAAACTGAGGGAGAACAATGATATCACCTCCTGATGGTTGTGTGATAATTAAAGTTCCCCCAAACTGTCTTAATCAGTATGTACACACAGACCACCATCTAAAAAATCCACGCACAGCAACAAATTTGGTGCTTTTGGCAGCCAAATTGAATAAAAACCCTCTAGAAGTGCTCCCCAGACTTCTACAACCAAGGCAGGTGGGCTTCCTAGAAGCAGCCAGACCTCCCTGAAGCCAGAAAACCACCAAAAACCTTCAACAAAGCCCAAAATACTTAGAAAAATCAACCACAACTACTAAAACCCATAAAACACAAAATTAAGCTATGACAATACTGTGACATAAAATATAGAGCCAAAATAGCTCTACATAATGGTACTAAGAACTTTACCATAAGACTTAAGGTTAGCCCGTAAAACACAAATAACAAAATTAAACAGCTATCTTTTAGAAATGAAAAATGAGCAAATCACCTCATAAAAATTAGAATATGAAAAATTACAACAAGAAATAAAATATAGAGAAAAACCAGGGCTATCTGATGGTAGTACCCGCATACCCATATTCCCAATATTCACTGAATAAAACCAGAAAAACACCCAATTAATCAACCAATGTCAATTAAGACATATCAAAACAGCGCCAAATAGACAAAAAAAGGACTCTGCCAATTTTGGAAGACCTTATCCTCCCTCTAATTGAGAATTTCCACATTCTCCTTCACCAAAACCATCATTTTCACACATTTTTCATAACACATCACTGAAGTGGGTCCCTGTCAATACTTTATTGACCATAACCTCATCTGTACCATAACACCACCAATTTATCCATACAGAACTGCCTTTGACTCCTGCTATTCCAGAAAGAAATCTTGCTCCAGAGCTGGTCCATTATCATCTGCAACAGATTCAACTCCCCCCCAACCAGGTCCATCTTCCAGCAAAGCCACAAGATCTAGGTCTTCCATCTTGAAACTCAGATTAATCAACAAGTTACACCCTACCAAAAAGAGTGCCAACACAAATAAACCAACTAGCTCTACCATACCTGGTCCTTTTGATGGTAAAACCAATGCTTATCCATAATGAAATTTAGGCTGATGAATTTCCTGTTCATCCCCATCCAGACAGTGATGATGACAATGTGGGAACCATTAAAACACCATCACCCAACTAGTTGCCCACCATCAAGGACACACTCCAACAACACTCTTCTCAAAAAAAACATCTCATTCTAAATTACTTCCAATCCACTCCTGCCAAAGATCCACACAGGAAATTAAGAAAAGAAGACACCTTATCCACCAGTTCAAGATCAACTGTTAACACTTTATTTCATCTCTAAATTCTCTTCAGTAATTTATTCTTGCCTGAAATTCTTGACTTAGAAATAAAAAGATAAAAGAATCCTAAGTTTAAAGTCTTGGGGGACTTATCCTCAGTTTTAAGTCTTGGTGGACTAGAAACCCTCATTTTATACTCTTGGGGGAATCAAAACCCTCAGTTTATAGTCTTGGGAGACTCAAAACCTAAATCATATAGACAGAAACAGAGATCAAACCATTAAAAACTAAAGAGAATAAAATAACATTCTGCGGTACCTTTTCTACAGAGCAGCCAGCTCATCAGTTACCCCACGCTTGCCTTAACTAAATTCAGAGACTCCACCTTTGTATGCCCTCTGCCAGAATTACACCAACATCACATTATCAGTTTATAGTCCTGAAGGACTCAACCATAAATCCATCCTCAGTTTATATTCTTGGGGGACTCAACCATTTTTCAGTTTAAAGTCTTGATTGACTAACGACAGTGTTCAGTTTAAAGTTTTGATGGACTTTCCACATTTTTTATAAAAAGGAAGGAGCCAATTGCATGCATAATACTCCACAACTGCCCTACTGAACTTCCACTTTCACTTAATCATCTACACATCACTGATAAATATTTTTCCTTTTATCTCTTTTCTCTTCCTTGTTGTCCCATCACAGATAATAGCCAGATCCCCAGATTTTGACCAAAAAGACCTTCCTTGCTTCAATTCTCCCAAGGACTATACTCGTAAACAGTGCATTTACATGTGCAGACCTTGCACCTTCACTCTTCCAACTATGTATGCCAAACTCTACAACAGGGCCTGTGATTCTTGAAACTCCAAAAAAAAAAAAAAATTGAAAGAGATCCCAATTATCCTATACCAATACCTTCACCTTCACAAAAATACACTTCTAGATCTCCTACCAGATCTCAAGAACTAGGTCCTGCTTCCTCTTCTCTATCTTCAGCTCCATCCATAAGATCATGCCCCTCCGTCCCCAGAACTCTCTTCAAACTACCTGCTTGATCATACCAAGAAACAGCTTTTATCTCAGCAAATCCAGCTAAACAGCTTCAAAATCAGCTCCAAGGCTGCTAGACCACGTCCAGGTGGCTCATCATCCTTGCTAGGAGGCAGGAATCAGGCTCAAAACCTCCAAATTCAACCAGAAAACAGCTAAATCCACCAAAAAACAGCAAAAACTCCACGCAACAACCTCCTAGTGCTCCCAGAGCAATGCACACAACAATTTCTTCATCAAAAATTACCAAAAAATCTAAAACTTCTAGAAGACCTGAAAAAGGACCTCAAGAAGGCACCAGGGCACCCAACACTGCTACCAAACAAAATTCTCCCTCTTAATCAAGAAGAGTTAACTATACCTCTCCTATACCAGCCAATTACTCCTATGAACATTCCAATTCTTCCAGATCTTCATCCAGAAGATCCCAATCAGCTTCCAGGTCACCTTCCCCAGGTCCATCCTACAACAAAACCTAGTACTCCACCACCAGTGTTCAACCCAACTGGGCCAAGAAATAATATTAACAACAACAGCAGCCTTCCTGCTTCAACCAAGCCACAGGAACGTGCATCTCTAGTCCATATTCTCAACACCATTTAGAGAATGATCATGAGAATCCATAATCCCATCTGGTTGATCCTCCAACAAAAGGCATTCAGAATTCTTCAACAGCCCAAATCCTGGCCGCTTAAGAATTTCATGAGCTCCCAATCTATAAGTACCAAATTAATGATTCCGATTTCTTTAACAGAGAAAAATTACTGATCCAATTCTTCTGTTTAGTTGGAACTCTGCCTTCTGAAACTGAAATTGGTATTGGCCAACCTCTAGAAACTACCTTAATTCTGGATTATGCCAACATGAAACAACACCTAAGCATGATGTGTTATAAAATGCTTAAGGCCTTTGCTCTTCATGGTCCATTGAATGTATTTGAAAAAAATCTGAGGAAACAGCTCCTTGATGACCACTGGAAGATGTCAAGAATAATCAATCACACTACTTCCAACACTCTATCCCTTCTTCTTCCACTTCTTCCCAAAAATTACCTTCTAATCTGGTACCTGATCATTACAACCCATATACTCTTTCAAGCTGCCTACATCAAAAAGAACACAGTTCTTCCTCCAATCCTAACTGAAAGAAAAAACACCACCATAACCCAGACCAACCACCGGAGGCTTCTGCTTCCAGACATTAACATAAAAAGAAAGAAATAAATAATTCACTAAATAGAGAGAACAATAATAATTAGCAGATATATATATATAATATGCTTTATTTTTATTTTTGTTTTATTATTTTATTGTGTTATTTTATTTATTTTTTATTTTTTTTTTTAACTAATAACATACTAAAACAAAAATTAAAAACAATTAAACAAAATTACCAAAAAATATGAGAGCTATGAATTTAAAATAGGATAAATAATAATTACAAATGGTATCCCACAGCCAATTGATGAGCTGATCCCCTGATACCTTACCCACATCCAAGTGCACCTTGATGTGGATACACCTTAAAATAATTTTTAAATGAATTGAGATAGAAAAATTAATTAAGAAAAATAATATCAATAAAAAAAAGATGACATAAATAGAAATCAAATAATATAATATAAAATGAGATAGAGATAAAAAAGAAAATAGGATTGCCTCCCCAATTGATGAGCCTTTCCCAACCAATGCTTTCTCACCTCCAGTTGACACTGATGTAGTGACACCATATAATATAATTTCTTGTTTTTCTGCTATTATATCCTAATAACCACCATAAAAAATTAAAAGCAAAAATGAGAAAAAAAGAAAATAATCTAAAACTACTATCTAACACAACCATAGGCACAAAATTAGAGAAAAGAAAAAGAAAAAGTCTGGCTTTATAGAAAGTCCAGTCCAACAAAGAAATCACTGGGTGGGCTTCCTCCAACATGTAAAAATTATGGGAGACCACCAGTGATCCACCACCAATCAAAATAGACCAAAAAAACCAGTCCCAAGCCAGTAAGCCAGTTTAAATTCATAGTGGATTTGAAACCTAAATAACAAAAACCAGAACTAGGATTCAACTAGGACAAACAAAATACTTGAAAAAGACATTATGGGGTAGCTGTTCTAAAGAGCATCCAGCTCATCAGTTACCCCCATACTTGGAAAAATAAAATGTAGAAGCCCCCCCTTGGTACCTTCTAAAAAAAACTCAACATCCAATACAATAAACCAAACCAATAAGAGTGAAGAGTACGGCACTTGAAGACCAAATGAATTTCCAGTTTAAAGCTATAGAGGACTAAAACCTGTGAGAAGAAACCAATCCTAGGGTTCAACCAAATTAACAGAAGGGGTTGGAAAATACAATCTGGGGTAACTTTTCTACAGAGCAGACAGCTCATATGTTACCCCTACACTTACCAAGATAAATTCTAGAAGCCCCACCCATGGGTACTTTATAACAACAAAAAGTTTCCAACAAAACAGATGCACAGTATCAGCAAAATCCAAAATTTAAAGAATTGTCCATAGTTTATCCTCATTGCAGAGTCAATCTTCTTCACTTCTAGTGCCTCTTGGGTAAAATCTCTTAACCTGATCAGCATCTACCCTTTTCTTTAAGACTGCACCATCTAACTCCTCCAAAACATAAGAGCCTCTAGACACCTGAGATATGACTCTGTAAGGTTCATTCCATCTGGAAGCTAAAAGTTTTCCCCACTGACTCTCCAAACTTCTATTATACACCAAAGCCAAACAGCCAGGCTTCAAGGTATTCCTGAGTCTATGTACCAACTTCTTTTCCCAGTATCTGACTGATTAATTATGTATCTTCATCATTCTAGAGTATGCCGTCACTTGACATTCCTCTCTACATTCCAACTGTTTCATCCTGGCACAGAGAAAATCTTCTGTTGAGCACACATCATCCCAATCAATTCCAAGATAAGAGATAGCTTCCAAGTCCACTGGTAGTACAGCTTTCTTCCCAAACATTAATTCATAAAGGGAATGGCAAGTTGTCCTTTTCACAGTGGCTCTTTCAGCCAATAACACCAAGGGTAAATAATACCTCTATTTTTCAGCACTATCTCCACACATTTTCACTAAAGTATTCTTGATAACTTGATTGCCTCTTTCAAACATCACCACACAATATAGGGGGTGGACTTGCTAGCAAGTCCACAACCTTAGACCCAAACAAACCACAGATTGGACACACGTTAAGATATTGACAAAGAGAACCACACAATCAGGGATGAACACCACTCAGAAGAGCAGTTTTAGGTGGGTGTTCAAGTAGAGTTCATTATGGTTTTAATATGAGTCCAGTTTGAGTTCCATCTGAGTTCCATCTGAGTTCAGGTTGGGGACTTGCTAGCAAGTCCACACCCTATATTGCGTAGTGCATGCCTTTAGCTTCAAGATAATTAGGTGTAGTCACTCTGACCTTAGAACCAATAATTGCCACAGCTTCTTTAAATTCAGCTCCAAAATCTGGCCCACCATCAACAGTTACCAACTTCATTAACCCATATCTATACACATATTTCTTCTTCAAAAATTCTGCAACATTTTTGGCAGTCAAATTAACCAGAGGCATTGCCTCAACCCAACCAGACAAATCATCCCTGGAAAAAATCAATTATTTATACCTGCCCTCTTTAATATGGACAGCATCTAAACTGACTCTTCCAAAAACAGTTGATTCACCAGTAGCATGGCAAGCCTCTTTTGGTTTCAAGTGACTTTTTCTTTGAAATTCTTCACAAGATTGAACCCAACCCTGTACAGCCAACTTCATGCCTGTCCACCAAAATCTGTCTGCTACTTTTCTATAAGTCTCCCCAAAGCCTCTATGACCAAGGTCTTCATGAAAAGACTTCAACACCAGCTTTTGAAACTTCTTCTGGGTCACCACCACTTGAGGATTTGGATGTCTCCTCTGCATCAACCTCCTTCCTGACACATAAATTCCAGGACTCTTCTTCCTAATTTCACCCAAGTATCATAATCACAAATATCTGGTCTCTCCAAGGTTCACAGATATTCAACCATAATAAAATAAAACCCAGTCTGAAACCAGGTCTTATCTTCAAAATCCAACAAGTTAAAATCCAAGGGTACAACCCTATCATCAAAATTTCCAGTGAACACATGAACAACACAACTAGCCCATCCCAGACAACAATCCCTAAATTTTGGTACATCCTTCTCCTTCCACTGAATCTTTAGAGAATCCAGTTCACCAACAAAAACACCATTTTCCAATATTGAGCCATCCCAAACAACAGCCCCATCTTCATCAACAAAAATATCCTGATCACCAGAATTAAGATCAGAACCAGCCAGCTTAACCTCTTGGTGGAGGAAAAAACAATCATCCAGTTTAGCCTCATGAGTGAAGAGAAAAAAATCTTTGGCACCCTTTGTGCTAGCCCTAACCACTGGAACATTTTCATCAAAGTTTTCAGATTCTGAATCTTCATCTGTGGGTGGTATCCTTGATAATCTATCTGACATCGTAAAAGTTTTCCAGATTTGTGTACCAGGTCAAATGAAAAATGCTGAATAAATGACACCCACCTAGTCTTTGGAATATTTGGCAGACTAGGTGTATTGATCATTTGAACCAGAGATTTTGCATCCAGATGAAGCTCAAAATTCCTCCCCCACAAAACAGTTTTCAGCTTCTTCAAAATTTCTACTATACCACACAATTCGCACTTAGGTTGAGAATATCTAGAGTCAACATCATTAAATACCACAGACTCATACCTTACTAGCCTGACCATCCCAGTTTTATCTTCCTGAGACAAAACAGCAACAGCAGCAATGGAACTTGAGTCCACTTCCAAATAAATCTTTCCAGCACCAACACCATAATACAACTTGTGAAGAATAATATCTTCACCTACCACCTTCTTCAGCTTCTGAAAAGCCTCTTCACACTCTTCAGTCCATACCCACTCCAAATCTTTCCCAAAGGTGAAGCCAACAAAGAAAAATCTTTAATAAAAATTCTGACGCACACAAAAATTCCCAAATATCCCCTGAATTCAGTAGTATTTTTAGGCATTGGCCATGACTGAATTTTATTAACTTTCATCTTTGCCATAATCCTTCACTCTTTACATACCACATGACCCAGAATTTCCAGAGCAGGAACACAAAAACAAAACTTTGACCCAGAAATGGTCAAACCAGCCTCTTCAATCCTAAACAATACTCTCTCTAAAGTAATTGCATATTCTCAAACAAATCTCCTTATACCTAGTTCTCCTTCAGCACCGAATTTATATAATCAGTGGAGGGTCCTTTGATTCTAACATCAGCAATAAAAACACCAGCATGAGTAGGAACCTCATCCTGTAAAATCCAAGCCATTTGTGCTTGATATACTGCTACTGAATTAGTTTCCCCTTGAGGAAACCTAGTGAGCTTAAATATTCCCAGAGGAGTATCAAATGTTGTGAGTGGCTGTGAATCTGTGAGAAGTTTCCTTTCATGATAACCACCCATAATATCTCCCAAACCATAACACACTCTTACAGAAAAAGCTTCCGCAATGTCTTCTGCACTTGGAAGCATTCCTGCATCCTTGATAGTGACTCTATTCAAGGCCCTAAGATCATGCACCACCCTCAGCTTTCCAATCTGCTTCTTTACACAGAAAACTGGACATGAGTAACTAGAAGATGATTGTTTGTATAAACCAGCCCCGACTCTCTCCCTAACAATCTCTAAAAAATCATCCCTAATAGCAGCCATAATTGGAATAGGTTTGATTTTCCAAGGTTCATGACAAATTACAGGAATCAAGTAAGGTTCACCATAAGAGTGTTTCAACACACCCCTTTCCTCCTCAACAAATGCTACCTTTCTCTCTCTCAGCACAATAACGTGCAACAACAACTTCTTTCCCTCATCAGACAACCACCCATTGGGAGCAAAATTAACAACTTTCAACCTTTCCACAGTCACCCTAGAAGTTTTCACAAAATAATAAGGATTCTTCACCAGAGGAGTACAGTAAAGATCTCTTGACAAAGGAGGTCTCTTCAAAGGAGGATTCAAACTTACAGGCGTAGGCTCATTGACATTCCTAATCTTCTGTGATACCTTCTTATACTTTGCAGCTCAACCTTCAACTTGAGGGATCTTCAGGAAGTCTTCAACACCCAACCTGGAACAAAAACTGAGGGTTTCCCCATTTCTCAAATGTGTGGCCAAGGTAAAGATTTTGAAAGGTGAAGAAGAAACACTATGGGTGCACAATTGGGAGGACTTACTTTTATTCCCCAATCTCACCACTCCAAAACTTTTCCGCAATTCCACATCTCCATCCTTACTTCTATCTTCTAAATCTTAAAATCTTGAATCATCTTCTGAATCACATCTTCTAAGCTTGTGCAGTTTATCCTCACGCCGCAGGCCAAAAAATTGAACTTGATGATCTTCAAAAAAATAATTCTTTTCTTCTTTCTTGATTATCTTCAGATTTTTTTCTTTATTTTATTTAGTTATCTTGAAATTTATATTTTCTTTTCTTGAGTATTCTTCTATCCTATAAAATTAACCAGGAGTTTCCCCAATGCTCACAGATGTGGGGAAGGTAATTTTTTTGAAAGGTGTAGAAGAATCTCTAGCAGTACACAATTGGGAGGACTTACTTTTAGACCCAAATATCACCACCCCACAGCTTTTCTGCATATCTTTCAATAAAGATATATAACCAATCTTCTTTTTTGAACTTGAAATAAAAATAATTGAGAATCTTGAGATAGAAAAGATACTTGACAAAAAACATGAAGAATACTTGCAGAGAAGAGAAACGTTAAAAATAGAAATTTGAAAATCCACTTGGTATATCTCCAAGGGATCTGACCTACTATAACCTAGGATTTACTCATCTTGGGGAGAGGTTTTAGCACTTGGGTGATCAGCCCTTATCACTCTAAAAAAATAGCCTCTCACTAGAGCCTGAGCCACACTCGAAAAAACCAGAGGCAGAACCCACTTCTCTTATTATCCTACAATAATCCATGCACTTGGAAATTGAAGAGAAACAAGGCCTGGTCTCTCAAAAATCCTCTCCAGGAGATGATAACCTCATGTGAAGTCTCCTTTCATCTTCACTAGTCAACTCCAAACTGATTCCCACATCAGACTGATAACAAATTCTTGCTTGGAAATCCATCAAGAATGGCCCACCCAAAACAGCTTTTACAGTGCCTTTGGCAATGTAAAAATGAACCTATCCTGAGGCTCCACCAAGATATAACTTCACAAATTCAGATGTTTCAACCAATTCTGTGGCATGGCCACCAATTCCTCTTAAGTTTCCACCAATACCTGTCTTGATGGGGAAGCCCAGATGAGTAGCCTAAAACAAAGGAATCAGGTTAATCTGAGATCCTGGATCTACCAATTCCCTAGCCTCCCTGCCATTCAGAGTGACATTAAAATTACCCAGAGGTGCAGAAAAATGAGTTTCCAGCCCCTCACCAAATTTTTCAGCATAATCACAGATTTATTCTACCTCCCCAGAAGAAACCTTTCTCCTGGACAACAACTTTTTCTGCCTACCAGACAACCCATGACTGATAGCATTTAACTTCCCATAATTAAGGGAAACCTGAACCTGAATCATCCTTTCTAGGACAGAGTCCATAACATCAACTTTACCAGAAATCACTGGCCTCTCAAAGTGAGCTCTTTGCTTCACTACCTTGGTCCTAGAAGATTCTTGAGGAGCAGAACCACCAACAGATTTACCATCAACAGGAATCAAACCAGATCCCTCACCAGAACCTCTAACTCCAGCAGGCTTTGGCAATTAAGCCAAAGGGACATCCTCCTCAGAGTCAGAATCAACATCCATAGGCATTGGATCACCATTCATGTCCAATGCTCTAAAAATAGGGGGGCCTGTATCTTCCATACCCTCCTTCATTTTATACAGCTCCTCTTTACTGTACTTCTTCCTAGCTTCACTCAGCTTAGGATCTACCTTTGAAGCCTTAGGCTTTGGTTGGGCCTGAGAACTGCTCTTAGGCCTTCCCACCTTTCCTGCTTCCACATCATAAAAACAAGAAAAGAGTTCCCCACTTGACTTTCCACCACAATGATGCAATTTTAAACCACCAAAGGAGGGTCTAAATGAGACTCTATTAGCCTCCTATCCCTTGCCCTTGCCATCATCTTCACCTTTACCAGAAGAAAAGCCACATTAGGAAACTCTCCAAATCTTGGCCTCCTTGAGTTGAAATTATGTCTCCTCCTCACCAAGTCCACTGGAGCCTGACCATCATTAGGCATCACCAAGATTATTTTAACATCAAATTCCACCTTCCATTCAGACACCTCCCTATTCAGTACCCAACAATCATTGGACTTGTGACCCTTCCTGCTGCAATAAGAGCAGACCCAAGGCTCACTCCTACCAAACCTCCTATCAAAATATCTAGGCTGAGAAGGAGCCTTATTGGCCTTCTGAGCCTCCTGAACAAAATTATGCAGCTGTTTGGTTAAATCAGCCAACTTCTACACCACAGCGTCCACCTCCTTAGGCTTCTCAGGAGCCTTTCCCTTGTTCACCACTTCCTTCTTTCTGGACTCCTCCACATCCTCAGCCAATTCTTCACTGACCTTGTTAACATATTTAGTGCTAGATTCCTGGAAAGACTCCACTTCCAACAGTTTCAGATGTCCCTCAACAAAATCCTTCACCACAGAAAGAGCCGGCAATTTTTGATTGCCATTAGGAAGAATCTTCATCTTATCCTTCCTTGCCAAATTCTTTAACACATCAAAACTGAAATTCCTGGCCAGAGAAAACCAGAAAACACTCCTTTCAGAGTCAGTACTCTCCAACTACTGTATATCCACCAAATAATCCAAAACTGGCTCCAACTGAGCCAGAAACTTCCTATAAGTATGGAGGTTATCCACATCTCCATAAGATTGCCATTCACTAGCAATCATATTGAGATCCACCATAGAGTACCTGGATCCCCACCTTTCTGTCATCTGCAGACCCATTTTTTTAAATCTTTCCTCCTATAGCCCTTCATTTCAGAAACATCCTTCACCAAAGCCCTTTCACCAATGTAAAAGATGACTTGCTTCACCATGTCCAAGTGAGAAGCCCCATCTACATTCCCAGAGGCCTAAAAAAGCTCCAGAAACAACTTCACATCCTCCCCCATAAAAATAGGCCCCTTCCAAGACTTGATCATGAAAGAAGGCCTAACAGAAACAGGAGGATTACCATCCTCAGAAGCACAACAGTTCCACTACCATAACTAGAGAAAGAGGGTCAAGAAGCCATGGTCCAATTGATTCCAGAAAATAATTTCCAAACACATAAGAGAGTCCAAAAGTAACAGAAAATCCAAAAAGCTAACAAATACTCACCCCACGTTGGGCACCAGAAATGTAGACAATCCTATAGTACTAGCTATAGTCCTTGACCAAGGGAGTTGGAGTAAAATTGGAGAGAAAAACCCCTGTCCCTTTGAGAAATACCAGATGAGATTTATTTGCTACAGAAAAATAGTGACTGTTAATATACCCCTTCCAACACACTTCTTGACTGCTTAACCAGTCAAGACAGTAGCCAATATCAGACTACTAAGAACCAAAGAACCAGAAACAAGAAATGCAGAAAGATCCACACCAGAAAAACAAAACACTGTGCACTTTTTGCACAGAAAACAGCTGTAACACTTGATGAAGGTTGCAAAGCTACACCAGAAAAACCATTTGCCAAAGTTGAGTTGAATGAAGAGCTAACCTTGCAAAAAACACAGCCAATTGTGGCAAAAAAAAGTGAAAAATGAGTGAGAAAAATGATATCACCTCCAGATGGTTGTATGATAATTAAAGTTCCGCCAAACTGTCTTATTCAGTATGTACACACAGACCACCATTTAAAAAATCCACACTGTGGTAGCCTAAAGTTTAGTATGGCACCTAAATATGTAAATGGAGTTATTACGGTGTGCAAGATTGGCGTTATTATTTTTTATAAAAAGGGTTTTATTTAATTTATTGGAGTTTTAAATATGAAGAAATTGGTCACGAGCGAATGCCTACACGAAAACAATTTATTTTACGGAGAAAACTTATTTTATGGTCTGAAAAATTTTATAAGTATCAAGTCGAGTCACTCAAGAACCTTGGGAAATTTTCCCAGAATTTTTACTATTTTTCTTATATTTTTAAATGAATTTTAAAGTTTTATAGAAATATTTACGTTTTCAAAAATTACTTAACTTTGATGAATTTTCATGGGGTAATTAGAGCTGCGCAGACTACGAAAATCAGTTTGGTATGTAAAAGGGAAGTAGCTCTATTATGTGTAATTTTTCTAGATTTTTTATTATAGTTTTAAGGTTCTAATTGAGTCCGGAAGTCCGGACGGACTCCGTTTCGACTCCGTACGGACTCCGTATGGGCTCCGGATTGACTCTGGAAGAGCTCTGGAGGGGAAAACTTAGGCACGTGACTAGGAATACTTAAGCGCTTCTCAAAATCGAAATTGAGGGGGGGGACACATCACACAGCTTAATCATTAACCACCACAGTTTCATTTTTTATTACTCAACAAATTAAAATAACTTGTAATACCCTTATAACATTATTATTTTTTACATAACATCTTAGAAATACAATTCAACAGTTTAAATAACACTTCATACAGGGTATCTTTAGAAAGGTCTTCATCGCTGGGACTTGATTATTGCTGTCTCATAAAAATTTAAATTATTATAAAAACATAAAAGTCAATCTTTACAGATCTTTCACTGGTACACCTTAATTGTTGTTATCAGTATTTCTTTTCTCAACAGCCACTTTCTTTTAATCTCAATAAGCGTTAATTATTTTAGAGTTTCATTATTTTATCAATCAGATTCAAGTAGATTGGTTAGCTTAGTGATTTAGAATTCCCATTTTGTTATTTTTATTGGAAGGACGGGGTTTTCAGCTAAATCCATATATCTCCTCCGGATTCTGCTTACAGCAAGGCGACTGTAAGAGTTTACCTTACCATAATGCACAGCAACAAATTTGGTGCTTTTGGAAGCCAAATTGAATAAAAACCCTCTTGAAGTGCTCTCCAGACTTCTACAACCAAGACGGGTGGGCCAACTAGAAGCAGCAAGACCTCCCTGAAGCCAGACTCCGTACGGGCTCCGGATTGACTCTGGAAGAGCTATGGAGGGGAAAACTTAGGCACGTGACTAGGAATACTTAAGCGCTTCTCAAAATCGAAATTGAGGGGGGGGACACATCACACAGCTTAATCATTAACCACCACAGTCTCATTTTTTATTACTCAACAAATTAAAATAACTTGTAATACCCTTATAACATTATTATTTTTTACATAACATCTTAGAAATACAATTCAACAGTTTAAATAACACTTCATACAGGGTATCTTTAGAAAGGTCTTCATCGCTGGGACTTGATTATTGCTGTCTCATAAAAATTTAAATTATTATAAAAACATAAAAGTCAATCTTTACAGATCTTTCACTGGTACACCTTAATTGTTGTTATCAGTATTTCTTTTCTCAACAGCCACTTTCTTTTAATCTCAATAAGCGTTAATTATTTTAGAGTTTCATTATTTTATCAATCGGATTCAAGTAGATTGGTTAGCTTAGTGATTTAGAATTCCCATTTTGTTATTTTTATTGGAAGGACCTGGTTTTCAGCTAAATCCATATATCTCCTCCGGATTCTGCTTACAGCAAGGCAACTGTAAGAGTTTACCTTACCATAGTTGGCGCCCAACGTGGGGCTCGATTTCTCTAGCTTTCTTTAAAGACTTAATTGGATCAAGAACATTCTTAGCCTGCAAGAGGCTTATTTTCTGGAACTCTAATTGGATTTTTGTTATTGGCCTGCAAGAGGCTTGTTATTTTATCGATTGTTAACGCTTTTCATTACTTATTGGGATGTCTTCTTCTGCTGTTGCTTCTGGATCTTCTAACCCTCTTACTCCCTCAGTTAGAATTGTTTCTTGGGATGGCCCAAAGTTTGATGGGGAGGAGGTTAAATGGTTCATTAGCCGGTATGAAGCTGCTGCTGCTGTTGATGGTGCTTCTCATGTGGATATGGTGAAGCAAGTTAGATTTTTTATTGCCGATAGGGAGGTGGAAAAAGAGGTTATTGCTATGCAGGCATTCAAGGACAAGGATTGGGTTAAGCTTTCTAAAGCTATGGTTGATAGATGGGGTGTTAGGTTTACTATGATGGACCTCAATAAAATTGTTGGAGACTGGCAAGCAAAAGGTGGTGTTTCTTCTATGGCTGACTTCAAAAAGCTCTGTGTTCAGTTTGATGAAGTGGTGGAATATCTCATACTGGTGGACGAGTTAGTGCATGAGAACCAAGCAAAAGATTTGTTTTGGACAGCATGCAGCAGGGATATTCGTATGGACGTCTTGAAGGATCTTTCAAGAAAAGATTTGATGAAGGAACTGCCTAATGGTGAGCAGAAACTGCCGGCTCTGGAGGTTATCAAAGAGAACATTCAGGCCCATCTAAAGTTATTAGCGTTGGACAAATATCAAGAGTCATGCACTCAATATGTTAGCAAGGTTAGCAAAGTTTTGGCCGAAAACAACGATATTATGGTCAAAGCCCAGGAGGCCAAGAAGGCTCAAATGGGATTACCTGCTGCTAAAGTTGAGGGTAATGTAGATAATAAGATGGTCGATCACCTGGCCGATTTAACTAAACAATTAAAAATATTTGTTCAAGAAACCCAGAAGGCCAACAAGGCCCCAATCGCTTCTTCGTCGACGTCGACTTCTTATCAGTCTAGAGGTTATGAACGTCGAAATTATAATGGCAATAACAACGGTAACCGCTTCCCAGGCAATGGGAGAAATGGTGGGAATGGTGGTAGTAATGGATATAGAGGTGGCTACGATGAGCCAAAGGTGTGCTCCTATTGTAATAGGAGGGGTCACAGAGCAACAGTTTGTTTTGCTCTTGATAAGGATATGGATGCTGGGCGAGTTTTATTTGATGGTAAAGTTTATAAATTTCCTGATGGTTCGTTCATCAAGCCCAGTGATGGACAGTCTCCTTCTGATTTGGTCAGAAGAAGTTTAACGGCTGAAAGAAGAGCCAGATTTGAAGAGGTGACGGATGAAGATGTTAATGCCAAGGGTGTCAAAAATGGTAACGGTAATGATGGAAAAGCTGACAAAGGTAAAGAGAAAGAGGTCAGTAAAGCCACATTTTCTACTTCTTTTGGTGGTTTAGAGCTGGCGACGGTTGCCCAGGTGGAGGGTAGCTGTATGGTCGGCGAATACGATGTTAATGCTGCTAGAAGAGCAGCCGCTACTAAGGCGAAAAGTAGCATTCAGAGCCAATTGAGGGCTAATCCTGGCAAGGCCAATAACAAAGTTAACCCTTACTCTAAGGATAAGAATTCTAGTGCTCAAACTGCCGCCAACAAATTGAACCCTTACTCTAAGGACGAATTATATAAAATGCAGAAGGGGATTGCTGATATGGGGCCCCCTAGTTATGGCAAGTTTGATTTGAATGGTGAGCCTATGCCAGAGGATGATTCGGATTCTGAGGAGGACGTACCGTTGGTGTCTCTACCCAGACCAAGTTTTAGCGGTCCCATCCCAATGGAGGGAGTAAGAAGGACTAGCGATGGATCAGGATTAGTCAAGAAGCTGGTGATGGAGTTAGGGTTATAGAAAGTGAAGATGGCTCGGTTGGACCTCAAGAGGTACCCAGGGCCAAGGTTGTTAAATCAAAGGTCCAGTATGAGCGGCCAGTAGTTTCTGGTCAAGCTAATGCGATGGACGCAGTTTTGAATAGGGTGAATCAACTTCAGATTCCCTTATCTTTGGGGGAGTTATTTACGATTAGTCCGGCGCTTGCTGAAAAGCAAAAGAAGCATTTGACGAGGCGTCGGGTTTCCACTGGAGAGGTGGAATATATTTGTGAAAATGCTGAAAAGTTTGGGGAAGATGTAGATACGCATTTTTCCGCTCCCCTGGGTTACCTGGTGGTAACTCTAAATGGTAAAGAAGTAAAGGCCTTGGTCGATTCAGGGTCTCAAATTAATTTAATTTCATTGGAGCAAGCGACGAGTATAGGCTTGCCAATTAAAAGTGGAACTGGGGGAAACCTCAAAGGTATTGGAGGGCATGCAACAGAGCTGATGGGTACTGCTGAGCATGTCAGGTTAGGCATTGGTGGATCTGTTGGTAAGGTTCACTTTTATGTGGCCAGAGGAGCAGTCAAAACTGTTCTTGGTGGTCCTTTTTTGATGGATTTTGAGGCCAGGATAGGGTATCAAGCTGGCATGGGGATTAGTTTGGAGATCACTGGTGAAGATATGCGGAGGTTACATATGCGGTTAGCGCCTCCTGGAGATGAAGGTTGGGAAACACGGCCAGGGATTACTACTCTGTGCCAGTGTTGTGTTTGCACCAAGAAGCGGCATATAAAACGGACGGCTTCTGGTGAATTATGTTTGTTGGAAGGGGATGAATGCCCTCATTTTTTGGGGTAGCAGGGGCTGATCGCTCTAATGTTGTAATCTCTCCTCAGGATGAGATCCCGGATTGCAATAGGTCAGCTCACTTGGAGATAATTCAAGTGGATTCTCAATTATTTTCTGTTAAAATTACTTTGGAGTGCAAATACGTTTTGGACTTTTCTATATGTTTATTGGATTTACCCGGTTTTTCTATTAATTTTAAAAACGGTGAAAAAGGCAAAATGGGCCAAATTAGGTTGGATAAAAATTGGAAGGGTATGTTTTATGACCTCCAGCAAGAGGGTAAACTGCAAATATCACATCAAAATCCGATTAAAAATCTTGGTATAATAAAAACACAAAAAAATAATTTATGTGAAAATGTTATTCCGGACCTCCAGCAAGAGGGTAAACTGCAATTAACTCATCAAAACTCAATAAAAAATCTCAGTATAAGTAAAACACAAAAAAATAATTTTTGTGAAAATTCTATTTTGGACCTCCAGCAAGAGGTTAAACTGCAATTATCTCCTTCTATCACGGACCTCCAGCAAGAGGTTAAACAGCAATTATCTCCTTCTATTACAGACCTCCAGCAAGAGGGTAAACTGCGAAAATCTTATCTAAATCCGATAAAAAATGTCAGTATAATTAAAACCCAAAAAAATAATTTTTGTGAAAATTCAATTCCGGTCCTCCAGCAAGAGGTTAAACTGCCGACTTTCTTTACAGGTGATTTAATGTTGGATAAGGGAAGAAAAGGTGTAGGAAAATCTGTTTATAAATTAGACGAGGGAAAGGAGAAAAGGGTAAAATTTAAAAATGAAATAAAATATTTTTCTAATTTTTCTTATTCTGATTCTGACAATGAAGAAGATTCATTTAATGAAAGTTTTAATGGCGATGTTTTACCTCAAGTTTATTTAGATGTGGACGCAGCCAAATATAAGAAGGTAGCAAATAAAGTTCGACCCATTAATGAACCGCTACCTGCTGAATTAAATCCACCTTTGAGAAGACCAAGGTTATCAAGAGATCCTTATGAAAGTCCCTTGGTAAAGAATCTGCCTGAATTTTCTGAGACGTCAAGAATCACTTTTGAGAGACTGGGTGTTGTTAATTTTGGACCTGATGGTTGGTTGTCTGGAGAAGAGAAGAAGTTGTTGTTGGATGTGATGGTCAAGCGAGAGAAGGCCATGGCTTTTGTAGAAGAGGAGAGGGGTGTGTTGAAGCATTCCTATGGGGAGCCTTACAAGATTCCTGTGGTATGTCATGAACCGTGGCAGCAGAAACCGATTCCTATTCCAGCTGCATTAAAAGAAGCTTATATCGAAGTTGTCAGAGAACGGATACGCACTGGACTTTATGAGCAATCAACGTCAAGTTATTCTAGTCCGGTATTTTGTATCAAGAAACCGAATGGCAAGCTTAGAGTTGTTCATGATCTTAGGGAATTAAATAGGGTTACAATAAAGGATGCTGGGATACCACCTAGTGCTGAGGAGTTTGTTGAAGCGTTTGCAGGGAGAGTGTTCTATGGTTTGGGAGATATTATGGGTTGATATGATGAGAGAGAGTTACATCCGGACTCAAGGCCTCTCACTACATTCGATACGCCACTTGGACGTTTACAGTTAACAAGATTACCTCAAGGAGCAACAAATTCGGTTGCAGTTTATCAAGCTCAGATGGCTTGGATCCTTCAAGATGAAATTCCACAATATGCTGGAATCTTTATAGATGATGGAGGAATTAAGGGACCAACAACCGACTATGATAACCAGGTGTTGGAAGAGAATCCCGGGATACGCAAATTCATTTGGGAGTTTGCAATTACTTTAGAAAGAATCTTGTTTCGAATTGAAGAGGCTGGTTTAACTATTTCAGGTTCAAAATTTTCATGTTGTGTGCCAGCCTTAGAAATATTAGGCCATGTGGTATGTAGAGAGGGTAGGATTATGTCCAAGAAGAAAGTTAACAAAATTCAGTCCTGGCCAAGACCCAAGAATACGACCAATGTTAGAGGGTTTTTAGGCGTTTGCGTATATGTTAGAATGTTTATCAAGGACTTTTCTTCATTGGCAGCTCCATTGAGGCGGTTAACGAGAAAGGATGCAGACTGGGAGTGGGATGAAGAGTGTGAGAAGGCGTTTGTGAAGTTGAAGGAGGTTGTAGGGAAGGATTTAGTCCTGCACAAGTTGGATTATGGAAAAGGAGCTGGCAGAATTTATTTAGCAGTTGATTCAAGTCAGGTTGCAGCTGGGGCGGTTTTGTCTCAGATGGATAAAGCTGGTTACATCAGGCCAGTTAGGTATGAATCTGTAGTATTTACTGTGGTCGAATCAAGATATTCTCAACCAAAATTGGAATTATGTGGTGTGGCAAAAATACTGAAGAAACTTCAGCATATTTTGTGGGGGCAACATTTTGAGTTGCAAGTGGATGCGAAATCGTTAATCCAGATGATTAATTCCCCAAGTTTACCGAACGCACCCATGACGAGATGGGTAGCTTTTATTCAACATTTTTTGTTCGATTTAGTTCATAAGCCTGGCAAAACTTTTACTATGCCAGATGGTTTATCAAGGAGACCACCCACTGAAGAAGATTCAGACTCAGAAGAGTTCGATGAAGATATACCTATTATCAAAGCCAGCACTAAAGGAGCTGAAGACTTTCCATACCTCCCCCATGAGGTTAAACTGGCAGGACTATTGTGTTTAGATTATGGTGTTGATGACCTCCACCAAGAGGATAAACTGGAAAATAGTTTTTATGTTAAAAAAGGTGTTGAAAAAGGTGTAGATAAATTCGGCAGAGAGGAGGTAGAAGAAGATGTGGTGTATGTAGAGGAAAATGGATTGGTAGTGTGGGATAGTAGTAAATTAAGGAATGGTGTATATGTTGGAGAATTAGAGAATTTAAATAAAAAGGTGGATAAAGAGAAAGAGGTATTTTCAAATACGGTTTTCGAAGGATCCAAAGGTTCAGAAGAAAAATGTCGACATAGCTCGATTAAAAATTTATTTAGGGGTCAACGATTATTGGCTCATTCATGTGCAGGTGATATTGGTGATAGAGAAGTCCCTATTGATGTTATATTAATCGATTTTCAAGATGAAGTCTGGGATCAGACTGGATTTTATTTTTTGTTAGTCAAATATTTGTTGACTTTAGAGAGGCCAGAAGATTGTGAAGACGATGAATGGGTGGCTATCAAGAGGAAGTCATCTACGTTTTACCTATCTGGTCGACGTTTAATGAGGAGGAGGTATCCAAATCCTCAAGTAGTTATAACTCAACAGAAGGGGAAAGAATTAGTTTTGAAATCACTGCATGAAGATCTGGGGCATAGAGGCGTTGGAGAAACATTTAGAAGAATTTCTGATCGATTTTGGTGGCCTGGCATGAAGATGGCTGTTAAACAGTGGGTTCAGTCATGCGAAGAATGTCAAAGACAAAGTTATTTAAGGCCAAAAGAACCTGGACGCGCGACCGGTGAATATACGCTCTTTGGAAGAGTTAGTTTAGATGCCGTTCATATAAAAGAGGGACGGTATAAATATTTAATTGTGGCCAGAGATGATTTATCTGGTTGGGTAGAGGCAGCGCCTCTTATTAATTTAACTGCCAAAAATGTGGCAGAATTTTTTTTGAATAATTGGGTATATAGGTATGGGGTGATGAAGTTGGTGACGGTAGATGGAGGTCCTGAATTTGGGACAGAGTTTAAAGAGGCCGTATTGAAAGTTGGATCAAAGGTTAGGGTAGCAACCCCATATTATCCTGAAGCTGAAGGCATGGTTGAAAGAGGGCATCAAGTTATTAAGGATGCTTTAGTTAAAATGTGTGGGACAAGTGCCGAAAAGTGGAGGCACTATTTACCTTTAGTTTTATTTGCTGATCGAATCACTGCCAAAAGGACGACCGGATTTTCACCTTATAAACTTGTTTTTGGACAGAAAGCAGTTTTACCGGTTGATTTAGAAGCTGAATCATATCTTGGAGTTGACTGGGACACGGTCAAAACTACTGAAGAATTATTGTGTGCAAGAATGATGCAGCTAGAAAAGAAAGAAGAATATTTAGAAAAGGCATATTCGCGGATGATGAAGATCCGAAATCAATCAGTCAGATATTGGGATGAGCAGTTGGCACATCGATTAAGGAAACCTTTGAACCCAGGAGATATGGTCCTGGTGTATAATAGGAGTTTGGAAAGTCAATGGGGAAAGATGTTTGCAGATAGGTGGAATGGACCGTATAAAATCAAGGAGCAAGTTTCCGGCGGTTCATATGTGCTAGAAGAGTTGGATGGAGTAGTATTAAAGAAGAGGGTAGCGGCCGATCAAGTAAAACGGTTCTATCCTAGAGGCACCAGGAGTGCCGAAGTCTTCCTCCGCAATGAGGATAAACTATGAAATTTCTTAAATTTTATTAACTCCGAAATGAGGATAAACCACAATTTTAATGACTTTTATTAAATTTATACCTCCGCAATGAGGATAAACTATGATGTTTATAAAAATCTTATGACGACCTCCGCAACGAGGATAAACTATCTTCTTTTTTTTTTTTTATCAAATAATTTACTATCGTTACACTGCATATGGGCAACAAAACTGTGATGAAACATAACGAAATACGAGAAAACCTTCATTGAAAATTTTCAAAATTAAAAATTCTTAAAATATGGGTGAAGATAGTGTTGGAAAAATTTTAAAATTTATTGGAAGAAGTTTTCACAGGGGAACCTTCTTAATTTAATATTGGCAAGTGTGGGGGTAATTGATGGGCTGGTTGCTCTATACACAATTACCCCATAATGTTCGTTTCCAAAATTTTCCCTGTTTCTAGTTGAATCCTGGCTTTGTCTTTTAATTATAGGTAGTCCACTAAGACTATGAACTGGAACGAATCAAGAGACACCGCTCTCAACGCAGGATTCAAGATTTTTTTTATTTTATTTTGTTTTTGATTTTTTTATGTTAGATTGTGATTTCTTTTCTTTAATATATATTATGAATTATTGTAAAGGTGATGCTCACTGGTGGTCTCTAATCATTTTTATAAATTGGAGGGAGCCCACCCAGTGATCATCATTATAAAAATTATCTTCTAAAAACTTTCATTTATTTTCTTTTCTTTTCAATTTCTTAAAATTGTGTAACCACATCAAGTTGCACTTGGATGTGGGTATGATGTCGAGGGTACGGCTCATCAAATGGCCGGGGGGCATCTTTTAAAATTTTATTTTGAAATTTTATTTTATTACTTTTTTTATTTTTCTTTTCACATTTGTTTATCTCTCTTTAAAAATTAAATTTTAACTTTTATTTCAAAACTATCTCTTTTTAAAAATAAAAAAATAAAAAATAAAAAAATAAAAAAATAAAAAAATAATAAAAATAATAAAAAAAAAAAATAATAATAATAATAATAATAAAATAACTAAAAATATAAAATAAAAAATAATAATAAAAAAAATAAAAAATAAAAAAAAAATAAAAATAAAAATAAATAAATAATAAAAAAAATAAAAATAAATAAATAATAAAAAAAATAAAAATAATAATAAATAAAAATAAAAAAAAATAAAAATAAAAAAAAATAAATAAATAAAATAAAATAAAGGTATTTTAGTTTTAGGTAGTTTAGATGTTTATATTTTATTCTTCAAACATTATGCAAGAAAGCTACATACCAGGAAGAACACCATCAAGGATTGTTATCTTTTGAAGAATCGAAATTAGAAAATTTAGAAGGACCTTGATTGATTTCCTGGGATTCGAATCTTATTTCATGGTCACGATAGTGTTGAAGCCAGTTGGCTATTTTGAAAAGGTCTCTTAACAGTTGCTCTCTCATCCAAGATTCTGATCTATCAGAGGGCGGGTATCTTTGGAAATATGCGATAAGGTTATTAAAATTAGCAAAAAGCTTTTCAGACACTAGGTGAATTGGAACTCTAGGGAAGCTTGGATTAGGTTCTGGTAGTTCATAAGCAGAATATGAAATTGGAGAACCGGTGGACGCTTATCAAATTAAAATATCAGCAAATTAAAACCTGAAGATTAAGAAAATAAAAAGAGACAACTAACCTGTGTCAACACTATCATGATCATAGATAAATGGCTTACTTGGTAATGGAGTGGGATTTTTTATGTTTAGAAAAGGATTTTTTATTTTTGATAGATGAGGAGGACTGGTGTTGGATTTGGTGTTTGAAGTAGATGTTCTGGGCCTTTTGGATGAAACAAGAGAAGATGAAGACTGCTGGCTATTATAGGACCTTTTGTGCTTCAAGATGTTGGAAGAAGGAGAAGAATTTTTAGAAGGCTGAAGCATGGCCCTGGGAGCAGCAAGAGTTCTTGGGGGACTAGCAGCAAGTCTAGATTGGAGAGAAGGACCCAGAGGATTAGGTGATGGAGAAAGGTTTAAATAGGCTGATGGAGAAAAAGGGATGGGATCTTTAGAGGTTGATGGAATAGGGGGTGGAGTAGAAGGTGAAGAAGAAGGAAGAGGTTTGCAGAAGGCGGCGAAGCTAGTAGCAGAGATGGGGAAAGAACCACAGTTCAAGCCAGAACATTTTCTTTTCTCCTCATAGCAGGCTAAACAGGCCCTGTTATAAGTGTGCTTTTGCCAGTTAAAAGAGAAGATACATTCCCTATGGGTGAAGGAACAGTATTTGCAAGATTGATCAGCTGAAGCAATGAAGTCAGAAGGTTTCATCTTGTTAGGAGATATTTTTTTGAAGAAGAAAACTTGAAACTAGGATGAAGAAAGCTGGTGGAAGAATCTGGGTTCAAGGTTAGAGAAGTTGTTAGGTCCACCAAGACCTTAAACTGGACTGTTATCAAGCTGTTGGGTCCACCATGACCTTAAACTGGATTTCTTATCGATTAAATGTTTGGTCCACCATGACTTTAAACTGGTAGTTCATTCATTGTTTAGTCCACTATGACTTTAAACTGGAAAATTAATATCTGCAGGATAATTCAACATTCATTGGACCACTATGGCCTTATACTGGATTACTTGTCGATCAAATGTTTGGTCCACTATGACATTAAACTGGATTATCAAATTTATTCAATCTTTGGTCAAGCCTAGGCCTTACTTAGGAATATATCAAGATATCTATGCACTTAAACGATCTTCGGTCCACCAAGACCATAAACTGGCAATCGATTATATGTTTGGTCCACCAAGACTTTAAACTGGAATGTCAATCTTGTTTGGATAACTCAATTCAATCTTTTAATTTATCACTGTCCACTAAGACTCTAAACTGGTTATTCAATTATTTCTGGAATTAGGTGCTGATAGCTTTAGGAGGTTAAAATTTTAGGTGGTGATGATGCCAAGGAAAGCATAATGGTTAATTAGGTGAAATTTGTGGCGCTTTAACATGGTCTAAAGTTAAAATTATTATTGGAAGCCTGGCAAAAGTATTTTATGGGTTTGCTGTATAGCAAAGTTTGAAAATTGTGATGAAGGAATCAGAAGTTAGGATGGTAGTTGGATTTTAGGGAATGATTTTTTTAGTGCCTCATAGTTAGGCCATTTTTTTTGGTGTGAAGCATGGAGGACCTTATGGCGAGATTGGAATCATAGAATTCGGCTCAGTGGGGGGCCCTATGAGGTTGGAATCAGGAGTTTTCGGCTCATAGGAAGATCCACTCTCTCAATGCTGTGACAAGAAGGAAGACTGGTATATGGGAGTCTGAAGGGATTCAAACCTTGCTCTCAGTAGTGGAATCATCACAAGATTTATATTATTTTATTTTATGTTATATCAAGCCAGAGAAGAAGAAACAACGTTTTTTATTATAAAGATTTAAAAGAAGACCAGCTAAAACAAATTTATCAAATTATTTTATTAGAAAAGATAATTCTTTTGGAATTTCTCAACCACTTATGAAAAGTTATAAGAATGGGGTCATTCTCGATTGGAGGGAGGATGTGGTAGCCTAAAGTTTAGTACGGCACCTAAATATGTAAAGGGAGTTATTACGGCGTGCAAGATTGGCGTTATTATTTTTTATAAAAAGGGTTTTATTTAATTTATTGGAGTTTTAAATATGAAGAAATTGGTCACGAGCGAATGCCTACACGAAAACAATTTATTTTACGGAGAAAACTTATTTTACGGTCTGAAAAATTTTATAAGTATCAAGTCGAGTCACTCAAGAACCTTGGGAAATTTTCCCAGAATTTTTACTATTTTTCTTATATTTTTAAATGAATTTTAAAGTTTTATAGAAATATTTACAATTTCAAAAATTACTTAACTTTGATGAATTTTCATGGGGTAATTAGAGCTGCGCAGACTACGAAAATCAGTTTGGTATGTAAAGGGGAAGTAGCTCTATTATGTGTAATTTTTCTAGATTTTTTATTATAGTTTTAAGGTTCTAATTGAGTCCGGAAGTCCGGACGGACTCCATACGGACTCCACTTTGACTCCGTACGGACTCTGTACGGACTCCGTACGGGCTCCGGATTGACTCTGGAAGAGCTCTGGAGGGGAAAACTTAGGCACGTGACTAGGACGGGGTTTTCAGCTAAATCCATATATCTCCTCCGGATTCTGCTTACAGCAAGGCGACTGTAAGAGTTTACCTTACCATAATGCACAGCAACAAATTTGGTGCTTTTGGAAGCCAAATTGAATAAAAACCCTCTTGAAGTGCTCTCCAGACTTCTACAACCAAGACGGGTGGGCCACCTAGAAGCAGCAAGACCTCCCTGAAGCCAGAAAACCACCAAAAACCTTCAACAAAGCCCAAAATACTTTGAAAAATCTGCCATGACTACTAAAACACTTAAAACACAAAATTAAGCTATAAAAACATTTAAACATAAAATAAAGATCCAAAATAGTTCTACATAATGATACTAAGCAATTAACCCTAAGACTTAAGGTTAGCCCATAAAACACAAAAAACAATTCAACAGCTATCTTTTAGAAATGAAAAATAAGCAAATTACCCCTTAAAGCTTAGAATATGAAAAATTTCAGCAAGATATGAAATATATAGAAATACCAGGGCTATCCAATGGTAGTACCCACATACCCATAGTCCCAATGTTCACTGAATAAAACCAGAAAAACACCTAATTATTCAACCAATGTCAATTAAGACATACCAAAACAGCGCCAAACAGACCAACAAAGGCCTCTGCCAATGTTGGAAGACCACACCACAATAGTCACTACAAATATATAGGACAATTACTTCTATATAAATCTTAAATTTGGGGTGAGGTTTGAATCCTGGTTGTGGAAAAAAAATAGTCATGTGCCTTTGACATTTGACATTTGTTGTTTGTAAAAAAAGTTGCTATAGGTTCTGGAGTCAATGGTCCCATGGTGTAGACAATCATATAGCACTAGCTAAATGACTAGACCAAGGGATTTGGAAAAAAACTAGAGAGAAAAACCCCTGTCCCTTTAAAAAATACAAGTGATATTTACTTGCTAGTTTAATTGAGTCTTGTTTGATGAGGCTTCTTTCCAGCACCCTTGAATGCTTGATGAGCCAAGAAATTAGTCCTCAGACAGACTACAAGACCAAAGAACTGAAATGTAGACCAATGGCAAAACCAGAGAAAGCAATGATACTTGATGTAGGTTGCAAATACACACCAGAGAAAGTCAAGTAAGAAATAGCTCTTTTACAACAAAGCTATACAAACACAAAGAGTTAATCCAGATATTCAGATACCCCATATTGTAGATGATCTCTTCTAACTTAATTCTCCTATCTTGTCAAGGTGTCTTTCAAGTCTAGAAGGTTTTTCAAGGAGGTCCAATGGCGGTAACAATGGGGTTTATGGGATTTAAAACTTGGGTATGTATTTCCTTATCTTATAGAATATTTACTCAATATAAATAGGTAAAAAGTTGAATTATTATTATAATTAATGGATTAGAATTATGTGAATGTAAATACTAATGCAATAATAGATAGTAATAAAGGGATTGTAAATAGTTGTAATAAATAAGTAAGTAATTGGAATAATAAAAAACAACCAAAAGAGAGGCCTTATATAGGCAAAGGAGGGACAAAGCACGGCAATGAAATTATAAAAACAGTAGTATGAGAGAGAGAGATAAAGAATATTTAAGAAGGAGTATTTTCAAATAATAAAGTTGTTCTAAAAAGAAGGCGTCAAAAAGAAGTATTTACAGATTTTGTCAGAAATACATCCATTTATTTAATATTTACTGTAGAAGTCAATTCTAAATAAGAAATTTGAATTTTTTGTATATATTTATTTTTATTTGAATATTAAAATTTTATTTTAATTTTAAATCTTTTTTTTAATATAAATCTTTATTTCTTCCAACCTGTCAATGAGCATGGTGTTAGAGAATAAAAATATAAGGGACATTTTAATATTTAATTTTAATTATTCATTTAATTTTACCATTCTGTAACTAGTTAATTTATTATAGGTAATTTTAATGTAACTAATTTATAATTATATAATTAAAATAATAAGGTGTGGCTTAATCCAGTAAATAATTAATTACTTTACTGGGTAAGTCTAGAAGCATGGCTGACACTCCCTAACTCTAAAAAAACAATAAAAAAATGCTATGATTTTTTCTTTTTATATTTCTTTAGCAGAGTAGGAAGATTAGATATCTCCTTCCCAGGTATCCAAGAATCATATTAAGAAGATTTATTCCTGAATCTCAATAATTATTCTGTACCTTTTTCAGCAGTAACTATTCTGTCATTTAGAATCTTATCAATTTCTGCTGTCTCAGTGATTTCCTTAGGGGTCTTTTTTGGTCTTCCCCTCCTTTTGGGAAATAAATCACTATTGGATGTGTAAGGTTTCAAAACAGATATTGGAAAAACAGGATGTTTTCTGTCATATGGAGAATACAAAATAACTTCAACTGCATTATCACCAACCATTCTTCTTACAACAAATGGACCAGAAAATGGGTCTTTTAATTTGTTATTACCTTGTCAATTGAAGTGGACTGTAGAAATCAACACCTCATCACCTTATTAAAAGTGTATTCTTTATGGGATTTATCCCATCTCTTCTCATATTTAAATGTATTTCAATACATTTTTGAGAATGACTTTTGCAAAGTTGTTGTATTTGAAGAAAAGATTTTACACCAGGATGTAAATCCAATTTAGGTATTTTATTATTGAGAATTTGGGCAGGAGTATTTGGAACATATCCAAGCCAGAGCTCAAAAGGCTTTTTTTGAGTAACAGAATGAACAGTGCTATTATAAGAAAATTCCAACCCAGGCAGTAAGGTAACCCAATCATGAGTGAATCTGTCATTGTCTTTATACTCAAGGCTAAAGGCACAGTACCATCTTATCATGTCCTCTAGAGTCTGAATCATTCTTTCAGCTAATCCATCAGTCTGAGGGTGATGGGCAGTAGATAGTTTCAGATAACAACCACAAACATCCATGAGAGACATCCAAAATTCAGAAGTTAATTTAGGGTCTCTGTGAGAGATTATGGCTTTAGGAAAACCAGCAGTATTTAAAATATGAGACCACCATACAAAATCTAATTCCTTAGTGGAATTATCCTTGTGAGTAGGGATAAATTTACACATTTTGGTGAATCTGTCCACAATAACCTAACAAGAGTTATAACTGTCTTTTCCAGCAATAGGTAATCCTGTTACAAAATCCATGTTTATTATCTGCCATGGTGCATCAGGAGGTTCAATATGTTGCATTAATCTAGCTCTCTTACCAGTCAATCTTTTTGATTTTTGGCAAGAATCACAAGATTCAACATATAATTTGGTGTCTTCAGACATATTAACCCACCAAGCAGTGTTTTTAATTCTTATCATTGTTTTTTCAAGATCAAAATTTCCAGCCAATATGTCATCATGACAAATTTTCAAGATGATTTCTTTCATAGAAGGAGAAATAACAATGACATTACTCAACTTTCTTCTACAATATAGATATCCTTCATCAATTTTAAAATTTTCCTTTCTCCAAAGACTTCTGGTACTTTTTTGGAAGGGTTTTAATTAATGCTTGTATTGAAGCATTCTTTGTATCATTTAATATGGTGCATAACTTTTTTAAGTCAGTGTCCTTATCATACAAATCCAGAATAGGCTGTAATAGCTCTTTCTCCATATCAACCACATATATCCCATGAATATAAATAATCTTATCCTCAGGATCATAAGTAGGATTAGAGTCATCATTTGGTAAAGGTAACCTTGATAACATATCCACATTTGACTGAACAATACCAGCCCTATGAATAATTTTCATTCTACCTCTCACCACGGGAAATCTGGGGTGAACTGCTAGCAGTTCCCTCTATTTGAAACTATCAGGAATTTGTCAGGAAACTGTTGGGAAACCATCCTGAAACTGTCAGAAAGATGTTTTTAAATCTGATGAAAAAACATTGAAAAAATAAACTGTCACTGATTGAATCCAGAACAATCCCTCCTTGAGCAGAGCTTAGGAACCACATTGAACATCAGTTAATCTCAGGTTTGGCAAAAGGTTGAACAACATCACTTAGCATACCTTAATATTCAAATATTAAACTTGAATATATGTTGCGTGTATGATATAGATGCATATGCATTTGAATTTGCATGGTGGATACTTATTGCATGTTAAAAATTGATGTGAAATGCCTATCCAAAGTGTATGCATAATAACTATGAGGAATAAATATGCATAAAAAATATGCATAAAAATATGCATAAAAAATATGTATAGTGATTATGCATAAAAATATGAATATTTAATATGCATAAAAATATGCATATTTAATATGCATAAAAATATGCATATTTAATATGCATAAAAATATGCATATTTAATATGCATAAAAATATGCATATTGAATATGCATTAAAATATGCATATTGAATATGCAAAAAAAGGTGCATATATGTATATGAATAAAATATATTAATATGCATATAAATCTGTATAATGAATATGCATATCCATATCCATAAATATGCATAATGATTGAAAAATGCAAAAAAAATGATGCTTAACGAGTATATTTTATGCATAAATAGAAATATGCAATATGAATTCATATTGCATACAGATAATACTGGCAAACCAACTTGACCAAAACTCATACTAAATTTTCATTCTGGACTAAAGGTGTGAGGGAAGGAAGAAAAACAGTCTGATGTTAGAAAAATGCTACATGCACTCATTTTGTAGCAGAGCAAATGAGAAGTGCTGAATTACGGTTGGTGCCCATAATTTAGTATGATATCATAATTTTTTTTAATTGTTTTCAATATTGAAAAGACTTTAGGTTGGTTGGTATGGATCTAGCTGTGCCAGGGTCTAATCTAATTATTTAAACAATTTCTTAATCAATAATGGGTTTTAATACAAAAACAGGTTGTATTTTTTGTTGGATATTGGATATGATAAGGTCTTTTGTAAAAAAAACTTATATTCTTCAAAAATATTCCTGAATCAGATGTGGGATAATCACTACAAAAAATTGTAGTACTGTGGGCAATAAAATATATGCACAAGTAGTAAAGAAACGACTGAGTGAACCCTTTTTGTGCAGTGGGAATCATTAGAGTGGAATTGTGGATGAAAAATATAATTCATTATTACCATTTTATTTAATCAAAAATTTTATAATATTATAAAGAACTATTGATTAATTGGTATTTGACCTTAGTGCCTCACTCATATTTATCATTTGATTGATTTTTTGTCACCATTATGTTATTAATATTAGGGGGTATCAATGTTTACCGATCTGCAATTAAATTAATTGCGGAAAATAATCTGCATACCCCAATTATCTTTCGCAATTATTTTTGCTAATAATTGGGTTATTAGACACTTTACGTGTCAATGTTCACCTCTTATCCGACATTTGTTTACTCAATTTTCCATAACCACATCTTGGACAACTTTCTGGATATCCCAGCCTTCTACCTTGCTGCGCACTTCCATTCTCATCCCATCCTGTTCATTCTATCCGCTCAGAATTTCTCCCCATTTCATCTATTTGATTCTTCTCCTTTTCATCTCGCTATCTCATCTGCTTGTTTCTGCTCCTTTTCATCTTCATTTATAATAACATGCCTCGTCATCCTAGATCTTCTCAAAGGCAGCCATCACCCAGTTGTTCTTCAATTCCCACCACTTCCTCTTTCCCCCGCTCAGCTGAGAAATCAAAGATTGTTCAATTAAAAAAAGGTGAACATCTCATTCTTATCAACTGGCTGAAAACCAAATCTAACTATGATTCTTGTTTTGGTACTGAGTATTCCACTAAAGTAGGACGGCCCCCCGCATCAAAAGTTAATGGCTATCTTCTAATGGCAAATGAATTACGCAATAAGACCAAGGGAAGGATTGATCTTTTGCCTAAACAGATGTCTGAACGCTTCAAGCATTACCGAGCAAAATACAAGAAGGCAAAGGCTCTTTCATCTTCCACTGGTTTTGGAATTACCAACAATGATATAACTAAGGGCATAAAATCCATAGACAATAAACTTGATTCTTTATGTCCTTACTTTAAAGAGATGGATGCAATTTTTGGAGAGCAAGCTGATGTTAATCCTGTAAACATGTTGGATGGAGAAGATCCTATCTCCAAACATGATGTCGAAGCAAATATTTTCCCATCCTCTTCCTCCACTCAAGCCTCCCCTCATTTGAATGAGACATATCTAAATAGCTTTTCTGTAGATCATATAGGTGATTTAACCCAACCAAATCTAACTCAGGTCTGTTTCTTTTTTCTTTTATCTTATCAATTCTATTTTTTATTTACTTATATTTTTCTTATTTCTTAAAAGGCTTATGAACAAACCCAGGATCCTCAATCAACTGAGTCTGAAGCTAGTGACAATGATGAGGAGGAAAATGCTACGTTGAACAAAAAGAGAAGGGCTTCAACTAGTCTAAATTCCCTCTCCCAAAGAAGAGGAAAAAGTGATACTTCATCACAAACACCTTTTTCTTCGATGGAACAGTTTTTAGAGAAATGTGATGCTGGTAAGTGATATCATACCTCTTATTACTTTACTCTGCTTTTCTTCTACTTTATGTTAATTTTTATTCTCACTCTAGAACAAGTGGAAATTGCTAAAGAGACACTGAGCTTTGAAAAGAAGAAATACGAGCTCTCTTTAAGGAGGGATGACAGAGTACAAGATTTGGAAGAGAGGAAGTATGAGCTCTCCTTACGGAAGGATGATTGGGTCCAAGATTTGGAGGAGAAGATGTTTGAGCTCTCTTTATAGAAGGATGATAGGGCCCAAGATTTGGAGGAGAAGAAGTTTGAGTTAACTCTTAGTATTGAAAAATCCAAAAATAAGGAAAAAACACTCGAGCATCAAAACTTAATGGAACAGATGAAGTATAAGCATGATCTCCAAGAAATTTCTAAAAAGAAAGATTTCTTGATCGAATGCATTAAAGCAAACAAATCTGTTGAAGAAATAGAACGTTTAATGAAATTTTTTGTTGACTAGTTTCTTTTATTTCTTTCACACTTCATGTGTTAATATTTATTTGTACATAAATTTTACAATTATTTTCTGTATTTCTTGAAATATCGTATTTTAATGTTAAATATTCTTTTTTTAAATAAAATTTTCAAGTCTCCTTTGAAAATTTGACAATCCCCCACCCCTGGATTTTTTTGAAGTAAGGGGTGGGTATCACAAAAATTCTTTCATGTCATGAATCTTGAAAGTTTTATATGAAAATTTGGATTTACTACCCCCTGCATTTTACCGGTATCCTAAAAATTCTTACATGTCAAGAATTTCACAAGTCTTATAAAAAATTTTGGCACAACCCCCCATGGATTTTATTGAAGTAAGGGACGGGTATCACAAAAATATTTACAAGTCAAAAAAATTCTATATCTGTTTAAAAAAATTGGCAATACTCTCCCCTGCATTTTATTGAAGCAAGGGGTGGGTATCACCAAAATTTTTCTAAGTCATCAATTTCACATGTCAGATTTGAAAATTTGGCAATACCCCCCCCCCTGCATTTTATTGAAGTAAGGGGTGGAAGTCATCTAAATTTAATATAATTACATAAATTATTAAATAAATATCTAATATATATCAATTTCCCTAGTTTAAAGTAATGACAATCCCTCAAGCCAAAATGCAGACCAAGTCGAGAAACATAAGTTTGGGACTTTCTACAGGTATAGGAAAGAGGAACCCCATGAAACAAATAAATGTTATCATGATTACCTGTTATACAACACAAGGTCGATGGCTCATCACATTATTTGAGAAAATTGATATATAAAAAATATTTATTAAAAATTTATGAAAAAATATAAAGTTTTTGATGACAACTCTAATCCCCATACTTTTTGGATCTAGATAAAGTTTTTTTAAATCGAATAACTTTACCTTCTTTCTTTACCTTATTGATTCTTTGTATCAACTTATTACTGATTTGAAATGAGCAACCGAAATGAGTGAAATCTTGACAGGATTCCAAACCAGGAGGAGCTTTGGTCATTTGATGATTATCCTTAGAAGAATTCCAAATAGTTTCGATGATACCATTTCCCAAACCAAAATCAATGATGCACCGGTGGTCTGGAAAATATAAACCATGTCCTTTGATTTTAGCTGGAGATGGTATTGGGTGGCCAGTTATTGGATTGATATATGAGAATATTCCAAAAGTAAGAAAATTGGCATCATTCCTATCAATATGAATGCTATTGTGGAATCCAGAATGAGTGTTAATAACATTAGAAAATAAAAGATATTTGTGGCTGATATCTTCCAATTCGGAGTCACACCAATTCGGTATTCCAACTTTGGTTGCAAGCTCATGATTTTTTTCAAATGCTTTATTAAAGAGCTTGTTGAGTTGAAAAGCAAGAAAAGAGTCAAAGGAAGGTAGAGTGTCCCATTAGCGAAAATCTTCATCTTTTTGAGCTTTAGTGATATTCTTGACCAACGAATATATGTCTATATAATTGAAATGCCTAGATAATAATCATATAAGAGTTTCAGAATCCTTATCCTCTAAATATGCAATATAAAAATGTGAAATAAGACAAGTGAAATTTGGAAAAAAGGCTCAACTTCAAAGGTCAAAATCTCAGCAATCACTGAACCTAATTCAAACCTGTTTGTGGAAAATGAAAGATATGCTTTAGTAGAATCTTCAGTTAAAGGACATGCGATTTAAATAAACCTAACCCTAATTTGTTACATAAAAAAATGAAATAAAAATTTAAATTGGGAAAAAAAAGGCTTAACTTAAACGGTCAATATCTCAGCAACCACTGAATCAAATTCAAATCTGTTTGCAAGAAATGAAAGGTAGCCTTCAGGAGAATCTTCAGTAAAAAGAACATTAGATTTGAATAAACCTAACCCTAATTCCGAGTCTGATTTTCAAAATTTTACAAAAACTTGAAAAGTGGTAATGAAGATGAGATCAAAAGGAGTTTTATAAGTTCACTGTTATCCAGATAAGAGTCATACATATATTTAAGTATGAAGTTTTCATAAAAGGAATGAGATATTATATAGGCATGAAAAAAAGGAGATGAAACTTACCTTGATTGAAAAGTAGGAAAAATAGAGTGAGAAAGATTGATGTTGGAATTGTGGGGAAATTGAATATGGAGTAAGTGAAATGCATAAAGAATGTGCAATGTATGTGTTTCAATGAAATGGAGCCAAAAAAAAGTGAAATAAGGGAAAGGGGGGATAATGACAATGCCAAGGAGGGATGAAGAGTAGGGTGATGGAGCTAAAAAATAAAGTAAAGAGGGAGAGAAAAAAAAGGTTAATTATACCATTGAAATCCAAAATAACCACTTACAAAAAAAATTTAGATAAAAAAAATAAAATAAACAGAAAAAAACAAAAAAAATTATAATTAGTAATCAAAAAATCAAAAAAAAGAATAAAATGACTTACCTGGAGAGATGAGATGACAAAATGAATGAAACCAAATTGTTTGAGGGATGTTGGAGGAGAATAGGAAAAGGATATGAGGGATGAATGAAAAAAAAAAAATCACTGACAAAATATGCAATTTCAGAAAATATGCGATTTCATGTTGAGCTGGTGAAAGAAAACCAATGAGCCATCCAAAAAAAAGATATTCACCGTAAATTCAAAAAAAAAAAATGAATATGCAACAAACCAAAATAAAAAACCAAGTGATTAAAGTACACAAAGAGGACATTTGGAAAGTATGAAAACATAAAAATTAAAAATTAAAAGGGTGAAGAGAAATGTTGGAGAGTAATTGGCATTATAATGGGGCATATGCCGGTTGATTGAATGATTTGTGAATCAAGGGAGGGGAGTGCCAGTGGTGGTTCAGGATCCTCTTCTTCATAAAGATCATTCCACTCATCCTTTAAATCAGCTAGAATATTGTGGAGTATTACGCAAGTCAAGATCCAATGATTTGCAGTTTTGATCTCCAATTTTTTTTGAAATTGGATTCTGAGCTCCCGAAGACTAGAAAATTGTCCCTTTAAAATACCTATAGCATGTTCAATTCGTACTCTTGATTGTGCAAGGTGATAATTAAATTTAGTTTTGGGGTCATTTTCTGAATTTGCACCACGGAAAGCAGGTATAATGTACTTTCCACTTGCATATGCTGAGTCTGCAAGGAGGTACTGAGATTTGTCAAAGTATGAGTCAGGGGATTGAGAAATCTTCATTCTTTGGAAGACGGAAGAGTCATGACATGATCCAGGGCAGCCACTGTGAAAATGCAATAAATTTTTTATTGACATCGCATACAAGTTGAACGGCAATAGAGTATCTAGAAAGAAGATAAAAAGTTAGATTGTGAAAGATGAGAACTTGGAGGAGATTTTGAAGAAACCTTTTTTTGCGATCAAAATAATGGTTGCCATCATGAGCAGGCTTTTGACTCAAAGGGATGGTTGTGCCATCAACAAAACCTATACAGCCAGGGAAACCTTCAGCTTGCATTACTTGAGAGGATTCAAGTCACTGTTCTGGAGTTGGCCAAGCAAGAGTTTGAGGCTTGAGGGAAAGGATAGCAATCATACAGCGCTTGGTGTATAATATCACGGTACCATATCCTATGTTAAAGAGATTATCCAAACGTCTTACGGCAGCACCATTTCCATTTGAGCCAAAGCGACATAGAGCAACAGCAAGTTGGATGGCAGGATTATGCTGTTTGTTATGAGAATTGTTATGGAAGATAGGATGATTGGAGATGAGTTGATAAAGTTTGAAGAAAGAATCGGGAGAAGTTCTAAAAAGTTGTGTGAAGTTTAAATGAGGAATGTTGAGGATGGAGGCCAGATCATATCGGGGATCATGATAAAGATTTGGCCCCCTGGTGATGATGTAACGCTTTTTGGAAAGAAAACACATATAAGCTAAAGCATCTTCCAAATCAGAGTCAGATTAATAGTAAAGAACTAAAAGAAAAGTAATAGCATTCATTGTTGAGTGAAGTAGCTTCCTAGTAGAGAGGTGTTTCATTGTTGCCGGTGGAAGGGTTAAGTGATGAGGGAAGTGGGAATTCACCGCCAAATGTGCAGTTGGGGTGTGTAGATAGAAAAAAAACTTAAGTGTTTGCCACAAAAATTAAGTAGCATAGAGTGAGGAAAGACTTAAGGATGGCATCAGCAATTATGAGTCATGTGACTTTCTTGCAAATCCATCATGGATGAGATGAGTTTGGGATCAGGAATTAGGAATGGAAATTGGGGTATAAGAGGCGGGATAATGCATTATCTTGGATTTCTTATCCACTAGCCCTGGGGCTAGTGGATAAGAATCTTCTGCAATTAATAATTTCTGATCCCGGGAAAAAAAATTCCTGATCCCTATTGCGGATCCCTGAACATTGATACCCCCTATTATAAGTATAGCAAAAACTCGTGTGCCCAACACATACCGGGTGATGTTACACCTTTTATGATATTATTAAATAAAGGTAAAAAAATATGAAAATGATTTGTTTTACAAAAAATAAATTGATATCCAAAAGCAATATGAGGGATAAAAAATAAAATTAAAGGGATCTAATATGAAATAAAAATTAAAGTGAAATTCCTCCCATCAAGAGCAACTAGACATGATGGGGTGAACGCCCACCAGTGGCACTAAACTTGGACTATAATTTCTTTTTTGTAAAAATAAAAAAAATCCACTTGAGCTTTACCAAAACTTCAGGATGACAATTTTTCCATATCAAACAACTTCTAGTGCAATTATTGAAGAAAAATTCATTTTCATTGCAATATAGAGAATTGATCACATCAGACTGTATGTGACAAAAAGTGTCCAGCACAAGTTTGGCTGAACTTGTGCTGGACACTTTTATGATGGAGAGTAGCTAGGGTGGAATTTTTCTTCATTTCATCTTGTATTTCTTATAAACATGTCCACTGGTATTTGATCTTTGTGCCTCACTCATATTTATCATTTGATTGATTTTTTGTCACCATTATGTTATTAATATTATAAGTATAGCAAAAACTTGTGTGCCCAACACATACCGGGTGATGTTACACCTTTTATAATATTATTAAATAAAGGTAAAAAATTATGAAAATGATTTGTTTTACAAAAAATAAATTGATATACAAAAGCAATATGAGGGATAAAAAGGTAAAGTTAAAGGAAGCAAATATGAAATAAAAAATTAAAATAAAATTACTGACATCAAGAGCAAGTAGACATGTTGGGGTGAACGCTCACCAGTGGCACTAAACTGGGACTGTAATTGCTTTTTTGAAAAACAAAAAAGTGCCAATCTGAGGTTTAACAAAACTTCAGCAGAACCATTTAGTCATATCAAACAACTTCTAGTGCAATGATTGAGAGATAATCAATCACACCAGACTGCATGTGACCAAAAGTGTCCAGCACAAGTTTGGCCGAACTTGTGCTGGACACATTTATGATGGAGAGTAGCTAGGTTAGAATTTTTCTTCAGTTAATATGGTATTTCTTATAAACATGTCCATTGGTACTTGATCTTTGTGCCTCACTCATATACATCAATTGATTGATTTTTTGTCACCATTATGTTATTAATATTATAAGTATAGCAAAAACTCGTGTGCCCAACGCATACAAGGTGATTTTACAACTTTTATAATATTATGAAATAAAAGTAAAAAAATATATAAATGATTAGCTTTACAATAATTTAAATAGATATTAAAAAAAAGAGAAATAAAAAAGTAAAATTAATCTCAAAGAGATCAATTATGAAAAACAAAATACTAGTAAAATTCTTGCTCTCAAGAGCCAGTAGAAGTTTTTAAACAAATGGGAGACATCAGGGATAAATTGTAATAAGTAACCTTTTTTTAAAGATAAAAAATTATACACCTGAGTTGGGAAGAACAACAGGTGGATGATTCAGCTAAACAAAACTACTTGTAGTGAAGTTTAATGAAAATATGTTTTTTTGTTTCCATAGAGAGAATTAATCCCATCTGACTGCACGTGACCAAAAGTGTCCAGCACAAGTTCGGCTGAACTTGTGCTGGACACTTTTATGATGGAGAGTAGCTTGGGTGGAAATTTTTTTTAGTTCCTTCATCTTGTATTTCTCATAAACATGTCTACTGGTATTTGATAAGTCTGTATCTTTCATATTTATCATCCGATTAATACTTTATCACAATTATATTATTAATGTGATTAGTATAGCAAAAAATTGTGTGCCAAATGCATTCCATGTGAATTTATACCTTCAATAATTTTTTAAAATAAATGTAAATAAATATGGAAGGGATTAGTTTTACAAAAATTAAATAGAAATTTAAAAGTAAAAAGAGGAATAAAAGAGTAAAATTAAAGTCAAAGAGCTCAAATATGAAAAAAATACTAGTAAAATTCCTGCTATCAAGAGCCAGTAGAGGTGTTAAAGCAAATGGGAGCCATCAGGGCTTAATTGTAATAAGTGACCTTTTCTTTAATGATAAAAAATTATACACCTGATATTGGGCAGAACAGCAGGTGGGTGATTCAACTAAACCAAACTACTTCTAGTGAAATTTGATAAAAAAATTTTTTTGTTGCCAGACAGAGAATTTATCCCATCTGACTGCACATGACCAAAAGTGTGCAGCACAAGTTCGGCCGAACTTATGCTGGACACTTCTATGATGGAGAGTGGCTGGGGTAGAATTTTTCTTCAGTTCATCTGGTATTTATTACAAACATGTCTACTGGTATTTTATCTTTGTGCCTCACTCATACATATTTTTTGATTAATTTTTTGTCTTAATTATATTATTAATTATATAAGTATAGCAAAAAATCGTGTTCCAAAAGCATACTGAGTGATGTTACACCTTTTATAATATTATTAAAAAAATGTATAAAAATATTAAAATAATTTATTTTCAAAATTATTAATTTATATCAAAAAGCAATATGAGGAATAAAAAATTAAGTTAAAGGGATCAAATATGAAAAATAAAATCCAAGTATTATTCCTAATATCAAAGGCCAGTAGAGATGTTGAAGCAAATGAGAGCCATCAGGGATAAATTGTACTAAATTGACTGTTTTTTAAAGATAAAAAATTGTGTATCTGTGGTTTGGATGAACTCTAGGTGGATAATTAAGCTATAGCAAACTACATCTAGTGAATTTTTTTATCAAATAATTTTTTTCATTGCCATAAAGAGAATTGATCCAATTTGACTGCACCTGACCAAACGTGTCGAGCACAAGTTCTGCCGAACTTGTGCTGGACACTTTTATGATGGAGAGTAGCTAGGGTGCAGGTCTTCTTCAGTGCAACTGTTATTTTTTTAAAACATGTCAAATGGTATTTGATCTTTCTGTGTTATTCATATTTTTTTTTCTGATTAATTTTTAGTCATTAGAATATTATTAATTTTATTAGTATAGAAAAAACTTGTGCGCCAAATGCATGCCAAGTTATATTACACCTTTTATAATATTATTAAAAAATGTTAAAAAAATATGAAAATGATTTTTTTTCCAAAATTATAAATTAATATCCAAATGTAACATGAGTGATAAAAAAGTAAAGTAAAGAGATCAAATATGAAAAAGAAAAATTTAAGAAAATTCCTGCCTTCAAGAGCCAGTAGAGGTGTTGAAACAAATGGGTGCCATCAGGGCTAAATTTAATAAAATTTAATTTTTTTTAAGATAAAAAATATTTCACCTGAGGTTTGGAAAAAATCAAGGTGGATAATTCAGCCATACCAAACTACTTCTAATGTAATTATTTAGCATTTTTTTTAATTTAATTTCCACAGAGAGAATTGATCCGATCTGACTGCACCTGAACAAAAGTGTCCAGCACAAGTTCAGCCAAACTTGTGCTGGAAACTTTTATGATGGAGAGTAGCTAGGGTGGAAGTGTTTCTCAATACATCAGTTTTTTGTTTTTCACATTTCTATTGGTTTTTTAACTTTTTTTTATCATTCATATTTATCTTATAATTAATTTTTTGTCACCATATATATTATTAATGTTTCTAGTATAGCAAAAACCTGCATGCCAAAAGCTAAATTGGTGATGTTACACCTTTAATAATATTATTATATAAAGTTAAAAAAATATGAATATGTTTAGTTTTTAAAAAATTAAATTGATATTTAAAATTAAAAAGAGTAATAGAAAAGTAAAATGAAAATAAATGGGATCAAATACGAAATAAAAAATACGAGTAAAATTTTACTATCAAGAGCCAGAAGTGGTGTTGGGACAGTTGGGGACCCCTAGGTCAAGACTTGGTCAAAACTTACTTTTATGTATAGCTAACAAGTTTTGAGCTGAGGTTTGGACAGACTTCCAGTGGACAATTTTACAATATTAAACATTCTTTACTTCAATAATTGAGTGAAATATAATTTTCATTCCCATAGAGAGAATTTATATCATATGACTTCATGCAACCAAAAGTTTCCAGCACAAGTTCGGCCGAACTTGTGCTGGACACTTTTATAATTAAGAGCAGGCATACATCAGATATTCTTAAACTCAAAAGGTATTTCTTATAATCATTTCCACTGGTATTTGATCTTTCTGTGTCATTTAAATTTACCATTTGATTAATTTTTTGTCATCATTATATTATTAATGTTATTACTATATTAATAAATTGTGTGAAAAATGCATACCAGGTGTTGTTCCACCTTTAATCATATATTATTAAATAAAGGTATAAGAGTATGAAAATTATTTATTTTAAAAATTTAAAATCGATATCCAAAGCAATATGAGCAATAAAAAAGTAAAATAAAAGGGATAAAATAAGAAAAGAAAATCTAAGGAGAATTCCCACTATCAATAACAAGTAGAGGTGTTAGATCAAATGTGCACCACCAGGGCTAAACTTGCACTATATTTTCTTTTTTTTTAAACCAAAGAAAGTGTCCTGATGATTTTTGAAAAATCATTAGGAGTACATTTTGGTGATATCAAACTACTTATTGTGCAATGATTGAGCAAAATGTCATTTTCATTTCCATAGAGTAAATTTATCCCATCTGAATGCATGAAACCAAAAGTGTCCAGCACAAGTTTTTCTGAACTTATGCTGGACACTTTTATGATGGTGAGTATCTAGGGTGCAGGTATTCTTCAGTTCATCAGGTATTCCTTATAAACAAATCCACTTTTATATGATCTTTCTGTGTCATTCATATTTATCATTTGATTCATTGTTTTTCACCATTATATTATTAATGTTATTAGTATTGAAAAAAATTATAAGCCAAATGCATACTGGGAGATGCTACATCTTTAATAATCTTACTAAATAAAAGTAAAAAAAATATGAAAAGTATTAGTTTTACAATAAATAAATTGATATTTAAAAGCAAAAAGAGGAATAAAAAAGTAAAATAAAATTGATTAAATATGAAATTAAACATTCAAATAAAATTTCTTCCATTAAAGAAAATTTGAGTTTTCAGACCAAAATTGCACCACCAGTTCTAGATTTGGAATATATTTTCATTTTTTTTAAATTAATAAAATTTTCCAACTGAGGTTTTCTAAAAAATCAGGAGGATAGTATAGCAGTATAAAACTACTTCTTGTGCAATGATTGAGCAAAAATTCATTTTAACTTCCATTGAGTAAATTTATTCCATCTGACTGCATGCAACCAAAAGTGTCTAGCACAAGCTCAGCTGAAATTGTGCTGGACACTTTTATGATGGAGAGTAGCTAGGGTGCAAGTCTTCTTCAGTTAATTTTATATTCATTTTAAAAATGTCTATGGGTATTTGATCTTTCTGTGTCATCCATATTTATTATTTGATTATTTTTAGTCACCATTATATTAATAATGTTTTTAGTATAGAAAAAACATGTGTACTGAATGTAAACTGTGTGATTTTAAAACTTTAATAATATTATATAATAAATGTAAAAAAATGTGAAAGTTATCAGTTTTACCAAAATAAACTTTTTATTTAAAAGCCAAAGTATAAATAAAAGGGTAAAAGTAAAATTAAAGAGATCAAACATGAAATAAAGATATTAGGGGGTATCAATGTTGACGGATCCGCAATTAAATTAATTGCGGAAAATAATCTGCATACCCCAATTATCTTCCGCAATTATTTTTGCTAATAATTGGGTTATTAGACACTTTACGTGTCAATGTTCACCTCTTATCCGACATTTATTTACTCAATTTTCCATAACCACATCTTGGACAACTTTCTGGATATCCCAGCCTTCTACCTTGCTGCGCACTTCCATTCTCATCCCATCCTGTTCATTCTATCCGCTCAGAATTTCTCCCCATTTCATCTATTTGATTCTTCTCCTTTTCATCTCGCTATCTCATCTGCTTGTTTCTGCTCCTTTTCATCTTCATTTATAATAACATGCCTCGTCATCCTAGATCTTCTCAAAGGCAGCTATCACCCAGTTGTTTTTCAATTCCCACTACTTCCTCTTTTCCCCGCTCAGCCAAGAAATCAAAGACTGTTCAATTAAAAAAAGATGATCATCTCATTCTTATCAACTGGCTGAAAACCAAATCTAACTATGATTCTTGTTTTGGTACTGAGTATGCCACTAAAGTAGGACGGCCCCCCACATCAAAAGTTAATGGCTATCTTCTAATGGCAAATGAATTACGCAATAAGACCAAGGGAAGGATTGATCTTTTGCCTAAACAGATGTCTGAACGCTTCAAGCATTATCGAGCAAAATACAAGAAGGCAAAGGCTCTTTCATCTTCCACTGGTTTTGGGGTTACTGACATTGATATAACTAAGGGTATAAAATCCATAGACAATAAAATTGATTCTTTATGTCCTTACTTTAAAGAGATGGATGCAATTTTTGGAGAGAGAGCCGATGTTAATCCTGTAAACATGTTGGATGGAGAAGATCCTATCTCCGAACATGATGTCAAAGCAAATCTTTTCCCATCCTCTTCCTCCACTCAAGCCTACCCTCTTCTAAATTCTACGAATCTAGATAGCTTTGCTATTGATCCTATTGGCGATTTAACCCAACCCAATCTAACTCAGGTCTGTTTCTTTTATCTTATCAATTCTATTTTTTTATTTACTTATATTTTTCTTATTTCTTAAAAGGCTGATGAACAAACCCAGGATCCTCAATCAACTGAGTCTGAAGCTAGTGACAATGATGAGGAGGAAAATGCTACGTTGAACAAAAAGAGAAGGGCTTCAACTAGTCTAAATTTCCTCTCCCAAAGAAGACAAAAAAGTGATACTTCATCACAAACACCTTTTTCTTCGATGGAACAGTTTTTAGAGAAATGTGATGCTGGTAAGTGATATCATACCTCTTATTACTTTACTCTGCTTTTCTTCTACTTTATGTTAATTTTTATTCTCACTCTAGAACAAGTGGAAATTGCTAAAGAGACACTGAGCTTTGAAAAGAAGAAATACGAGCTCTCTTTAAGGAGGGATGACAGAGTACAAGATTTGGAAGAGAGGAAGTATGAGCTCTCCTTACGGAAGGATGATCGGATCCAAGATTTGGAGGAGAAGAAGTTTGAGCTCTCTTTACAGAAGGATGGTAGGGCCCAAGATTTGGAGGAGAAGAAGTTTGAGTTAACTCTTAGTATTGAAAAATCCAAAAATAAGGAAAAAACACTCGAGCATCAAAACTTAATGGAACAGATGAAGTATAAGCATGATCTCCAAGAAAGTTCTAAAAAGAAAGATTTCTTGATCGAATGCATTAAAGCAAACAAATCTGTTGAAGAAATAGAACGTTTAATGAAATTTTTTGTTGACTAGTTTCTTTTATTTCTTTCACACTTCATGTGTTCATATTTATTTGTACATAAATTTTACAATTATTTTCTGTATTTCTTGAAATATCGTATTTTAATGATAAATATTCTTTTTTTAAATAAAATTTTCAAGTCTCCTTTGAAAATTTGACAATCCCCCACCCCTGGATTTTTTTGAAGTAAGGGGTGGGTATCACAAAAATTCTTTCATGTCATGAATCTTGAAAGTTTTATATGAAAATTTGGCTTTACTACCCCCTGCATTTTACCGGTATCCTAAAAATTCTTACATGTCAAGAATTTCACAAGTCTTATAAAAAATTTTGGCACAACCCCCCATGGATTTTATTGAAGTAAGGGACGGGTATCACAAAAATATTTACAAGTCAAAAAAATTCTATATCTCACCACGCAATATGGGGGGGCGGACTTTCTAGCAAGTCCGCAACCTTGAACCCTAATTCTTATCTTTTTGTGCCCACATTGAATTAGTGATGAAACCACCAAGAAAAAATATTGACATTCTGGTGAACTCAATATGAATATAACTTGAACATTTAATGAAGCATAGGAAATAATACTTTGAACAAATCTTGAGATATAAAGAATGAGATTTTTTATAGAAATTTTAATACAGTGCAGATCACACTCAAATTAATCTGAAAAATACATATTTAAAACTATTTAAGCAGTTTCTTTGCAATTTTTAAAAAAAAGAACAGCAATGTATAGATCCAAATGTAGATTTTTATTATATTTAAGTAAATGAAGAGAATAAAAGTATAGGAGTTGTGGATTTTTAAAGAAGATAAAAAGTTAGATTGTGAAAGATGAGAACTTGGAGAAGATTTTGAAGAAACCTTTTTTTGCGATCAAAATAATGGTTGCCATCATGAGCAGGCTTTTGACTCAAAGGGATGGTTGTGCCATCAACAAAACCTATACAGCCAGGGAAACCTTCAGCTTGCATTACTTGAGAGGATTCAAGTCGCTGTTCTGGAGTTGGCCAAGCAAGAGTTTGAGACTTGAGGGAAAGGATAGCAATCATACAGCGCTTGGTGTATAATATCACGGTACCATATCCTATGTTAAAGAGATTATCCAAACATCTTACGGCAGCACCATTTCCATTTGAGCCAAAGCGACATAGAGCAACAGCAAGTTGGATGGCAGGATTACGCTGTTTGTTATGAGAATTGTTATGGAAGATAGGATGATCGGAGATGAGTTGATAAAGTTTGAAGAAAGAATCAGGAGAAGTTCTAAAAAGTTGTGTGAAGTTTAAATGAGGAATGTTGAGAATGGAGGCCAGATCATATCGGGGATCATGATAAAGATTTGGCCCCCTGGTGATGATGTAACGCTTTTTGGAAAGAAAAGACATATAGGCTAAAGAATCTTCCAAATCAGAGTCCAATTTATAGTGAAGAACTAAAAGTAAAGCAATAGCATTCATATTTGAGTGAAGTAGCTGCCTAGTAGAGAGGTGTTTCATAGTTGTTGATGGAAGGCTTATGTGATGAGGGAAGTGGGAATTCACCGCCAAATGTGCAGTTGGGGTGTGTAGATAGAAAAAAAACTTAAGTGTTCGCCACCAAAATTAAGTAGCATAGAGTGAGGAAATACTTAAGGATGGCATCAGCAATTATAAGTCATGTGACTTTCTTAAAAATCCATCATGGATGAGATGAGTTTGGGATCAGGAATTAGGAATGGAAATTGGGGTATAAGAGGCGGGATAATGCATTATCGTGGATTTCTTATCCACTAGCCCTGGGGCTAGTGGATAAGAATCTTCCGCAATTAATAATGTCTGATCCCGGGAAAAAAAATTCCTGATCCCTAATTGCGGATCCCTGAACATTGATACCCCCTATTAAGTATAATTTCTGCTATCACAAGCCAGTAGAGGCTTCAGAAAAAATGGGCACCATCATAGATTAACATGGATCAAATTTACTTTTTATCAAAGGAAAAAATTGTCTACCTTAGGCTTGGACAAATTTCCAGGGGACTATTTGTCCATATAAAACTACTTTCAGTGCAATGATGGAGTGATAATTCAGTCTCATTTCCATAAAAAGAATTGATTGGGTCCGAGGGCATTCAACCAAAAGTGTCCAGCACAATCTTGGCCAAACTTGTGCTGGACACTTTTATCGTGAAGATTATCCAGGGTGAAAGTCATTTTTAATCATCTGAAATTCCTTATAAACATTTCCACTGTTATTAAATCTTTGTGCCTCACTCATATGTATCAATTGATTAATTTTTTGTCACCATTATATTATTAATATTATCAGTATAGAAAAAACTTGTTTGCCAAATGAATACTGGGTGAAGTTACACCTTTTATAAATTTATTAAATAAAGGTAAAAAAGTATGAAAATGATTTTTTTTACAAAAAATAAACTTCTATCTACAAGCAATATGAGAGGAATAAAGTAAAATAAAAGAAATCAAAGATGAAAATTAAAATCCAAGTTAAATTCCTGCCATAAACAGAAAAAAGAGATGTTGAATCAAATTAGCAAAATCAGGGCTAAACTTGCACTAAATTTTCTTTTTTGTAAAAATAAAAAAAAAATCCACTTGAGCTTTACCAAAACTTCAGCATGAAAATTTTGCCATATCAAGCTACTTCTAGTGTAATTTTATATCAAAAAATTATCTTCATTTCCATAGAGAGAATTGCTCCCATCTAAATGCATCTGACCATAAGTGTCCAGCACAAGTTTGGCCAAACTTGTGCTGGACACTTTTACGATGGAGAGTAGCTAGGGTAGAATTTTTCTTCAGTTCATCTAGTATTTCTTACAAACATGTCTACTGGTATTTTATATTTGTTCCTCACTCATTAATATCATTTGATTAATTTTTGTCGCCATTATATTATTAATTTTATAAGTATAGAAAAAACTCATGTGCCAAATGCATACCAGGTGATGTTATGCCATTTATAATATTATTAAATAAATGTATAAAAATATGAAAATAGTTTATTTTAAAAATTATTAATTTATATCCAAAAGCAATATTAGGAATAAAAGATTAAGTTAAAGGATCAAATATGAAAATTGCATCTGGCGGAATGCAACCAAAAGTGTCCAGCACAAGTTTGGCCAAACTTGTGCTGGACACTTTTATCATGGAGAGTAGCCAGGGTGAAAGTCATTTTAAATCATCTAGAATTTCTTATAAACATGTCCACTGCTATTAAATCTTTGTGCCTCACTCATATTTATCAATTGATTAATTTTTTGTCTCCATTAAATTATTAATATTATCAGTATAGCAAAAACTTGTGTGCCAAATGAGTACTGGGTGATGTTACACCTTTTATAATATTATTAAATAAAGGTAAAAAAATATGAAAATGATTTATTTTATAAAAAATTAACTTCTATCAAAAAGCAATATGAGAGGAATAAAGTAAAATAAAAAAAATCAAAGATTAAAATTAAAATCCAAGTTAAATTCCTGCCATAAACAGAAAAAAGAGATGTTGAATCAAATTAGCACAATCAGGGCTAAACTTGCACTAAATTTTCTTTTTTGAGAAAATAAAAAAAAATCCACTTGAGCTTTACCAAAACTTCAGCATGAAAATTTTGCCATATCAAACTACTTCTAGTGTAATTTTTTATCAAAAATTTATCTTTCTTTCCATAGAGAGAATTGCTCCCATCTTACTGCACCTGACCATAAGTGTCCAGCACAAGTTTGGCTGAACTTGTGCTGGACACTTTTATAATGGAGAGTAGCTAGGGTAGAATTTTTCTTCAGTTCTTTTAGTATTTCTTACAAACATGTCTACTGGTATTTTATCTTTGTTCCTCACTCATAAATATCATTTGATTAATTTTTGTCGCCATTATATTATTGATTTTATAAGTATAGAAAAAACTCATGTGCCAAATGCATACCAGGTGATGTTATGCCATTTATAATATTATTAAATAAATGTATAAAAATATGAAAATAGTTTATTTTAAAAATTATTAATTGATATCCAAAAGCAATATTAGGAATAAAAAATTAAGTTAAAGGGATCAAATATGAAAAATGAAATCCAAGTAATATTCCTACTATCAAAGGCCAGTGGAGGTGTTGAAGCAAATGAGAGCCATCAAGGATAAATTGTACTAAATTGACTTTTTTTAAAGATAAAAAATTGTGCACCTGTGGTTTGGATGAACTCTAGGTAGAAAAATTGGCTATGTAAAACTACTTCTAATGAAGTTTTTTATTAAATAATTTTTTTCATTGCCATAGCGAGAATTAATCTCATATGACTGCACCTGACCAAAAGTTTCCAGAACAAGTTCGGCCAAGCTTGTGCCAGGCACTTTTTTAATGGTGAGTATCTAGGGTGCAGCTCTTCTTCAGTGCAACTTGTATTTGATCTTTCTGTTTTATTAATATTTTATCATTTGATCAATTTTTTGTCACCAGTATATTTTTATTTTTATTAGTATAGCAAAAAAACATGTGCAGAATGGTTACAGGGTGATGTTAAACCTTTAATAATTTTATTAAATACAGGTAAAAAATTATGAAAATGATTTTTTTACATAAAATTAATTGATATCTAAAAGAAAAAAAGGGATAAAAAGAGATAGGTTTAATAAAAGGGATTAAATATGAAATTCAAAATTCAAGCTAAATGCCTACTTTCAAGGCTTAGAAGAGGTGTTGGATAAAATGGGCATCATCAGGAATAAAATTTTAATTAATTTGATTTTTTGAAAAACTAAATGAAGTTTTCAACTGATTTTTTTCCAATATTTAGTTGGACACTTTGTCTATATCAAATTACTTCTAGTACCATGATTGACCAAATTAAATCCTCATTTCCATATGCAGAGTTGATCCCATATGGCTGGACCAGGCCAAAGGTGTCAACCACAAGTTTGAGGATTCTTCTGGTGGACACTTTTATGATGGACAGTAGTAGGGTGCAAGTCTTCTTTAGTTAATCTAGTATTCCTCATAAACATTTCCAACTTATTTTTGGCCAAAAATCAGGTGGAAAGTTTGTCCATATCAAATGACTTCTAATGCCATGATTGACTAAAATTTGATTCTCATTGCCATATAGAGAGTTGATCCCATATGACTGGATCTGGCAAAAGTGTCACCACAATTTTTGATAAACTTAAGTTTGAAAATTTATGATGGAAAGTAATTGCAAGTCTTCTTCATTTCATCAAGTAAACCTCATAAAAATTCCCACCTGTATTTTGGCCAAACTTCAGGTGGATACTTTGGCCATATTAAATTAATTCAAGTTCCATGTTGATAAAAAACTGATACTTATTGCCATATATAGATATTAAACCCATCAGACTTTGCCTTTCCAAAAGTGTCTACCTGAATTATGGCTAAACCTCAGTTGGACACTTTTATGATGCAGAGTAGCTAGGGCAAAAGTATTCTTCAGTTAATTTGGTATTAATAATTAATTTATCCTCCTGAAGTTTAGCCTAACTTCAGGTGGACAATTTCGGAAAGCACCAGTTAGTCACTATCCATCAAAAAAGTGTTCACCAAAATTTTGGCTTAACTTGAGGTGGACCCCTTTAATCAGCCACAGTCAGATGAGATCAACTCTTTAGATGGAAATGAGGATGATGTTTTGGTTAATCATGAAAATAGAAGTAGTTTGATGTGGCAAATTACCCCCCTGAAGGTCAGAAAAACCTCACAAGGACACTTTTTAGCAGGGAGTAACTGAGAAAAATCCATTTATCAGAAGTAAAATCTTTTTTTGGATAGATGCCAAGATTTCATACTTGTGTATTATGGTCAGTATTAATTTTGAAAATGTCTGTCCAAGCAATTTCATTGCCCATCATGACTCATTTTGTTTTAAATGTTTCAAACTGCGTGATACAGTATTAAGGTGTCACATAGTATGATTAAGTTCTATTAAGTGCCCTCCTATGATTCCTAAATTTATAATTTAATATCTTACATAATAATTTTTTTTATATAAATTCATCAATATTTTATTTTATTATCAAATTTAATAGAGCAAGTATCCTGAATTATTATATATGCATAAGCTTAGGTTAGATCAATTTGTGCTCAATTTGTGCTCAACAGAGGACCAAAATCAAGTTCTGGAGGATCAACTTGTGCGAAATTTGGAATCAGTTTATATTCTGTCTATAATCAATCTGAGAATAAATGTAAATCTAACTCTAATTTACTTATGTTTATAAAGTATTCATAAACCTGGCATAATTAAGGGACACTCTAAATTTCAAGAGAGGGGATTGCTAGCAATTCACCCCTGGATTTCCCATGGTGTCTGTAATCCTGAAAAGCTAACTGCCATCTGAACATATGTTTGTTAGGTGTTTTCAAGTTTAAAAGGTATTTGAATGCACTGCAGTCACTGACAAGTTAAAATTTCTGGTCATCTAGGTAATAATATATCTTTTCTAGAGCCCACACTATGGCTAAACATTCAAGCTGAGTGGCACCATATATCAATTCACTATTTCTCAAAGTTCTTGAAATATGAAAAATTACTATTTCTGATACTTTATCATTCATCACTTGTTTTTTATGGAGGGCAGCACCAATACCAACAAGACTGGCATCAGTGTACAAAACAAATGGTTGATTAAAGTCAGGTAAAGCAAGAATTGGTGCTGACATCAAACATTGTTTCATAGTGTCAAAAGCTCTCTTTTTTTCACTATTCCAGACAAAAGCAATATCCTTTCTAGTCAGTTGGGTAAGGGGTAAAGCTATGACTTGGTAATTTTTAATATACTGTCTATAGTATCCACACATTCCCAAAAAACTCTGGAGCTCTCTAACCATGGTAGAAGCCTTCACCTGCTGTATGGCTGCCACTTTATTTTGGTCAACACATATCTGTAACCCTGAAACAACATGACCAAGCACTTTTAAGGAATGAAAACCAAATTTATATTTTTTCAAAGCAAGTGTCATATTTATTTCATCCATTTTGTGGAACACTTTACACAGGTGGTTGAGATGGTCCTCAAATGTTTTTGAGAATATAATGATATCATCAATATAAACCATCAGCCATCCATCAATTATCTCTTAATGGAATGTGTTATCCATAACATTTTGAAAAACTGAAGGGGAATTTTCAGGGCCAAATGGCATCCTAACATACTTATAAATACCCATATGAGTAGCAATCATTAGAAAATTCTGGGAATTCTTCTCAACAGGTACCTGTTCTATTACTTTTTACCATCCAGACAGCTGATAAATTTAGCACCTTGTAAGGTAGCATGTATAGAGCTAATTCTAGGTAAAGGATAGATATCATCAATTGTATAAGTATTTAATGCTCTGTAATCACCACATAACCTGGATTTATCTTTATCATAAGAAATTAGGACAGATGAGATAACACAATATTTAGGTGTTTCATCTACCTTTTTAATAATATTCATTTACAAAAGGGTAGAGATATTATCCTCAATATCTTTTCACTTTGTGGGAGAAGCAGGGTAAGGCTTCTTCTTCAAACTATGTGGCATGTCAGTTGATGGACAAGATAATGAAAGTTTCATTTCTTCATTAACTAATCCTTGTTCATGTGACCCATAAGCAAAGGCCATAGGAAAAGATTTTATCAATTTAATCGAGGAATCTTTATCCTCACCAGAAAATTGTTCTCCAAAAGAAGAATTGTCAATTTCAGACATAAGAGCATGCATTCCCTTTGTAGACCTTCCTTTATATTGAATCACAGAATTACATGTGTTCAATTCTGGTTTTACCAATTTTTTGGGGGAGGAGATCTTAAATTTTCTCTTCCCATTTATCCCCATTGTGAAGCATTGGTTTGAGGGATCTAATTTTATGCCATATTTGGTTAAAATTTCATTTCCTATAATAAACCAACTGCTTAAGGTATCATCTATCATGACAACAAAATCACAAATAGCTCTTACAAAACCATGGTTATATTTAAAAAACACTGTGGCTTTGTATTTACCAATGGGGGAAAAACCAGAGCCATAACCTCTCCAATTTCTAAAAAATGATAGGCATCAGTTTTGATTTATAGTCTTGATCCACTGAAGCAAGTGCTTTTTCAGATACTACACTTCCTCCAGCTCCAGAATCCAGAACAAATACAATGCGGGTTCCATTGGTCAAGACTGTTGCTTTGAGAGGGGCAATAACAATTGAGCTATCCTCAATGTTCCTTATGATCTCAGCATCCTCAACTTTATATAAATCATTATTATCAATATCAATAGTATTTAAATAATGAATATCTTCTTCCAGCATCATCATTTCTTGTTGAGATTCATATGAGATATTTCTGGCACAATCACTTGAAGTATCATCCAGTGCTATTGTGTCATCAGCCTTCTCCACAGTTTGTTCAACAAGATTTATCCTCTTGTCACAAACATTGCCTTTCTGCCAAGGCTTGTTGCACTTTAAGCAAGAGTTTGTTGCATAATTTTTTGGTGCAACAGGGGCAGAAGGTTTACCAACCTTTTCCAGAGGTTTCTGTTGGTAAGTGGAGGATATCTCCAAAGGGGTCCTAGGAATGAATCTTCTGGCATCATACTTGTTTTTTAGAAGGATTGTATTACAAGTAATAATGAAGGAATAAGGTTCTCTGGAGAAATCAGTCTTAGCCACTATAAAGTCTCTCAAAGACATTGGTAATTTATAATGGATCCTGTCCTTCTATAACTCAAACTCCATACTTGGGTCCATTTCCCTCAAGATTTTTACAAGTTTCATTAAGAACTCAATAGGTTTATCAGTAGAAGAGCTATATCTAGTTTCCTCATGCTGCCTTTGTTGAGCCATCCTGAACTTGGAGCCACCAAATTGTGCTTTAATCAATTTTTTCCAATCTTCTCATGAGTAGTCATTCCTATCCAGGAGAACAGATTCATACCACATTAGGGCTACATTGGTAAACAAAGAAATTAAATTAGACACAATTTCCTTATCCGGGAGTTTGTAAGAATTTTTTAAGTTATCAATCTGAAAATGAATTGCTTCCAATCAGAAGAAGAATCACCATCAAATGTTGGGTACTGGTCAACTTTGGGACAATTCTTTTAATTTGGAGGAGCCTCCTTAGTATTAGCTTGTTTCTGAGTAAGAAGAATCTTTAACTTCTCAAATTGTGCAGTAATCTCATTGTTTAATCCTTCTATTGAAGATCCTTGTGCATCATCAATTTTTGATGGAAACTCAGTGGTATCAACAGGAATTTCTGAATCTAATTTTACTCTAGATGAACTAGCAACAGGTAAATTTGGAGCATGCTGCATCATATGTTCCTTCAAAGAATTTTCAGATTATTTTTATCATTAAACAATGAATTCAATTTTTCTTCAATAGTTGTTAGTCTGGTTTTAATTCTTGGAAGACTAGATAAACTCTCATTGATTGTTGCAAAAGATAACTGTGTTTTATTTTGAAAAAATGAATAATTATCACTTAATATTTTCAGGCTCATCTTATCTACCTCTAGCTCCTGGCAACAGGAAGACACAGTATCTTGTAGTTTAGACAAATAATTTTTGATATTTTTCCATTAAGCAACTTTCTTTTCTTTAGTTGCTTTTTAATGAAACAAATCATCAGAAACTCTCTGTAACTCACTTCTTAATGCTTGATAACCCTTTTCAGTTAACAAACTATTATATTCACCACGGGAAATCTGGGGGTGAGCTGCTAGCAGTTCCCTCTATTTGAAACTATCAGGAATTTGTCAGGAATCTGTTGGGAAACCATCCTGAAACTGTCAGAAAGATGTTTTTAAATCTGATGAAAAAACATTGAAAAAATAAACTGTCACAGATTGAATCCAGAACAATCCCTCCTTGAGCAGAGCTTAAGAACCACATTAAACATCAGTTAATCTCAGGTTTGGCAAAAGGTTGAACAACATCACTTAGCATACCTTAATATTCAAATATTAAACTTAAATATATGTTGTGTGTATGATATAGATGCATATGCATTTGAATTTGCATGGTGGATACTTATTGCATGCTAAAAATTGATGTGAAATGCCTATCCAAAGTGTATGCATAATGACTATGAAGAATAAATATGCATAAAAAATATGCATAGTGATTATGCATAAAAAATATGCATATTGAATATGCATAAAAATATGCATATTGAATATGCATTAAAAATATGCATATTGAATATGCAAAAAAAAGGTGCATATATGTATATGAATAAAATATATTAATATGCATAGAAATCTGTATAATGAATATGCATATGAATATGCATAAATATGCATAATGATTGAAAAATGCAAAAAAATGATGCTTAACGAGTATATTTTATGCATAAATAGAAATTCGCAATATGAATTCATATTGCATACAGATAACACTGGCAAACCATTTTGACCAAAACTCATACTAAATTTTCATTCTGGACTAAAGGTGTGAGGGAAGGAAGAAAAACGGTCCAACGTTAGAAAAATGCTACATGCACTCATTTTGTAGCAGAGCAAATAAGAAGTGCTGAATTATGGTTGGTGCCCATAATTTAGTAAGGTATCATAATTTTATTTAATTGTTTTCAATATTGAAAAGACTTTAGGTCGGTTGGTATGGATCTAGCTGTGCCAGGGTCTATACAAAAACAGGTTGTATTTTTTGTGGGATATTGGATATGATAAGGTCTTTTGTGAAAAAAAACTTATATTGTTAAAAAATATTCCTGAATCAGATGTGGGATAATCACTACAAAAAATTGTAGTACTGTGGGCAATAAAATATATGCACAAGCAGTAAAGAAAGGACCAAGTGAACCCTTTTTGTGCAGTGGGAATCATTAGAGTGGAATTGTGGATGAAAAATATAATTCATTATTACCATTTTATTTAATCAAAATATTTATAATAGTAAAAAGAACTATTGATTAATTGGTATTTGACCTATGTGCCTCACTCATATTTATCATTTGATTGATTTTTGTCACCATTATGTTATTAATATTATAAGTATAGCAAAAACTTGTGTGCCCAACGCATACCAGGTGATGTTACACCTTTTAAAATATTATTAAATAAAGGTAAAAAAATATGAAAATGATTTGTTTTAAAATAAAAATTGATATCCAAAAGCAATATGAGGGATAAAAAGGTAAAATTAAAGGGATCAAATATGAAATAAAAAATTAAAGTGAAATTCCTCCCATCAAGAGCAAGTAGACATGATGGGGTGAACGCCCACCAGTGGCACTAAACTTGGACTATAATTTCTTTTTTGTAAAAATAAAAAAAAATACACTGGAGCTTTACCAAAACTTCAGGATGACAATTTTGCCATATCAAACAACTTCTAGTGCAATTATTGAAGAAAAATTCATTTTCATTGCAATAGAGAGAATTGATCACATCAGACTGCATGTGACCAAAAGTGTCCAGCACAAGTTCGGCTGAACTTGTGCTGGACACTTTTATGATGGAGGTTAGCTAGGGTGGAATTTTTCTTCAGTTCATCTGATATTTCTTATAAACATGTCCACTGGTATTTGATCTTTATGCGTCACTCATATTTATCATTTGATTGATTTTTTGTCACCATTATGTTTTAATATTATAAGTATAGCAAAAACTTGTGTGCGCAATGCATACCTGGTGATGTTACACCTTTTATAATATTATTAAATAAAGGTAAAAAAATATGAAAATGATTTGTTTTACAAAAAATAAATTGATATCCAAAAGCAATATGAGGGATAAAAAGGTAAAATTAAAGGGATCAATAATGAAATAAAAATTAAAGTGAAATTCCTCCCATCAAGAGCAAGTAGACATGATGGGGTGAACGCCCACCAGTGGCACTAAACTTGGACTATAATTTCTTTTTTGTAAAAATAAAAAAAAAATACACTGGAGCTTTACCAAAAGTTCAGGATGACAATTTTGCCATATCAAACAACTTCTAGTGCAATTATTGAAGAAAAATTCATTTTCATTGCAATAGAGATAATTGATCACATCAGACTGCATGTGACCAAAAGTGTCCAGCACAAGTTCGGCCGAACTTGTGCTGGACACTTTTATGATGGAAGTTAGGTAGGATGGAATTTTTCTTCAGTTCTTCTGGTATTTCTTATAAACATGTCCACTGGTATTTGATCTTTGTGCCTCACTCATATTTATCATTTGATTGATTTTTTGTCACCATTATGTTTTAATATTATAAGTATAGCAAAAACTCGTGTGCCCAATGCATACCAGGTGATGTTACACCTTTTATAATATTAATAAATAAATGTAAAAAAATATGAAAATGATTTGTTTTACAAAAAATAAATTGATATACAAAAGCAATATGAGGGATAAAAAGGTAAAATTAAAGGAATCAAATATGAAATAAAAAATTAAAATAAAATTACTGCCATCAAGAGCAAGTAGACATGTTGGGGCAAATGTCCACTAGTGAGGCTAAACTTTGACTATAATTGCTTTTTTGAAAAACAAAAAAGTGCCAATCTAAGGTTTAAAAAAACTTCAGCAGAACCATTTAGCCATATCAAACAACTTCTAGTTCAATGATTGAGAGAGAATTGATCACACCAGACTGCATGTGACAAAAAGTGTCAAGCACAAGTTCGGCCGAGCTTGTTCTGGACACATTTATGACGGAGAGTAGCTAGGGTGGAATTTTTCTTCAGTTCATCTGGTATTTCTTATAAACATGTCCACTGGTATTTGATCTTTGTGCCTCACTCATATTTATCATTTGATTGATTTTTTGTCACCATTATGTTATTAATATTATAAGTATAGCAAAAACTCATGTGCCCAATGCATACCGGGTGATGTTACACCTTTTATAATATTATTAAATAAAGGTAAAAAAATATGAAAATGATTTGTTTTACAAAAAATAAATTGATATACAAAAGCAATATGAGGGATAAAACGGTAAAATTAATCTCAAAGAGATCAATTATGAAAAACAAAATACTAGTAAAATTCTTGCTCTCAAGAGCCAGTAGAAGTGTTTAAACAAATGGGAGAGATCAGGGATAAGTTGTAATAAGTGACCTTTTTTTTAAAGATAAAAAATTATACACCTGAGTTGGGAAGAACAACAGGTGGATGATTCAGCTAAACAAAACTACTTGTAGTGAAGTTTACTGAAAAAATGTTTTTTTGTTGCCATATAGAGAATTGATCCCATCTGACTGCACATGACTAAAAGTGTCCAGCACAAGTTCGGCCGAAGTTATGCTGGACACTTTTATGATGGAGAGTAGCTTGGGTGGAAATTTTCTTCAGTTCCTTCATCTTGTATTTCTCATAAACATGTCTACTGGTATTTGATCAGTCTGTATCTTTCATATTTATCATCCGATTAATATTTTATCACCATTATATTATTAATGTTATTAGTATAGCAAAAACTTGTGTGCCAAATGCATACCATGTGAATTTATACCTTCAATAATTTTTTAAAATAGACGTTGTAGACAATCCTATAGTACTAGCTATAGGCCTTGACCAAGGGAGTTGGAGAAAAACCAGAGAGAGAATCCCCTGTCCCTTTAGAAAAACAAGTGAGATTTACCTGTTGCAGAAAATTGAAGATCTGTTTTCTAGAACCTCTAATTAAACACTCTTGACCTCTTTAAAAGTGAAGATAATAGTCCCAGACAGACTGCCAGAAAGAGTTGAAATGAACAGTAATATATTCCAACAAAAAACCAGCCAATGAGACAGTGAGGAGCAGAGAGGCGATGAGTAAAGAGATAAGATGATTCCCCTATAAATCTTCCCACACACGCATCATACAGCCAGCACACAGACCACCCTGACCAATTCCCCAGCCAAAATCCAGCTTTCCCAGCCTTTTTCATGCATAAAAGTGCATTTTAGCGCCTCCCCAGTGCCCAGGCGGCCATGCCGCTTGGAGGCGGCTCTTCTTAGGAGTGGGCAGGCCGCTTGGGGCGGGCTGGCCGCTTCTAGGCCCTAAAACACCCATACAACCCATAAAAACCCTAAAAACCCTAAAAACCCATAACTTCACTAATAAACAAAATAAACACACATACAACATACCAAAATGAAAAGAAAATGAAGGACAATAAGCTGAGACATAATAAGTGACCCTAGCTTAAGCCTACATAAGCACCAATAAGCAATAAACATCCGATAAATACCAATAACAACACCATAACTACCCTATAAAACAAGGTAACCACCCATAAGGGATACCAAAATGAAGAGAAAAGAAAGGAAATTAAGCTGAGACATAACAAGTGACCCTAGCTTAAGCCTCCATAAACACTACTAACTACCACCTAAAGATGAAAAAATCCACTAATAACACCATAACCCCAATAACACCCTACATACCAAATACCCCCAAAAATGCACTCCAAAGGCCTACCCAGGTTTGGATCACCACAATGTAAATAAATATGGAAAGGATTAGTTTTACAAAAATTAAATAGAAATTTAAAAGTAAAAAGAGGAATAAAAGAGTAAAATAAAAGTCAAAGAGTTCAAATATGAAAAAAATACTGGTAAAATTCCTGCTATCAAGAGCCAGTAGAGGTGTTAAAGCAAATGGAGCCATCAGGGCTTAATTGTAATAAGTGACCTTTTCTTTAAAGATAAAAAATTATACACCTGATATTGGGCAGAACAGCAGGTGGATGATTCAGCTAAACCAAACTACTTCTAGTGAAATTTGATATAAAAAATTTTTTGTTGCCATACAGAGAATTGATCCCATCTGACAGCATATGACCAAAAGTGTGCAGCACAAGTTTGGCTGAACTTGTTCTGGACACTTCTATGATGGAGAGCGGCTGGGGTAGAATTTTTCTTCAGTTCATCTGGTATTTCTTACAAACATGTCTACTGGTATTTTATCTTTGTGCCTCACTCATACATATTGTTTGATTAATTTTTTGTCTTAATTATATTATTAATTATATAATTATAGCAAAAAATTGTGTGGCAAATGCATACTGAGTAATGTTACATCTTTTATAATATTATTAAAAAAATGTATAAAAATATTAAAATAATTTATTTTAAAAATTATTAATTGATATCCAAAAGCAATATGAGGAATAAAAAATTAAGTTAAAGGGATCAAATATGAAAAACAAACTCCAAGTATTATTGCTAATATCAAAGACCAGTAGAGATGTTGAAGCAAATGAGAGCCATCAGGGATAAATTGTACTAAATTGATAGTTTTTTAAAGATAAAAATTTTTTTACCTGTGGTTTGGATGAACTCTAGGTAGATAATTCAGCTATATCAAACTAAATCTAGTGAAGTTTCTTGTCAAATAATTTTTTTCATTGCCATAGAGAGAATTTATCCCATTTGACTGCACCTGACCAAAAGTGTCCAGCACAAGTTTGGCCAAACTTGTGCTGGACATTTTTATGATGGAGAGTAGCTAGGGTGCAGGTCTTCTTCAGTGCAACTCTTATTTTTTTAAAACATGTCAAATGGTATTTGATCTTTTTGTGTTATTCATATTTTATTATCTGAATAATTTTTTTCATTAGAATATTATTAATTTTATTAGTATAGAAGAAACTTGTGCACCAAATGCATGCCATGTTATATTACACCTTTTATAATATTATTAAAAAATGTTATAAAAATATGAAAATGATTTCTTTTCCAAAGTTATAAATTAATATCCAAATGTAACATGAGTGATAAAAAAGTAAAGTAAAAGAGATCAAATATGAAAAAAAAATTCAAGAAAAATTCCTGCCTTCAAGAGCCAGTAGAGGTGTTGAAACAAATGGGTGCCATCAGGGCTAAATTTGATAAAATTTAATTTTTTTTAAAGATAAAATATTTTTCACCTGAGGTTTGGAAATACTCAAGGTGGATAAATAAGCCATACCAAACTACTTCTAATGTAATTATTTAGCATTTTTTTTAATTTAATTTTCACAGAGAGAATTGATCCCATCTGATTGCACTTGAACAAAAGTGTCAAGCACAAGTTCGGCCAAACTTGTGCTGGACACTTTTATGATGGAGAGAAGCTAGGGTGGAAGTGTTTCTCAGTACATCAGTTTTTTGTTTTTCATATTTCTATTGGGTTTTTAACTTTTTTTTATCATTCATATTTATCTTATAATTAATTTTTCGTCATCATATATATTATTAATGTTTCTAGTATAGCAAAAACCTGAATGCCAAATGCAAAATTGGTGATGTTACAACTTTAATAATATTATTATATAAAGTTAAAAAAATATGCATATGTTTAGTTTTTAAAAAAATAAAATGATATTTAAAATTAAAAAGAGTAATAGAAAAGTAAAATGAAAATAAATGGGATCAAATACGAAATAAAAAATACAACGAAAATTTTTACTATCAAGAGCCAGAAGTGGTGTTGGGACAGTTGGGGACCCCTAGGTCAAGACTTGGTCAAAACTTACTTTTATGTATAGCTAACAAGTTTTGAGCTGAGGTTTGGACAGACTTCCAGGGGACAATTTTACAATATTAAACATTCTTTACTTCAATAATTGAGTGAAATATCATTTTCATTGCCATGGAGAGAATTCATCTCATATGACTTCATGCAACCAAAAGGGTCCAGCACAAGTCCGGCCGAACTTGTGCTGGAAACTTTTATAATTGAGAGTAGGCATACAGAAAATCTTCTTAAACTCAAAAGGGATTTCTTATAAACATTTCAACTGGAATTTGATGTTTCTGTGTCATTTAAATTTACAATTTGATTAATTTTTTGTCATCATTATATTATTAATGTTATTACTATAGTAATAACTTGTGTGAAAAATGTATAACAGATGGTGTTCAACCTTTAATCATATATTATTAAATAAAGGTATAAGAGTATAAAAATTATTTATTTTAAAAATTAAAAATTGATATCCAAATCAATATGAGAAATAAAAAAGTAAAATAAAAGGGATAAAATAAGAAAAAAAATCTAAGGAAAATTCCCACTATCAATAACAAGTAGAGGTGTTAGATCAAATGTGTACCACCTGGGCTAAACTTGCACTATATTTTCTTTTTGTTAAACCAAAGAAAGTGTCCTGATGAATTTTGAAAAATCATCAGGAGTACATTTTGGCAATATCAAACTACTTATTGTGCAATGATTGAGCAAAATGTCATTTTCATTTCCATAGAGTAAATTTATCCCATCTGACTGCATTCAACCAAAAGTGTCCAGCACAAGTTCGGCCAAACTTATGCTGGACAATTTTATGATGGTGAGTATCTAGGGTGCAGGTCTTCTTCAGTTCATCAGGTATTCCTTATAAACAAATCCAATTTTATATAATCTTTCTGTGTCATTAATATTTATCATTTGATTCATTGTTTTTCACCATTATAATATTAATGTTATTATTATTGAAAAAACTTGTAAGCCAAATGCATACTGGAAGATGCTACATCTTTCATAATCTTATTAAATTAAATTAAAAAATTTTTTAAAAGTACTAGTTTTACAATAAATAAATTAATATTTGAAAGCAAAAACAGGAATAAAAAAGTAAAATAAAAGTGATTAAATATGAAATTAAACATTCAAATAAAAATTCTGCCATCAAAGATAATTTGAGTTTTCTAACCAAATTTGTACCACCAGTTCTAGAATTGGAATATGTTTTCATTTTTTTTAAATTAATAAAAGTGTCCACCTGAGGTTTTCCAAAAAATCAGGAGGATAGTATAGAAGTATAAAGCTACTTCTTGTGCAATGATTGAGCAAAAATTCATTTTAACTTCCATTGAGTAAATTTATCCCATCTGACTGCATGCAACCAAAAGTGTCCAGCACAAGCTCAGCTGAGCTTGTTTTGGACACTTTTATGATGGAGAGTAGCTAGGGTGCAAGTCTTCTTCAGTTAATCTTATATTCATTTTAAAAATGTCTTCGGGTATTTGATCTTTCTGTGTCATCCATATTTATTATTTGATTATTTTTTAGTCACCATTATATTATTAATGTTTTTAGTATAGCAAAAACATGTGTAATGAATGTACACTGGATGATTTTAAAACTTTAATAATATAATATAATAAATGTAAAAAAATGTGAAAGTTATCAGTTTTACCCAAATAAAATTGATATTTAAAAGCTAAAGGATAAATAAAAGGGTAAGATTAAAATTAAAGAGATCAAACATGAAATAAAGATATTAGGGGGTATCAATGTTGACCGATCCGCAATTAAATTAATTGCGGAAAATAATCTGCATACCCCAATTATCTTCCGCAATTATTTTTGCTAATAATTGGGTTATTAGACACTTTACGTGTCAATGTTCACCTCTTATCCGACATTTATTTACTCAATTTTCCATAACCACATCTTGGACAACTTTCTGGATATCCCAGCCTTCTACCTTGCTGCGCACTTCCATTCTCATCCCATCCTGTTCATTCTATCCGCTCAGAATTTCTCCCCATTTCATCTATTTGATTCTTCTCCTTTTCATCTCGCTATCTCATCTGCTTGTTTCTGCTCCTTTTCATCTTCATTTATAATAACATGCCTCGTCATCCTAGATCTTCTCAAAGGCAGCTATCACCCAGTTGTTCTTCAATTCCCACTACTTCCTCTTTTCCCTGCTCAGCCAAGAAATCAAAGACTGTTCAATTAAAAAAAGATGATCATCTCATTCTTATCAACTGGCTGAAAACCAAATCTAACTATGATTCTTGTTTTGGTACTGAGTATGCCACTAAAGTAGGACGGCCCCCCACATCAAAAGTTAATGGCTATCTTCTAATGGCAAATGAATTACGCAATAAGACCAAGGGAAGGATTGATCTTTTGCCTAAACAGATGTCTGAACGCTTCAAGCATTATCGAGCAAAATACAAGAAGGCAAAGGCTCTTTCATCTTCCACTGGTTTTGGGGTTACTGACATTGATATAACTAAGGGTATAAAATCCATAGACAATAAACTTGATTCTTTATGTCCTTACTTTAAAGAGATGGATGCAATTTTTGGAGAGAGAGCCGATGTTAATCCTGTAAACATGTTGGATGGAGAAGATCCTATCTCCGAACATGATGTCGAAGCAAATCTTTTCCCATCCTCTTCCTCCACTCAAGCCTCCCCTCTTCTAAATTCTACGAATCTAGATAGCTTTGCTATTGATCCTATTGGCGATTTAACCCAACCCAATCTAACTCAGGTCTGTTTCTTTTATCTTATCAATTCTATTTTTTTATTTACTTATATTTTTCTTATTTCTTAAAAGGCTGATGAACAAACCCAGGATCCTCAATCAACTGAGTCTGAAGCTAGTGACAATGATGAGGAGGAAAATGCTACGTTGAACAAAAAGAGAAGGGCTTCAACTAGTCTAAATTTCCTCTCCCAAAGAAGACAAAAAAGTGATACTTCATCACAAACACCTTTTTCTTCGATGGAACAGTTTTTAGAGAAACGTGATGCTGGTAAGTGATATCATACCTCTTATTACTTTACTCTGCTTTTCTTCTACTTTATGTTAATTTTTATTCTCACTCTAGAACAAGTGGAAATTGCTAAAGAGACACTGAGCTTTGAAAAGAAGAAATACGAGCTCTCTTTAAGGAGGGATGACAGAGTACAAGATTTGGAAGAGAGGAAGTATGAGCTCTCCTTACAGAAGGATGATCGGATCCAAGATTTGGAGGAGAAGAAGTTTGAGCTCTCTTTACAGAAGGATGGTAGGGCCCAAGATTTGGAGGAGAAGAAGTTTGAGTTAACTCTTAGTATTGAAAAATCCAAAAAAAAGGAAAAAACACTGGAGCATCAAAACTTAATGGAATAGATGAAGAATAAGCATGATCTCCAAGAAAGTTCTAAAAAGAAAGATTTCTTGATCGAATGCATTAAAGCAAACAAATCTGTTGAAGAAATAGAAAGTTTAATGAAATTTTTTGTTGACTAGTTTCTTTTATTTCTTTCACACTTCATGTGTTCATATTTATTTGTACATAAATTTTACAATTATTTTCTGTATTTCTTGAAATATCGTATTTTAATGATAAATATTCTTTTTTTAAATAAAATTTTCAAGTCTCCTTTGAAAATTTGACAATCCCCCACCCCTGGATTTTTTTGAAGTAAGGGGTGGGTATCACAAAAATTCTTTCATGTCATGAATCTTGAAAGTTTTATATGAAAATTTGGCTTTACTACCCCCTGCATTTTACCGGTATCCTAAAAATTCTTACATGTCAAGAATTTCACAAGTCTTATAAAAAATTTTGGCACAACCCCCCATGGATTTTATTGAAGTAAGGGACGGGTATCACAAAAATATTTACAAGTCAAAAAAATTCTATATCTCACCACGCAATATGGGGGGGCGGACTTTCTAGCAAGTCCGCAACCTTGAACCCTAATTCTTATCTTTTTGTGCCCACATTGAATTAGTGATGAAACCACCAAGAAAAAATATTGACATTCTGGTGAACTCAATATGAATATAACTTGAACATTTAATGAAGCATAGGAAATAATACTTTGAACAAATCTTGAGATATAAAGAATGAGATTTTTTATAGAAATTTTAATACAGTGCAGATCACACTCAAATTAATCTGAAAAATACATATTTAAAACTATTTAAGCAGTTTCTTTGCAATTTTTAAAAAAAAGAACAGCAATGTATAGATCCAAATGTAGATTTTTATTATATTTAAGTAAATGAAGAGAATAAAAGTATAGGAGTTGTGGATTTTTAAAGAAGATAAAAAGTTAGATTGTGAAAGATGAGAACTTGGAGAAGATTTTGAAGAAACCTTTTTTTGCGATCAAAATAATGGTTGCCATCATGAGCAGGCTTTTGACTCAAAGGGATGGTTGTGCCATCAACAAAACCTATACAGCCAGGGAAACCTTCAGCTTGCATTACTTGAGAGGATTCAAGTCGCTGTTCTGGAGTTGGCCAAGCAAGAGTTTGAGACTTGAGGGAAAGGATAGCAATCATACAGCGCTTGGTGTATAATATCACGGTACCATATCCTATGTTAAAGAGATTATCCAAACATCTTACGGCAGCACCATTTCCATTTGAGCCAAAGCGACATAGAGCAACAGCAAGTTGGATGGCAGGATTACGCTGTTTGTTATGAGAATTGTTATGGAAGATAGGATGATCGGAGATGAGTTGATAAAGTTTGAAGAAAGAATCAGGAGAAGTTCTAAAAAGTTGTGTGAAGTTTAAATGAGGAATGTTGAGAATGGAGGCCAGATCATATCGGGGATCATGATAAAGATTTGGCCCCCTGGTGATGATGTAACGCTTTTTGGAAAGAAAAGACATATAGGCTAAAGAATCTTCCAAATCAGAGTCCAATTTATAGTGAAGAACTAAAAGTAAAGCAATAGCATTCATATTTGAGTGAAGTAGCTGCCTAGTAGAGAGGTGTTTCATAGTTGTTGATGGAAGGCTTATGTGATGAGGGAAGTGGGAATTCACCGCCAAATGTGCAGTTGGGGTGTGTAGATAGAAAAAAAACTTAAGTGTTCGCCACCAAAATTAAGTAGCATAGAGTGAGGAAATACTTAAGGATGGCATCAGCAATTATAAGTCATGTGACTTTCTTAAAAATCCATCATGGATGAGATGAGTTTGGGATCAGGAATTAGGAATGGAAATTGGGGTATAAGAGGCGGGATAATGCATTATCGTGGATTTCTTATCCACTAGCCCTGGGGCTAGTGGATAAGAATCTTCCGCAATTAATAATGTCTGATCCCGGGAAAAAAAATTCCTGATCCCTAATTGCGGATCCCTGAACATTGATACCCCCTATTAAGTATAATTTCTGCTATCACAAGCCAGTAGAGGCTTCAGAAAAAATGGGCACCATCATAGATTAACATGGATCAAATTTACTTTTTATCAAAGGAAAAAATTGTCTACCTTAGGCTTGGACAAATTTCCAGGGGACTATTTGTCCATATAAAACTACTTTCAGTGCAATGATGGAGTGATAATTCAGTCTCATTTCCATAAAAAGAATTGATTGGGTCCGAGGGCATTCAACCAAAAGTGTCCAGCACAATCTTGGCCAAACTTGTGCTGGACACTTTTATCGTGAAGATTATCCAGGGTGAAAGTCATTTTTAATCATCTGAAATTCCTTATAAACATTTCCACTGTTATTAAATCTTTGTGCCTCACTCATATGTATCAATTGATTAATTTTTTGTCACCATTATATTATTAATATTATCAGTATAGAAAAAACTTGTTTGCCAAATGAATACTGGGTGAAGTTACACCTTTTATAAATTTATTAAATAAAGGTAAAAAAGTATGAAAATGATTTTTTTACAAAAAATAAACTTCTATCTACAAGCAATATGAGAGGAATAAAGTAAAATAAAAGAAATCAAAGATGAAAATTAAAATCCAAGTTAAATTCCTGCCATAAACAGAAAAAAGAGATGTTGAATCAAATTAGCAAAATCAGGGCTAAACTTGCACTAAATTTTCTTTTTTGTAAAAATAAAAAAAAAATCCACTTGAGCTTTACCAAAACTTCAGCATGAAAATTTTGCCATATCAAGCTACTTCTAGTGTAATTTTATATCAAAAAATTATCTTCATTTCCATAGAGAGAATTGCTCCCATCTAAATGCATCTGACCATAAGTGTCCAGCACAAGTTTGGCCAAACTTGTGCTGGACACTTTTACGATGGAGAGTAGCTAGGGTAGAATTTTTCTTCAGTTCATCTAGTATTTCTTACAAACATGTCTACTGGTATTTTATATTTGTTCCTCACTCATTAATATCATTTGATTAATTTTTGTCGCCATTATATTATTAATTTTATAAGTATAGAAAAAACTCATGTGCCAAATGCATACCAGGTGATGTTATGCCATTTATAATATTATTAAATAAATGTATAAAAATATGAAAATAGTTTATTTTAAAAATTATTAATTTATATCCAAAAGCAATATTAGGAATAAAAGATTAAGTTAAAGGATCAAATATGAAAAAAGAAATCCAAGTAATAATCCTACTATCAAAGGCCAGTAGAGGTGTTGAAGCAAATGAGAGCCATCAGGGATAAATTGTACTAAATTGACTTTTTTTCAAAGATAAAAAATTGTGCACCTGTGGTTTGGATGAGATCTAGGTAGAAAATTTGGCTATGTAAAACTACTTCTAGTAAAGTTTTTTATCCAAAAAAATTTTTTTCATTGCCATAGCGAGAATTGATCTCATATGACTGCAACTGACCAAAAGTGTCCAGCACAAGTTCGGCCGAACTTGTGCTGGACACTTTTTTGATGGTGAGTATCTAGGGTGCAGCTCTTCTTCAGTGCAACTGGTATTTTTTTTAAACATATCCACTGGTATTTTATCTTTCTGTTTTATTAATATTTTATCATTTGATCAATTTTTTGTTACCATTATATTATTTTTATTAGTATAGCAAAAAAACATGTGCCAAATGCTTACAGGGTGATGTTAAACCTTTAATGATTTTATTAAATACAGGTAAAAAATTATGAAAATGATTTTTTTACATAAAATTAATTGATATCTAAAAGAAAAAAAAGGGATAAAAATAAATAGGTTGAATAGTAGGGATTTTATATGAAATTCAAAATTCAAGCTGAATGACTACTTTCAAGGCTCAGAAGAGTTGTTAAATAAAATAGGCATCATCAGGAATAAAATTTTACTTAATTTGATTTTTTGAAAAACTAAATGAAGTTTTCAACTGATTTTTTTCCAATATTTAGTTGGACACTTTATCTATATCAAATTACTTCTAGTACCATGATTGACCAAATTAAATCCTCATTTCCATATGCAGAATTGATCCCATATGGCTGCACCAGGATAAAGGTGTCAACCACAAGTTTGAGAATTCTTCTGGTGGACACTTTTATGATGGACATTAGTAGGGTGCAAGTCTTCTTTACTTAATCTAGTATTCCTCATAAACATTTCAAACTTATTTTTGGCCAAAAATCAGGTGGAAAGTTTGTCCATATCAAATGACTTCTAATGCCATGATTGACTAAAAATTGATTCTCATTGCCATATAGAGAGTTGATCCCATATGACTGGATCTGGCAAAAGTGTCACCACAATTTTTGATAAACTTAAGTTTGAAAATTTTATGATGGAAAGTAATTGCAAGTCTTCTTCATTTCATCAAGTAATCCTCATAAAAATTTCCACCTGTATTTTGGCCAAACTTCAGGTGGACACTTTGTCCATATTAAATTAATTCTAGTTCCATGTTGATAAAAAACTGATACTTATTGCCATATAAATATATTAAACCCATCAGACTGTGCCTTTCCAAAAGTGTCAACCTGAATTATGGCTAAAACTCAGTTGGACACTTTTATGATGCAGAGTATCTAGGGCAAAAGTATTGTTCAGTTAATTTGGTATTCATAATAAATTTATCTTCCTGAAGTTTAGCCTAACTTGAGGTGGAAAATTTCAGAAAGCACCAGTTAGTCACTATCCATCAAAAAAGTGTTCACCAAAATTTTGGCTAAACTTGTGGTAGACCCCTTTGATCAGCCACAGTCAGATGAGATCAACTCTTTAGATGGGAATGAGGATGATGTTTTGGTCAATCATGGAAATAGAAGTAGTGTGATGTGGCCAAATTACCCCCTGAAGGTCAGACAAACCTCAGAAGGACACTTTTTAGCAGGGAGTAACTGAGAAAAATCCATTTATCAGAAGTAAAATCTTTTATTGGATAGATGCCAAGGTTTCATACATGTGTATTATGGTCAGTATTAATTTTGAAAGTGTCTGTACAAGCAATTTCATAGCCCATCATGACTCATTTTGTTTTAAATGTTTCAAACTGCGTGATACAGTATTAAGCTGTCACATAGTATTATTAAGTTCTATTAAGTGCCCTCCTATGATGCCTAAATTTATAGTTTAATATCTTACATAATAATTTTTTTATATAAATTCATCAATATTTTATTTTATTATCAAATTTAATAGAGCAAGTATCCTGAATTATTATATATGCATAAGCTTAGGTTAGATCAATTTGTGCTCAATTTGTGCTCAACAGAGGACCAAAATCAAGTTCTGGAGGATCAACTTTTGCATAATTTGGAATCAGTTGATATTCTGTCTATAATAAATCTGAGAATAAATGTAAATCTAACTCTAATTTACTTATGTTTATAAAGTATTCATAAACCTGGCATAATTAAGGGACACTCTAAATTTCAAGAGAGGGGATTGCTAGCAATTCACCCCTAGATTTCCCGTGGTGACTTCAGTAGTATTTTTAGGCCTTGGCCATGACTGAATTATATTAATCTTCTTTTTCGCCATAATCCTTCCCTCTTTACATACCACATGACCCAGAATTTCCAAAGCAGGAACACAACAACAGAATTTTGACCCTGAAATGGTCAAACCAGCCTCTTCAATCCTAAACAACACTCTCTCTAGATTTATTGCATATTCCCACACAAAACTTCCTTATGCCAGGGTTCTCCGCTAACACCTCATTACCATAATCAGTGGATGGTCCTTTAATTCCACCATCATCAATAAAAATACCAGCATGAGTAGGAACCTCATCCTGTAAAATCCAAGCCATCTGTGCTTGATATACTGCCACTGAATTAGTTGCTCCTTGAGGCAGCCTAGTGAGCTGAAATCTTCCCAAAGGAGAATCAAAAGTTGTGAGAGGCCTTGAATCCGTATGGAGCTCCCTCTCATCATAACCACCCATAATATCACCCAAACCATAACACACCCTTCCAGCAAAAGCTTCAACGAAATCCTCTGCACTTGGTGGCATACCAGAATCCTTGATAGTGACTCTATTCAAGGCCCTAAGGTCATGAACCACCCTCAACTTTCCATTCTGCTTTTTTACACAGAAAACCGGACTTGAGTAGCTGGAAGTTAATTGTTTGTATAAGCCAGTCCTGACTCTTTCCCTAACAATCTCCACAAAATCCTCTCTAATAGCTTCTGGAATTGGAATAGGTTTGATTTGCCAAGGTTCATGACAAACCACAGGAATCAAGTAAGGTTCCCCATAAGAGTGCTTCAATACACCCCTTTCCTCCTCAAAAAACGCCACAGCTTTTTCCCTTAGCACAATAACGTGTAAAAACAACTTCTTTTCTTCTTCAGACAACCACCCATCAGGAGCAAAATTAACAACTTTCAACCTTTCCACGGTCACCCTAGCCGTCTCTACAAATTCTGGAGGATTCTTCACCAAAGGAGTACAGTACGGATCTCTTGACAAAGGAGGTCTCTTCAAGGGCAGATTCCAACCCACAGGCATAGGCTCATTAACAGGCCTAATCTTCTGCGCTACCTTCTTATACTTTGCCACTCCACCTTTGACTTGAGGGATCTTCAGGAAATCTTCACCACCAGACCTGGAACAAAACCCAAGGGTTTCCCCATTGCTCACATGTGTGGCCAAGGTAATGTTTTTGAAAGGTGTAGAAGAAACCCTAGCGGTGCACAATTGGGAGGACTTACTTTTACACCCCAATCTCACGACTCCAAAACTTTTCCGCAATTCCACATCTTCATCCTCACTTCCGAATTCCAAATCTTCAAATCTTGATTCATCTTCTGAAAAACATCTTCTAAAATTATGCAGTTTATCCTCATGCTGGAGGCCCAAAAATTGATCTTGATTATCTTCTCTCTTCATAATTTTCCGCAGTTTAACCTCATGCTGGAGGCCCAAAAATGGATCTTGACGATCTTCACAAAAATATTTTGCATCTTCTTTCTTCATTATCTTCAGCTTTTTTTCTTGATTTTCATGAATTATCTTGAAATTTTTATCTTCTTATCTTGAGTTTTCTTTTGACCTACAAAAATAAACAGGGGTTTTCCCAATGCTCACAGGTGTGGCCCAGGTAATGTTTTTGAAAGGTTTAGAAGAAACCCTAGCGGTGCACAATTGGGAGGACTTACTTTTAGACACAAATCTCACCGCCCCAAAACTTTTGCACATATCTTTCAATAAAAATGTATAACCAATATTCTTCCTTGAACTTGAATTAAAAATAATTAAGAATCTTGAGAGAGAACAGAGACTTGATAAAAAACTTGATGAATACTTGCAGAGAAGAGAAACATTATAAAGAGAAAGTTGAAAATACACTTGGTATATCTCCAAGGGAGCTGACCTACTACAACCTGGGATTTTCACATCTTGGGGAGAGGTTGTAGCACTAGGGTGATTAGCCCTTATTACTCAAAAAAGACAGACTCTCAATAGAGCCTGAGCCGCACTCCAAAAAACCCGAGGCAGCACCCACTTCCTTCCTTCTCCTGCAGCAGTCCATGCACTGGCACATTGAAGATAAACCAGGCCTGGTCTCCCAACCATCCTCTCCAGGGGATGATAACCTAATGTGAAATCTCCTTTCATCTTCACCAGGCAACTCTAAACTGATTCCCAAATCAAATTGATAACCAATTCTTGCCTTAAAATCTATCAAGAATGGCCCACCCAAAACTGCTTTTACATTACCTTTAGCAATGTAATAATGAACCTTCCCTGAGGCTCCTCCAACATCTAACTTCACAAACTCTGAAGTTCCAATCAATTCAGTGACATGGCCACCGATCCCTCTCAAATTCCCACCAATATTAGTTTTGATGGGGAGGCCCATATGAGTTGCCTCAAACAAAGAAATCAGGTTTATCTGAGAACCTGAATCCACCAATGCCCTTGCCTTCCTGCCATTCAGAGTGACATTGAAATATCCCAGAGGAGCAGAAAAATGAGTTTCCAACCCCTCACCAAACTTTTCAGCAGAATCACAAATGTATTCTACCTCCCCAGAAGAAACTCTTCTCCTGGTCAACAACTTTTTCTGTCTATCAGCCAACCCTGGACTGATAGCATACAATTCCCCATAAGATAGGGAAACCTGACCCTGATTCATCCTTTCCAGGACAGAGTCCATAACATTAACTTGACCAGAAACTACTGGCCTCTCAAAGTGAGCTCTTTGCTTCACTACCTTGGTCCTAGAAGATTCTTGAGGAGCAGAACCACCAACAGATTTACCATCAACAGGAATCAAACCAGATCCCTCACCAGAACCTCTAACTCCAGCAGGCTTTGGAAATTAAGCCAAAGGGACATCCTCCTCAGAGTCAGAATCAACATCCATAGGCATTGGATCACCATTCATGTCCAATGTGCCAAAACTAGGGGGGCCCATATCAGCCATACCCTTCTGCATCTTGTACAGCTCCTCTTTGCTGTACCTCTTCCTAGCTGCACTCAGCTTAGGATCCATCTTTGAAGCATTTGGCTTTGTTTGGGCCTGAGAACTTCTCTTAGGCCTTCCCACCTTTCCCGCTTCCACATCATAAACACCAGCCAAGCATTCACCACTTGACGGTCCACCACAAGAATACAACTCCAAACCACCAAAGGAAGTAGAAAAAGAGACCTTATTGACCTCCTTCCCCTTTCCCTTGCCATCCTCATTCTCCTTACCAGAAGAATTCCCTTGATCAGGAATCTCCTCAAACCTTGGCCTCCTTAGATTGAGACCTCCCCTTCTCCTGACCAAATCAACAGGAGCCTGCCCCTCACTGGGATTAACAAAAGAACCATCAGGGAACTTGAAAACCCTGCCATCAAATTCCACCTTTCCTTCAGACACATCTCTGTTCAATGCCCAAAAATCATTGGACCTGTGCCCCCTCCTGCTGCAATGAGAGCAGACCCAAGTATCACTCCTACCAGCCCTCCTATCAAAGCTCTAGGCTGAGAAGGTGCCTTATTGTTCTTCTAAGCCTCCTGAACAAAAATATGCAGCTGCTTTGTAAGATCAGCCAACTGCTCCACCATTGGGTCCCTCTCCTGTTTGGGAAGCTGCACCAAATTTTTCTCCTCCTTCTTCTCCCTAACTTCCTCTTCAGCCAAAGCCTCACTGACTTTGCTGACATACTTGGCACACCCCTCCTGTTAGGTGTCCACAGCCAATAACTTCAAATGGGCCTCAACAGCCTCCTTCACCTTATCCAAGGCAGGCAACTTCTGGTCCCCATAAGAAAGAGTCTTCATCAATTCTTTTCTTGAAAACTCCTTCAACACATCCATCCTGACATCTCTAGCCAGGGCAGACCAAAAAACATCATTGGCAGCATTTTCATGTGCCAGCTCCTCCACTTCCACCAAATATTCCACCACAGGATCAAACTGTAGCAGAAACTTCCTGTAACTATGTAAGTTACCAACACCACCATAAGATTGCCATTCACTGACAACCTTGTTCAGATCCACCATAGTGAACCTGACACCCCATCTATCCACCATCTCTCTACACAACAATTTCCAATCCCTCTTCTTGTAGCCAGACATGGCCACAATCTCCTTCTCCACTGAACTATCATTAATGAAGAAGATAATCTGCTTCACCATGTCCAGGTAGTAAGCACCAACCATTCCAGCAGAAGTTTCATACTTCTCTAGAAACCACTTGAAATCCTCCCCATTAAACTTGGTACCATCCCAAGTTTTAATCCTCACGCACTCCCTAACCATCACAGAAGGACCATCCCCCCCACTGACAGTCACCACAGGAATAGCAGAACCAGAAGCCATTCCTCCAGTCCAAAAACACCAAAAAGAGCCAACCAAGGAAAACAGAGATTCCAAAGAACTAACAAGTTCAACCCCACGTTGGGCGCCAGAAATGTAGACAATTCTATAGTACTAGCCATAGGCCTTGACCAAGGGAGTTGGAGAAAAACCAGAGAGAAAATCCCCTGTCCCTTTAGAAAAATAGAGTGAGATTTACTTGCTAAAGTAAGTTGGTTCCTGTATTGCTAAAGCTCCTGTTTAACACACTTGACTGCTTGATGAGCCAAGAAAGTAGTCCCCAGATAGACTACCAGACCAAAGAACTGAAATGTAGAACAAAGTCCACACCAGAGACAGCAAAGATACTTGATGTAGGCTGCAAATCCACACCAGAGACAGCAATAATACTTGCTATAGCTTGCAAGACTATAACAGAGAAAACAGTTGCTAAAGTTAAGTTAAATGAAGAACTCACTTGCAACAAACACAGCCAATTGTGGCCAGAAAACAGTGAAAGCTGAGTGAGGAACAATGAGATCACCTCTGGATGGTTGTATGATGATTAAGGTTCCCCCAAACTGTCTTATTCACTATGTACATGCAGACCACTAACTAAGAGCCCATGCGCACCCACCAATCTGGCGCCTGTACCCGCCAAATGGCATAAAAAACCCTCCTGAAGCGCTCCCCAACCTCCTAAAACAGAGGCGGGCAGGCCACCCGACGTTGGAGATGCCACCTGAAGCGGCCCGGCCTCCCTGAAGCCAGAAAACCAACAAAAACCACTAATCTACTTGGAAAAATTAGCTACAACTACTAAAACCTTTAAAACATGGAATTTCACTATAACAACGTTGAGACATGAAAGATAGAGAAAAATTAGCTCTATCCAATGTTACCAAGCACTTAACCCTAAGACTTAAGGCTAGCCCGTAAAACACGAAAAACAAAATTAAACAGCAATCTTTTATAAATGAAAAATGAGGAAATGACCCCTTAAAACTCAGAATAAGAAAAATGTCTACAAGACATAAAATATAGAGAAAAACCAGGGCTATCCAATGATAGTACCCACATACGCGCAGACCCAATATCCACGGAATAAAACCAGAAAAATACCCAATTCCTTAGCAGATGTCAATTAAGACATGCACAAACAGCACCAAATCCCACAACAAAGACCCCTGCCAATGTTGGAAGACCACAACGCTTGTTATGATGATTGAGTGTTTCTTCTGTGCAAAACAACTGGAATGCAACAATAAAGTTATACTAGAAACAAATTTTAAAAGAATGAAGTTTTAATGTTTTTATATTTTAATAATTTTGAAAAAAGATACTATAAATGAGTCCATGGAGTTGAGACCTTTCTAATGATACCCTATATGTTAATGTTTAAGAGTTGTTGAGTAATATATTTAAAGTGTTATGTAAAATTGTTATTTTATAAGGGTATTATAAATAATTAATTATTTTTTTGAAAAAAGAAAAATATGAATAATGGTTGTTATAATCTCTGTTCTCTATCTTTCTTCCCCCCTTGAATAATTTCGAGTCTACAGCCTTATATGAATATTAATCAATCACGAGCCCTTTTTCCCTTTTAAGTGTGGCCAGAGCTCATCCAGAGCTTGTTTGGAGCTTGTCCAGGCCTCCGGACTCAATTAGAGCCTTAAATCTATAATTAAAAATCTAGAAAAACAACACATGATAGAGCTACTTCTCTTTAACATTTCTAACTATATTTCGTAGTCTGCGCAGCTCTATTCACCCTGTGAAAAGTCATCAAGGTTAAGTAATTTTTGAAAAACCTAAATAATTTAATAAATCTTCAAAAATCAATTAAAAAAATATAAGAAAAATAGTAAAAATTCAGGGAAAATTCCTAAAGGTTCTTGAGCTTCTTGAACTTCATTAAATTTATTTTTGTGGCCATAAAAATCATATGACCTGTGAAATTAATAAATCTGACTAAACATTCATATCTTGACTTTTTTAACTTCATTTTTTGTCTAATAATAAAATATTTTAAGCTAATCCGTCTTCTCCAATAACTGTTCTTTTCCCAATAAATATTCTAATTAGACTTTTAGAGCCGTACTAAGATTTGGAATGACACATCCTCCCTCCAATGAAGAATGTTCTCATTCTTTGAATTTTGCATATTCAATCAATATATAATCCTACTTTTATCTTCTTCATATTCATCTCTTCATCATTTCTTCAACATCCCACTACAACTACATAAACATATTTCTAATTTTATAAGTACCATCTTCAGCATGAAAGATCTTGCCATACCATGTGACCTCTGCAAGAAATATGAAGTCCCTTGCTTGATTTCCTTTCCAAATCCTCCTGGAAGAACCGCTTGTGATCTCTGCCACTCCAAAAAGTTTAAATGCGTCTGGCCAACTTCTAAACCATCTTTAGATCCTATTTCTGGCCTATCTACTACTCCAGCTTCTAACTTATCTAAGAAAAGATTAGCAAAGGTACCTGTATTCTGGAAAAGGATCAAGGCTAAAACTAAACCACCATCTCCAACTTCATCTCTATTCCCTCCTTCTCAAGATCCTTCACCCATACTTCCAGTTTCTCCTTTTTCTTTTGCCCAGACTTTATTTCCTGGGTCCCAAAGTAAGTCTTTTAATAATTATTTATCTATTCCATGCTAATCCCAACAATGCCTTTTCCATCTTTTAGCTATTAACATCACCAACTATGATGATGTAGGTCAAGTCCAAATGGACAATATAAATCATTTCCCTAAATTTCATAGAAATCTTTTTCTTGACTTTACTGACAATATAAAGAGAAATATTTTATCCTACTTCCAAGACACTCCTGCAAATAATCATGAAGATTTAATGAAGAGAAGATTGTTGATGCAGAGTTTTGATGATTATGTAGAAAACTTTCATTAAAATTATTTGTTTTAATCTTATAGCTTAGTGCTTTGGTAAACATGAATCCTGATTTTTCTTCATATTGAATTGTTTTAAATCAATTTCTTCATAAATTTTCATTTTGAAAAAAAATCTATTTGCCTTGTGATGCTTCCAACTACTGAGAGCAAGGTTTGAATCCCTTCAGACTCCCCTATACCAGTCTCTACTCATATGCATTAAGAGAGTAGGCTCCACACCTACTGAGCTAAATACTTGATTCCATTCTCATCAAATGAACCAAATACTACTGATTCCATTCTCTTTGAATGAGCTAAATACTTGATCCAATTCTCTCCATAAGGTCCTCCAAGCTTCATACCATTCAGCCAATTCAAGGCACCCTACTTTTCCAAATACCATATCCTCCTTCAAAAATTTTATCATCACAACATTCTAATAGACCACCTTTTAATAAATCATCTTTTAAATAATAATAATCACCATATTTTCACCATGTTTAGCACAATTATTATTATTCTTCATCCATAATTTCATCATCCATCACCTCCACAATATTAACCACTACATTTTCCAAATCAAACATACACCCTTTTTCAAAATTTGAGTACCAGTTATAAATTAAATCATTTGTTGATTGTTAATTGAATAGCCTTCATAAAAAATTTGCATTACCAGTTTAGATGTATAGGTGGACAGTGATAAACTAAAATTAGTGCATAAAGTTGCATAGAATATTCCAGTTTAAGGTCATGGGGGGACCCATCTTGTAAATCTCTTTCAAATTGTCAAAATAATAATTGAATTGCCAGTTTAATGTCATAGAGGACAAATAATGAGTGATTTTCCTGTTTAGGGTCATAGTGGACCAAAAATTTTATCGATTCCAACTCCAACTTCTATCCTAAACCTTTCTTCAAAAATATCCATAAAATCTTGAACATCCTTGAAAATTAGACATTTTAAAGTCTTCGAGGACTAACAGCATATCTGAAAATAAAATTATAAACAGCCAGTTTAAAGTCTTAGAGGACTAAAGATCCAATGAGGAACAAAATTCTTGAAATAAAATTGTAAAAAAAAAAACTTAAAGAAAGTCTTGAAATTTAACCAGTTTAAAGTCTTGGAGGACTAACAGATCCAATGGGGAACCAAATTCTTGAAATAAAATCATAAAAAAAAAATAACTTAAAGAAATTCTTGAAAATTAGCCAGTTTAACGTCTTGGAGGACTAATAGGTCCCAAAATTCAAATAAAACCTGAAAGAAAGTCTTGAAAGCTAGCAGTTTAAAGTCTTGGAGGACTAACAGATCCTAAAAAAATGAATATAACCCTATAAAGAAGTCTTGTAAGTTAGCAAGTTTAAAGTCTTGGAGGACTAACAGATCTTGAAGTAGGATCTGATTTTTCTGGAGCTCCACTTGACACTTTTTCCTATATAATATATACTATAAAAGAAATAATCCAAAAGAAAAATTGAATTTTTTTTTTTTGAGCCATACCCTCAACATCATACCCACATCCAAGTAAAACTTGATGTGGTTACACAATTTTGAGAAATTGAAAATAGAAAATTAATAAATGAAAGTTTAGAAAAATAAAATTTTATGAAAATGATCACTAGGTGGGCTCCCTCCAATTTGTAAAAATGATTAGAGACCACCAGTGAGCATCACCCTTAACAATATTTTATAGTATTATAAAAATTAAAATGAAAGAAAAACATATTTCATTATATAAAAATCTAACATAAAAAAATAACAAAACAAAAATAAAAAAGAATCTTGAATCCGGCAGTGGGAGCATCATCTCTTCGTATGTTCCAGTTTATAATCTTAGAAGACTTCCTATAGATAAAAAACAAAGCCAGGATTCAACTAGAAACAGGGAAAAATTGGTAACAAAAATTGTGGGGTAATTGTGTATAGAGCAGCCAGTCTATCAATTACCCCCAAACTTGCCAATATTTAATTCAGAAGGTTCCCCTGTGAACACTTCTACCAAAAATTTATCATTCCAACATATATATTCTCCATAATTTTTTTTGTCGCTTTTAAGAGTTTTAAGAATTTTCAAACAAATTTCTTCAAGAATGTTGTAATATTTTGTTAACGGTTTTGTCTCCCATACCATAGTAAAATGACAGTAATATTTTTAATAAGAAATTAGTTTATCCTCATTTTGGAGTTTCACCTTCAAACGATTGTAGAAATAGTTTACCCTCATTTTGGAGTTTCACTTTCAGCACTCCTGGTGCCCCTAGGATAGAACTGTTCAACTTGATCAGCTGCTACCCTCTTCTTCAAAGCTAATCAATCCGACTCTTCTAGCACATATGAACCGCCAGATACTTGTTCTCTGACTTTATATGGTCGATTCCACCTATCTGCAAACATCTTCCCCCACTGGCTTTCCAAACTCCTATTATACACCAAAACCATATCTCAAGTCTTCAAAGGCTTTCTGAGCCTGTGTGGTAATCTTCAATTTCAATACCTTACAGACTGATTTCTGATTTTAATCATTCTAGAATATGCCTTTTCTAAGTATTCTTCTTTCTTCTTCAGCAGAATCATTCTTTCACATAACAATTCTTCAGTAGTGTTAACAGTATCCCAATATACTCCAAGATATGATTCAGACTCTAAATCAACTGGTAAAACTGCTTTTTGTCCAAAAACTAGTTCATATGGTGAATATGCAGTCATCCTTTTGGCAGTTATTCTGTCAGCAAATAATACTAAGGGTAAATAGTGCCTCCATTTTTCAGCACTTGTTCCACACATTTTAACTAATGCATCCTTTATAACTTGATGCCCTATTTCAACCATTCCTTCAGCTTCAGGATAAAAAGGGGTTGCTACCCTAACCTTCGATCCAACCTTTGATATAGCTTCCCTAAAATTTTCCCCAAATTCAGGTCCTCCATCAAACATTACCAATTTCATAACCCCATATCTATACACCCAATCCTTCAACAAGAGATCTGTCACATTTTTGGCATTTAAATTAATAAGAGGCGCTGCCTCTACCCAACCAGATAAATTATCTCTGGCTACAATTAAATATTTATATCTCCCCTCTTTTATATGAACAGCATCCAAACTAACCCTACCAAAAAGAGTATTTCACCAGTTGCATGTCCAGGTTATTTTGGCCTTAGATAACTCCTTCTTTGACATTCTTCACATGACTGAGCCCATTTAATAACAGCCATCTTCATACCAGGCCACTAAAATCTATCAGTAATTTGTCTATATGTCTTGCCCATTCCCAAAAGACCAAGATCTTCATGCAGTGCTTTCATAACCAACTCTTGTCCTTTCTTTTGAGAAACTACTACTTGAGGACTTAAATACCTCCTTTTCATCAATCTTTGTCCAGATATATAAAATGCTGGTGTCTTTCTTTTGATAGCCATTCAGTCATCATCATCACATTCTTTTGGCCTTTCCTGAGTCAACAAATATTTGACCAAAACATAATAAAACCCAGTCTGTCCCCAGACCTCATCTTTAAAATCCAATAAAATAACATCCAAGTGCACTTTCCTATCACCTATATCACCTGAACTTGAATGAGCCATAAACTTTATTGCTTGAGTTTGATTGATAAACGAATAAAACTTTTCATCTTTAAATTTTGAAACTTCAGATCTCTTTTGAACCAAATGTTTATCAACTTTTTTACCACCCTTTTTAGTATCTCCTTCTTTTTCATCATCGTCCAACCTCCGCTTAACCAAATTTATATCTACACACAACCTCTCTTTTACTGCATTTTCTAAACTTCTAACATATAAAACATTAACCTATCTACTACCATCCCATACTACCACATCATTCTCATCCACATATACACTTTCCACACTTTCATTATCCTCATATCCCACATATTCATCCCACTTTATACAACCAGCCACTTTAACCTCATGGGGGAGGTCTTTATCACAATCATCTATACACAATAGTCCTGCCAGTTTAACCTCATTGGGGAGGTATTGAAAGTCTTCAGCTCCTTTAGTGCTGGCCTTAATCATAGGTATATCTTCATTGAACTCTTCTGAGTCTGAATCATCTTCAGTGGGTGGTCTTCTTGACAAACCATCTGGCATATTAAGAGTTTTGCCAGTTTTATGAACTAAGTCAAAAGAAAAATGTTAAATGAATGCTACCCATCTAGTCATAGGTGCATTTGGTAAACTTGGGGAATTGATCATTTGAATTAAATATTTTGCATCCACTTGCAATTTGAAGTGTTGGACCCACAAAAAATTTTGAAGTTTATTTAAAATTTTTGCCACACCACACAGTTCCTATTTTTGCTGAGAATATCTTGATTTGACTTTTGTGAATATCACAGATTAATACCTAACTGGCCTAATGTAACCAGCTTTATCCATCTGAGACAAAACTGCCCCAGCAGCAACCTGACTTGAGTCAACTGCTAAATAAATCCTACAAGCATCTTTTCCATAATATAACTTGTGCAGGACAATATTTTTTCCCACAACCTTCTTCAGCTTCACAAACACCTTCTCACATTCTTCATCCCACTCCCAGTCTGCGTCTTTTCTTGTCAACCTTCTCAATGGAGCTGCCAATGAGGAAAAGTCCTTGATAAACATTCGAAAATAAACACATATGCCTAAAAACCCCCTAACTTTGGTTGTATTCTTGGGTCTTGGCCAGGACTGGATTTTATTCACTTTCTTCTTAGACATAATCCTACCTTCTCTACATACCACATGACTTAAATCTTTAAAGATGGCACACAACATGAAAATTTTGAAGCCAAAATAGTTAAACCAGCTTCTTCAATTCCAAACAAGATCCTCTCTAAAGTGATTGCATACTCCCAGATGAATTTTCATATCCCTGGGTTCTCCTCCAACACTTCATTATTGCAATCTGTTGAAGGTCCTTTAATTCCTCCATTTTCAATAAAGATTCCAGCATATTGAGAAATTTCATCTTGAAGAATCCAAGCCCTCTGAGCTTGATAAATGGCAACTGAATTTGTTTCTCCTTGAGGTAATCTTGTCAATTGTAATTGTCCTAGCAGTGTATCAAAAGTAGTGTGATGCCTAGAGTCTGGATGCAACTCTCTCTCATCATATCCCCCCATAATATCTCCTAAACCATAACACACTCTCCCAGAAAACTCTTCCACAAACTCCTCAGCACTAGGTGGTATACCAGCATCCTTTATTGTAACCCTATTTTATTCCCTGAGATCATGAACTACTCTAAGTTTGCCATTCAGTTTCTTGATACAAAATACCGGACTAGAATAACTTGATGATGATTGCTCATACAGTCCAGTGCAAATCCGTTCTCTGAAAACTTTGATATAAGCTTCTTTTAATGCATCCAGAATTGGGATTAGTTTTTGCTGCCACGGTTCATGACATACTACAGGAATCTTGTAAGGCTCCCCATAGGAATGCTTCAACACACCCCTCTCCTCTTCTACAAATCAATGGCCAATTCTTGCTTGACCATCACATCCAACAACAACTTCTTCTCTTCTCTAGAAAACCAACCATCAGGTCAAAAATTAACAACACCTAATCTATCAAAAGTGATTCTTGATGTTTCAGTAAATTCAGGCAGATTCTTCACCAAGGGACATTCATAAGGATCTCTTGATAGCCTTGGTCTTCTCAAAGGTGGATTTAATTCAGCGGGTAGTGGTTCATTAATTGGTCAGATTTTATTTGATATCTTCATATATTTTTCTGCCTCCACATCTACATAAAATTGAGGTAAAATATTAATTTTTGTATTGCCATTTAAAATTTCATCAAAGGAATTCCCTTCTTCATCAGAATCAAAATCAACATAAGTAGGAAAATATTTTATTTCATTTTTAAATTTAACCCTTTTCTCTTTTCCCTTGTCTAGTTTATCAACAATTTTTCCAATTCCTTTAATTCCCTTATCCATCATAAAATCATCAGTAAAAAATTTGGCAGTTTATCCTCTTTCTGGAGGTCCAGAATCAAATTATCAAAAAAAATTATTTTTTTGTGTTTTAATTATACTAAGATTTTTCATAGAATTTTGATGTAATAATTGCAGTTTACCCTTTTTCTAGAGGTCAGGAATTGAATCATCACAAAATTTATTTTTTTGTTTTTTAATTATACTAAGATTTTTTATAGAATTTGGATGAAATAATTCCAGTTTACCCTCCTGCTGGAGGTCCGGAATCAAATCATCACCAAAAATTTTTTTTTGTGTTTTAATTATACTAAGATTTTTTATTGAATTTAAATGAAATAATTTCAGTTCACCTTCTTGCTGGAGGTCAGAAAATAAACCATTCCAATTTTTATTCTACATTATATTTCCCATCTTCCCTCTTGATCCATTCTTGAATGTGATCAAAAATCTTGACAGAGAAGTGAGACAAACCAAAAATTTGAAAACATAATAACAATTTAACTATTATTAACAGAAAATAATTGAGAATCCACTTGAATTATCTCCAAGTGAGCTGACCTATTGCAATCCGGGATCTTATCCTTTGGAGAGATTTCAACATTAGAGTGATCAGCCCCTGCTACCCCAAAAAATGAGGGTCTCCTAAATTCCCCTCTAAAAATAATTCACCAGAAGCCGTCCATTTAATTAGCCACTTCTTGGTGGATACACAACATTGACACATAGTGGTCACCCCAGTCCTAGTTTCCCAACCTTCATCTCCTGGGGGTGCTAGACGCATATAAAGCCTTCTCATATTATCCCCTGTAATCTCCAAACTAATGCCCATACCAGCTTAATAACAAATCCGGGCCTCAAATCCATTAAAAAAGGATAACCAAGAACAGTTTTAACCACCCCTCTGGCAACATAGAAATGAACCTTTCCAACCAATCCAGCAACACATAACTTAACATGCTCTGCTGTACCCATCAGCTCAGTAGCATGCCCTCCAATACCTCTAAGATTACCAACAGTGCCAGATTTAATAGGTAGATGAATACTGGTAGCCATCTCAAAAGAAATTAGATTAATTTGAGACCCAGAATTTACCAGGGCCTTAACCTCTCTACCATTGAGAGTAACCATCAAATAAACTAAAGATGCAGAAAAATGAGTTTCCACCTCCACACCAAACTTCTCCACATTTTCACATATATATTCTACCTCTCCTGTGGACACTCTTCTCCTTGTCAGATGCTTCTTCTGCTTTTCTGCAAGATCTGGACTAATCTTAAATAATTTGCCTAAGGATAAAGGAATTTGAAGTTGATTCAATCTTCCTAAGACCATTTCCATTGCATTATCTTGTCCAGAAACAATAGGCCTCTCATATTGAGCCCTAGATTTTGTTACCTTGGCCCTGGGAACCTCTTGGGGACCCACCTTTCCATCTTCACCCCCCATAATAATATCTTCACTACTAATAACCCTAGCTCCATCACCAGCTACTTTCACTAATCCAGATCCATAACTGGTCCTCCTTACCCCTTCCATAGGAGTAGGACCACTAAACCTTGGTCTGGGGAGAGATGCCAAAGGTACATCCTCCTCAGAATCCGAATCTTTGTCCACAGGCATAGGCTCACCATTTAAATCCAACTTTCAAAAACTAGGAGGCCCCATATCAGGCATCCCCTTCTGCATATTATAAATTTCATCCTTAGAGTAAGGTTTCTTTTCCAACTTTTTAATTTCTGCCTTTCCCGGTTTAGCCCTTAATTGGATCTGAATGCTACTCTTAGCTTTGGTAGAAACTGCTCTTCTAGAAGCATTGACATTGTATTCACCTGCCATACAACTTTCCTCTGGCCTAACTACAGAGGATAATTCCAAACCACCAAATGAAGTTGAGTAAACAGCCTTGTTGATCTCTTTACCTTTTCCTTTATCTACATTTTCCACATCTTTACCATCATTAACTTTACCACCTTTAACCTTTTCTTCATCATCACCAAGTAACTCTTCAAACCTAGTCCTTTTCCCCAAATACATATTCCTCCTAACCAAATCCGAGGGAGCTATACCTTCACTGGGCTTGATAAAAGATCCATCTGGGAATTTATAAACCTTTCCATAAAATTTTACTCTACCAGCATCCAAGTCCTTATCTAAAAAATAACATTTACCAGCCTTGTTTCCCCTCCTATTACAATAAGAGCACAACCTGCACTTGCCATATCCACCTCTAAAACCATTATCACCATTACCTTTTCCATTCCTACCATTGCCTCCACCATTACCATTTCCAGAGAACGGGTTACCATTTCCATTAAATCCATAATTCCTCCTCTCATAACCTCTAGATTGGTAAGAAGAAGTTGATGTCGAAGCCACAGGTGCTCTATTGGATTTTTGAGTCTCTTGAACAAATATCTTTAATTTTTTAGTTAAATGGGCCAAGTGATTGACCATCTTGTTGTCTACATTTCCCTCAACTTTAGCAATTGGCTGTCCCATCTGAGCCTTCTTGGATTCTTGAGCTTGAATCATGATATTGTTATTTTCAGCCAATACTTCACTAACCTTGCTGACATATTGAGTACAAGATTCTTGATATTTGTCCAGTGTCATGAGTTTTAAGTAGCCTTGAATATTCTCCTTGATGATCTCCAAAGCCGGCATTTTCTGTTCACCATTAGGCAGATCCTTCATCAAATTTTTGCTAGACAGTTCTTTTAAAACATCCATCCTAATATCCCTACTAAAAGAAGACCAAAATAGATCCTTGGCCTGATTTTCATGGCCCGATTCCTCCAGCAAAATCAGATATTTCCCCACTTCATCAAACTGTCCACATAACTTTTAGAAGTCCACCATATTAGAAACACCACCTTTAGCTTTCCAATCACTGACAATCTTATTGAGATCCACCATAGTATATCTGACACCCCATCTATCAACCATCTCTTTTGACAACCTTATCCAATAAAACCTTTTATAACCCTCCATAGCAATGACCTCCTTTTCCACCTCCATGTCAACAATAAAAAACCTGATCTGCTTTACCATATCCAGGTTAGTAGCTCAATCCACCAAAGCAGCAGCCTCATATCTTCTCAAAAGCCATTTAACTTCTTCCCCATTAAACTTGGGCCCATTCAAAGAAACAATCCTAACTGATGGTGTCATAGGAAGAGACACACCAGATCCAGCAGCAGAAGACATCCTAATAGATTATATTAAAGATAAAGCATTCCAATAAGTGAGCCTCTTGCAGGCTAAGATAAATAAATCGATAAGAGTTTCAGAAAGAAAGCCTCCTGCAGGCTATAAGTCCAAGTATCAAGTAAGTTCTTTTGAAAGCTAGAGAAATTTAAAGACCCCTTGTTGGGCGCCAAATATGTAGGTAGACACTTACAGTTGCCTTGCTGTAAGCAGAATCCAAAGGAGCTGGATAATCAGAGAAAACCCTGTCCCTCTAAGTGAATTTGTGAGTTTTTTAGATCAATAAGCTTAAAAGTCTACTTGATAATAATATAGAATGAAACCCTGTCTAATTAACGCTTGATAGGATGATTGAGCGGCTCTCCTGTGCAAAACAACTGAAATGCAACAATAAAGTTACACCAGAAACAATATTTTAAAAGAATGAAGTTTCAATGTTCTTAGATTTTAAAAATTTTTGAAAAAAGATACTATAAATGAGTCCCTGGAGTTGAGACCTTTCTAATGATACCTTATATGTTAATGTTTAAGAGTTGTTGAGTAAAATATTTAAAGTGTTATGTAAAATTGATATTTTATAAGGGTATTATAAATAATTAATTATTTTGTTGACAAAAGAAAAATATGAATACTGGTTGTTATAATCTCTGTTCTCTATCTTGCTTCCCCCCTTGAATAATTTCGAGTCCACAGCCTTATATTCATATCAATGAATCACGTGCCCTTTTTTCCTTTGGAGTGCGGCCGGAACTCATCCAGAGCTCGTACAGAGCTTGTCCGGAGCTTGTCAGGACCTCTGGACTCAATTAGAGCCTTAAATATATAATTAAAAATCTAGAAAAATGAAAAATGATAGAGCTACTTCTCCATAACATTCCTAACTATTTTTTGTAGTCTGCGCAGCTCTATTCCCCCTGTGAAAAGTCATCAAAGTTAAGTAATTTTTGAAAAATGTAAATAATTTAATAAATCTTCAAAAATTAATTAAAAAATATAAGAAAAATAGTAAAAATTCAGGGAAAATTCCTAAAGGTTCTTGAGCTTCTTGACTTTAATTAAATTTTTTTTGAGGCCGTAAAAAGCATATGACCTGTGAAATTAATAAATCTGACTAAACATTCATATCTTGACTTTTTCAACTTCATTTTTGTTTTGATTATAAAATATTTTAAACTAATCCAGCTTCTCTGATCACTGTTCTTTTCCCAATAAATAATCTAAATATAATTTTAGAGCCGTACAAAGATTTGGAATGCCACAACGTATTAAGTATTTAATTCTTTTGAATTCAATACATTTGACTTTTTTTAGTAAACAAGATTATATAATTCTAGTTAGTAATTTGTTTTATCAAATACCAATATATGAATAAATATATTTTAATTAAAATTTATTCCAACAGAGAATCTTTCAGCTCTTTATTATATATTTCAACATAAAAGTTTTGTTTATAATTTTAGTTTTTAGTACAATTTCAATTGGTAAAAAAGATGTCTACTTCCTTTTTTTAAAAATGACCAAAGTTATCCTGTAAGGCTTCAGTTTAAAATATTCATAAAAAGCTAAAAAAAATAATGTGATACTCATAAGGATCTGAACAATTTAATTCTCAAACAAAAAAAATTTTTTTAAAGGTAGCTTAAATATAAACACAACATCTGATAACTTTTTTTATATTATAGTTGTATAAATGTAAGTCTAGCACTTTTTGTAATCTATCATAAGAAAAATAAAAAATATTATCATGATATAAAGTGATTTTTGTATTATTTTTAATAAAAAGTGTCCTCAAAATTATTCAAAAGCTCTATTTATTTCCAGAAATATAAATTATTTCTTATGAATTTTATTGATATGAAAATATTCTAAAGTTCAAACTAAAAACCATCTATGAAATTTTTAATAACTTTTTTTTTCTCATCTTAACTTAGCCTGAACCACATGAGGCCCCAGGATTTTGTTAGGAGTTAAATCTAATTTCCTGAAAAACTAAGAGATACATAATTTTGTAAGAATGTATATAGTGATTGGAATAAAAACATTTAGAATTTAAAGGGACCTAAGGATTGTTACCTTTTAAAGAATAGATAGTAGTACAGAAATTGGAATAGCTAAATTATTTCATTCTCTTAAATTTTTATCTAATATAGGAAATAATTCAGGTATTTATAGTAATTATAAACCAAGAAGTCATGCTCGAAGATTAAATACATAGATGGAGTTTTTATTAAACATTTTTTTACTTCTATCATTTTATTTAAAGATATTTTTAATCTCAATAATTTAATTTAAAATCAAACCAAGTCTAATTAAATTCACCCCATAAAATACATAAGAGAATTAATTTAAGATCACAATATAGATTTTTTTTTTAACTTTTTCTAAAATTTACTTAATTTTTTATTTGATTTATGTATATTTATCAGAAGAACTCTGTGAAATAATTTGTAAAATTGAGAAATCATATTTCATTGCTATTTTTTATACTCTAATACTTCTTCAGTCTTAAAGTACAGTCTTTTGTGCAAACAGCAAATAAAGATGAATTTTTTATAAAATTTGGTGGATACATGTTAATAAACCATGATCATAAATTATCATTTATAATTGAAGAAAAGCACCATAAAATTAAAGGGTTTACTCTATTTTTCAGCCAAAGAAAAACATTCAATATTGAATTTCAACCACTTCCTTTGACACCCTCTTTACCACTCAGCACACTTCTTGATTTCTATGTATCCCTTTCCTTTAAATTTACACCCCTCACCCTTTTATCACCATCCTGCTACATTTTCTGAAATCTCAAAAATTCTGAGCCCAATTTTCAGTACCTCCTCTCCCTTACACTACCCTCTCAATCTATACTTCACCCCACCCCTTTTGCTTCACTCCTTACCTCTCCTCACCCCTCTTGCACCCCCTCCTATGGCACTCCATCCCTTCCAACTAACACTCCACTCTTTATTTTTCCCTCAAATTTGCCCCCCTTTTTGTAACCTACCCAAACCTTTTGCTTACAACATCAAAATTATCACTTACCACCCCAAATATTTCCCCTACACCACAATGCACCATTTCACTTTCAATCCCACCCCTTTTTCTTTCCAATTCACCACGTTTACTCCCTATGGAGTAAAAGGGGTGGGAAGGCAAGTAAAAGGAGTGAGATCAAATCAGGTGGAGTGGAGAGGGGAGTAAGAAGTATGCAAGGAGGAGAAAAAGGAGTACTTTTTGATGGGTTTAGATGAAGAGGGATAGAGAGAGGAGCACCAGGAGTTGAGAGGGGAGATTAATAGTGAGAGTAAAGAAAGATACAATGGAGAAAGAGAATGTTAATGGGAAGGATAATGGGATGGAAAAGTGAGGGGAGGAAAGTAGTGGAAAGGAGAGTTTTGACCTGACATAAAAAATCACCAAAATATATATTATATATAATAAGGCTTGGAAATTATAATTGTTTAAACACCTAAAAAAATTCTTAATAATACAAATTTTTTATTAGTTTTATTTATTGTTCTCATATTATTTTTACCTTGATTTTCTTTATATTATGTAAGTAATGGTAAGTTATTTTCTTAAAAAAATTGTACAACTATATTTTTTTACTTGTTAAAATATGGTATATATATCAAATTTAAAAAACTGATCCTTTAACTAAAATACTTCTAACTTCTTTTTGAAGAGTTTTGTACCTCCCAGAATTATTTTCAAGTTTGATAAAGATTTAATAATATCAATTTATTGAATGAGATTATATATATATATATATATATATTTGAAATCTTTACTAATAAAAAGTTGATGGAAAATATGAATTTATAAGTATTTATATCATGAATAATTTCTCATAATAGTGTATTATTTCTGGATATATTCATAGGTGAAATACATTGTTAAATTATGTGAAATAGATGATAATGCAGCTCATATGAGAACTTTATTATTATTTAAGAAGAAAAACAAAAAATAATATTTCAAAACATTAAACATCAGTACACAAAGTTTGGTAGTGCAGTTCACTTTTTCAATATTCCTTGAAAAATCACTGTAATTCAAGCCTCAATATTCTTTGCACTTTTAATAATCTGTCCTTCAATAAATGTTTAAATCTTATTCAAGGCTTTTTCAATGCAAATTCAATATTTTTTTCATGATTGTTTCAGATCAGTCTCATTGTGTGCTGAACTTGATATAATTTTGGGTTCAAGGTTGTGGACTTGCTAGCAAGTCTGCCCCCCATATTCTGTGGTGTATTACAGAATAAATAAATATGAGATAAATTAATTTAAAATATTAATATAATAAAATTAAATCAAATTAAATTCAAAAATACCAATAATTATTTGAATTTCCAGTTTAAAGTCATAGAGGACTAAAGCCTGTGAAGAAAAACCAATACTAGGGTTCAACCAAGTTAAGAGAATGGGTTGGAACCAGACAATCTGGGGTAACTGTTGATAGAGCAGCCAGCCTATCAGTTATTGCCATATATTCCAAAATAAAATCTAGAAGCTCCACCCATGAGTACCTTCTAACAAAAAATGTTTCCAACAAAACAGATGCACAGCATCACCAAAATACAAAATTATAGAATGGTCCATAGTTTATCATCATTGCAGAGTCAATCTTCTTCACTTCTAGTGCCTCTTTGGTAAAATCTTTTCACCTCATCAGCAGCCACTCTCTTCTTTAATACTGCGCCATCTAACTCCTCCAAAACATAAGAACCTTCAGACACCTAAGATCTGACTCTGTAAGGTCAATTCCATCTGTCAGCAAACATCTTTCCCCACTGACTCTCAAAAATTCTATTATTGTCAGCCTGGATATCCCCAGGACTGAGTAAAAAGTACTTATAAGTTATTTTAAACACATGGACTATACATGGGAGCAATAAATTAGAGTACAAAAATAGTATACATAAGTAAATTTATGATAATATACAAAATATGCCATTATAAAACCTTATATACACGCATATATCTGCTTTTTATAACTCTTATGTACTTAATATTAAGTTGGAATATGTTAGGGTAATCTTAAGAACCTTAAATATAATGCTACATAGTTTTTAAGTACACTTGAAGCTGTTGTTTTCATTGTTTTATGTAAAAAACAAGAAATGCGCTTTAAATCACTTAAAAGTTGATTATATGTGCTATAAATTTAATAATATTGAAAATTCACTTTGAAAGATCAATTTTTCTTAATTAGAACTATTTATTTGGCTACTCAAATGTATAAAAATAACACTTTTCAGATTTGGTGTTTTTATGCCAGAAATGGCTTCTGTGTACTGGCCACATACTGCCTGCATTTTTCCCATGTGAATAGCTTCATTTTTAGAAAAGTTAGATTTTTCACACTATAATTAACCCAAATTCTATTCCCATTGTGGGTAAACACACTAAAATAGGCAACAGGCACTTATTTAGTGTCCTAGCTTAATTATAAATGCATTGACCCTCTTTATATGCACTAATTTCATTAATAACCTCATTCTTGGTGCTTTAATTCACTACAACGCTTAAATTTGCCTAAATTAGTCAAGTATTTACCCATGAAAGTGCCTGCCAAGGACTTCATGTAGTTACCCCACATCTCACGCCCTTTTTAGGTTTTTAGGTGGTTTCTCAGTCAATTTTGGTTATTTTTGAGTGGGGATTTCATGTAGTATAATGTCATGATTAGCCCCACAATTTCTACTGCTGATCCTCCTTATTATTAGGTAATTATTAGTCTTAATTTTCCCTTTTTTAGTCTTTTATTTTAATCTATTATATGCATATACTCTCTTTTTTGATTATTCTTTAATTTTGATGGATTATCCCTATTACTACAGGATTTTGGCGGATGATATCATTCTAATTATGTTACTGGTCACTCTTTTTGTTTCTGGACATGTCTATTAGCTGGAATGAGGCGTCATATACTGGGTATAGAGCTGTAAAATTAAGGGGGTCATTGGGGACGTAACTGTGTATAAAAGGAGGGGGGTTTTGGTCTTATTTTCTACATTCTTTATCATTACAATTATAGATATAAGCAATAAAATTACAATACATATCAATAGTACTTATAAAGTCTTTGAATAGTATCTGAATTTATTAAATATATTTTTTTACCTTTTATAAGATTGTAAGCCATATATAATTAGTGAGATTAAAATTAATGAGACCCTTATATTTAGTTATATTTTAATACTTATTGGATTTGTACTAAAGTTTTCATATAGCACCATTAAAATCTTCTAGACACCTGACCATTCAAGCTATTTCTTGTCTCTGTACTTGACCTCAGCCTGACAATTATACATTAAAACCAAACAACCAAGTTTCAAGGGATTCATGAGTCTATGAGCCAACTTCTTGTCCCAGTATCTGACTGATTGATTCCTTATCTTCATCATTCTAGAGTATGCCTTCTCTTGAGATTCCTCTCTACACTCCAGCTGTTGCATCCTGGAACAGAGAAAACCTTCAGTCAAGCACACATCATCCCAATCAATTCCAAGATAAGAGACTGCCTCAAATTCCACCGGTAGAACAGCTTTTTTCCCAAACATTAATTCATATGAGGAATAGCCAGTTGTCCTTTTCACAGTGACCCTATCAGCAATTTACACCAAGGGTAAATAATGCCTCCATTTTTCAGAACTATCCCCACACATCTTCACCAAAAAATTCTTGATAACTTGATGGACTCTTTCAACAATGACTTCAGCTTCAGGATGATAAGGTGTAGCTACTCTGAATTTACAACCAACTCTTGCCACAGCTTCTTAAAAATCAGCTCCAAACTCTGGCCCACTATCAACTGTCACCAAATTCATCAACCCATACCTAAATACCCTTTTCTTCTTCAAAAATTCTGCAACATTTTTGGTAGTCAAATTTACCAGAGGCACCGCCTCAACCCAACCAGACAAATCATCCCTGGAAACAATCAAGTATTTATAACTGTTCTCTTTGATATAGACAGAATCCAGACTGACTCTTCCAAACACAGTTGTTTCTTCAGTAGCATAGCTAATATCTATAGGTTTCAAGAGAATTCTTCTTTGACATTCTTCACAAGATTGAACCCAACCCTGTACAGCCAACTTCATACCTGGCCACCAAAATCTATCTGCTACTCTCCTATAAGTCTCTCCAAAGCCTCTATGACCAAGGTCTTCATGCAAAGACTTCAACACTAACTCCTGACCCTTCTTCTGATTCACCACTACTTGAGGATTTGGATGTCTCCTCCTCATCAACCTCCTTCCTGACACATAGATGCCAGGACTCTTCTTCCTAATTGCACCCAAGTATCATAATCACAAATATCTGGTCTCACCAAGGTTCACAGATATTCAACCATAATGAAATAAAACCCAGTCTGAAGCCAGGTCTTATCTTCAAAATCCAAAAAGTTAAAATACAAGGGTACAACCCTATCATCAAAATCACCAGTGTACACATGAGCAAAACGACCAGCCCATCCAGGAAACCAATGCCTCAATTTGGTACATCCATTTTCTTCCAATTATTCTTTAGAAAATCCAGTTCACCAACAAAAACACCATTTTCCAATCTTGAGCCATCCCAAACAACAGCCCCATCTTCATCAACAAAAAAATCCTGATCATTAGAATCAAGATCAGAACCAGCCATTTTAACCTCTTGGTGGAGGAGAGAACAATCTTCCAGTTTAGCCTCATGGGGAAGGAGAGAATGATCATCCAGTTTAGCCTCATGGAGGAGGACCAAAAATTGATCTTGATAATATTCTTTCTTCAAAAATTTGTGCAGTTTAGCCTCTTTCTGGAGGCTCAAAAATTGATCTTGCTGATCTTCTTTCTTTAAAAATTTGTGCAGTTTAACCTCATTCTGGAGGCACAAAAAAAAGATCTTGACAATATCCTTTCTTAAAAAATTTGTGCAGCTTAACCTCTTTCTGGATGCCCAAAAATTGATCTTGCTGATCTTCACAAATATAATTCTTTTCTTCTTTTTTTATTATCTTCAGATTTTTTTCTGCTTTTCTTTAGTTATCTGGAAATTTTCATTTTCTTTTCTTGAGTTTTATTCAATCTTACAAAAATAACCAGGGGTTTCTTCAATGCTCACAGACGTGGCCAATTCCATGTTTTTGAAAGGTGTAGAAGAAACACTAGCAGTGCACAATTGAGAGGACTTACTTTTAGACCCCATTCTCACCAATCCACAGCTTTTCTGAATATCTTTCAATAAATATATATTACCAATCTTCCTTTTTGAACTTTTATTAAAAATAATTGAAATAATTGAGATAGAACAGATACTAGATAAAAAACATGAAAATTACTTGCAGAGAAGAGAAACATTAAAAAGAGAAAGTTTAAAATCCACTTGGTATATCTCCAAGGGAGCTGACCTACTACAACCTGGGATTTACCCATCTTGGAGAGAGGTTGTAGCACTTGGGAAATCAGCCCTCATCACTCTAAAAAAGACAGACTCTCACTAGAGCCTGAGCCACACTCCAAAAAACCAGAGGCAGCACCCACTTCCTTTCTTCTCCTACAACAATCCATGCACTGAAACATTGAAGACAAGCCAGGCCTGGTCTACCAAAGATCATCTCCAGGAGATGACAGCGTCATGCGTAGTCTTCTTTCATCTTCACCAGTCAACTCCAAACTGATTCCAATATCCTACTGATAACCAATTCTTGTCTGGAAATCCATCAAGAATGGTCCAACCAAAACAGCTATTACATTACCTCTGGCAATGGAAAAATGAACCTTCCCTGAGGCTCCACCAACATCCAGCTTCACAAATTCAGCTGTTCCAATCAACTCAGTGACTTGGCCACCAATCCCTCTTAAATTTCCACCAATTCCTGTCTTGATGGGAAGGCCCAGATGAGTAGCCTCAAAAAAAGAAATCAGGTTAATCTGAGAACCTGAATCAACCAATGCCCTAGCCTCCCTGCCATTCAGAGTGACATTGACATAACCCAGAGGTGCAGAAAAATGAGTCTCCAACCACTCACCAAACTTCTCAGAAGAATCACAAATGTTTTCTATCTCCCCAGAAGAAAAACTTCTCCTGGTCAACAACTTTTTCTGTCTATCTGCCAACCCAGGACTGATAGCATACAATTCCCCATAAGAAAGGGAAACCTTACCCTGATTCATCCTTTTCAGAAAACAGTCCATAACATTAGATTGTCCAGAAACTACTGGCCTCATAAAGTGAACCCTTGGCTTCACTACCTTGGTCCTAAAAGATTCTTGAGGACCAGAACCATCAACAGATTTACCATCAACAGGAATCAAACCAGAACCCTAACCAGAATCTTTAACTCTAGTAGGCTTTTTCAATGAAGCCAAAGGGACATCCTCCTCAGAGTCAGAATCAACATCCATAGGTATTGGATCACCATTCATGTCTAATGCTCCAAAACTAGGGGGGCCTGTATCAGCAATCCCCTTCTTCATCTTGTACAACTCCTCTTTGATGTACTTCCTCCTAGCTGCACTCAGCTTATGATCCAACTTTGAAGCCTTAGGCTTTGTTTGCGCCTGAGAACTGCTCTTAGGCCTTCCCACCTTTTCAGCCTCTACATCATAGACACCAGCCAAGCATTCACCACTTGAATGTCCACCACAAGAATACAACTTCAATCCACCAAAGGAAGTAGAAAAAGAGACCTTGTTAACCTCCTTCCCGTTTCCCTTGACATCATCATCTGCTTTAACAGAAGACTTTCCCTGATCAGGAATCTCCTCAAACCTTTTCCTCCTTTGATTGAGACCACTCCTTCTCCTGACCAAATCAACAGGTGCCTGCCCCTCACTGGGATTCAAAAATAAACCATCAGGGAAATTTAACACCCTGCCGTCAAACTACACCTTTACCTCTGACACATCTATTTTCAGAGCCCAACAATCATTGGACATGTGCCCCTTCTGGATGAAGTAAGAGCAGACCCAAGGATCACTCCAACCAGCCCTCTTATCAAAATCTCTGGGCTGAGAAGGAGCCTTCTTAGCCTTCTTAGCCTCCTGAACAAAAATATGTAGCTGTTTTGTTAGATCAGCCAGCTGCTTCACCACTGGGTCCCTCTCCTGTTTTGAAAACCTTCACCATATTTTTCTCTTCCTTCTTCACTCTATTCTCCTCTTCAGCCAAAGCCTCACTGAATTTGCTGAAATATTTGGCACACCCCTCCTGATAGGTGTCCACAGCCAATAACTTCAAATGGGCCTCCACAGCCTCCTTCACCTTGTCCAAGGCAGGCAACTTCCGATCCCCATTGGAAATATTCATCATCAAGTCTTTCTTTGACAGCTCCTTCAACACATCCATCCTGACATCTCTAGCCAAGGAAGACCAAAAAACATCCTTGGCAGCATTTTTTTGTGCCAGCTCCTCCACTTCCACCAAATATTCCACTGCAGGATCAAGCTGTAGCAGAAACTTCCTGTAACTGTGCAAGTTACAAACACCACCATAAGACTACCATTTACTGACCACCATGATCAGATCCACAATAGTGAGCCTTACACCCCATCTATCCACCATCTCCCTACACAATAACTTCCAGTCCCTTTTCTTGTAGCCAGATATGGAAACAACCTCCTTCTCCACTGCCCTATCACCAATGAAGAAAATAATCTGCTTCACCATGTCCAGGTAAGAAGCACCATCCACACAAGCATCAGTTTTATACTTCTCCAGAAACCACTTCACATCTTCACCATTAAACTTGGTACCATCCCAAGTTTTAATCCTAACACACTCCCTAACCATCACAGCAGGAGGACCTTCCCCCCCACTGACAGTTACCAAGGCAATAGAGGAACCAGATGCCATTTCTCCAGACCAAAATAACCAAAAATAACCAATAAAAGACAAAAGAGATTCAAAAGGACTAGCAGGTTCTTCCCCACTTTGGATGACATAAATGTAGACAATACTATAGTTCTAGCTATAGGCCTTGACCAAGGGAGTTGGAGAAAACCCCAAGACAAAATCCCCTGTCCCTTTGGAAAAATAAAGTGAGATTTAACTGCTACAGTTAATTGGTTCCTGTTTGCTTAAGCCCCTTTTCCAACACACTTTACTGCCTGATCAGCCAAGAAAATACTCCCCAGACAGACTACCAAACCAAAGAACTGAAATGTAGACCAATGTCCACACCAGAGAAAGCAATGATACTTGATGTACGTTCCAAATCCACACCAGAGACAGCAATAATACTTGATATAGCTTGCAAGACTACACCAGAGAAACCAGTTGCCAAGCTAAGTTAAATGAAGAACTCACCTTGCAACAAAAACAGCCAATTGTGGCCAGAAAACAGTGAAAAATGAGTGAGGAACAAGGATATCACCTTTAGATGGTTGTATGATAATTAAAGTTGCCCCAAACTGTCTTATTCACTATTAACACAGACCACTATCTAAAAGCCCATGCACACCAACAAATTTGGTGTTCTTGAGCACCAAATTGCATAAAACCCCTGTAGAAATGCTTCCCAGCCTTCTAGCACCAAGGCAGGCAGTCTGCCAGATGTTTGAAGGCCTGCCTGAGGCGGCAGGACCACCCTGAAGCCAGAAAACTACTAAAAACCTCCAAAAATACCCAAAATACTTAGAAAAATATACTATGACTACTAAAACCTTTAAAACACATAATTAGGCTATAACAACATTGGGACATAAAATGTAGAGAAAAATTAGCTCATTCTAATGGTACTAAGCACTTAACCCTAAGACTTAAGTTTAGCCCATAAAACGTGAAAAACAAAATTAAACAGCTATCTTTTTAAATGAAAAATGAGAAATAATCCCTTAAATACTTAACATCTGAAAAATTTCAACAAGACATAAAATATAGAAAAAAACTGGAACTATCTAAGGGTAGTATCCACATCCCCACAGTCCCAATATTTGCCAAATAATTAGAGAAAAACACCCAATTATTAAATCATGCCATTTTAGACATATCAAAACAATGCCAAACAGACCAAAAAAGGGCTCCGCCAATGTTGGAAGACCACAGCATAAAATTTATAAGACAAAAAGAAATTAAGACTTCTTGAAATAGAATGAATATTTTCTAGATATTAAAAAGTAGTCTAATATAGGCTGATATTATGAGGGTGTAAAAAGTATAATTAAGATAATATTGTATTTTTTACTGTCATTTTATATGAAAGGATGAGGTACGAGCTCTCTAGTGTTAGATGTCTTCCTTCTGTGTGTATAGAACTAAAGCTAAATTTATAAAATTCATAATAAAAAAATTTTTTACTGGTGTAGACAATCATTTAGTACTAGCTATAGGCCTTGACCAAAGGAGTTGGAGTAAAACTGGAGAGAAAAACTCCTGTCCCTTTGAGAAATACCAGGTGAGATTTATTTGCTACAGAAAATTAGAGACTGTTACAATACCCCTTCCAACACACTTCTTGACTGCTTTACAAGTCAAGACAGTAGCCAATAGCAGACAACTGAGAACCAAAAAACCAGAGAACCAGAAATGCAGAGAAAAGCACACCAGAAACCAAAGACACAGTGCACTTTTTGCTCATACAAAGAAAATTACTTGATGTAGGTTGCAAAGCTACAACAGAGAAATTAGTTACCAAAGATGAATTGAATAAGATCTAACCTTGCAACAAACACAGTCGATTGTGGCCAAAAAAAGCAATGAAAACTGAGTGAGAAACTATGATATAATTACCAGATGGTTGTATGATAATTAAAGTTTCCCCAAACTGTCTTATTCAGTATGTACACACAGACCACCCATCTAAAAATCCATGCACAAAAACAAATTTGGCGCTTTTGACAGCCAAATTGAATAAAAACCTTTTAGAAAAACTCCCTAGCCTTCTATAACTGAGGCAGGCAGACCTCCCTGAAGCCAGAAAACCAACAAAAACATCTAATAAATCCCAAAATACTAAGAAAAATCCACCACAACTACTAAAACCCTTAAAACACAAAATTAAGCTATGAAAACATTGTGACTTGAAATATAGAGCAAAATTAGCTCTACTTAATGGTACTAAGTACTTAACCCTAAATATTAAGGTTATCTTGTAAAAAAGAAAAAACAAAATTAAACAGATATCTTTTAGAAATGAAAATGAGGAAATGACCCCTTAAAACTTGGAATATAAAAAATATCAACATTACACAAAATATAGATAAAAACCTGGGCTATTCAATGGTAGTACCTACATACCCATAGTTCCAATATTCACTGAATAAAATCAAAGCAACACCTAACCCTTCAACCAATGTCAATTAAGACATACACAAAGAGCACCAACTAGACCAACAAATGTCTCTGACAATGTTGGAAGGGCACATCCTCCCTCTAATTGAGAATGTACGAATTCTCCTTTATCAGATCCACCATGTTCATCTTTATTTCAAAATATTCTCTTGACATGAGCCATTGCCAATATTGCATTGACAACAATCTAATCTATGCCATCACACCACCCGCTCATTCATACAGAACCTCCTGTTATGTCTGCCAATCCATAAAGAAGAATTTCTACAGACCTGGTCCATTATCATCTTCAACATATTCCCCTCCACCTCAACCTGGTCTATCTTCTAACAGCACCAAAAGATCCAGGACATCCATCCTGATACCCAGATTAGTCAACAAACTACATCCTTCAAAAAAGAGTTGCAAAACCTCTGCAGCAATCAATACCACCATTCTTGGTCCATCTGATGCTAAAAAACTTTTATTCCTTCAATCTACTTTTAACTGATGACTTCCCATTTCCTTCATCTTCTGACAGTGATGATGACAATGTAGGATCTATTGAACCACCAACACCTAACCACTTGCCCACTATTAAGGCCAATATCCAACAACACTCCTCTGAACAAAAACGCCTTCTACTAAGCTACTTGCAATCTACTCCTTCTAGAAATCTAAAGGACCTTGAGAAAAAGAAACACCTCATCCACCAGTTCAAGGCTAATTCTGAACACTTTGTTCATCTCTTGATTCTCTTCTGCCACTTGACTCTTGATTGAGCTTTTGACTTAAAAATTAAAATTCTTGAGCACTCTCCAGACTTCCTAAATGTTTCCAATCATAAAAAATTCCTCAGTTTACAGTCTTGGAGGACTTATTCTCAGTTTTAAGTCTGGGGGACTAACAGCCCTCATTTTATAGTCTTGGGGGACTCAAAACCCTCAGTTTATAGTCTTGGGTGACTCAAAAACTAAATCATAAAGACAGAAACAGAGATCAAACTATTAAAGACCAAAATGATAAACTTACATTCTGAGTTAACCTTTCTACAGAGCAGCCAGCTCATCTGTTACCCCCACACTTGCCTTAACTAAATTCAGAGACCCCCCTTTGGTTGCCCTCTTCCAGAATTACACCAACACCAAATTATCAGTTTATAATCCTGAAGGACTCAACCATCAAACCATCCTCAGTTTATAGTCTTGGGAGACTATACCATTCTTCAATTTAAAGTCTAAATGAACTTCCACAGTGTTCAGTTTAAAGTCTTGACAGAATTCCAACACTTTGCATAAAAATCCAGAACCAATTCCATGCACAATTCCCTGCAGCCAACCTACTGAACTTCCACTTTCTCTTCATCATCTACCCATCACTGATAAAAATTTTCTTCTTATCTCTTTTCTCTTCATTTTTGTCTCATCACAGATCATGGCTGGATCTCCTGATTTTGAGCCAGATCTTCTTTGCTTCACTGCTCCAAAGGACTATTCTTGAAAGCAGTGTATCAACATGTGCACACTTTACAATTTCACTCTTTCCACCCCTGAGGCCAAAGTATACAACAGGGTGTGTGATTCTTGCAACTCCAAAAGAAAAAATGTGACAGATACCCCAATTACCCTATACCATCAACTTCACCTTCACATAAATACATCTTCAGATCCCCTACTAGATTCCCAGAGCTTGGTCCTGCTTCTTCCCCTTTGTCTTCAGCTCCATCCAGAAGATTCCAGAAATTGATTCCCATAACACTCTCCAAAAGACCTACTTTATCTTCTCAGGAAAAAGCCTTTATCTCAGTGTATTCCAGCTCAAACAGATTCGAAATCAGCACCCAGGCTTCTAGAACGCATGCTGGAGGCCTGCCTGCCTCTCTAGTAAGCAAAAATCAGGCTCAAAACCTTCAGATTCAGCTATAAAACAGCTGAATTCCGCAAACAAACACCAATAACCCCACACAACAACCTATTAGTGCTCCCAGAGCAATGAGCTCAAAATTTTCTACATCCAAAAATTCCAAAAATCCCAAAACTTCTAGAAGTCCTTCCAGTGGACGCCATGAAGACAACAGAGCACCAAACTCTGTTCCCAGAAAAAATTCTCCCTCTCAACCAAAAAGAAGCAACTAAACCTCTCCTCTGCCAACCAAATATTCATCTGACAGTTCAATTTCTTCCAGAACTTCATCCAGAAGATCCCAATCAGCTTCTAGGTCACCTTCTCCCTCTCCATCATACAACAACCCTGGTACTCCACCACCAGTACCAAACCAAACTGAAAAAAGAAACAATATCAGCAACAACAAAAGCCCTGCTTCTCTTCTAGGTCCCAGGAATGTCCTCATCCTATTTCATATTCTTAACACCATTTATAGGATGACCAAGAAAATCCATACCTCCACTTGGTAGATCCTCCTAAAACCTCCTTTCAAAACCCTTCAACAGTCCAAATTCTTGATGCTTACAAACTTTATAAGCTTCCAATCTTTAAGTGTCAAATTAATTAATCCAATTTCTTCAACAGAAACAATTACTGATCCAATTCTTCTGTTTAGTTGAGCCCCTGCCTCCTGAAGCTAGTATTGGGATTGGTCAACCTCTAGAAACCACATTAACACTGGATCATGCCAATATGAAGCAGCACCTAAGTATGATGTGTTCAAAAATGCTTAAAGCCTTTGCACTTCATGGTCCATTGAATGACTTTGAGAAAAACCTGAGGAAAAAACTTCTTGAAGACCACTGGAAGATGTCTAGAATAATTAAGCACACCTTCCAACATTTCATCCCAGCCTCTTTAACTTCCACCCAAAAATTACCTTCAAATCCAGTTCCTGACTATTACAATCCCTATACTTTCTCCAGCAGACTACACCACAAGGAAAACAGTGCCTCCTGCAATCCCAACAAGAAGCAAATACACCAACATAATCCAAACCAACCTTCAGAAGCTTCTTCTTCCAGACATTAATTATAGAAAAAAAGATAATATTAAAAATTAATAAATAAAGAAAACAATAATAATTAGAAAATATAAAAAAAAAATCTATTTTATTTTTATTTTATTTTATTTTTATTTTTTATTATTTTTATTTTTTATTTTAAAACTATCATAGATTACCACTTAAAGCTACTAACATATTAAATTTTTTTGAAAAGAATTAAACAAAATTACGCCAAAAAATATGAGAGCTGAGAAAATAAAATTAAATGAATAATAATAAGATGAAATAAATAATAATTACAAATGGTAACCCCCAGCCATTTGATGAGCTGATCCCCTGATACATTACCCACATTCAAGCGCACCTTGATGTGGATACACCTTTAAATAAATTTTAAAGATTTGAGATAAAAAAATAGAAATTAAAGTAAATAATAGAAATGAAATAATTATAAAATGTAATAAAAATGAGATAAAGATAAAAAAAATAGCCCTGCCCAGCCACTTGATAAGCCTTTCCCCACCAATGCTTTCCCACATCCAGGTGACCCTGATGTGGTGACACCATATAATTTTTATTTTGTGATTTTTTTCTCCACCTCTTTATATCCTAATAACCCCCATATGAAAATTAAAAGAAAAAAAGAGAAAAAAGAAAATAATCTAAGACTACTATCTAGCACAACCATAGCCACAAAATTAATGAAAGAAAGAGAAAAATCGCAGCTCCATAGAAGGTTCAGTCCAAGGAAATGATCACTTGATGGGCTCCCTCCAATAAGTAAAAATGATAGGAGAACACCAATGATCTACTACCAATCCAAAAAAAACAAAGAAAACAAAGCCAGGTTCAAGCCAGTTTAAAGTCATAGTGGACTTGAAACCTGAATAATAAAAACAAGAACTAGGATTTAACTAGGAAGAAAAAATACTTGAAACAGACATTATGGGGTAAATGTTCTACAGAGCATCCAGCTCATCAGTTACCCCCACAATTTCAAAAATAAAATATAGAAGCCCCTTCTGGGTAGCTTCTAACAAAAAACACAACATCCGGCACAATAAACCAAAACTGTCAGTAAGGTCTAGTATATAAGTATGATATAATAGTGTTTATTTATGGTCCTACTACTTATTGATAAATGATTTAGTGATTAAACCTCAGGGGAAGACTAATAAAATAGTTATACTCAAATAAAACTCACAATACTTGGATTTAAATGTGTGCTAGTGGTGGAAAATAGATGAATAAAATATAGTTATAGCTTATATAAAGATAATATCAATTTATAATGGCTTTATAATATATTTCTAAATGTTAATAATTGTATAGTAGTGTTTGTTTGAGTTGTAGTAATTGAATGATGATAAATAACCGTCAAAATCCCTTCTTACTTATACCCAAATCCACTGGAGTGCACAGACCTTCAATCCAGATGATGTCACTGCTATCCCCGGCAATTACAGCACTGTGAGGGCCCATCACCTCCCCATGGCGTCCACTTCAAGAAGTTTCAACACCCAGACCTCCAGTAAGGACCCTCCATCACTATTAATAATAACACTGATCCATACCATAAATAGAAAATCCAGATAAAAGTGGATACCATAAAGAAACAGGTAAAATAGACAATCAAAAAGAGATTTAATGAAACCAAAAGCATATAAAAGAAACAAATAAAATGTCCAAGCCCCCAATAACATCCCCAAGCATCCATATTAACCCAGAAATATCCTTCCAACCCATAAATCCGTGAATAACCATCCAAGGAAGTAATTTTAGTTGTCCAAACTGGGTGTATGCGCCTGATATAGGTGTCTATGCTTCTTTAGGCGTTGTGAGTCCACTGATTTTGTCCATATGACCTGAAATAAGCAGAAAAACAAAGGTTATAGGCTATTAAGGGGCTAAAATCCACTTATATACCTAAATATACATAATATACTGCATATTTCACTGAATATGAGATTTATGTATACATATAAGCTTATGTATGTCAATAATTACCTCATATCACTTAAGATAAGTATATTATGACTCCATTAACACCTTAATAAGTATAAATAGGCCATGGATAAGCTATTTAAACTATTATAAGTTATATAATAAAATAATAATTATGTATATATATAATAAAATAATATATATTATTATTTTAACCTTATTTTTAAGATATAAGCTTAATTTACTTAAGGTTATCTTATTTTAAGCATAAGAAATACTCAGTCCTAAGTATAATTAGGCTGACACTCCCTCACCCCAAAAAAACAATAAGAAAAATGTTAAGACATTTTAATTAAAACTAAGGAGTGAAATAATAAAAATAATAATAATAATAATAATTTTTATAATACATATACTGAATAAAAATTATTATTTAGATTTAAATTTTTTCAAGAGATTTTTAATATCAGAGATTTCATTTTCTGGAATCCACTGGTCATATTCACTTGATTTATTTTTAATCTTAATAGATACTCAACTCCCTTTTCTTTAGTAAGGTGTCTCTTTTTAAGTATCTTTTCAATTTCTGACTTTTCAACTATTTCTTCAGTTTTCTGTTTATGCCTTCCTGATCTTCTTGGAAATAGAGCAGTATCATTAGAATGGTATGGTTTTATAAGAGAAATAGGAAATACTGGATGTTCTTTATCATATGGTGCATATAAAATAACCTCAACAGCATTATTACCAACCATCTTTTTAACTACAAATGGTCCAATTAATGGATCCTTCAATTTAACATTACCATTTAAATTGAAATGTAGTGTTGAAATAAAGACTTCATCACTCTCTTTGAACATTTGTTCTTTATGGGCTTTATCCCATCTTTTCTTTTCATACTCAAATGCCTTATTTATACATTCTTGAGTATGTTTTCTGCATAATTCCTGCATCTGAAGAAAAGATTTAGCACCTGGATGGATATCCAATCTAGGTAACTTATTAAGAGTTTTAGCAGGGGTATTAGGTACATAACCCAACCATAACTCAAATGGCTTTTTGCCAGTGACAGAATGTACTGTACTATTGTATGCAAATTCTAAACCTGGGATAAGGGTTACCCAATCATGTGTGAATTTGTCATTGTCTTTAAAATTAAGACCAAAAGCACAGTATCTTCTTATCATATCTTCTAAGGTTTGTATCATTCTTTCTGCTAGCCCATCAGTTTGTGGATGGTGTGCTGTAGAAAGTTTTAATTGACACCCTGAAACATCCATAAGTGATGTCCAGAACTCAGAAGTAAATTTTGGATCTCTGTCAGAAACTATTGCTTTGGGGAAACCTGCTATATTTAACATTTGTGTCCACCATAAAAAAGCTAAGTCTTTTGCAGAAACCTCCTTGTGGGTAGGAATAAATTTACACATCTTTGTAAATCTATCTACAATTACCCAGCAGGAGTTATAACTCTTATTCCCTGCTATTGGCAAACCTGTTACAAATTCCATGTTAATGATTTCCCATGGAGCTTTTGGTTGCTCAATTTGTTGTAATAAACCAGCTCTTTTTCCTGTTAATCTTTTAGATTTTTGACAAGAATCACAAGTTTCAACATATTTCTGAACATCCTCAGACATTTTAATCCACCAAGCTGTGTTTTTTACTCTGGTTAATGTTTTATGGTAGTCAAAATGACCTGCTAATATATCATCATGACATATACTTAACATTAACTCCTTCATTGAAGGGGGAATCACAATTACATTACTTAATTTTTTCCTGTAATATATAAAACCATCCTCAATGGAAAATTTTCCTTTTTCTAATGCCTCTTTATACTTATTTGGTAATGTTTTTATTAAAACATTCATTGAAGCATTAGATGTATCATTTAATATTGTAGTGAGTTTACTCAAGTCAGGATCTGAATTATAATTATCAAGAATTGATTGCATAAATTCATCCTCAAGATCTACAATATAAATGCAATAAATGTTAATAATCTCTGACTCAGGAACATAAGCAGGATTATCATCATTATTAGGCAGAGGTACTCTAGATAACAGATCTACATTAGAGTGCAAGGTTCCTGCTCTATGTGTAATAGTCATCCGTCCTCTGTATTCTTGTACAGCTAATTGCCATCTAAACATGTGTCTATTAGGAGTTTTCATGTTTAAGAGTGACTTAACTGCACTACAGTCAGTTATTAACTCAAATTTTTGGACTTCAAGGTAATAATGTAGCTTCTCAAGAGCCCATACTACTGCCAAACATTCAAGTTGAGTAGCACCATATTTCAATTCACTACTTCTCAGAGTACGTGAAATATAGCAGATTACTACTTCTGACATTTTTCCTTCAATAAGTTGTATTTGATGCAAAGCAGCATCCAGTCCAATAAAACTTGCATCTGTATATAATACAAAAGGTAATTGGAAATCTGGTAATCCCAAGATAGGAGCTGTCATTAAACATTCTTTCAACTTATCAAAAGCTTGTTGTCTTTCATTATTCCAAATGAAAGCTTCTGATTTCTTTATCAGTGTGATCAGTGGTGCAGCAATTGATTGGTAGTTTTTTATATATTGTCTATAATAACCACACATTCCAAGAAAAGATTGTACATCCTTTACATTTTGAGGAATGCCAATATTCTTTATTGCAGCCACTTTATTTTGGTCTACACATATTTGTAAGCCAGATACAATATGACCAAGCACTTTTAAAGATTCAAACCCAAATTTACATTTTTTCAATGCAAGGGTCATTTTTATTTCATCCATTTTTTGAAATACTTTCCTTAAATGGATTAAGTGTTCATCATAAGTTTTTGAGAACACTATGATGTCATCAATGTATACCATTAACCATCCCTCAATCATTTCATTATGGAATGTTATATCCATTAACTTCTGAAATACTGATGGAGCATTTTTTGGTCCAAATGGAATTCTTACATACTTATAAATTCCCATGTGTGTTGTTATCAACAAAAAGTTCTGTAAATTCTTTTCAACAGGAATTTGATGGTACCCTTTATTTCCATCTAGTCAACTTATATATTTAGCACTTTTAAGGGTAGCATGTATAGAGGCAATCCTTGGAAAGGGATAAATATCATCTACTGTAAATGTATTTAATGCTCTATAATCACGGCACAGTCTTGCTTTATCTTGATCATAAGAAGTTAGCACTGGTGATATTACACAATATTTTGGTGTAGTTTCAACCTTCTCAAGAATTTTCATTTTTAATAACATCTTAATATTATCCTCTATGTCTTTCCTCTTCATTGGTGAAGCAGGGTGTGGTTTCTTTTTAAGACTAGCAGGAATATTATCCATATCACAGGTTAAACTAATCTTCTTTTCATCATCTTTTACAAGGCCAAGTTCATTTGTACCATGTGCAAAATCCATTGGAAATGCTTTAATTAATTCCAAAATATTATCTTTCTCAGCTTTACTTATCTGAGTGCCAAATGATGCTTTTGAAATTTCTGTTTCCAGAAGTTCCATCTCATTGGATTCTCTTCCTTTACACGGGGAATTTTTGACTGACTCAATGTGTAAGACTGTGTTAAAAGAATTTATTTTAAATTCCCTTTTACCATTCATGCCAATTGTAAAATTGTTATTAGCAGGGTCTATTTTCACACCAAATATAGTCATAATATCATTTCCATTGATAAAACAGTTACTACAGTTAGTATTATCCATTACCACAAAGTCACAAGTTACCCTTACATAACCATGTTGGTGTTTAAAGAAAACAGCAGCTTTGTATTTACCAATGGGGTGTAGCACTGATCCAAAACCTCTCCAATTTTTACTTTGAAGTGGCTCAAGCTTAGACTTATATTCACTATCAATTTTGTGTAATGTATTAGTGGAAAAAACAGAACCAGCAGCTCTTGTGTCCAGTACTATATTAACATTTTCACCAGAAATGATAGCTGGAACCGTGATAGGTGTCATTCTAAAGTTATCAGCTTGTATATCCTTAATGATTTCAGCATCCTCAAAATTCATTAAAGATTCATTTGAGTCCATATTTAATATTGGATTTTCAAAGATGGACAAATCATCTTCCAAGATACAGACTTTATTTTCATCACTATATGAGATATTGCTGTCATAATCACTTGATTCTTTACTTTTTTTTAGTTTCAGTTTCAGATTCACGTTGATTTTCAACAATATTTATGTTTTTCTCACATTTGTGACCTTTTACCCAAGGTTTGTTAAACTTATAACAAGTATTTGTTTCATACTTTTTAGGTAATACAGGTGCAGTAGGTTTTTTCTGCTTCTCCTGAAATGTTTTTGAATTCTGAGTTTTTACAGGTTCAACATTTTGTTTATAAGTGGAATACCTTGATTCATATATATGGTTTAATAATATTTCATTGCAAATATTAATAAAGTCAGAATATTCAGTAACATTTAATTTTCTAGCTACAACAATGTCTCTGACAGATATAGGTAATTTATATATTATCTTATCTTACCATAAGTTAAAATCCATACAAGGCTCAATGGCTTTTAATATTTTGTTTAAATTCATTAAAAATACCATAGGTTTGTCACCATTCAACGGATTATACCTAGTCTTCTCATAAAGTTTCTGCTGAGTAAGCCTGAATTTAGAACCTCCAAATTGTTTTTCAATAAGTTGTTTCCATTCAGCCCAAGAGTAATCTTTACCCTCACTCAAGACAGCTTCAAACCATAATAAAGCAACATCCTTAAATAAAGAAATTAATTTTGATGTTATTTCTTCATCTGATAACTTATATGAGAATTTCAAGTTGTCAATTCTTTGAATAAAATGTTGCCAATCAGAGCTGGCTTCCCCATCATAAGTTGGGTACTGATCTATCTTAGGCCAGTTTTTCTGATTGGATTTTATCTCACTAATTTTATGTAAATTAAACAACTCATTCACTTTTGATAAATGGTCTTGTATTTCCTCCTGCACGGATTTGTGACTTAAATTTTCAGATTTGACACTACCACCAGATGGTTTTAATTGTGGTGGTATAGGGAAGGAATGAGATTCACTTTTGCCAATGAAAGGAGTATTATTATATTGATTATACTTATGATTATCCTGGTTCATTAGTAGATTGGCAGTTTCAATCTCAACTTTAGTTAATCTTTGTAGCAACTCAGAGACACTTTGATTTGTCTGGGAAAAAGATAACTTTGTTCTTGATTCAGTTTTTAATAAATGTGTTTCATATAATTTTTCTAACTCACAGAATTTGTTTGAAAGATCATTATATTTATTACTCAATGAATCATATTTAAGAGTTAGAGACAAATGTTCTTTCTCTAATTCTTTGTTACGTGTTGCTAATTGAGAAATGTTTAATGTCAAGGATGAAATTGTATCACTAGTGAGCTTAACTGTCTGTTCCTCACAATCAGTCATTCTATTCCACAATGCTGAAACAATTCTATGGACAGTTGGATTATTGTTAAAATATTCCATGTCTTCCTTTTTAATTCTCTCACTCTCCTGTGAACTTCTAATCTCACTAGTACGTGGTTGCAACTGAGGGTTAACTGTATTATCATTATAAATAGTACTGTTATTGTGTACAAAAAACAAGTCAGGTGTATCTACTCTAAAACCTAAATTTTTTAAATCCTCCTCTATTTTTGCACAGATTTAACATCAATAGAATTACCTATATTGTAATTATCAGTATTATGTTCAATCTGAGAGGGTAATCTACTTACCATGAGATGGTTGCCAGTCCTGATTTTTGGTGCTTTTTTCCTTTGTAAGGGTGAGCTGAGGAAGTCAGATGAAGTGGTGGATCCCTGTTGCAACTGTGGCTTGTCCACTGTTGATGAAACCAGTCCCATTTCCATTTTTCTACCAGGATTTTCTCCTGGGAGTTAGTTGACCTGCCTTGGATAGGGGGTTGCTGATTTGATTGACTGGGCTGGCCTCCCTTTAACTCTGCCAATGCCTGAATTATCTGCTGAAACCCTACCTTGCAATTGTTTTGCAACTGCTCTACCTCTTTGAGCATGAGTGATTTTGATTCCTCCAATTTCAGAACCTGTTTGGCCAGGTGGGACAGTTGATCCTGAAGAGGAGGAGATGTCTTTTTTATAGTTATCTTTTTTAAGAGGGCGTCCTTTTCCTCTATACTCATGCTTTCTGCCTGGGGGTATTGTTGACCCTCCATGGTGATGTCCTGGAAAGCTTTTGTTAGCTTTAGACCTGGTATTATAAGCAGGCTTTTCACTTACACTGTCCTGGGGAGCACTCATATTGTTAAGAATGACAATATTTTACGTCTACAAAAGAAAAAACTCTATGGAATTAGTAGACAAAAGATATTAGCAATTATATCACTAATAAAAAAGCAATGGAGCTTACCCTGAATTTATATCTTTATTTATTTAAATAAATTATAAGAAAAATTCAAAAAAATCTGTTAAAAATATAATAATAAGTTTAACTAGACCTCTATAAGGGTTAATAAGTAGCTTACCAAACTTTAACCAAATACCAATTTAATTGGGTGTTATATTGGTGTCCAAATACCAAGTGAAATTGGGTTTATATTGGATACAGTTACTACTATAAATACCTAATTTTTATGATAAAAAATTAGTACAATTATTTTAAGGGTTCCTTTCCGCAATCGCTAAGTTATGATGACCCACTAATATGCAGCAGACCCAAATATTTGGTTATTTTGAGCTGTACTAAGGTAAAAGTCACGTCCCAAGGCTCATACTAAATAATAAGTAAAATATAAGAAAAGACCCCCAATTGTCAGTATAGTCTAGTATATAAGTATGATATAATAGTGTTTATTTATGTTCCTACTACTTATTGATAAATGATTTAGTGATTAAAACTCAGGGGAAGACTAATAAAATAGTTATACTCAAATAAAACTCACAATACTTGGATTTAAATGTGTGCTAGTGGTGGAAAATAGATGAATAAAATATAGTTATAGCTTATATAAAGATAATATCAATTTATAATGGCTTTATAATATATTTCTAAATGTTAATAATTGTATAGTAGGGTTTGTTGGAGCTTTATTAATTGAATGATGATAAATAACCGTCAAAATCCCTCCTTACTTATACCCAAATCCACTGGAGTGCACAGACCTTCAATCCAGATGATGTCACTGCTATCCCCAGCAATTACAGCACTGTGAGGGCCCATCACCTCCCCATGGCGTCCACTTCAAGAAGTTTCAACACCCAGACCTCCAGTAAGGACCCTCCATCACTATTAATAATAACACTGATCCATACCATAAATAGAAAATCCAGATAAAAGTGGATACCATAAAGAAACAGGTAAAATAGACAATCAAAAAAAGATTTAATGAAACCAAAAGCATATAAAGGAAACAAATAAAATTTCCAAGCCCCCAATAACATCCCCAAGCATCCATATTAACCCAGAAATATCCTTCCAACCCATAAATCCGTGAATAACCATCCAAGGAAGTAATTTTAGTTGTCCAAACTGGGTGTATGCACCTGATATAGGTGTCTATGCTTCTGTATGCGTTGTGAGTCCACTTATTTCGTCCATATGACCTAAAATAAGCAGAAAAACAAAGGTTATTGGCTATTAAGGGGCTAAAACCCACTTATATACCTAAATATACATAATATACTGCATATTTCACTGAATATGAGATTTATGTATACATATAAGCTTATGTATGTCAATAATTACCTCATATCACTTAAGATAAGTATATTTTGACTCCATTAACAACTTAATAAGTATTAATAGGCCATGGATAAGCTATATAAACTATTACAAGTTATATAATAGAATAATAATTATATATATATATAATAAAATAATATATATTATTATTTTAACCTTTTTTTAAGATATAAGCTTAATTTACTTAAGGTTATCCTATTTTAAGCATAAGAAATACTCAGTCCTAAGGATATTTAGGCTGAAAAAAACAATAAGCATGAAGAGTCCAGCACTTGAAGGCCAAAAGAATTTATGGTTTAAAGTCAAAGCTGACTAAAACCTGTGAAGAGAAACCAATACTAGGGTTCAACCAAATTAAGAGAAGGTTTTGGAAACTTACAATATGGGGTAACTGTTCTACAGAGCAGCCATCTCATCAGTTACCCCTACACTTTCCAAGATCAAATCTAGAAGCCCAACCCACGGGTACCTTCTAACAAACAATTTTCCAACAAGCAGATGCATAGCATCACCAAAATCCAAAATTTAAAGAATGGTCCATAGTTTATCCTCATTTCAGAGTCAATCTTCTTCACTTCTAGTGCCTCTTGGGTAAAATCTCTTCACATAATCAGCAGCCACTCTCTTCTTTAAGACTGCACCATCTAACTCCTTTAAAACATAAGAACATCCAGACACCTGAGATTTGACTCTGTAAGGCCCATTCCATCTGTCAGAAAACATTTTTCCCCACTGACTCTCCACACTTCTATTATACACAAAAACCATGCAACTAGGTTTCAAGGGATTATTGAGTCTATGAGCCAACTTCTTGTCCTAGTATCTGACTGATTGATTTCTTATCTTCATCATTCTAGAGTATGCCTTTTCTTGACATTCCTCTCTACATTCCAACTGTTGCATCCTGGAACAGAAAAAAACTTCTGTTGAGCACACATCATCCCAATCAGCTCCAAGATTAGAGACAGCTTCCAAATCCACTTGTAGAACAGCTTTCTGCCAAAACATTAATTCATAAGGGAAATAGCCAGTGGTCTTTTTCACAGTGACCCTATCAGCAATTAACACCAAGGGTAAATAATGCCTCCACTTTTCAGCACTATCTCCACACATCTTCACCAAAGCATTCTTGATAACTTGATGGCCTCTTTCAAAAATCCCCATCAGCTTCAGTATAATAAGGTGTAGCCACTCTAACTTTAGAACCAATACTTTCCACAGCTTCTTTGAATTCAGCTCCAAACTCTGGCCCACCCTCAACAGTCACATAATTCATTAACCCATATCTAAACACCCATCCCTTCTTCAAAAACACTGCCACATTTTTGGAAGTCAAATTAACCAGAGGGACTGCCTCAAACCAACTAGACAAATCATCCCTGGAAACATTAAAGTATTTATAACTGTTCTCTTTGATATGGACAGAATCCAGACTAACTCTTCCAAACAAATTTTATTCACCAGTAGCACGGCCAACCTCTTAAGGTTTCAATTGACTTCTTCTTTATAATTCTTCACAAGATTGAACCCAACCCTGAACAGCCAACTTCATACCTGGCCACCAAAATCTGCTGCTACTCTTCTATAATTCTCCCCAAAGCCTCTATGACCAAGGTCTTCATGTAAAGACTTCATCACAAACTCTTGGCCCTTCTTCTGATTCACCACTACTTGTGGATTAGGGTTTCTCCTCCTTATCAACCTTCCTCCTGACACATAGAAGCTGGGACTCTTCTTCTTTATTTGTACCCAAGTATTGTCATCACAATTATCTGTTCTCTCCAAGGTTAACAGATATTCAATCATTGTAAATTAAAACCCAGACTTACCCAAGTTCTTATCTTAAAAATCCAACAACACAACATCCAAGGGTACAATTCTGTCATTGAAATCACCAGTGTGGACATGAGCCACTTGACTAGCCCAAACAGGACACCAATCCCTAAATTTTGGTACATCCTTTTCCTTCCACTGAATCTTAAGTGAATCTATTTCACTAACAAAAACATCATTTTCCAACTTTGAGATTTCCCAAACAACAGCCCCATCTTCATCCATAAATTCATCCTGATCACCAGAATCAAGATCAGATCCAGCCAATTTTACCTCTTGGGGGAGGAGAAAACAATCTTCCAGTTTAGCCTTATGGGGGAGGAGAGAAAACTTTCCAGATCTTCACAAAAATAATTCTGATATTCTTTCTTCATAATGTTCAAATTTTTTATTTTTTGATTATCTTGAGTTATCTTAAAATTTTTATTTTCTTTTATTGAGTTTTCTTCTGACCTACAAAAATAACTAGACAAAAGGTTAAAAAAAATGGATCCTAAGGAGCCAGCCACACAATTAAAAAGATCAATTAAGTAGTTTATCCTCATTTTGGAAAAATTAGAATCTTGAAATCCACAGGTTGAACTCAATAAGTTTTCCACTAGGGCTACAAAAAGCTAAGCCCCTCTTCAAATTCTGATATCCCATAACCAGACCTTCAAACAAAATCCCCATCCTTCTCCATACACTGAATTCACCATCAATTTCATTCCCAGTGTCCATCCACCCTATATCCTTTGAAAAAGAGCAATCTACCACATCAATAATTTTATCACCCTTTCTAAAAAAGCCTTCTCCAGTTGAGGGAAGAAGCTGAGATTTTACTTTCTCTAACTCCAAATCATCAATCACAAAATTACTCTGAAATTTAAAAAAATCCTCTAAAAAAGGACCCAGAACACTAAAAGAAATATCTTCCCCCAAGCAACCATCTTCTGATTTTGAGGGAACCAGCTTGGAATTATATTCCTCCAACAAACATACATCCAGAACATTATTATTCTGAAGATCCAAACTTTTTGTAGAGAGATTTTCACCACTTCTTCCATCCTCTGAACTTGAAAGAAGAAACTGAGAATCTTTTTCATGAGGCTTCAAATTATTAAGTTCAGAATTACCCTGAGAATCCAAAAGATCCTCCAGAATAGAGTCCATAACATCAAAATTAACATCCATCTCCAAGCATTCATCTTCCGAACTTAAAGGAGCACCCAGAAAATAATCTTCTTCTAAGAGAAATAGATCTAACACAGACTCTTTCTGGCCATCAAAAGATCTCAAAGAAACATCTTCATTGAAAAATCTATTATCTAAACACAAAGCAACCATATCATTGTGAACATCCAATTTTTCCTTCCCACAAAGCTCATCCACCTTTGAAAAGATACACTGATCATCCAGTGTGTACATATCCAAAACATTAAGTGAAGCACATTCTTGAGATTCATTGACATCATCTGTTAAAGAAATAGAAATTTCTGAAACATCACAAACATCATCATCTCCCAAAGTGGGTGATTCCAAAATTTCCACTCTGGCTGAATTTTCTGCCGCTTCTTCCTGAACCTTTCCATGCATTAAATTTTCATTTTAAGGTTCCACCTCTTTAGAAACAAGGTTTTCAAGATGCCCCAGAATAGACTTCTTCAAAACACCTATATCAGGAATCCTACTTTCTCCATTTAGAAGTGTCTTTATCAGCCCAGCCTTTAACAGAAATCCCTGAACCTCTTTTTTGACCTCCAGGCCCATGGAACTCCAAATAAATTCTTGGCCTCCATTTTATGAGAGGCCATACCATTTTAATCCAGATAATCCATAACCTCTTCAAATCCCTCCATAAATTTACCATACTGAACCAGAGAAGTTACACAACCATCCATTTCCCATTCCCTAGCAAAGCCATAAAGATTATCCATTGAAAACACAGTGGGCCACCTCCTGATCATTTCCATCTTTAACTTTCCCCAATCCTGAATCCTATATCCCACCATCCTAATAGCTTCTCTCACCACTTCTCTATCATCAATGAAGAAGATCACCTGCTTCACCGCATGTAAATTAGAAGCCCCATCCACATCAGAAGCAGCTTCAAAGATCTCCAAAAATAATCTTGCCTCCTCTCCAAAGTAAATTAGCCCTTTCCATGACTTGATCCTGACCATCCTAGCTATTTCTAATTACACATCCCCAACTTTCCACCACAGATAGCCAAAGTCCCCCCAACAGCCTTCACAGACCTAGGAGGGATCAAATCCAACTAGAGAGGAGACCCCCTAGACTAACCACAGAGAGATACAGCACCAAAAATCCAAAATCCACAAAGATTCCACAAAAGAAGAGAGTCCAACAGTTACAGAGATTCAAAAAGCTAGCTAATCCTTACACCATTTTTGTCGCCAGAAATGCAGACAAACCTATACTACTAGTTTTAGGCTTTGATTAAGGGAGTTGAAGTAAAACTGGAGAGAAAAACCCCTGTCCCTTTGAGAAATACCAGGTGAGATTTATTTGCTACAGCAAATTAGAGACTGTTACAATACCCCTTCCAACACACTTCTTGACTGCTTAACAAGTTAAGACAGTAGCCAATAGCAGACCACTGAGAACCAAAAAGCTAATAAAGCAGAAATGCAGATAAATCCACACAAAAAACCAAAGACACAGTGCACCTATTGTACAAACACAGTAAAAATACTTGATGTAGGTTGGAAAGCTACAACAGAGAAATAAGTTGCCAAAGTTGAGTTAAATGAAGAACTAACCTTGCAACAAACACAGTCAATTGTGGCAAATAAAAAGGGAAAACTGTATGGAAAACAATGATATAATTACCAGATGGTTATATGGTAATTAATGTTGCCCCAAACTGTTTTATTCAGTATGTACACACAGACCACCCTCTAAAAAATCCAAGCACAGCAACAAATTTGGCACTTTTGGCAGCCAAATTAAATAAAAACCCTCTAGAGACTCTCCCCAGACTTCTATAACCAAGGCAGGAGGACCTCCCTGAAGCCAGAAAACCACCAAAAACATCTAATAAAGCCCTAAATACTTAGAAAAATCCACCACAACTACTAAAACCCTTAAAACACAAAATTAAGCTATGACAACATTCAGACATAAAATATAGATCCAAATTAGCTCTACTTAATGGTACTAAGTACTTAACCCTAAGAATTAAGGTTAGCCCTTAAAAAACAAAAAACAAAATTAAACATCTATCTTTTTGAAATGAAAAATAAGGAAATGACCCCTTAAAACTTGGAAAATGAGAGATATCAACATGACATCAAATATAGAGAAAACCCAGGGCTAAAAAATGGTAGTACCCACATACCCATAGTCTTAATTTTCACTGAATAAAGCCAAAACAAAACCTAATCCTTTGACCAATGTCAATTAAGACATACACAAACAGCGCCAAATAGACCAAAAAAGGCCTCTGCCAATGTTGGAAGACCACACTGGTATACAAAATAATTACAGTTTTCAATAAATAAATATTTTAGTTTAATTAGATCAATTGAATTATTGAGTTAATTTTGTCTAACTTACATCATATTCAATTTAATTTTTTTTTGATAATCATCACACATTATGGGGGGCAGACTTTCTAGCTAGTCCACAATCTGGGACCCAGATTCACCACAGATTGAACACACATTGAGCTATAGACAAAGGAAGCATACAATCAGGGATGAACACCTCTCTGAATAACAGTTTTTTGTGGTTGTTTAAGTAGAGTTCGGTATGATTTCAGTATGATTTCAATCTGAGTTCCATTGTGGTTCCATCTGAGTTCAGGTTGGGGACTTACTAGCAAGTCCACCCCCTATATTGGGTATTGAATGTGTCAGAGGGTGAATTTCAAAGGTAAGAATTGAACACATTATGCAATAGCTATTAAACTAAGCCTTTGTAACTAAGGATATATGTTTGGCTGATGTGATGAAATGGAGCAGCAGACAATATAAGATGTGTTTTTGAAATTTAATCAATAGGGGTTATCAAAGTTAAAAATTTGTAATTATTTACAAGGTATTTCAAAAAAAAATAAAGCCACAAACTTGACATTAATTCTTTGTAGAAATTTTTTTTCCAGGAACAATATGGAATATTTTATATAAATTATCATGATTGATTTGGTGGAAAAATTAGGTATTTTGAAATGGAATCTTTCTAACTTTGATACCCCCTAACAATTTGGTACTTCAACAACACAAGCTTAAGAATAAATAAGATATTATCAATAGGGGGTATTAAAGTTAGGAATCATACATTTCAAATTACCTCTTTTTTACCCCAAATCAACCATGGTTATTTTTAAATGTGCCATATTTTGCCCCAAAAACACTTTTTTACTGAGAATGAATGTCAAATTTTTGGCTTTCTTTTTGTGTTGTGAAATACAATATAAATAATTACAAACACCACACAATATGGGGGGATGACTTGCTAGCAAGTCTTCAACCTTGGACCCAAACTCACCAAAGATTGAACACACATTGAGCTATTGATAAAGGAACCATACAATCAGGGATGAACACCACTCAGCAGAACAGTTTTAGGTGGGTGTTCAAGTAGAGTTCAGTATGGGTTCAGTATGAGTTCCATCTGAGTTCAGGTTGAGGACTTGCTAGCAAGTCCACCCCCTATATTGCATAGTGAAATATCTAACTTTGATACCCCCTAATATATATTTTATTTAAATAGATACCTAATTACTTAATGATGAGGAGAATTTAAAATATCATAAGAGAAGATGACTTAAAATGCAACAAAAAATATTTTATAGGGAAAGGGGAATACTACAGAAAATTTCTTCTTGAAAAACTCAAAAAGAATCAATGTGTAACAAAGAAATAAAATATACAAGAAAAAATCAAGAAAAAAATATGATGGATTAATAAAAAAAATTAGGGTTGAGACAGCCAATAACTTGCTGCATGGTTTTAACACTCAGGACTCCAGAAAGATCTGGGCAACCTAAATCCTTCTGAAAGAGGTTTTACTACTAATACCTAAATACATAGCACTTAATACCTAGTAGAATATTTCCAGAAAAGCTAAATTCTTCTCATATTTTCATTACTTCTCATCAGATCTAATAAGCACATCAAACTTTTGGAATTCATTTGAAACCTATAGGATAAAGTTTTAAAGGATTTAGTAGACCCATAACCCTTATATCGCAATTGGTCATGGGAAGGCTGACTTATATACTTCAATATGCCAAACTCTCTACCAACTTTTTCAGTTATCAATGTTTGAATTGATTTTATCAACATTATGTAAAAGCTCAAAAAATCTTGAAAATAGGCATCTGTAATAATATGAAATTGTCAGTGAATATCTCTAGAAAAGAACATTGTAGCTCATACCACTATTGCTGTACATATCTGAAACAAATTTTTTCTCCATGATGTTGGGTAAAAAATTCAAGACGTGAAATTTCAACAAGCTGTGCAGAGTGAGTGTGTAGGCTTTCCACTGAACAAGTAAGATATTGAGTATTTTTTTTTCTTCATAAGACCCCTTTTTACTATTGATTGTAATGAGATGCTTAAGGCTTTGGGAAAATCTATCTAGAGCATGTTGAAGCTTATATTCCAGCTTTCCTGACACATTTTTGTGTGAATAGCATATCATTAAATCAAAAACATCTAGGTTGATAAGAAAATGAGACATTCAAATCAGCAAAACTATTTTTTTCAATAAAACTTAAAACGTTGAATATTACAAACAAGATGAAAATCTTTTGAAGCGTATTTTACTGTTATCAATCCCTATAGACATCAAATAATTTTGTTGATTAATATTTAATTTAAAAATGACTTCTTTTGTGACTTCAATAATTCTGTTTTTCAATAAATATATTTTGCAAACATAATCTTCAATTAATTTGACACTGTTTAGAAGTGACTGGCTGACTTTTCTTTTGCCAAAGTTAGAATTGAGAATTTTACTGGTCTCAATCCCTAAAAAGTTGATTAATGCTTAGTCAAGTTTTTAAGATTTAACCCACTATCTTACCAGATTTTTTACAGATATTTTGCAAAATGATAATTGATTTGAGGGCACTTTCCCAAAAAAAAGGTACTTTATAGATTTCTGAAGTTAGTCGAATTGAGAAAGTAAATGTTTATTTGTGACTTACCTCTAGCAAAGCTGAAATGCAAGTTAGCAGTTTCAAGCCATTCTCCACTCCCTTTCATCAGAAGTCTAATAGTTTTCACAGTAGGAATAGTTATTTCTTCTGGATATTTTTTCTTCACTAAAAATTATTAGAAAGATGCTTGTCAATTCTTATATCCTTCCAAATATTAATTTCTGATTCTTAAATTGGACAAAATGCAAATTGTTAGCTTTTTATTTTTTAAAAATAAAAACCCGTACTCAAAAATCTCCGTGCCAGACCGTTGGTTATTTTTACTTGCGAAAGCCCTGCTTCAATGAATGAGATGTATAATCTGCAGACTTGAAGTTGAGGCCTCGCTGCTTGCTCATAATTTAAAAGCGTTGTTTGGAATGACATACTGTCAGCTTTTGGCAATGCCTTTTTTAAAAAAAACAAGTCGGGAATTTGGGCTGGCCAGGGTGATTGCAGGTGTATATCAAAGCGACATATTTCGTAATTCCTGCTGTAAAGTTTTTTCAGTATTTCTGTCTGTAGTTCCAACACATGGATTAGAGGGTGGGCTACATAATCTTCATTAGTTAAACATGACGACAGGCGCCAATCAAAGCATAGCGATAAATCAATATAAAATCACCTTTAATTCTAGAACTTGCGTCAACATCTGCGTGTGTGGATTGTGGTTTTTCAATTTCGCTAAATAATATGGCTACCTCGGAAATTCTCTTAATTATAGGTTGAGTTTTGCCATGGTAATCCAAAACGCATCGAAATAAAGAACGTATTTGTTGTGTTTCTTTCGTATCAAACATCTTCTGGTGGATTAAAATGTTTTAGTATTGATTGCGGAGATTATTTATCTTTCATTAACTTTTGTCTTGGAAGCTCATAATCTTGAGATGGGAAGGCATGCTTTAAGCGTGTACTCACCATGCCAGCTTGTGCTTTATCGTTTTGATTGACCATTAGGATTTTAAAGTAATATACAAGTTCATCTATTTTATCTATTTTATCTATTTCAACTATTATGTAAAAAGACAACATCAGAGTTTCATTTTTGGTTGTTTTTTGAAATTAGCATTCACCTATTTGATCTTCAAAAAATTCTCTTATCAACCTTACGATCTTAATCCTAAATGTATTTGCGTATTCGGATGATTGCAGCAGTTGTCTCAGAGTCGATCGAAGATGAAGGAACTCGGTTATCAGCGATAATGTGTCCATCCTAAATTCTATAAATATTTTCTGGTTCTCCCAGCGCATAAGAGATAAATAAGGAGCCAAATGAACATTTCTAGACCAGATGTGAAAACGCCCTGCAAATTCAAGGACATCTGAAAAAATAGAAGTGCTTTACTCCAATGATCTGGTCACTATCGTTTTAATTACTTACCGACCCATGTCAGTCCAGGAACTGTAAGCATCATTAAGCCCTTCAGAAGTTGCTTTACTTCAGTAATTCCAAGCAAAGGCTCAACTTCATCTATAAAGTTTAGATAGTTAGGGTCAGGCCAATCTTTTGAACCTTTCACAAAAAAAAAGTACCTGAAAAATGGATTTCTCCTAAAAATTGCACAGTGCTTGCAAGTCTCGCAACACGTTGTCTGATTACCTTAACTTATTTTTACGTAATGAAATAATCGCCCCCCCCCAACAACCCGAGTCCAAAAAAAGTGTGCATAAGAAATTTATCTAAGATCTATCAGGTTTTGAATACCAACCTTCTGAATGTGTTGGAAGATCTTCCCGTGGCATGTACTTCAAAACTTTTAGTTCCTTGTTAATATTGTGGTCCAATTCTTCAGCCGAGATTTTGTGGTCTTTGAAGGAAAAATCATAGCCCCATGTTGTTTTTGATTTATTTACCAATTTCATACGGTTAGACGTCATCATTTCGGAAGTGGATGTTGGCACATTCTCTTTCAATGTTGTGATGAGAGCACTAGTAAAGTTCACTAGTATAAAAACGCCTATTAAATATAAAGGGAACACCATATTGTGATCAAGTTAAAAGTGGCTAGAAAAAACCTAACGGCACAAATACTAGTCTGCTGTCAAAAAAATTATTTTCTTAGTCAAGTGATTTTTAAAAACACCCGTTCTTAGTTACGGAGTTTTGCAAAGCGAGTAGAAGTCCAGTGAATGCAAAGTAGAAAATTTCTCTTCCTCTTTTCATGAAGGTAAGACGTGCAACAAACGGGAGACAGCTGCGTACATACAGCACTTTTCTGTAACCATGCCTAACATTTTACAGCCAGATCTGAAAACATTGATAAAAAAATGAAAATTTTCGGAAATTTATTGACAGCTCAAAAGTTGAGCTGCCGTATATTTTTTGACTTATTCGATTCATTTTGTGACAGTCTGTTTGACTTCTCTTTTAACTCAGATGATGTAAAGGGGCGAAGCAACAGAGAAATCAACCCGATTGTCATACTACCAACACCACAAATGTGCATAATAGATACATAACAATCTTTATGCCCCCTAGCAATCAACAATAATTGTTATGTATTTGTTAAACAACCGGTAGGCAATTGTTACGCCGTGTGGCGCAACACACAAATTTGGTAGTGGATCACAAAATGAATTGATGTCATAAAATACTGCAGCTCAAATTTTGGGCTGTCAATAAATTTAGGGGAGTGATCCGGCGACAGCCTTGAATTGCTCCGGCAACAACCCAAATGACATCATATACTATATTTGGGAGAAAAGCTAGTCGGACGCACCATACACAGACATATTCTATATTTAGAAAAATTGCATGTGAGGCAGTAACACTACGCACCTAGTAAGATATCCCTGATGAGGATATCCAGCACGAGTTAGGGATATTTTAGGGAGGGACATAAGGTCAGAAAAATATATGTAAGAAAAGTAAGTGCACGAAAAATATGTGCGAGAAACGTAAGTGTAAGAAAAATCATTTGTGACCATGAGAATATTTTTTTTCAAAAAAAAATTGTAAAAAAACAGAAAAAAATAAAAAATGAAATAAAAAATCTTTTTTTCGGAAAAAACAAAAGTACAAAACACAGTTTCCCATGGTTGCAAGATATTTTTCTTAAATTTATTATCCTCACATCTTTTTTTTGCACATATTTTCCTGGAAAATATTTATCTCACACATATTTTTCTTGCACATATTTTTCTATCCTTATGTCTCTCACTATAATATACCTAACTCGCGCCGGATATCCCCATCAGGGATATCTTACTTGGTGCGTAGTGTAAGAAGACTGGGTCATTTTTCATGTTTTATTCTGGGTGTTAAGTGTAGAATAGTAATAGCTTAGTGATTGTTAAGTACATAACATGTATATAGTCTGTGGTGCAGCTGACGAGTCTAACTCCGGTTCACTCCGGACAAAGCGCTGACACTGCTACCTTAGGTTATGGGCTGTCCCTGATTTGTTACTAGCAGTAATCACAATCTTGTAATTTCTTAGAAAATTTTGTGTGCCCCGTGCTTGCCTCACATTAAATGTGTCTTTTGCCTGGTGTCAAGTTTTCTCCACCTTGCTTTTTTTTTATCGGCCATCTAATTCATGCTGACTTCCCCTAATCCCTTTCAATCTTTCCCTTGCATAGCTCGCAAGCGCCCAACACCCCTTAGTGGTGAGTTACAAAGTTTAAATCCCCCTCCTACTCTCAACACCTGCACAAGGCGACACTTGCATTTGTTCTTGGGTACCCCATCTTCCCCTACTTCTTCTAGTGGCAGCGTGAGCACTGCTCGCCAACCAACTCCTGCCCCTCCAGACACCCCTCTTGCTTGTCTACCCGACACTCAACCTCAACTGCCAGTTCCCCTTTCCCCCATTCAACTCCTTGCTTCCAATCTGCCGCGCACAAATTGCTGAGCGCCTACACGTGATCCTCCCCCTCATCTTCAACCCGTTAACATGGACCCTACCTTTCCTCAAATGTCATCACGGCATGACAATGGTTTACATTTGCAACAAATGAGACACCATTGTATGCATGCCTTGTTGTTGCGCAATGCGGTAACCAGTCATGCACAACACTCCAGTCCTCATTCTTCTTTGAGCAGCGACTCATTTATATCAGACAATGATCATGGCCCACTTGTAACTTATAAAGGAAAGGATTGTGCCGAAGTTATTGACCAAATAATACAACACACAAATAAAATTTCAAAGCTAAAACCTGATGGCTCCAACTGGAAAACATGGGTAAAAAATATTAACATTTTTTTAGTGCAACATGTATGCTCAACTAAATATATATCAGTTGCTGCCGCCATAAAATATGATAACTAAGTTTGAAAACGAGATGAGCTAGCATGCTATCTACAACACCATTGATGAAAGACTTCAAGCTTTCATCAATGTTGGCATTACAAGCTATAAAGCATTTTCTATTCTCAGTTCCAAATTTGATAAAGCATCTCACACTGCTTACATGGCTCTTTTTAGCAATCTTTTAAATGTTAAAAACTCTCCTTTCACTAACATCATGGAACATGGAGAAAAAGTGAAATCACTCTTAGAGGCGGTTAAACATTCAGGTTTTGTTTTTGGTTTTGACAAAATGGCAGCAGTGTTCACCCAACTCTTATTACCATCATCAGTTAGTCATCTTTCAACTGAAGCAAATCATCATTTTGAATTGCAAAAACACATCTCTCAACCTTCCTTTGATGAAATGATGAATTTTCTTCAAAATTCATTTATCAATTCATCCCAATCTTCTTCCAATGCTCCTACTCTTTCCACAGCTTTTGAACTGACAACTTGTCAGCCAGGCTGCTAGACTTACCCAGTAAAATAATTAATTATTTACTGGGATGAAACCACACCTTTTTATTCCTTATATATTATTATTAATTATAATATATTTACTTTAAATTTACTTGTAATAAATTAACTAGTTATAAAAAATTAAATTTAGTAAATAACTAAAATTAATATTAAAATGTCCCTTATATTTTATTTTCTAACACCGTGCTCAATGACAGGTTAAAAGAATATTAAAATAAAAATTAATAAATTAAAAATCAATATTGAAATAAAAATTAATATTAAAATAAAAATAAATATATACAAAAAATTCAAAATACTTATTTAAAGATGACACTTACAGTAATTTTTAAATAAATCAATTTATTTTGACATATACAGTAAATACATACTTTAAACACATTCTTTCTAGAACAATCTTATTATTTGAAAATATTTATCTGGAATTTTCTTTTTCTCCTCTCATAATCCTGTATATAAGATTTCAACTACGTGCTTTGTCTCTCTTTTGCCTATATAAGGCCTCCCCTTTCTGGTTGTTTTAAGGCACCCTTTACTTACACATTTATTTTATATATTACAAACCAAATATTATTTATTACTACAATTTATTGTTTTAGTATTTACACCACATATTTCTAAAATCATTAATTATAATAATAATTATAAAAATTTTTACCTTCAAATTTGAGTAAATAAAACAAAAGATAACTCCTCACATACCTTTGACTTTGAAATCTTCAAACTCTACCTACCAACACCGTTAAACCTCCAACAAAATCTTCTAGACCAAAAGACCATCCCGACACAACTGAACAGGATTCTTTTTCATCTTTGGCCTTCAAAAAAGGCTGCATGGACAGTTACTTCTCTGAAAATAAAAAACCTGACTACTCCTTTTTTTACTGAAAGTCCTCTGAAAATTTCCAGAACACTTGTCTGTATGATCCCAACAGTAAAGGTTTTAATGTGGCAGTTTGGGGTCAATGTGAAGCTTTTGCTTGTGATAATAAGGACAGTATGAATATCATCTGAAAATCACTGAAAAACAGAAAGGGAGAACAACCAGCTCAAAGTTTCTCAAAACCCTGTTAAACAAAATCAGCTGTAAAATGCTATATGTTCTTATTACTGCTTTAAAAGAGATATATTTTGGTACTAATAGCTGGACTGAGGAACAAGACAGTAAAGATTAAGAAAGGTGTTTTTGATTCTGGTGCCACACATCATGTCACTGGTGATGTACATCTTCTCTCTGACTTCAAAAGTTTGTACACTCCTATTCCAGTCAAAAATGCAACTGATTCTGGTTCTGCTTTCATTACTGGTCATGGAAACATGTTTATTAAAGGATATGATGGAGAATTAGTTACACTCAGAGGTGTTTTCTATTTTGACAGAGCAAAATCAACTCTTATTTATCCTTTAGATGTATTAGATAATGGCATCTCTCTTTCTTTTAATCAAAATCATGATTATGTTATTTCAAAAAACAAAAAAATATTATTTCTAGCTCTTAAATCTTCTTCTGGTAAAAAATGGAAAGTTGATCTAGTTTATCCTTGTGCACTAGAGACCTATTTTTTTGAAATGAGTTATTTTAACTCTTTGTCATCTGCTACCCTTCCTGCCCCTTTTGTTCCCTCACCCCCTTCAAAAATTACTTATCCAACTGTGGTTCCTGACTCAATCATGGATTGGCATTTCCATCTTGGACACACAAGCACCAGAGTTCTACAGAGGCTTTACAAAAAAGGTCTTTGCAAAAACGCACCATCTTATATTCCCTCATGCAGATTACACTGTGATATTTGTGCTGTGTCAAAAAGCAAAAGGAAGAATATGTGAAGAGCATCCAAGTGTACCCATGAGCTCATGGATCTTGTTGTTTCTGATTTAGTAGGGCCCATGGTTGATGTCACAGATAAAGGTGAAGTTTATGTGGCTACTTTCAGAGAATCCTTCTCAACTTATGGGGAGGTTTTTGCTCTAAAGAAGAAGTAAGATGTTTTTGATGCTTTTATTAACTTCAAAACTCATTTAGAAAACATCACTAATTGACATCTCAAAATCCTCAGAACTGAGAATGGTAAAGAATACATGAACAAGAGATTCTCTGAATACCTCTCCAAACATGTTATCCTCCATGAAAACTCTATGCCTTATCACCATGAACAGAATGGAATGGCTTAAAGATTCAATGAAACTATTGGTGAAATTTCCAGGACAATCCTTGTTGCATCAAATCTGCCTCCCATTTTTTTGACTTTTGCTTGTTGTTGGGCTTCTTTAATTCACAATAAATTACCAAATGTGAGAGTTACTGACAGTACCCAATACCAAATCATTTTCAACAAAAAAGTGGACTTATCACCTGTAAAATTTTTTGGTCAGTGGGCATATGTGCACATTCCAACTGAAAAAAGAACAAGAATGGAGGTCCAGGCTATGTGTTGCAGGGTTGTTGGTTTTTTTGATGATGGTAAAGGTTGGATTTTTTGGAATCCAGAGCCTAATTCTTTTGTTCAGTAAGCAATGGAAAATTTCATCCCTGAAGGAAACAAGGATGATACCAAGACACTCACAGTTTCACATCCTGCCGCATTTCAATCTAAAGTTGATCTAGCATTTATTTTGAATAAACTGAAATTTGGTAATTTTACAGCAGAATAAACTATTGCTGCCCAAGATGTTATGGTTGATTTCATTAACAATAATGCTTGTGAACTCTCCAAAAGCCTACCTCAGAATTTCAAGCAGGCAAAGAAGCATCCATATGCAGTTGAATGGAAGTCAGATTGCCTTGAAGAATTAGACAACATGTCTAACATAAAGGTATAGGATATTGTTCCTCTTTCTCCTGGAAAAACTGTCACAGGTGCTTGATGGGGTTTTTCTCTAAAAAGGGATAAATTTGAAAATATCATCAAACACCAGGTGCAATATGTAGCTCAAGGGTTCAAAAAAATTGAAGTAATTGATTTTAATGAAACTTTTACTCCCACAGCTACCTTTGACTCTCTGCGTCTGATTCTCACTCTAGCTGCTATCTACAACTGGCTGATCAAAATTTTTGATGTCACTGCAGCCTATCTCCATAGTGATCTTGAGGAGGAACTTTATGTCAAGCAACCTGAAGGTTTTGAGTTTGTTAATCCAAATAATGTCTTATAACTTAGGAAAGCTCTATATGGTACTAAGAAAGCATCCTGGTGCTGGTGGAAACATCTCAGTTAAATTCTGGAAAATTTGGGTTACAGATCAAGCAATCAGGATTCAAGTGTATATATCCTAGAAAAATAGCATTCCAAGGGAATGTTGTGTATTCATGTGGATGATAGTGTGGTGGTAGGGAGTAGTGATGTGGTTTTGATGGAGATAGAAACGGAAATGGGAAGTAATTTAAAGGTAAAATGGTCTGGTGGTATCTCTTCTATTGTTGGTCTATAAATTTCAAAATGTTCCAAAGGTTTTACTATTAATCAAACAGCTCTTGTCAAAAAAAATTCTAAATGAACACAATCAAACTGGTCTTAATTCTCACTTACCTTTACCAATGGGTCTTTCTTTGGTATGTTTAAAGGAAAAATCTCATCCTCCGCTGGAACCTCTCAAATTTCTGTCTATTATTGGTTCTTTATCATATCTTGTAGCTGGATCAAGGCCTGATTTGGCATATCCTGTCAAATTTCTGGCACATTATTCATTAAGACGAGGTAAAGCTGAATGGGATGTGCTTAATTATTTGCTGAGATATCTACAATTTACCAAAGACATGAAATTTCATCTTTTCCTGACAATCAATGCCAATCCATCTACAGAAGTTTATTGCTATGCTACTTGGGGTGGTGAATTTTCTAGGGCTACAGGTGGTCATGTTCTTCAGGTCAAAAACTGTCTTATCTTATGGAAATAAAAATTTCAATAAATAGTGGCCACAGCTTCACTTCACTCATAATTAATGGCAATGTCAAACGCAACATGTCAAGATCTTTGGATGTGTAAACTTTTATGTGAAGTGAATTTTTGCCATGGACCAACAACTCTTTATTGTGACAACAAAGGTGCTATTGTTATGACCACAGATAACCTTTCAGACAAAAATTGTAGACATGTTGACAGATATTTCTATTTTGTGAATAAAAAAATTTATTTTCATGAAATAGACATTAAATGGGTTTCAACAAAGGATCAAGTGGCAGATTTTTTGACAAAGAATTTGAGACCAAATGTATGGAAAGATTAAAGATATTTATTGGGAGTTTTCTTGTTTTTTTTTCTTTTTCTTTTTCTTTTTCTTCTGAGCTATTTAAGCTGTGGATGGTTATGGAGAAATAACTAAGAGGGGGGGGTGTTAAATGTAGAATAGTAATAGCTTAGTGATTGTTAAGTACATAACATGTATATAGTCTGTTGTGCAGCTGACACGTCTAACTCTGGTTCACTCTGGACAAAGCGCTGACACTGCTACCATAGGTGAGTCATGAAATATTATATGTTTCACTCTGGACAAAGCACTGAAACTGCTACCATACTGGTCACGGACTTTTTCACCACTTTCAATTCAGCTTTTTTTCTACATCCTCTGTACTACAACTATGCAACAAGTAAGATATCCCTGATGGGGATATCCAGCGTCAGTTGGGGATATTTTAGGGAGGGCATAAGGATAGAAAAATTTTTATGAATTAAGAATTAGTAATAAACATAATCTAGGTTAGGTAAAAAAAAGACCATATTTAGGTAGTCTAAATTGTGTACCCAGTCAGTCTCTATCCATTCCAGATATTAGACCGACAAGAATGACCTGGTCTACCTTGGGTTACAGTATTATAGGTTATGGGCCTCTAGCTGTTCTGCTGCAAAATCACAGACCTTCCATTTAAAAAGTCTTGAAATGTCATTTTTTTGGATGGTAACTACAAGATTTAAAAAATACATAACACCAACACCAACACAATTATCATCATCTACCATAAAATCCCTACCACCTTCACCACACACACCAACACCATCTACAATATCTTTACCACCACCATTATCATCATCATAATATTAATTGTAACCATCATCATCAGTCGTACAACAATTGATCAAAAATATGGACAGTCAGCCATCATTCTCTAATGAGAAAAAAAAGGCAAGAGACAACCTTGCAATTCTCCTGTACATTACACTGGTATTGATTCCCTTCTTTGTGGTGAGCACTATTATCTCTACAAGGAACAATTAAAGAAGCATGAAAAAAGGGGCACAATTTTATCATCCAATGGCAACAACTTTTTTCATTGGAACAGTGATTTATCTTCAGCTCTTAACACCTATCTATGGGATGAAGATTATCTCAACACAGAAATACCAGATGCTTATTTCAAAAGAGACTTTGACAAACTGTATCATGTGAAAATATATAGCTCCCTATCAAATTCCCACAAAGACAAGGTGAAAAAGATGCACCTGGTGTGGCAGTCTGAAGTTAATTAGGGCACTAAATTATAGTAAAAGCAGATTTTTGGGAGATTATTATTAAGATTGGAAAATCCAATCAAATATTAAAATGGTTATATTTAAGAAAATTAGTTTATAACACCACACAATATAGGGGGCGGACTTGCTAGCAAGTCCCAAACCTTGGACCCAAACTCACCACAGATTGAACACACATTGAGCTATTGAAAAAGGAACCATACAATCAGGGATGAAAACCACTCAGAAGAACAGTTTAGGTGGGTGTTCAAGTAGAGTTCAGTATGGGTTTAATATGAGTTCAGTTTGAGTTCTATCTGAGTTCCATCTGAGTTCATGTTGAGGTCTTTCTAGCATATCCACCCCCTTTATTGCATAGTGTAAAAGGTTTTAAAAAGGATAATTTTACAAGTCAAGATTAAGCAATAAATTAACAGTCAGAAAATACAAGTATAGGTTTAAAAGTGCATGTAAATTAAAGTCAGGAGTCTCAAGAGCCTTTGGGAATTTTTATGGATCTTTTACTTTTTTTCCACTATTTTTAATTATTTTATAAAGTATTTTTACTTATTTTTGATTTTTCAAAATTTACTTTTCTTTGATAACTCTTTACTAGGTGAATAGGGCTGCGTAGACTACAAAAAAAAATTCATAATAAAGGAGAAGTAGCTCTCTCATCTATAATTTTCCTAGATTTTTTATTAGTAATTTAAGGTTCTCATTGAGTCTGAAAGCCCATACAAGTTCTGGAATGCTCTGGACAAACTCCATACAAACTCTGGCAATTTCTGGATGAGTTCCAGGACTCTCCAGTTAGGGAAAATAGGGAATAAGAAATACTATGCATATAAAGCCTGTAGACTAACAATTAAAGCAAAAGGGAACATCAACTTAAAAAATTTGTACCTTAACTATTATCTAACAAGAGAACAATCATTATTATTTAACATAAAAAATTATAAATTTGTAATCCCCTTATAGATATAGCAATTTTACATGACAATTAATTAATTTCACTCATCATCACATTTATTAACTTATAAGGTACCATTTTAAATATCTTATCACCAGGGATCTAAATTTAACAACTAAATCTTATAAAAATAAAATTATCATAAAAATATAATATTCAATTATTTAAATAAATTTTCTAAATACAGCTTCACTGTTGTGTTTCTTACCTTCATTATAAAGAACACTGTTACAAGATTTTAAGACTGTTGTGGTTGTCCAAATCTGTGTAGGCCTTTGTAATGCATATTTGGGGTTATTTGGTAGGTAGGGTATAGTTTGGGTCATGGTGTTGTTATTGGTATTTTGTTAGATGTTAGAAGAATAGTTGTGTTTTTATGGGATTAAGCTAGGGTCACTTATTATGTCTCAGCTTAATGCCCTTTGTTTTCTCTTCATTTTGGTATATTTTGTGCATGATTTTCTTGTTTTTAAGTGTAGTTACTCTTGTTTGTTGTTTTAGAGGGTTTGTTATGGTTTTTTTTTGGGTGTTTAAGCACTTAAACGTGGCTGCCCATCTGTGCATGTGGAAGTGTCTAAATGCACTTGTATGCATGTAGGAAGGTGGGAAAGCTGTATTTGGCTGGGAAATTTCCAGGGTGTTCTTTGTGTGAGAGATTAAAAAATTTTAGAAGGTGATTTTAGTTTATCATCAACCATCTGGTATATCTGGAATATCTGTGCTTCACTGTTTTTGTGTGCTTTGTGGCATCTTTTGGCTGGGTTGTGAAAAGTTTAGTTCTTACTTTACCTCAACTCTTGTCACTGTTTCTCAGGTATAGTCTTGTAAGCTATATCAAGTATCTTTCTGTCTCTGGTATAGCTTTGCAACCTGCATCAAGTATCTTGCTTTCTCTGGTGTGGAAATTGGTCAACATTTCAGTTCTTTGGTGTGGTAGTCTGTATGAGACTACTTCCTTGTCTGATCAGGAAGTCAAGTGTGTTAAAAAGTGGTTCTCGAAAACAAGACTCAATTTACTTTAGAAGGTAAATCTCACTCAATTTTTCTAAAGGGACAGGGGATTTCCTCTCTGGATTTTCTACAACTCCCTTTGTCAAGGCCTATAGCTAGCACTATAGGATTGTCTACATTTCTGGCGCCCAAAATGGAGAGAGAAACTTCTAGTTCATTGGAGTCCTTTTTGTCCTTCATTGGCCCTTTGGTGGTAGTTTTTTTTTGGAACTTTGTGATTTTGGTTTGGAGGTATGGCTTCTGGTTCCTCTATTCCTGTGGTGACTGTCAGTGAAGAGGGAAGCCCTCCTGCTGTGGTGGTTAGGGAGTGTGTTAGGATTAAAGCTAGGGATGGAACCAAGTTAAATGGGGAAGATGTGAAGTGGTTTTTGGAGAGTTATGAGGCTTCTTCTGGGGTTGATGGTGCTTGTTACCTAGATATGGCAAAGCAAATAATTTTCCTTATTGGGGATAGGAAAGTGGAAAATAAGGTGGTAGCCATGTCTGGTTGCAAGAAGAGGGATTGATATTTGTTGTGTAGGGAAATGCTGGATAGATAGGGGGTCAGATTTAATATGGTGGATCTGAATTAGGTGTTAAGTGAATGAAAATATTATGGTGGTGTGGGTAACCTGCACAGTTACAGGAAGTTTCTGTTGCAGTTTGACCCTGTGGTGTAGTATCTGGTGGAAGTGGAGTAGTTGGAACATGAAAATTCTGCCAAGGATGTTTTTTGGTCTGCCCTGGCTAGGGATGTCAGGATGGATGTGTTGAAGGAGATTTCAAGGAAGGAGATGATAAAAACTCTGGCTAATTGGGACCAGAAGTTTCCTGCCTATGACAAGGTGAAGGAGGCTGTGGAGGCCCACTTGAAGTTATTAGCTGTGGACACCTATCAGGAGGGGTGTGCAAAGTATTTTAGAAAATTCAATGAGGCTTTGGCTGGGGAGGAGCTAAAGGTGAAGAAGAAGGAGAAAAAGGTGGTGAAGGTTCCTAACGAGGAGAGGGACCCAGTGATGGAGCAACTGGTGGATTTAACCAAGCAGTTGCACATCTTTTTGCAGGATAATCAGAAGGTGAATAGGGCCTAAATGCAGCAGGCCAAGCCTTTTGAGAGTAGGGTAGGTGGTAGTAGTGATTCTTGGGTGTGCTCCTACTGTAGTAGAAGAGGAAACAATTAAAATGATTTTTAGGCTCTGAACTGAGATTTGCAAGAGGGAAAGGTGGAGTTTGATGGAAGGGCAATCAAGTTCCCTGATGGTTCTTTTGTAAAGCCCAGTGAGGGGAAGGCTCCTGTGAATTTGGTCAGAAAAAGGGGTGGCCCCAATCAGAGGAGGCCAAGGTTTGATGAGAGTCCTGACAAGGGGAATTCCTCTGGTAAGGAGGGTGTTGATGTTAAGGGGAAAGGGAAGGAGGGTAATAAGGTCACTTTTTCTACTTCTTATGGTGGTTTGGAGTTGTATTCTTGTGAAGGACAGTCAAGGAGTGAAATTTAAGCTGGTAGAAGGGGTAAGCCCAAGAGCATTTCAAAGGCTCAGACTAAACCCAAGGCTCCTAAGGTGGATCCAAATATTGAGGCCAGGAGGTTGGTTAGTGAGGAGGAGCTGTACATGATGCAGAAGAGAATGACAGATATAGGTCCACCAAGTTATGGTGCCAATGATCTGAATGGGGATCCAATGCCAATGGATTTGGATTCTGCCTCTGAGAAGGATGTTCCTTGGCTTCTTTAACAAAGCCCAGTGGGGATAGGGCCACAAGTGGTGGATCTAGTTTTGTTCCTGTGGTCAAAAAACCTGAGGATGGAGGTGATGGACCTCAAAAGGCATCAAGGCCTAAGGTCATGAAACCAAAAGCCCATTTTGAGGGGCCAGTGGTTTCAAGGAGAGTTAATGTGATGGATTCTGTGTTTGAGAAGATGAATCAAAGGAGTATATCATTGACTTATAGGGAGTTTTTTTCTATCAGTCCTGGTTTAGCTGAGAAGAAAAAGAAGATGTTGGCCAGGAGAAGGGTCTCTTGTGGAGAGTTGGATTTTGTGTGTGATTCTGCTGAGAAGTTTGGGGAGAATTTAAAGACTCATTTATCTGCTCCTCTCGTGTTTGTCAATGTCACTCTGAATTATGATTCCATCAGAGATTTGGTTGATTCTGGTTCTGAGATAAATCTTATTTCTTTATCTGAGGCAACTCAATTTTGCCTCCCTACAAATATGGTATTGGTGGGAATTTGAGAGGGATTGGTGGAAATGTGACTGAATTGGTGGGAACAGCAGAGTTTGTGAAGCTGGATGGTGGTGGAGCTTCTGGGAAGGTGCACTTTTATATTTCAAAAGGCACTGTTACGGCAGTTTTGGGTGGCCAATTTTTGATGGATTTGCAGCCAGTATTGGGTATCAACCTGGAGTTGGTATCAGCTTGGAGTTGAAAGGGGAAGATGAAAGGACCCTGCATATGAGGCTCTCTTCACCTGGTGAAGAGGGTTGGGATGCTAGGCCTAGTCTTAGATATATGTTTTGTTGTCCTGATTGTTGTGAGAGGAGAAGAAAATATAGGGCTGCTTCTGGTTTTTTGGAAGCTGGCTCAGGCTCTGATGGAGAGCCTTATTTTTTAGAGTAGGTGGGGCTTATCACCCAAGTGATGCAACCTCTCCCATTTCAGTGGAAATTCCAAGTTGTAGTAGGTCAGCTCATATGTAGATATTCAAAGTGGATTTTTGGCTTTCTTTGTATAATGTTTCTCTTCTCTGCAAGTATTCTTGAAGTTTTTTATCAAGTTTCTGTTAATTTAATGGAGTCAAGGTTAATTATATTTCAAGTTCAAGAGGAAAGATAGAGTATTTGTCTTTGAAATTAAAAAGATTTGGGGCAGTGAGATTGGGGTCTAAAATTAAGTCCTCTAAATTGTGAACCACTAGAGTTTTTTCTACACCTTTCAAAAAACATTACCTGGGCCACACATGTGAGCATTTGTGTAACCTTGGTTTCTGTTTAAGGAAAGGTGCCCCATCAAGAAAAGAAGAAAAAAATCTGAAGATAAAGAAGAAAGAAGATCAAAAAAAATTATTTCAAGATTATCTGGTTGAAGAGTTGAAGGGTGATGAATGTTTTGAAAGTTATGTAACTGAGGTTGATAGTGAAAAGGAAAATGGGAATGTGGAATGGAAAAGTTTTAGGGCAGTGAGATTGGGGTCTTCAAATAAGTCCTCTCAATTGTGCACCGAAAGGGTTTCTTCTACCTCTTTCAAAACATTAACTTTGCAACTCCTGTGAGAATAAGGGAAACCCCTGTTTTTTTGTAGCAAGATTAAAGAAGCCCCTGTTGAAGTGGACTATTTCAAAATGGATGCTGCTAAGTAAAAGAAGGTAGCATTGAAGGTTAGACCTTTCAATGAGCCTATTCCAGTTGGACTGAACCTGCCTTTGAAGAGGCCTCTGTTTTCAATAGATCCTTATGTGACACATTTAGTGAAGAATACACTTGATTTTGTGGAACCTTCTAGTATTACTGGGGAAAGGTTGGAGGTGGTGAATTTTGGTCCTGATGGGTGGTTATCTGAAGAAGAGAGGAAGTTGTTGTATGTGATGGTGTTGAGGGAAAAGGTAATTACTTTTGTGGAGGAGGAAAGAGGTGTGTTAAAGCATTCTTATGGTTCACCTTATCTGATTACAGTGGCTTATCATGAGCCTTGGAAAATTAAACCAATTCCAATTCCTGCTGCTATAAGGGATGATTTTGTGAAGATTATTAGGGAAAGAGTCATGAAAGAGTTGTATGAACAATCAAAATAAAGTTATTATAGTCCTGTGTTATGTGTCAAGAAGCATAATGGAAAGCTTAGGGTGATTCATGATCTCAGGGCCTTGAATAGGGTGACTATCAAGGATGCTGGAATACCACAAAGCGCAGAGGATTTTGTGGAGCTTTTTTTAGAAGGGTGTGTTATGGTTTGGGCCATATTATGGGTGGTTATTATGAGAGGGAACTCCATGTAGACTGTAGGCCTCTCGCTACTTTTGAGACTCCTTTGGGAAGTTTCCAATTGACCAGGTTACCTCAAAGAGCTAATAATTCTCAGGCTTATTACCAGGAACAGATGGCTTGAATTTTGCAGGATGAAGTACTAACTTATGCTGGTATCTTTATTGATTATGGTGGAATTAAAGGGCCAAAATATGATTATGATAATGAGTTATTGAAGGAAAACCCTGGAATTAGGAGGTTTGTGTGGGAGTATTCTGTGACACTGGAGAGGATTTTTTTATGATAGAGGAGGCTGGTTTGACTGTCTCAGGGTCAAAATTTTGCTGTTGAGAACCAGCATTTGAGATTTTGGGTCATGTGGTGTATAAGGAGGGGGGGGATTATGGCAAAGAAGAAGGTTAAAAAAATTCAAGCATGGCCAAAACCAAAGAATTCCAATGAAGGGAGGAGATTCTTTTGTGTTTGTCCTTATGTGAGACCACAAAAATCAAGTGGCATCTCCTAGCAGGTGCCTATCCCTATATTCAGTTTTGATTTAAAAGTAAATTTGATTTGATGTTGCACAAGCTAGTGTTCTCATTGTTCAATTTGCAGTCTTTCAAGAAGAATTAAAGCTGAGCTAAAATTGAGTTAAGTTAAAGATAGGGATTGGCACCTGCTATCAGGTGCACATGGTTTTTTTCTGGGGTGAGGATGTTTATTAAGGACTTCTCTTTGTTGGCTTCTCCATTAAGGAAGCTGACTAGGAAGGATTCTGATTGGTATTGGGATGAAGATTGTGAAGAGGCATTTGTGAAATTGAAGAAGTTGGTTGGGGAGGATTTTGTGTTGCATAAGTTGGATTATGGTTTTAGGGCTGGGAAGATTTATTTAGCTTTGGATTCAAGTTATTTTGCTGCTGATGCTATTCTGTCTCAGGAGGATAAGGATATAAAGATAAGGCAAGTCAGGTATGAATCTGTGGTGATTAAAGAGGTGGAATAAAGGTACTCTCAGCCAAAGTTTGAGCTCTGTGGTGTGGTAAAAATCTTGAAGAAGTTTCAGAATTTTTTGTGGGGCAGTATTTTGAGCTGCAGGTGGATGCTAAATCTTTGGTGTAGATGATCAACACTCCTAGTTTTCCTAATGCTCCTATGACTAGGTGGGTTGCATTTATTCAGCTCTTCTCCTCCCATTTGCTACAAAAGCCAGGAAAAGCTCTAAAAATTCCAGATGGATTGTCAAGAAGCCCACAAACAGATGAAGATACAGAATAAGAAGAGTTTGATGAAGATTTTCAAGTGGTTAGGGCCAGCACAAGAGGGGCTGAAGGTTTAAAACTCCCCCATGAGGTTAAACTGGCTAGTGATATGTGTGTTTCTGATGAATGTTTAACCCTTCCCATGAGGTTGAACTGGCTGGATCTAATCTTGATTCTGGTGATCAGGATGTTTTTATTGATGAAGAAGGAGCTGTTTTTTGGATGGCTCAAATCTAGAAAATGATTTTTTTGTTGGTACACTGGATTCTCTAAAAATTCAGTGGAAAGTGAAGAATGTTCCAAAATTTAAAGATTGGTGTCCTGGATGGGCAGGTCAATTAGCCCATGTGCACACTGGAACTTTTGATGAAAGTGCTGTGCCCTTGGATGTTCTTTTGTTTGACTTCAAAGAAGAGAGCTGGGTTCAGTCTGGGTTTTATTTTCTTATGGTGGAATATCTGTCAACCTTATAGAGGCCAGATAGTTGTGATTATGATCCTTGGTTAGAAATCAAGAGAAGAGTCCTGGATTTTATGTGTCAAGGAAAAGGTTAATGAGTAGGATGCATCCAAATCCTCAACTTAAGGTGACTTGGAAGAAGGTTCAAGATGTAGTTTTCAAGTCTTTTCTTGAATACCTTGTTCATAGAGGCCTTGGGGAGACTTAAAGAAGTGTAGAACACAGATTTTGGCAGCCTGGTATGTAGTTGTCAGTGCAGGTTTGGGTCCAATCTTGTTAAGAGTGTCAAAGAAGAAGTCACTTGGAACCAAATAAAATCAGTCATGCTACTGGTGAATCAGCTGTGTTTGGAAGAGTTAGTCTGTATTCTGTCTATATTAAAGAGCGCAGGTATAAATATTTGATTGTGGCCAGGGATGATTTATTTGGTTGAGTTTGGCAGTGCCTTTGGTCAACTTGACACTCAAGAATGTGGCAGAGTTTCTGAAGGAGAAGTGGATTTATAGATTTGGGCTGATGAAATAGATCACTGTTGATGAAGGGCCAGAGTTTGAAGCTGAATTCAAGGAATCTGTTACTAGTTTTGGGTCCAAGTTGAGAGTGGCTACTGCTTATTATCTTGAAGCTAAAGGCATGGTTGAGAGAGGGAATAAAGGCTTGAAAGATGCTTTGGTCAAGATTTGTGGGGATAGTGCTGAGAAATTCAGACATTATTTACCTTTAGTTTTGTTTTCTGACAGAATTACTGTCAGGAGGACTACTGGATATTCACCTTATGAACTTATTTTTGGTCAGAAGACAGTTTTTCCAGTAGTCCTCAATGACTTAAACTGGATTTCTGTGGTCATCAAGTTCTGGTATTTTCCTTGCTGGTTTTGTGTTGATTGGTTGAATTGTGAGGTGAAATTTTTTAGTAAGAAGGTACCCAGAGGGGTGGAGGCTTTTAGATTTTGCATTGGAAAGTGTGGGGGTAACTGATGTGCTGGAAGCTCTGCGTAAAAGTTACCCCAGAATGTCTGTTTCAAATCCTTGATTTTTTTTTAGTTGAATCCTAGTTCTCTACTTTTATTCAGGTTTTTAGTCCTCAATTACTTTAAACTAGAGTAGACAGGCTCCTTGACTCTTGGCTCTTGGTTCTTTGTTGGAGGTGTATCATTCATGGTCTCCAATTATTTTTACTTATTAGAGGGAGCCCACCCAGTGATCTTTTCTTTGCACCTGCATTTTCTTCTGTGATCTGTTGTGATGGAATGAAATTGTAGTGGTCTTAGATTATTTTATTTTTATTTTATTTTTATTTTATTTTTATTTTATTTTTATTATATTTTTATTTTATTTTTATTTTATTTTTATTTTATTTTTATTTTATTTTTATTTTATTTTTATTTTATTTTTATTTTATTTTTATTTTATTTTTATTTTATTTTTATTTTATTTTTATTTTATTTTTATTTTATTTTTATATTATTTTTATTTTATTTTTATTTTATTTTTATTTTATTTTTATTTTATTTTTATTTTATTTTTATTTTATTTTTATTTTATTTTTATTTTATTTTTATTTTATTTTTATTTTATTTTTATTTTATTTTTATTTTATTTTTATTTTATTTTTATTTTATTTTTATATTATTTTTATTTTATTTTTATTTTATTTTTATTTTATTTTTATTTTATTTTTATTTTATTTTTATTTTATTTTTATTTTATTTTTATTTTATTTTTATTTTATTTTTATTTTATTTTTATTTTATTTTTATTTTATTTTTATTTTATTTTTATTTTATTTTTATTTTATTTTTATTTTATTTTTATTTTATTTTTATTTTATTTTTATTTTATTTTTATTTTATTTTTATTTTATTTTATTTTTATTTTTATTTTATTTTTATTTTATTTTTATTTTATTTTTATTTTATTTTTATTTTATTTTTATTTTATTTTTATTTTATTTTTATTTTATTTTTATTTTATTTTTATTTTATTTTATTTTTATTTTTTTTATTTTTATTTTATTTTTATTTTATTTTTATTTTATTTTTATTTTTTTTTTATTTTATTTTTATTTTATTTTTATTTTATTTTTATTTTATTTTTATTTTTATTTTTATTTTATTTCTATTTTATTTTTATTTTTATTTTTATTTTATTTTTATTTTATTTTTATTTTATTTTTATTTTATTTTTATTTTATTTTTATTTTTATTTTTATTTTATTTCTATTTTATTTTTATTTTTATTTTTATTTTATTTTTATTTTATTTTTATTTTATTTTTATTTTATTTTTATTTTATTTTTATTTTATTTTATTTTTATTTTATTTTTATTTTATTTTTATTTTATTTTTATTTTATTTTTATTTTTATTTTTATTTTTATTTTTATTTTTATTTTTATTTTTATTTTTATTTTTATTTTTATTTTTATTTTTATTTTTATTTTTATTTTTATTTTTATTTTTATTTTTATTTTTATTTTATTTTTATTTTATTTTTATTTTATTTTTATTTTATTTTTATTTTATTTTTATTTTATTTTTATTTTTATTTTATTTTTATTTTTATTTTTATTTTATTTTTATTTTCTTTTTATTTTATTTTTATTTTATTTTTATTTTATTTTTATTTTATTTTTATTTTTATTTTTATTTTTATTTTTATTTTTATTTTATTTTTATTTTATTTTTATTTTATTTTTTTTTTATTTTTATTTTATTTTTATTTTATTTTTATTTTATTTTTATTTTATTTTTATTTTATTTTTATTTTTATTTTTATTTTATTTTTATTTTATTTTTATTTTATTTTTATTTTGTTTTTATTTTATTTTTATTTTATTTTTATTTTATTTTTATTTTATTTTTATTTTTATTTTTATTTTTATTTTTATTCTTATTTTTATTTTTATTTTTATTTTTATTTTTATTTTTATTTTTATTTTTATTTTTATTTTTATTTTTATTTTTATTTTTATTTTTATTTTATTTTTATTTTATTTTTATTTTATTTTTATTTTGTTTTTATTTTGTTTTTATTTTATTTTTATTTTATTTTTATTTTATTTTTATTTTATTTTATTTACTTTTATTTAGTTAGTGATTTTTAATTTATAAAATAAATAAAAAAATAATTGGGTTTACCACATCAGTTTTACCTGGATGTGGGAAAGCATTGGTGGGGAACAGCACATCAATTGGACGGGCAATGCTATTTTTCTTTTTTCATTATTATTTATCAGATTCTTTATTTATTTTTCATTTTTAGTATTATTTATATTTTATTTCTGTTCAAAATTATTCAAATTTTTTGAAATTTTTCAAAGGCATATCCACATCAAGGTGCACTTGGAAGTGGGTAAGGAATCATGGGATCAGCTTATCAATTTTCTGGGGGATACCTATTGTGATTATTATATATTTTATTTTATTATTATTCATATCATTTTATTTTCTCAGCTCTCATTTTTATTTTGGGCATTTTAATTCTTTTCAAGTTTTTTTAGTATGTTAGTAGTTATAGGGAGTAATTAGTAAAAAAAATGAAAAAAAAACAAAAAAAAAGGGAATAGCTAATTATTATTTGTTTTTCTTTATTTATTAATTTAATTTATATTATGTTTTAATTATTTAATTTATGGAAGAAGAAGCTTCTGGTGGCTGGTTTGGATTGTGTTGACATTTTTGTTTTCTGTTGGGGCTGGAGGATGAACTGTGTTTTTTAAAGAGCATTCTTCTGGAAAGACGGTATGGGTTGTATTGGTCTGGAACAGGGTTGGAAGGTAGTTTATGGGAGGAAGCAGAAGATTCAAGAATAGAATGTTAGAAGGTGTGCTTGATTATTCTTGACATCTTCCAGTGGTCATCCAGAAGTTGCTTTCTTAGGGTCTTTTCAAACTTATTCAATGGTCCATGAAGAGAAAAAGCCATTAGAATTTTTGAAACAAATGATGCTTACGTTTTATTTCATATCTTTATAATCCAGGTTTAAATATGTTTCAAGAGGTTGGAGAACTTCAATAGTAGTTTCAGGAGGAGGGATACCATCTAAACAAGAGTAATTTCACTCAGAAGTTGTTTTTTGTTGATGAAATTGGATGAAATAATATGGCTCTTACAGATTGGAATTTATTCGAAATTGTAAGCTGTAGCAATTTGGACTTCTGAAGAAATAGAAAGATGTGTGTTTGGAGGATCAGCCATAGATAAATATGGGGTTTCTTGATTTTATTCCATTGAGTACTAAGAAGGTGAACTGGGATGGAACTGTTCCTGGGGCCTATCTGGAGAAGGAGAGTTGTTGTTTTTGTTGATATTGTTATTGATATCCTGCTCAGTTGGATTGGTTTTTGGTGCTGGAGAACCAATGCTGCTGTATAATGGGGCAGGGGAAAGTGATCTATGGACTGACTTTTGTCTTCTGGAGGAATTCCTTGAAGAAAATGAACTGTCAGAAGAGTAGTTGTAAGGTAGAGGAGAGGTGTTGTTTCTTCTTCTGGATGGAGAAGGTGATTTTGGAGTTGGAGCAGTTTTGGGAGCTCTAGTAGGTCTTCTAGAAGTTTGGGAATTTTCGGCGTTATTAGACCTTAAAATTTTTGTCTGCGTTGCTCTGCAAACACTAGGAGGTCGTTGGGTAGATGTTTTGTTGTTTTTTTGAATGATTTTATTCTTTTCTGGTCGCTTTTGAAAGTTTTGAGCCTAATTTTCTCTTCCTAGCAGGGCAGGAAGGCTCCTGGAAGCAGTCTAGAAGTCCAGAAGCTGATTTTTAAGCATTTGGAGCTGAAACTTAAGAGATAAAAGGAGAATTTCGGGAAGATAAAGCTGGATTTGGGGAAAGAGTTCTGAGGACTGATTGCCTGGATCTTCTGGAAGGAGCTGAAGATAAAGAGAAGTGGCTGAACCTAGATCTGGGGATCTAATAGGGGGTCTGAAAATTTGTTTTTGAGAAGGTGAAGGTGGAGGTATAGGGTAGTTAGCATCTCAATTACATCTTTTCTTTTTGGAGTTACAAGAGTCACAATCCCTGTTGTATAGTTTGGCTTCTCAAGTTGATAGAGTGAAAGTGTAAGGTCTGCACATGTGGATACATTTTTGCAAGAATAGTCCTTGGGAGCAGTGAATCAAGGAAGAGTTTATTAGTCAAAAGCAAGGGATCCAAGGTTGTCCATGACCTGTGGTGGAACAGGAAGAAAAAAGAGATAGATAAAAGAAAATTTATTTTTCAGTGTCAGGCTGAAGATGAAGTGGATGTTGAAGTTCAACAAGTTGAATAGGGGTGTGTATGCATCATTGCATCAAGAATTTAAACTGAAAATTGGTTATGCAGGCCATCAAGACTTTAAACTGAAAAATGTGTCTACAGTCCCAAAGACTATAAAATGAGGAATTTTTTAGTCCCCCAAGACTATGAACTGAGGAATGGGTGTTTTTTTTGGTGTTTATTTTTCTCAGACTGAGATCATGAACAGAGACCTGAACTAGCTTGAATGCTCAGTTTTCTAGAATATTTTGATGCTCCTATATGAATACTGTAGTAAAAAGCCAGCAAGTATTTAAATTTAACTCAATATAAGGGTCTCAGTAATTTAAATCTCACTAATTATATATGGCTTAAAATCTTATAGTTGGTGGGAAAATAGATTTAAAAATTCAGATACTATTTAAAGACTTTTATAAGTACTATTGATATGTATTGAAATTGTAATGGTTATATGTTTGATTGTAATGATAAAGAATGTAGAAAACAAGACCAAAAAACCCCCTCCTTTTATACTCAATACCTCCCCTATGAACCCCTTGATTTACCAGCTCTATACACAGTTAATGAAGCCTCATTCCACCTAATAGAACTGTCCAACAAAATAAAGAGTGGCCAGTAAAATAATTAGAATTATATCAACCACCAAAATTCTGTAGTAATAGGGATAATCCATCAAAAATAAAGAATAAGCAAAAAAGAGAGAGTGTGTGTGTAATACATTAAAATAAAAAGACTAAAAAGGGATAGTTAAGAATAATTATTACTCAATATTGAGGGGGATTGAAAGCAGAAATTATAGGGCTAATCATGACATCAGACTACATGAAATCCCCATTCAAAAATAACCAAAATTGACTGAGAAACCACTTAAAACCCAAAAAAGGACATGAAATGCAGGGTAACTACATGCCATCCTTGGAAGGTGCTTTCACGGATAAGTCCTTGACTAATTTAGAGAAATTTATGTGTGGTAGTGAATTGAAGCTCCAAGCTTGAGGTTATCAATGAAATTAGTGCATATAATAAGGTCAATGCACCTATAATTAAATTAGGAAACTAAATAAGCACCTGTTGCCTATTTAAGCATGTTTCCCCACAGTGGGAATAGAATTTGGGGTAATTATAGTGTGAAAAAGCTAACTTTGCTAAAAATGAAGCTATTCACACAGGAAAAATGCAGGCAGTATGTGGCCAGTACCCAGAAGCCATTTCTAGTATAAAAAATACCAAATTTGAAAAGTCTTTTTATGCATTTGAGTAGCCAAATTAATAGCCCTAATTAAGACAAAATGATCTGTCAAAGCAAATTTCTAATATTATTAAATTTATAGTGCATATAATCAACTTTTCAGTGATTTAAAGCGCATTTATTGATTTTTACATAAAACAATGAAAACAACTGCTTTAAGTCTACTTAAAAATTATGTAGACTTATATTTAAGGCTCCTAAGATTACCCTAACATATTAAATCTAAATATCAAGTACATAAGACTTATAAAATGTGGATATATGCATGTATATAAGGTGTTATAATGGCGTATATTGCATTTTATCATAATTTTTACTAATGTATACAACTTGTGTACTTTACTTTATTTTTCCCATGTATAATCCATGTATTTAAAATAAATTTTAAGTACTTTTTACTCAGTCGTGTGGATATCAAGGCTGAAAATTTTGAAGATTGGAAGAGGGTATCCACAGTGGAAGCCTATGAATTTTAGCAAAGGCAAGTTTGGAGGTAGTTTATGGTATGGAAGCTCTATGCACCATTGCCCCAGAATGTTAGTTTTTTTTCTGTGTCTTAATGGGGTTGATCTCTGTCTTGAAGTCTTTTATTTAGGTTTCAAGTCCCCCAAGACTATAAACTAAGGGTTATTTCTTAAGTCCCCCGAGAATATAAATTGTGGATAGTCCCCCAAGACTATAAACTGAGGGTTGTTTGGTAGATACATCCTACAGAGGGTATTTTCAAGTTTTATTTTTTAAATAAAACTCAAGAACCAATTGGAATTACAGAAGAGAGTCAAGAGAGGTAGAAAAATGCTCTGAATTGGCATTGAATTGTTGGATGAGTCTATTTTTCTTATTAATGTCTTGTTGGTCCTTGGCAGGAATTTATTGGAAGTAAGAAAGGAGGAGTTGATTCTGTTGTTGGGTGTGATGATGGAGTAAGTTTTTGATAAGAGGTATTGGATTTGGGGGTGGTGTTTCAATTGTCCCTACATTGTTATCATTGTCAATGTCTTATGGAGGAAGAAGCTGAAGAGGAGGATAATGGGCCAGGTTTGTGTAATTGTTTCTTTCTGGAGAGGCAGGCATAAAAAGAAGTTCTGTAGAGGTAAAAAGGTCTAGTCATTGCACAGATGAGGTTGTTGTCAATGCAGTAGTGGCAGGGGCTTAGGTTAGAGGCAGGTCTGGAGAGGTGTTTGAACATGGTTGTTAGTGGATGAATATTGGGGAGATTTTTCATTGGAGAGAGGATGTGGTTGTCCAAATCTGGGTAGGCCTTTGGAGTGTGTATTTGGGGGTATTTGGTATGTAGAGTATATTTGGGGTTATGGTGTTGTCATTGGTATTTTTTTAGATTTTAGATAATTGGTTGTGTTTTTTAAGGCTTAAGCTAGGGTCACTTATTGTGTCTCAGATTAATGCCCTTTGTTTTCTCTTCATATTGCTATTTTTTGTGCATGATTAGCTTATTTTTAAGTGTAGTTACTGTTGTTTGTTTTTTTAAAGTGTTTATTGTTTTTTTGGGAATTTTAAGTGCTCAAAAGCAGCCGCCTGACTGTGCATGTGAATGAGCCTAAAGGCACTTTTATGCATGTAGGAAGATGGGAAAGCTGGATTTGGCTGGAAAATGGCCAGGGTGGTCTGTGTGTGAGAGGTTAAAAAAGTTTAGAAAGGGATTTTAGTTTATCATCAACCATCTGGTATATCTGGAATCTCTCTGCTTCACTGTTTTTGTGTGCTTTGTGGCATCATTTGGGTGGGTTGTAAAAATTTTAGTTCTTACTTGACCTCAGCTCTTTTCAATGTTTTTCAGGTATAGTCTTGTAAGATATATCAAGTATCTTGCTGTATCTGGTGCAGATTTGCCACCTACATCAAGTATCTTGCTTTCTATGGTGTGGACATTGGTCTACATTTCAGTTCTTTGTTGTGGTAGTCTGTCTGGGACTACTTCCTTGACTGATCAGGAATTCAAGTGTGTTGGAAAAGGGTTTTAGCAATTAAGACTCAAATTAATTTAGCAGGTAGATCACACTTTATATTTCTAAAGGGACAGGGGATTTTCTCTCTGGTTTTTCTCCACCTCCATTGGTCAAGGCATAAAGCTAGCACTATAGGATTGTCTACACTGTTAAAGCAAACAGTTTATTGGTCATTTTATAACAAGTAGAGGTTAAAGCTTAGTTAATTGTGAGATCTTTTTTTACTTTAAGTGACAGGTTTTTCTTCTGTTTATCTAACTCCTTTGGATTCTTATTACAGCAAGGCAACTGTAAGAGTCTTCCTACACTGGCTTTCTTGGCTTAAAATTTTATTTGAAAACAGTTCAATCTAAAATATATCAGCTCCTAATTAAGTACCATAAAGGATTTAATGTTACTCAAATTCTAACCCAACACCATGGTTTATGCTGAACATGTGGCTATGCTACAAAACAAGATAGATGAGTTATTTGCAAACATATTGAAACTGACTCAAGAATCTCTTCACAATTTGTTGATATCTTTTACACTCAATACTGCACAAAAATACTCATGTGATGTCATGAAAGCAATTGATAACAGAATGAAGAATTCAGATTAAGATTTATTCCCAACTGAATAAGATAAAATTTCTAGTAACTCACAGATCAAACTGAAAATCTCTTCTTGTTCATTCCCAACATCTGGCTCATTTATGGCCATGAGTTCATCCATGGCTTTGTAAATTGATGATGAACCTTACCTAGATGTTACTAAATTAGTCTCCCTTAATGCTGTTTTGAAAACTTACAAAGGTGCCAGGTGTTTTCATTGTGGTGGAAAAGGACATTGGAAATTGAAATGCCCCAACCTCAATAAATCATACAAAGCCAATATAATGAAAAGTCAACAGGAAAGTCCTAATTTCACATTTTACTGCAACTAACCCTATTCCTGCCCTTTGGATAAATCTCAATCAAACCATCAGCAGAAAATTACAGACCAGTTTACCCAAATGAAAAAGGCAAAACCCACTTCATGGAAATTAGGGAATCCAAAAAATCCACTAGTCATTCCCCTTTCCCAAGAGCAATGAAAGTTGAAACCACTAACTGGCCATCTGAAGAGCTAAACCAATAATTGAAACAGGAGCTACTGAAAAGATAGGCTGTAATTGGTCCTTATTCTTATGGCTCATGCCACTAAGACATCCTATCCCACTTATGGTTTCTACAAATAAAATTAATTTAAATTATCTTACAGGAATTGGGACAATAGTGGTAAAGGGTGTTAAAAGCCATGTCATGATTGGAATATTTTTCTACTTCACAAATGCAACCAGAACTCAATTATCTATCTCATCTCTAATTAGACAGGGTTCTAGAGCTAAATTTGACTGTCATAATAATTTAAATAAATTAAGCAATGATAAGAATTTATTTGGCAGAACCTTTACCAATGAGAATTCTTGGAAGGTTGATGTAGTTAGTGATAATAAATTACCAACATGAAATTCCACTTCAATTGTTCCACCTTATAGACTTATAACAAGAGCGCATGTACCTCCCACTCCATTAAAGCTTAATCCACCTCATTTTCCTGCTACTGAGAATTTCTAGGCCTTCAAATGCCCAAAAACAACCAAAAAACCTCCAAAACCACAAAATAACACAATTACTCATATAAAACAGCTAATCACACATAAAACACACCAAAATGATGAGAAACAAAAGGACAATAAGCTGAGACACAATAAATGAACTTAACTTAAGCCTACAAAAATACAACTGAACACCTAAATAATAAAAAAACACCAATACTAAGCACTATTACCTTAACTAAACCTTACATACCAAATACCCCCAAATACATATTCCAAAGGCCTATGCATCTTTTAAACACCACATCCTCCCTCAAATCCAGAATTTCCTCATTTTTCATCCTCTAGCCACAATGTTCACACACCTCCCCAGACAAGCCTCTGACCTTGGACCTTTCCAACACTCACCACGGGAAATCTGGGGGTGAACTGCTAGCAGTTCCCTCTTTTTGAAACTATCAGGAATTTGTCAGGAAACTGTTGGGAAACCATCCTGAAACTGTCAGAAAGATGTTTTTAAATCTGATGAAAAAACATTGAAAAAATAAACTGTCACAGATTGAATCCAGAACAATCCCTCCTTGAGCAGAGCTTAAGAACCACATTGAACATCAGTTAATCTCAGGTTTGGCAAAAGGTTGAACAACATCACTTAGCATACCTTAATATTCAAATATTAAACTTGAATATATGTTGCATGTATGATATAGATGCATATGCATTTGAATTTGCATGGTGGATACTTATTGCATGCTAAAAATTGAAGTGAAATGCCTATCCAAAGTGTATGCATAATGACTATGAAGAATAAATATGCATAAAAAATATGCATAAAATATGCATGGTGATTATGCATAAAAAATATGCATAAAAATATGCATATTGAATAGGCATAAAAATATGCATATTCAATATGCATAAAAATATGCATATTTATAATGCATTAAAAATATGCAAAAAAAAGGTGCATATATGTATATGAATAAAATATATTAATATGCATATAAATCTGTATAATAAATATGCATATGAATATGCATAAATATGCATAATGATTGAAAAATGCAAAAAAATGATGCTTAACGAGTATATTTTATGCATAAATAGAAATATGCAATATGAATTCATATTGCATACAGATAACACTGGCAAACCATTTTGACCAAAACTCATACTAAATTTTCATTCTGGACTAAAGGTGTGAGGGAAGGAAGAAAAACAGTCCAACATTAGAAAAATGCTACATGCACTCATTTTGTAGCAGAGCAAATGAGAAGTGCTGAATTATGGTTGGTGCCCATAATTTAGTATGATATCATAATTTTATTTAATTGTTTTCAATATTGAAAAGACTTTAGGTCAGTTGGTATGGATCTAGCTGTGCCAGGGTCTAATCTAATTATTTTAACAATATCTTAATAATTAACGGGCTTTAATACAAAAACAGGTTGTATTTTTTGTGGGATATTGGATATGATAAGGTCTTTTGTAAAAAAAACTTATATTGTTTAAAAATATTTCTGAATCAGATGTGGGATAATCACTACAAAAAATTGTAGTACTGTGGGCAATAAAATATATGCACAAGCAGTAAAGAAAGGACCAAGTGAACCCTTTTTGTGCAATGGGAATCATTAGAGTGGAATTGTGGATGAAAAATATAATTCATTATTACCATTTTATTTAATCAAAAAATTTATAATATTAAAAAGAACTATTGATTAATTGGTATTTGACCTTTGTGCCTCACTCATATTTATCATTTGATTGATTTTTGTCACCATTATGTTATTAATATTATAAGTATAGCAAAAACTCGTGTGCCGAATGCATACCAGGTGATGTTACACCTTTTATAATATTATTAAATAAAGGTAAAAAAATATGAAAATGATTTGTTTTACAAAAAATAAATTGATATCCAAAAGCAATATGAGGGATGAAAAGGCAAAATTAAAGGGATCAAATATGAAATAAAAAATTAAAGAGAAATTCCTCCCATCAAGAGCAAGTAGACATGATGGGGTGAATGCCCACTAGTGGCACTAAACTTGGACTATAATTTCTTTTTTGTAAAATAAAAAAAAATCCACTGGAGCTTTACCAAAACTTCAGGATGACAATTTCGCCATATCAAACAACTTCTAGTGCAATTATTGAAGAAAAATTCATTTTCATTGCAGTAGAGAGAATTGATCACATCAGACTGCATGTGACCAAAAGTGTCCAGCACAAGTTTGGCCGAACTTGTGCTGGACACTTTTATGATGGAGGTTAGCTAGGGTGGAATTTTTCTTCAGTTCATCTGGTATTTCTTATAAACATGTCCACTGGTATTTGATCTTTGTGCCTCACTCATATTTATCATTTGATTGATTTTTTGTCACCATTATGTTTTAATATTATAAGTATAGCAAAAACTCGTGTGCCCAACGCATACTGGGTGATGTTACACCTTTTATAATATTATTAAATAAAGGTAAAAAAATATGAAAATGATTTGTTTTACAAAAAATAAATTGATATACAAAAGCAATATGAGGGATAAAAAGGTAAAATTAAAGGAATCAAATATGAAATATAAAATTAAAATAAAATTACTGCCATCAAGAGCAAGTAGACATGTTGGGGCAAATGTCCACCAATGAGGCTAAACTTGGACTATAATTGCTTTTTTGAAAAACAAAAAAGTGCCAATCTGAGGTTTAAAAAAACTTCAGCAGAACCATTTAGCCATATCAAACAACTTCTAGTTCAATGATTGAGAGAGAATTGATCACACCAGACTGCATGTGACAAAAAGTGTCCGGCACAAGTTCGGCCAAACTTGTGCTGGACACATTTATGACGGAGAGTAGCTAGGGTAGAATTTTTCTTCAGTTAATCTGGTATTTCTTATAAACATGTCTATTGGTACATGATCTTTGTGCCTCACTCATATATATCATTTGATTGATTTTTTGTCACCATTATGTTATTAATATTATAAGTATAGCAAAAACTCATGTGCCCAACGCATACCGGGTGATGTTACACCTTTTATAATATTATTAAATAAAGGTAAAAAAATATGAAAATGATTTGTTTTACAAAAAATAAATTGATATACAAAAGCAATATGAGGGATAAAACGGTAAAATTAATCTCAAAGAGATCAATTATGAAAAACAAAATACTAGTAAAATTCTTGCTCTCAAGAGCCAGTAGAAGTGTTTAAACAAATGGGAGAGATCAGGGATAAGTTGTAATAAGTGACCTTTTTTTTAAAGATAAAAAATTATACACCTGAGTTGGGAAGAACAACAGGTGGATGATTCAGCTAAACAAAACTACTTGTAGTGAAGTTTAATGAAAAAATGTTTTTTTGTTGCCATATAGAGAATTGATCCCATCTGACTGCACATGACTAAAAGTGTCCAGCACAAGTTCGGCCGAAGTTATGCTGGACACTTTTATGATGGAGAGTAGCTTGGGTGGAAATTTTTTTCAGTTCCTTCATCTTGTATTTCTCATAAACATGTCAACTGGTATTTGATCAGTCTGTATCTTTCATATTTATCATCTGATTAATATTTTATCACCATTATATTATTAATGTTATTAGTATAGCAAAAACTTGTGTGCCAAATGCATACCATGTGAAGTTATACCTTCAATAATTTTTAAAATAGACATAAATAAATATTGAAAGGATTAGTTTTACAAAAATTAAATAGAAATTTAAAAGTAAAAAGAGGAATAAAAGAGTAAAATGAAAGTCAAAGAGTTCAAATATGAAAAAAATACTGGTAAAATTCCTGCTATCAAGAGCCAGTAGAGGTGTTAAAGAAAATGGGAGCCATCAGGGCTTAATTGTAATAAGTGACCTTTTCTTTAAAGATAAAAAATTATACACCTGATATTGGGCAGAACAGCAGGTGGATGATTCAGCTAAACCAAACTACTTCTGGTGAAATTTGATAAAAAAAATTTTTTGTTGCCATACAGAGAATTGATCCCATCTGACTGCACATGACCAAAAGTGTCCAGCACAAGTTTGGCCGAACTTGTGCTGGACACTTCTATGATGGAGAGCGGCTGGGGTAGAATTTTTCTTCATTTCATCTAGTATTTCTTACAAACATGTCTACTGGTATTTTATCTTTGTGCCTCACTCATACATATTGTTTGATTAATTTTTTGTCTTACTTATATTATTAATTATATAAGTATAGCAAAAAATCATGTGCCAAATTCATACTGAGTGATGTTACACCTTTTATAATATTATTAAAAAAATGTATAAAAATATTAAAATAATTTATTTTAAAAATTATTAATTAATATCCAAAAGCAATATGAGGAATAAAAAATTAAGTTAAAGCAATCAAATATGAAAAACAAACTCCAAGTATTATTGCTAATATCAAAGGCGAGTAGAGATGTTCAAGTAAATGAGAGCCATCAGGGATAAATTGTACTAAATTGATTGTTTTTTAAAGATAAAGATTTGTGTACCTGTGGTTTGGATGAACTCTAGGTGGATTATTCAGCTATATCAAACTACATCTAGTGAAGTTTCTTATCAAATAATTTTTTTCATTGCCATAGAGAGAATTGATCCCATCTGAATGCACCTGACCAAAAGTGTCCAGCACAAGTTCGGCCGAACTTGTGCTGGACACTTTTATGATGAAGAGTAGATAGGGTGCAGGTCTTGTTCAGTGCAACTGTTATTTTTTTAAAACATGTCAAATGGTATTTGATCTTTCTGTGTTATTCATATTTTATTATCTGATTAATTTTTTGTCATTAGAATATTATTAATTTTATTAGTATAGAAAAAACTTGTGCACCAAATGCATGCCATGTTATATTACACCTTTTATAATATTATTAAAAAATGTTAAAAAAATATGAAAATAATTTTTTTTCCAAAATTATAAATTAATATCCAAATGTAACATGAGTGATAAAGAAGTAAAGTAAAAGAGATCAAATATGAAAAAGAAAAATTCAAGAAAAATTCCTGCCTTCAAGAGCCAGTAGAGGTGTTGAAACAAATGGGTGCCATCAGGGCTAAATTTGATAAAATTTAATTTTTTTTAAAGATAAAAAATTTTTCACCTGAGGTTTGGAAAAACTCAAGGTGGATAATTCAGCCAAACCAAACTACTTCTAAAGTAATTATTTAGCATTTTTTTTAAAATTTAATTTCCACAGAGAGAATTGATCCCATCTGACTGCACCTGAACAAAAGTGTCCAGCACAAGTTCGGCCGAACTTGTGCTGGACACTTTTAAGATGGAGAGTAGCTAGGGTGGAAGTGTTTCTCAGTACATCAGTTTTTTGTTTTTCACATTTCTATTAGGTTTTTAACTTTTTTTATCATTCATATTTATCTTATAATTAATTTTTTGTCACCATATATATTATTAATGTTTCTAGTATAGCAAAAACCTGCATGCCAAATGCGAAATTGGTGATGTTACAACTTTAATAATATTATTATATAAAGTTAAAAAAATATGAATATGTTTAGTTTTTAAAAAAATAAATTGATATTTAAAATTAAAAAGAGTAATAGAAAAGTGAAATTAAAATAAATGGGATCAAATACAAAATAAAAAATACAAGTAAAATTTTTACTATCAAGAGCCAGAAGTGGTGTTGGGACAGTTGGGGACCCCTAGGTCAAGACTTGGTCTAAACTTAATTTTATGTATAGCTAACAAATTTTGACCAGAGGTTTGGACAGACTTCCAGGGGACAATTTTACAATATTAAACATTCTTTACTTCAATGATTGAGTGAATTATCATTTTTATTGCCATAGAGAGAATTTATCTCATATGACTTCATGCAACCAAAATTGTCCAGCACAAGTTCGGCCAAACTTGTGCTGGACACTTTTATAATTGAGAGTAGGCATACAGCAAATATTCTTAAACTCAAAAGGGATTTCTTATAAACATTACCACTGGAATTTGATCTTTCTGTGTCATTTAAATTTACCATTTGATTTATTTTTTGTCATCATTATATTATTAACGTTATTACTATAGTAATAGCTTGTGTGAAAAATGTATACCAGGTGGTGTTCCACCTTTAATCATATATTATTAAATAAAGGTATAAGAGTATGAAAATTATTTATTTTAAAAATTAAAAATTGATATCCAAAGCCATATGAGCAATAAAAAAGTAAAATAAAAGGGATAAAATAAGAAAAAAAATCTAAGGAAAATTCCCACTATCAATAACAAGTAGAGGTGTTAGATCAAATTTGCACCACCAGGGCTAAACTTGCACTATATTTTCTTTTTTGTTAAACTAAAAAAAGTGTCCTGATGAGTTTTGAAAAATCATCAGGAGGACATTTTGGCAATATAAAACTACTTATTGTGCAATGATTGAGCAAAGTTTCATTTTCATTTCCATAGAGTAAATTTATCCCATCTGACTGCATGCAACCAAAAGTGTCCAGCATAAGTTCAGCCAAACTTATGCTGGACACTTTTATGATGGTGAGTATCTAGGGTGCAGGTCTTATTCAGTTCATCAGGTATTCCTTATAAACAAATCCACTTGTATATGATCTTTCTGTGTCATTCATATTTATAATTTGATTCATTGTTTTTCACCATTATAATATTAATGTTATTAGTATTGAAAAAATTTGTTAGCCAAATGCATACTGGGAGATGCTACATCTTTCATAATCTTATTAAATAAAAGTAAAAAAATATGAAAAGTATTAGTTTTACAATAAATAAATTGATATTTGAAAGCAAAAACAGGAATAAAAAAGTAAAATAAAAGTGATTAAATATGAAATTAAACATTCAAATAAAATTTCTGCCATCAAAGATAATTTGAGTTTTCAGACCAAATTTGCACCACCAGTTCTAGATTTGGAATATGTTTTCTTTTTTTAAAAATGAATAAAAGTGTCCACCTGAGGTTTTCCAAAAAATCAGGAGGATATTATAGTAGTATAAAGCTACTTCTTGTGCAATGATTGAGCAAAAATTCATTTTAACTTCCATTGAGTAAATTTATCCCATCTGACTGCATGCAACCAAAAGTGTCCAGAACAAGCTCAGCTGAAATTGTGCTGGACACTTTTATGATGGAGAGTAGCTAGGGTGCAAGTCTTCTTCAGTTAATCTTATATTAATTTTAAAAATGTCTATGGGTATTTAATCTTTCTGTGTCATCCATATTTATTATTTGATTATTTTTTAGTCACCATTATATTATTAATGTTTTTAGTATAGCAAAAACATGTTTAATGAATGTACACTGGATGATTTTACAACTTTAATAATATAATATAATAAATGTAAAAAAATGTGAAAGTTATCAGTTTTACCAAAATAAAATTGATATTTAAAAGCTAAAGGATACACTACGCAATATAGGGGGTGGACTTGCTAGCAAGTCCTCAACCTGAACTCAGATGGAACTCAGATGGAACTCAGACTGAACTCATACTGAACCCATACTGAACTCTACTTGAACACCCACCTAAAACTGTTCTTCTGAGTGGTGTTCATTCCTGATTGTATGGCTCCTTTATCAATAGCTCAATGTGTGTTCAATCTATGGTGAGTTTGGGTCCAAGGTTGCGGACTTGCTAGCAAGTCCGCCCCCCATATTGTGTGGTGATAAATAAAAGGGTAAGATTAAAATTAAAGAGATCAAACATGAAATAAAGATATTAAGTATAATTTCTGCTATCATGAGCCAGTAGAGGCTTCAGAAAAAATGGGCACCATCATAGATTAACATGGATAAAATTTACTTTTTACCAAAGGAAAAAATTGTCTACTTTAGGTTTGAAAAAACTTCCAGGGGACAATTTGTCTATGTAAAACTACTTTCAGTGCAATGATGGAGTGATAATTCAGTCTCATTTCCATAAAAAGAATTGATTGTGTCTGACGGCATGCAACCAAAAGTGTCCAGCACAAGTTTGGCCAAACTTGTGCTGGACACTTTTATCATGAAGAGTAGCCAGGGTGCAAGTCATTTTTAATCATCTGAAATTTCTTATAAACATTTCCACTGTTATTAAATCTTTGTGCCTCACTCATATTTATCAATTGATTAATTTTTTGTCACCATTATATTATTAATATTATCAGTATAGGAAAAAATTGTGTGCCAAATAAATACTGGGTGATGTTACACCTTTTATAATATTATTAAATAAAGGTAAAAAAATATGAAAATGATTTATTTTACAAAAAATAAACTTATATCCAAAAGCAATATGAGAGGAATAAAGTAAAATAAAAGAAATCAAAGATGAAAATTAAAATCCAAGTTGAATTCTTGCCATAAACAGAAAAAAGAGATGTTGAATTAAATTAGCACAATCAGGGCTAAACTTGCACTAAATTTTCTTTTTTGTAAAAATAAAAAAAAAATCCACTTGAGCTTTACCAAAACTTCAGCATGAAAATTTTGCCATATCAAACTACTTCTAGTGTAATTTTATATCAAAAATTTATCTTCATTTCCATAGAGAGAATTGCTCCCATCTGACTGCACCTGACCATAAGTGTCCAGCACAAGTTTGGCCGAACTTGTGCTGGACACTTTTATGATGGAGAGTAGCTAGGGTAGAATTTTTCTTCAGTTCATCTAGTATTTCTTACAAACATGTCTACTGGTATTTTATATTTGTTCCTCACTCATTAATATCATTTGATTAATTTTTGGTCGCCATTATATTATTAATTTTATAAGTATAGAAAAAACCCATGTGCCAAATGCATACCAGGTGATGTTATGCCATTTATAATATTATTAAATAAATGTATAAAAATATGAAAATAGTTTATTTTAAAAATTATTAATTGGTATCCAAAAGCAATATTAGGAATAAAAAATTAAGTTAAAGTGATCAAATATGAAAAAAGAAATCCAAGTAATATTCCTACTATCAAAGGCCAGTAGAGGTGTTGAAGCGAATGAGAGCCATCAGGGATAAATTGCACTAAATTGACTTTTTTTCAAAGATAAAAAATTGTGCACCTGTGGTTTGGATGAAATCTAGGTAGAAAATTTGGCTATGTAAAACTACTTCTAGTGAAGTTTTTTATCCAAAACTTTTTTTTCATTGCCATAGCGAGAATTGATCTCATATGACTGAAACTGACCAAAAGTGTCCAGCACAAGTTCGGCTGAACTTGTGCTGGACACTTTTTTGATGGTGGGTATCTAGGGTGCAGCTCTTCTACAGTGCAACTGGTATTTTTTTAAAACATATCCACTTGTATTTGATCTTTCTGTTTAATTGATATTTTATCATTTGATCAATTTTTTGTTACCAGTATATTATTATTTTTATTAGTATAGCAAAAAAACATGTGCCAGATGCTTACAAGATGATGTTAAACCTTTAATAATTTTATTAAATACAGGTAAAAAATTATGAAAATGATTTGTTTTACATAAAATTAATTGATATCTAAAAGAAAAAAAAGGGATAAAAAGAAATATGTTGAATAATAGGGATTTTATATGAAATTCAAAATTCAAGCTAAATGCCTACTTTCAAGGCTCAGAAGAGGTGTTGGATAAAATGGGCATCATCAGGAATAAAATTTTACTTAATTTGATTTTTTGAAAAACTAAATGAAGTTTTCAACTGATTTTTTTCCAATATTTAGTTGGACACTTTATCTATATCAAATTACTTCTAGTACCATTATTGACCAAATTAAATCCTCATTTCCATATGCAGAATTGATCCTATATGGCTGGACCAGGCCAAAGGTGTCAACCACAAGTTTGAGAATTCTTCTGGTGGACACTTTTATGATGGACAGTAGTAGGGTGCAAGTCTTCTTTAGTTAATTTAGTATTCCTCATTAACATTTCCAACTTATTTTTGGTCAAAAATCAGGTGGAAAGTTTTTCCATATAAAATTACTTCTAATTCCATGATTGACTAAAAATTGATTCTCATTGCCATATAGAGAGTTGATCCCATATGACTAGATCTGGCAAAAGTGTCACCACAATTTTTGATAAACTTAATTTTGAAAATTTTATGATGGAAAGTAATTGCAAGTCTTCTTCATTTCATCAAGTAATCCTCATAAAAATTTCCACCTGTATTTTGGCCAAACTTCAGGTGGACACTTTGGCCATATTAAATTAATTCTTGTTCCATGTTGATAAAAAACTCATACTTATTGCCATATATAGATATTAAACCCATCAGACTGTGCCTTTCCAAAAGTGTCTACCTGAATTATGGCTAAACCTCAGTTGGACACTTTTATGATGCAGAGTAGCTAGGGCAAAAGTATTCTTCAGTTAATTTGGTATTCATAATAAATTTATCTTCCTGAAGTTTATCCTAACTTGAGGTGGACAATTTCGGAAAGCACCAGTTACTCACTATCCATCTAAAAAGTGTTCACCAAAATTTTGTCTAAACTTGTGGTGGACCCCTGTGATCAGCCACAGTCAGATGAGATCAACTCTTTAGATGGGAATGAGGATGATGTTTTGGTCAATCATGGAAATAGAAGTAGTGTGATGTGGCCAAATTACCCCCCTGAAGGTCAGACAAACCTCAGAAGGACACTTTTTAGCAGGGAGTAACTGAGAAAAATCCATTTATCAGAAGGAAAATCTTTTATTGGATAGATTCCAAGATTTCATACTTGTGTATTATGGTCAGTATTAATTTTGAAAGTGTCTGTCCAAGCAATTTCATTGCCCATCATGACTCATTTTGTTTTAAATGTTTCAAACTGCGTGATACAGTATTAAGGTGTCACATAGTATAATTAAGTTCTATTAAGTGCCCTCCTATGATGCCTAAATTTATAATTTAATATCTTACATAATAATTTTTTTATATAAATTCATCAATATTTTATTTTATTATCAAATTTAATAGAGCAAATATCCTGAATTATTATATATGCATAAGCTTAGGTTAGATCAATTTGTGCTCAATTTGTGCTCATCAGAGGACCAAAATCAAGTTCTGGAGGATCAACTTGTGCATAATTTGGAATCAGTTGACATTCTGTCTATAATCAATCTGAGAATAAATGTAAATCTAACTCTAATTTACTTATGTTTATAAAGTATTCATAAAACTGGCATATTTAAGGGACACTCTAAATTTCAAGAGAGGGGATTGCTTTCAATTCACCCCTAGATTTCCTGTGGTGACTACATTGACAAAAATCTCATCTTTTCAATGACTGGCCCACTACACCTCTGCAGAACCTCTTTCAATTCTTTCAATTACACAAAGAAACAATTCCATAGACCTGGCCCACTATCCTATTCTTTACCTTCCTCCTCTTCTTAGCCTGGTCCATCCTCTTCTACCAAAAGGTCCAGACCTTCTATCACCATTCCCAAAAAAATCAACAGACTCCATTCATCCAAAAGAAAGGCTGTAACTCCATAAGCCTCTTCCTCTCATAAACCTGATTAACCAGAAGGTAATATTACATCACTCCATACCAAACTAGACTGACCATTTTCTTGAGCCTCTCTTCCACCAGTCATTGATGTTGATGACAATGTAGGGACCATTGAAACACCACCTCCAAATCCAATATCCATTTTCAAAGAGAAATCTCAATATCACACCCAACAACAGAAACAACTTCTACTTTCTTACTTACAATCAAATCTCGCCAAAGACCAACAAGACATTGATTAGAGAAGGAACCTCATTAAACATTTCAAGTTCAATTCAGAACCTTTTGCCTCCTCCCTTGATACCCTTCTGTAATTAAACTAGATTTTAAGTTTGAATTAGAAAATAAAATATGATCACATCCTCTATAGGATGTCACCACCAAACCACCCTCAATTTCAAGTCTGGGGGGACTATCCTCATTTTAAAGTCTTGGGGGACTCAAAACACACTAAGTTTATAGTCTTGGGGGACTCAAAAACTTAATCATAGACCCAAAACTAGAGATCAACCACATTAAGACTCAGAGAAAAAACTAACTTTCTGGGGCAATTTTATATAGAGCTTACATCCCATCAGTCACCCCCAAAATTACCTTTGCTAAATTCAGAGGCTCCCCCTATGGATCCTTCTACCAAACTCCAAAAAACTAATACCCAAAACAACAACTATTCTTCAGTTTATAGTCTTGGGGGACTGTATAATCAGTTTTTAGTTTAAAGTCTTGATGGACTGATGCATATTTTAGTTTAAAGTCTTGATGGACTAGACATATTCAGCCGCCTTCCACTTTCACTTAATCATCTTCCCATCACTGATAAAGAAACTTTTCTCTGTCGCTTCCTCCTTGTCATCAAAACCAATCATATCAGACCTTGGATCACTTGCCTTCAACCCTTCTAGCCTTCCTTTCTTGAATGCACCCAAGGATGATGCTTTCAATCATTGTATCCACATGTTCAGACCTTGAAAATTTACTCTTCCAACTCCAAAAGGCAAACTGTACAATAGAGCTTGTGACTCTTGTAATTCAAAGAAGAAAAGTTGTGACAGGGATCCTAACTATCCTATTCCTCCACCTTCACCTTCACATAAGTATATCTCCAGAACTTTTTCCCTCTTCTTCTTCTTTATCCTTGGTTCCTTCCAAAACATCCAGAATGACTGCCCCCAGAGCTCCATCAAAAAGACCAACTCCTTCTTCTCAAGAATCGGCTTTTATATCCTTCAATTCTGATCTGATTTCATCAAATTCAACTCCAAGGCTTCTGCACTGCGCTTGGGTGGCACACCAGCCTCGCTCAAAAGCATAAATCAAGCTCTTAACATTCCAAAACACCATGAAACCCAGAGAAACTCTCCTAAAATAACCAGAAACACCTTTGCACAAAACCCTCCTCTTTCTCCCAGAGAAATGTAAACAAAAACTTCAGAGTCCAACCTCAAAAAAAGTTCCCAAACTTCTTAAAAGACTGCCAGAGCTCCTAAGGATGCTTAACAGATAAAATCACCTTCTCCTCCTTTCAAAAGAAGAAATTATATCTCCCCTCTTTCTGCAGACTACTTTTCTGACAGTTAATTCTCTATCAAAAATTACTCCAGAAAGAAAAAGTCAGACCCTAGATCACCTTCACCTGCCCCATCCAATAACAACATTAAGTCACCAGCAACCAATCCCACTGGGAAGGACAACAATAAAAACCATTCTTCTTCCTTAACTAGGCCCCAGAAAGTGTCACCTCCTAGTTCACCTTCTCAGAATCTAATAGAAGAATACCACAATAATCCCTACTTATTCTTGGTGATCCTTCTCCCACACATCTTCAAAATCCTTCTGAAATCCAAATTCCTAAGGAATACAATTTTGAAGAGCTTCATATCTGTAATCATTGTAAATTTTCATCAATTTCATTAAAAGAAAAATAAAATTCTCAAATAATTTTCTTCTTGTTAGATGGCACCCCTCCTCCTGAATCTACCATTGGAGTTGGCCAGCCTCTAGAAACCATTTTGACACTAGATTATGCATATATGAAGCAAAACACAAGTATGATGTGTTCCAACATGCTTAAGGTGTTTGCTCTTCATGGGCCACTGAATGAATTTGATAAGAACCTGAGAAAGAAACTTATTGAAGACCACTGGAAGATGTCCATGATAATTAAGCAAACCATCCAACACTCAGTCCCATCCTCTTCTGCTTCAAACCAAAAATTACCTTCAAACCAGTTCCTGGCCCTTTTAACACTACAAATTCAACAGCAGACTACACTTTAAAAACAACAGTGCATCCTCCAATCCCAACAAGAAACAAAAACCCCAACAAGTCCCAAACAAACCTCACAAAGCTTCTACTTCCAGACATTGAATTATTGAAAACAAAACATAATATAAATTAATATATATAGAAAATATTTAATTTTTTTAATTTTAATTTTAATTTTAATATTAATTTTTATTTCTATTTTTATTTTTATTTTAATTTTAATTTTAATTTCTATTTTTATTTTTATCTATATTTTAATTTTAATTTTAATTTTAATTTTAATTTTAATTTTAATTTTAATTTTAATTTTTATATTTATATTTATATTTATATTTATATTTATTGTTATTGTTATTGTTATTTTTATTTTTATTTTTATTTTTATTTTTATTTTTATTTTTATTTTTATTTTTATTTTTATTTTTATTTTTATTTTTATTTTTATTTTTATTTTTATTTTTATTTTTATTTTTATTTTTATTTTTATTTTTATTTTTATTTTTATTTTTATTTTTATTTTTATTTTTATTTTTATTTTTATTTTTATTTTTATTTTTATTTTTATTTTTATTTTTATTTTTATTTTTATTTTTATATTTATATTTATATTTATATTTATATTTATATTTATTTTTATATTTATATTTATATTTATTTTTATTTTTATTTTTATTTTTATTTTTATTTTTATTTTTATTTTTATTTTTATTTTTATTTTTATTTTTATTTTTATTTTTATTTTTATTTTTATTTTTATTTTTATTTTTATTTTTATTTTTATTTTTATTTTTATTTTTATTTTTATTTTTATTTTTATTTTTATTTTTATTTTTATTTTTATTTTTATTTTTATTTTTATTTTTATTTTTATTTTTATTTTTATTTTTATTTTTATTTTTATTTTTATTTTTATTTTTATTTTTATTTTTATTTTTATTTTTATTTTTATTTTTATTTTTATTTTTATTTTTATTTTTATTTTTATTTTTATTTTTATTTTTATTTTTATTTTTATTTTTATTTTTATTTTTATTTTTATTTTTATTTTTATTTTTATTTTTATTTTTATTTTTATTTTTATTTTTATTTTTATTTTTATTTTTATTTTTATTTTTATTTTTATTTTTATTTTTATTTTTATTTTTGTTTTTATTTTTATTTTTATTTTTATTTTTATTTTTATTTTTATTTTTATTTTTATTTTTATTTTTATTTTTATTTTTATTTTTATTTTTATTTTTATTTTTATTTTTATTTTTATTTTTATTTTTATTTTTGTTTTTATTTTTATTTTTATTTTTATTTTTATTTTTATTTTTATTTTTATTTTTATTTTTATTTTTATTTTTATTTTTATTTTTATTTTTATTTTTATTTTTATTTTTATTTTTATTTTTATTTTTATTTTTATTTTTATTTTTATTTTTATTTTTATTTTTATTTTTATTTTTATTTTTATTTTTATTTTTATTTTTATTTTTATTTTTATTTTTATTTTTATTTTTATTTTTATTTTTATTTTTATTTTTATTTTTATTTTTATTTTTATTTTTATTTTTATTTTTATTTTTATTTTTATTTTTATTTTTATTTTTATTTTTATTTTTATTTTTATTTTTATTTTTATTTTTATTTTTATTTTTGTTTTTATTTTAATTTTAATTTTTATACTTATATTTATATTTATATTTATATTTATATTTATTTTTATTTTTATTTTTATTTTTATTTTTATTTTTATTTTTATTTTTATTTTTATTTTTATTTTTATTTTTATTTTTATTTTTATTTTTATTTTTATTTTTATTTTTATTTTTTTTTATTTTTTTTTTTATTTTTATTTTTATTTTTATTTTTATTTTTATTTTTATTTTTATTTTTATTTTTATTTTTATTTTTATTTTTATTTTTATTTTTATTTTTATTTTTATTTTTATTTTTATTTTTATTTTTATTTTTATTTTTATTTTTATTTTTATTTTTATTTTTATTTTTATTTTTATTTTTATTTTTATTTTTATTTTTATTTTTATTTTTATTTTTATTTTTATTTTTTTTTATTTTTTGATTTATTTTTTGATTTTATTATTATTATTATTTTATCTTTATCTTTATCTATTATATTTATTTTTGTTATTTTTTATATTTCTATTTTTTTATTTTTATATAACAATTACTACTTGCAAATTGTATCTCCAAGCCTATTGATGAGCTGATCCCATGATAACTTACCCACATTCAGGTGCACCTTGATGTGGATACACCTTTAAGAAATTTAAAGATTAAAATATAAACTACAAGTTGAAAATGAAAGAAAATAAAGTGAGTAAACAAAAGAAACTTGAGATTTAATAATGAAAAAGGAAAATAGCATTTCATGGCCAATTGATGAGCCTTTTCCCACCAATTCTTGCCCAAATCCAGGTGGCCCTGATGGGGTACACCCAACATTTTTTTTATTTTATAAAACAACCTCCACTAAAATAATAAAAGAAAACAAAGAAAAAAATCCAAAACCACTATAATAATTCCATTAAAACAATTAATAGAAGCAGATCCAGGTCCAAATAAAATATCACTGGGTGGGCTCCCTCCAATAGGTAAAATGATGGAAGACCACCAGTGATCCACCATCCAGAAAGATTCAAGAACAAATAATTCAGTCCAATCCAGTTTAAAGTCATAGAAGACTAAAAACCTGTAAAAAAAGCAGAGAACTAGGATTTAACTAAATAAAAACAAGGACTTGAAACAAAAATTCTGGGGTAGCTGTTATACAGAGCAGCCAGCTCATCAGTTACCCCCACACTTTCTAAAATAAAATCTAGAAGCCCCTCCCATGGTTACCTTCTAACAAGAAACATACATCAGTACATATTTCAACCATTTAACACAAAGAACCAGGATAAGACCAGCACTTGAAGGCCAAAGAATTCAATTTGAAGTCATAGAGGACAATAAACTGCAAAAAGAAATCTATACTAGGGTTCATCCAAGTAAAGAGAAGTGGTTGGAAACAGACAATCTGGGGTAACTGTTGATAGAGCAGCCAGCCCATCAGTTACCCCCACACTTGCCAAGATAAAATCTAGATGCCCCCCTGGGTACCATCTAACAAAACGTTTCCAACTCAAAACATGCAAAGCGTCACCAACAAAACATTCCAATAAAAAGAATGATCAATAGTCATCCTCATTGCAGAGTTAGTCTTCTTCCCTTTGTGCGCCTCTGGGTTAAAATCTTTTCACCTGGTCAGAAGCTACTCTTTTCTTCAAGATTTCTCAATACAACTCTTCTAACTGATGTTATCCACCTGAGAGCTGAGATCTGACTCTATAGGGAACATTCCACCTTTCAGAGAACATCTTGCCCCACTTACTCTCCAAACTCCTATCATACACCAATACCAAACACCCTTGCTTTAAAGGATTCCTCAGCCTGTGTGACAATCTATTATCCTAATATCTAACTGACTGATTCTTGATCTTCATCATTCTTTCATAAGATTTTTCAAGAAATTCTTCCTTTCATCCAATATGCTTCATTCTGGCACACAATAAATCTTCAGTTGAACCAACTTCATCCCAATCAATTCCCAAATACAAAATTTCTTCCGAGTCTACTGGTAAGACTGCCTTATGACCAAAAATGAGTTGATAAGGTGAATATCCAGTAGTCCTCTTGACAGTAATTCTGTCAGCAAATAATATTAAGGGTAGATAATTCCTCCACTTTTCAGCATTATCCCCACACATCTTGTCCAAATCATATTTTAAAACTTGATGCCCTCTTTCAACCATGCATTCAGCTTCAGGATAATAAGGAGTAGCCACTCTGAATTTTGAGCTAACACTAGTAACAGCTTCCTTGAAGTCTGTTCCAAGATATGGTCCCCCATAAACACTGACCAATTTCATCAGACCATATTTATAAATCCACTCCTTCTTCAAAAATTCTTCCACATTCTTGGCAGTAAAATAAACTAGAGGCATCACCTCAACCCATACAGATAAATAATCTCTGGCCACAATCAAATATTTATACCTGTGGTTTTAGTCCTCTTTGAATTTAAATTGGAAATTATTTTGGTCTTCAAGTGCTGGACTCTTGAAACTTATTGGTTTTGGTTGATTGTTCTGGATGTTGTATATTTTGTTAGAAGGTACCCAGAATGGGCTTCTATATTTTATTTTGGCAAGTGTGGGCGTAACTGATGAGCTGGCTTCTCTGTAGAACAGTTACCCCATAATTTCTGTTTCAAGTATTTTGTTTTTCCTAGTTAAATCGTAGTTCTGGTTTTTGTTATTCAGGTTTCAAGTCCACTATGACTTTAAACAGGCTTGAATATGTACTCTTTGTCTTTTTTCTTTAAGGATTTCTCATGGATCACTGGTGATCTCCCATCATCTTTACTTATTGAAGGTAGCCCAACCAGTGATCATTTGCTTGGACTGGACTTTTTCTTTTTCTTTCCTTGATTTTGGTGTCTATGGTTGTGTTAGTTAGTAGTTTAAGATTATTTTCTTTCTTCTCTTTTTTTTCTTTTTATTTTTTACGGGCGTCATTAGGATGTAAAGAGGGGAAAAAATTACAAAATTAAATTATATGGTGTCACCACATCAGGTTCAACTGGATTTTGGCAAGAATTGGTGTGGAAAGGCTTATCAATTGGCTGGGCAATGCTATTTTCTTTTTTATCTTTATTTCATTTTTATTACTAACTTTAATATTTGTTCATTTCATTTTATCTGTATATTATTATTCTTAATTTATTTCTATCTCAAATCATTTAAAAATTATATAAAGGCGTATCCACATCAAGGTGCACTTGGATGTGGGTAAGGTAATAGGGGATCAGCTCATCAATTGGCTGGGAGATACCATTTTTTATTAACATTTATTTCATCTTATAATTATTCATTTAATTTTAATTTCTGAGCTCTTATATTGTTTGGGAAATTTTGTTTAATCCTCTTCAAGTTTTTTTAAGAACATTAGTAGTTTTCAGTAGGTTTCAGCCAGGCTACTAGACTTACCCAGTAAGATAATTAATTATCTTACTGAGATGAAGCCACACCTTTTTAATCCTTATTAATAATTAATTATTTACAAACTAGTTATGGAATACTTAAAACTAACTAGCTAAGTACAATAAGTAATGTAAATAGTTAATAAAAATAAGTAACTGTCACATACATTTTTTCCCTAACACTGTTGTAGAGTAGACTCCTACAGTCACCTTGCTGCAGGCAGAATCCAAGGGAGTTGGAAAAACAAAAAGAAATCCCTGTCCCTCTAAGTAAACATAAGATTCAATTAACTAAGCTTGAAGATCTTCTTGAAGAGTTGGATAAGTTGAAAATCTGAGAGAAAGACCTTGAAAGTGTTGGAAACCTATAATATAGAAAAAAAATAGGTGCAATAAATGATTACACCCCCAAAACAAATACCTAATACCAGATTACACTGATACAAGTCACAGAAAATACTTAGAACAAGCCGCAACACTTCCCCCAGAGACTGAAAAGTACAGTAAAGTACCCTGGAAACTACCCTTGGGATGATCTGTTCAAAGGTGGCTTATTAAAGGTCTGCCCCAGATTTACCCAGTTTCCCACCAAAATTAAAGAGTGTACTTTATTATATTTTTATTTTATGAATTTTATAAGAAATGAAATAAATTTGAGTCACCAAGGATGAGAGCTATCCAATGGTACCCTATATGTTGATATTTTTTATTATAATTGTTGTTATATGTTAAATATTGTTAATTATCAAAAAAGACCCTTGTTATCAAAACTAAAAGACAAAAAACATGTAAAAGACTAAGATTCCCCCCTCCCCATATGATTCTCCTGCTCCAGACCTTTCCAACAATACCCTACATGCATATGATCTACAATAAACTATTGATCTAGTAAGCATAATACCTTTCTAACCAAATTTTGCCACAATAGCCAAACTTTTGGCACAGTGACCAAACTTTGCACTGGTGATCAGACTTTTCTACAGTGACCAAACTTTGCCACAGTGCTCAGACTTCTCTGCAGTGACCAAAATTTGCCACATTTCCCAGACTTTTTGCACCAATGACCAAACTTTGCCACAATGACCAACTTTGCCACAGTGACTTGGCTTTTGCACCGGAAAATCACCGGAGCAAACCAGAGCGCACCAGAAAAAAATGGCTACTCCATGAGCACACTGCATCCACCAAAAATACCAAGAGAGCCCTAGAAAATCCGGTAAAACCAATACCAAATCCATGAAACCATAAAATAACAATAGGAACACCAACATATATCCATTCCAAAACACCATAAATACTCCAAAATATCACTGTATTGGAAAAGCGGCTTTAAAAAACAGGAACCAATTTACTGTAGCAGGTAAATCTCACTTATATTTTTTTAAGGGGACACGGGATTTTCTTTCAGGTTTTTCTCCAACTCCCTTGGTCAAGGCCTATAGCTAGTACTATAGGATTGTTTACGTTTCTGGCGCCCAAAGTGGGGCAGAGCCTGCTAGTTCTTTGGAATTACTTTTGTCTTTGGTTGGTAATTTTTGGTGATTTTGGTCTGGAAGAATGGATTTTGGTTCATCTATTCCTGTGGTGACTGTCAGTGGGGGGGGGGGAAGGTTCTCCTGATGTGATGGTTAAGGAGTTTGTTGGGATTAAAACTTAGGATGGTACCAAGTTTAATGGGGAAGATGTGAAGTGGTTTCTAGAGAAATATGAAACTGCTGCTGGTGTGGATGGTGCTTTTTACCTGGAAACTGTAGAGTAGACTCCTACATTCACCTTGCTGCAGGCAGAATCCAAGGGAGTTGGAAAAACAAAAAGAAATACCTGTCCCTCTAAGGAAACATAAGATTCAATTAAATAAGCTTGAAGATCTGCTTGAAGAGTTGGATAAGTTGAAAATCTGAGAGAAAGACTTTGAAAGTGTTGGAAACCTATAATATAGAAAAAAAATAGGTGCAATAAATGATTACACCCCCAAAACAAATACCTAATACCAGATTACACTGATACAAGTCACAGCAAATACTTAGAAAAAGCTGAAACACTTGCCCCAGAGACTGAAAAGTACAGAAAAGTACCCCAGAAACTACTCTTGGGATGATCTGTTCAAAGGTGCCTTATTAAAGGTCTGCCCCAGATTTACCCAGTTTCCCACCAAAATTAAAGAGTGTTCTTTATTATTTTTTTATTTTATAAATTTTATAAGAAATGAAATAAATTTGAGTCACCAAGGATGAGAGCTATCTAATGGTACCCTATATGTTAATATTTTTTATTATAATTGTTTAACTTTCTAACTAAATTTTGCCACAATAGCCAAACTTTTGGCACAGTCACCAAACTTTGCACTGGTGATCAGACTTTTCTACCGTGACCAAACTTTACCACAGTGCACAGACTTTTCTGCAGTTACCAAACTTTGCACTGGTTATCAGACTTTTCTACAGTGACCAAAATTTTCCACAGTGCCTAGAGTTTTCTGCAGTGAACAAACTTTGCCACAGTGCCCAGACTTTTTGCACCAATGACCAAACTTTGCCACAGTGACTTTGCTTTTGCACCAGAAAATCACTGGAGCAAAACAGAGTGCACCAGAGCGTGCCAGAAAAAAATGGCTACTCCATGAGCACACTGCAACCACCAAAAATACCAAGAGAGCCCTAGAAAATCCGGTAAAATCAATACCAAATCCATAAAACCATAAAATAAAAATAGGAACACCAACATATATCAATTCCAAAACACCATAAATCCTACATAAAATCACCATAAATCCTCCAAAAATCACCATAAATCCACCCAAAAAAAATCCAGTTAACTCCCTTCAATCAAATTAACACCTGCTAACACCATGATTTTCTTCCAATCTAGGTCCAATCAAAGTTTCACCCAAGTAGCCTACCAAGATTTGGAATGCCACATCCTCCCTCCAATATGGAATGTCCCCATTCCATTCTGAATCACATAAAAAACTTTTCCACTATCATTTCAATAAAAATTTTGCTTCTAAAGTTGACTCCACTTGATTTTTGATGCTTCAATATGCTGAGTATGAAAGAGTAGGCTTTAAACACTACTGAGCTAGAACTGCAATGATCTAGACACTTCAATGAGGTCCTCCAAACTCCTCTACCATTCACCTACAGCAAAAAAAAGAAAATTAAGAGAGTGGGCTTTCATCTCCACTGAGCCAGAACTGCAAGGATCTGGACATCACCATGAGGTCCTCCAATTTCCAAAATCACCAACTACAGAAAAGAAAATTTTGAGAGTGGGCTTTCATCTCCACTGAGCCAGAAATGCAATGATCTGGACATCGCCATGAGGTCCTCCAATTTCCAAAAAACGTCCTCCACTTGAATTTTCTTGAGTTGTCAAGCGCAAAAATCACCAGTTTATAGTCTTAGAGGACTTCCACCTGCATCACAAAACCAATGTTAGAGATCAATCTATAAACAATAAATCATATAAACAAACTTTGTAGGGTAATTGTGTATAGAGTTGCCAACTCATCAATTACCCCCAAACTTGCCAATATGAAATCTAGAAGGTTCCCCAATGAACACTTCTAACTAAAAGAAATCCTCCTCAAATCTTGACAATTAGAATTCCTAGTTTTATTGACATCTTCAGTTTTCCACGGTCTTGAAGTTTAGGACCAATCATAAATGATCTTGAAAAGAATTTCAGTTTTAAGTCTTGATGGACTAGCAGAATAAATAAAATAAATATATAATAAAAGAAAAAGAGAAATAAAATAAAAGATGTCCCCCAGCCATTTGGATGAGCCAAACCCCTGACATCATACCCACATCCAAGTGCACCTTGATTGTGGATACACAGGAAAGAAAAATTAAAAATATAACATAAAATGAAATTTTTGAAAACAAATTATTTTTGAAAGTAATATATATATATTTTTTTTTTTTTGAAAATTAAATTTTGAAAATAATTTTTTTTTTAAATTAAATTAAATTTTGAAAATTTGAAGATTTGAAAAATGATAATTTAATAAAAATCAAGGAAACAAACTAATGATCACTGGGTGGGCTCCCTCCAATTTGTAAAAATGATTGGAGACCACAAGTGATCATCCACCCCAATACAACAAAAAAAGGAAACAAAACAAAATTTTTAAATAAAGACTTTAAAAATATTGTGCTGTGTCAACGTAAGGTTCCAGTTTATAGTCATAGAGGACTACCTATATAACAAAAGACAAAGCCAGGATTCAACTAGAAACAGAGAAGGGTTGGAAACGAACATTATGGGGTAATTGTGAATAGAGCTTCCAACTCATCAATTACCCCCAAACTTGCCAATATAAAATCTAGAAGCTTCCCCTGTGAACACTCCTAACAAAATTTTTTTCCCCCTCATATTTTCACCACATAATAAAATTTTAAAATTGAAGTAATGATTGATTTTTCGAAAGACTGTGAGATTTCCTAAAAGATTGATGTTGTAGTTTATCCTCATTTTGGAGTCAAACTTCAGCACTCTTTGTGCCCCTAGGGTAAAACTTCTTCACTTGATCAGCAGCTACCCTCTTCTTTAAGAAAACACCATCCAGTTCTTCCAAAACATATGAACCACCAGAAACCTGTTCTCTAATCCTATATGGTCCATACCATCTATCAGCAAACATTTTCCCCCACTGACTTTCCAAACTCCTATTATACACCAACACCATATCACCAGGCCTCAAAGGCTTCCTGAGTCTATGAGACAACCTTTGATCCCAATACCTGAAAGACTGATACTTGATCTTTATCATCCTATCATATGCCTTCTTCAAATATTCCTCCTTCTTTTCTAACTGTTGCATTCTAGCACAGAGCAAATCTTCAGTAGTTTTGACTACATCCCAATCAACACCAAGAAAAGATTCAGCTTCAAGATCAACCAGTAAAACAGCTTTCTGACCAAAAACTAATTGAAAAGGAGAATATCCAGTTTTCCTCTTGGTGGTAATCCTGTCAGCAAATAAAACAAGGGGTAAATAATGCCTCCACTTTTCAGCACTTTTTCCTCACATTTTAACCAAAGCATCCTTGATAACTTGATGCCCCCATTCAACTATTCCTTCTGCTTCAGGATAATATGGGGTCTCCACCCTAACCTTTGAGCCAATTTTTGAAACAGCTTCCTTGAAGTCTGCACCAAAATTGGAGCCGCCATCAACAGTTACCAACTTCATAACACCATACCTATACACCCATTCCTTCATCAAAAATTCTGCTACATTTTTAGAAGATAAACTAATAAGAGGGACAGCCTCAACCCAACCAGACAAAACATCCCTTTCCACAAATAAGTACTTATATTTACCTTCCTTGATGTGAACAGCATCCAAAGTAACCTGTCCAAAGATAGTATTTTCACCAGTAGCATTTCCAGGTTCTTTTGGCCTTAAATAACTTCTTCTCTGACATTCTTCACATGACTGAACCCAAGATCTAACAGCCATCTTCATTCCAGGCCAACAAAATCTATCAGCAATCCGCTTATAAGTTTCTTCAAAGCCCCTATGCCCTAAATCTTCATGAAAAGATTTCATCACCAATTATTGACCTTTTCTTTGAGATACAACAACTTGAGGATTCAGATATCTTCTTTTCATCAACCTTCTACCAGAGAAATAAAAACCAGGTGGCTTCTTTTTGATAGCCACCCATTCAGCTTCATCACATTCTTCTGGTTTTCCCAGAGACAACAAATATTTCACCATTAAAAAATAAAACCCAGTATGGCCCCAAATTTCATCAGAAAAATCCAATAATATAACATCCAAAGGAACCTCCCTGTCCCCAATATCTCCCACTTGTGAATGAGCAATCATTCTCTGAGCATTTGGCTGTTTGCTGAAATTCACATAATCTACCTCATTCAAACATTTTTCCATGCTACCACTATCCTCCTTCTTTTCCCTAACATAAACACCATTAACCAACTTCCAATTATTGCAAACAGCCACACCATCCTCATCTACAAAAACCTCATGATCAACTAGATCATCAACTTCATCCAATTCAACAAAAATAGAACCAGCCAGTTTAACCTCAAGGGGGAGGTATGGAAAATCCTCAGCACCCTTGGTACTGGCCTTGATTATAGGTATATCTTCATCAAACTCTTCTGAATTGGAATCATCTACTGTAGGTGGTCTTCTTGACAATCAATCAGGCATAGTGAAAGATTTTCCAGGCCTGTGCACTAAATCCAATGAAAAATGTTTAATAAAAGCTATCCACCTAGTCATTGGAGCATTAGGTAAACTAGGTGAATTAATCATCTGAATTAAAGATTTAGCATCCACTTGAAGTTCAAAATGTTGACCCCATAAGATATTTTGAAGTTTCTTTTAAATTTTTACCACACCACAGAGTTCTAACTTTGGTTGTGAATATCTTTATTCCACCTCAGTAAAAATTACAGATTCATACCTAACTGGTCTAATATAGCCACCCTTATCCATCTGAGAAAGCACTGCACCAGCAGCCAGCGGACTAGAATTAACAGCTAAATAAATCCTACCAGCTCCTCTACCATAATCCAACTTATGAAGAATAATATCTTCACCAACCACCTTCTTCAACTTAACAAAAGCTTCTTCCCTAGCTTCATCCCAATCCCAATCAGCATCCTTCCTAGTTAACCTTCTCAATGGAGCAGCCAATAATGAGAAATACCTAATAAACATCCTAACATAAACACATACTCCCAAAAATCCTCTAACTTCAGTAGTGTTTCTAGGTCTTGGCCAAGATTGAATTTTGTTGACTTTCTTCTTTGACATAATTTGGCTCCCCTACACACCACATGAACAAGAATCTCTAAAGCTGGAACACAACAAGAAAATTTAGAACCTGAAATAGTTAACCAGATTCTTCAATCCTAAACAACATCCTTTCCAAAGTTACTGCATATACCCAAATAAACCTCATAATACCTTGATTCTCCTACAACACTTCATTATCATAATCAGTTGAAGGACCTTTAGTTCCACCATCATCAATAAATATACCAGCACACTGTGGAATTTCATCTTGAAGAATCCAAGCCATTTGTGCTTGATAAACAGAAACAGAATTAGTAGCACCTTGAGGTAATCTAGTCAGCTGTAACCATCCAAGAGGAGTATCAAAAGTTGTCAGAGGTCTTAAATCCGGATGTAATTCTCTTTCATCATAGCCCCCCATAATATCACCCAAACCATAACATACCCTACCAGAAAAAGCATCAACAAATTCCTCTGCACTTGGAGGAATACCATCATCTTTTATAGTCACCCTATTCAATTCCCTAAGATCATGAACCACTCTAAGTTTTCCATTAGGCTTCTTGATACAGAAAACTGGACTTGAATAACTTGATGACGATTGTTCATAAAGTCCAGTCCTAATCCTTTCCCTAACAACTTCAATATAATCATCTTTAAGAGCAGCAGGAATCAGAATTGGCTTGAGTTGCTAAGTTTCATGAAAAACAACTGGAATCTTGTAAGGTTCACCATAAGAATGCTTTAAAACACCCCTCTCTTCTTCCACAAATGCAAAAGCCTTCTCCCTCAACACCACACATCCAACAAAAAATTCATCTCCTCACCAGATAACCAACCCTCTGGCCCAAAATTTACAACACCAATCCTATCAAAAGTAATTCTTGACATTTCAGAAAATTCAGGCGGATTCTTTCTTAAAGGAGTTTAATATGGATCTCTTGACAAAATTGGTCTCTTCAATGGCGGATTCAATCCAGTTGGCAGCGCTTCATTGATTGGTTTAACTTTCACAGCAACCTTCTTATATTTTGCCGCTTCCACTTCCACATGTACTTGAGGAATTGAGCTCCGTTCATCAACAGAATCTTCATCTTTATCAGAATTAAGAGTAACAGAATTTTTACAAAAAGAATTATTAAAATCAGATAAAGAAATTTTATCAGTTTTATTTTTATTTTTATATTTTGAAAAAGAATTATTAAATTTTTTAGAAACAGAATTATTGGAATTTTCAAAAATATTGTTATCTAGTTTTTCATTATGCAGACAATTTTTAATTTGATTTTTATTTTTAGAAATAAGAAAAGAATAATAAAAAGTATGAAACATTGGCTGTCTATCCTCATGCAGGAGTAACTCTCTTCTGAAACAGGACACAGACACACCAGTGTTGCCAACAAAACCACCAACCAAATCATCACAACACAACACAGAACCCAAATCAACAAACACCTTTTCTTGCTTTTCGTTATTCAGACAATTTTTTTGCATTTTCAATTTTTCTTGAGAGAAATCAGAATGAGACATTAGTTGAGAATTATTGTGCAGTTTATACTCATGCTGAAGGCCACCAGTAAACCAAGTAGGCTCCTTCCTACTGACAACATCTTTACCTAAATATTTTTTTTGCTGATTTTCAGTTATCTTGAGATTTTTTTCTTGATTTTTGTCTAATGGTTTCTTGCCATATCTAGAAAAACAACCAGGGGTGTCCCCAATGCTCACATGTGTGGCCATGGTAATGTTTTTGAAAGGTGTAGAAGAAACCTTAGCAGTGCACAATTGGGAGGACTTTTTTTTAGACCCATTTTCCACCACTCCAAAACTTTTCCGCTCCAACAAAATTTTCCCTAAAACATCTTCAGAACTTGAAATAAACTTGATAGAAAAACTTGAAGAAAATCTGAAACCAGACAAATAATTTGACGAAAATTGACATAATAAAGTAATATTATCTACAAAAAGTTGAGATTCCACTTGATATATCTCCACTTGAGCTGACCTACTGCAATCTGGGATTTCTTCTTATGGAGAGATTACAGCACTAGACTGATTAGCCCTATCTTCCCTAAAAAAGAAGGGTCACCAACAAAATGATCACCACTATCCTCAGATACACCAGAAGAGGACTTCAATTCTTTTCTCTTCCTAGTGAAAGTGCAACACTGACAAGATGCAGAAAAACCAGGCCTAGTTTCCCAACCTTCATCACCTGGGGGTGCCAACCTCATATGTAACCGGCTCATATCTTCCCCAGTAATCTCCAAACTAATCCCAACACCAGACTGATAACCAATATTGGCCTCAAAATCCATCAAAAATGGCCCTCCTAAAACTGTCCTCACAGCTCCTCTAGCCACTTAAAAATGAACTTTTCCAACAGCTCCACCTACACCTAACTTTACATGCTCCGCTGTACTAATCAAATCAGTAGCATGCCCACCTATCCCTCTGAGATTTCCTCCAAAACCAGCTTTAATTGGCAAATCCAGACTAGTTGCTTGATCCAATGAAATTAAATTTATTTTTGAGCCTGAATCAACCAATACCTTCACATCTTTTCCATTTAAAGAAACCACCAAATATCCCAAAGGAGCAGAAAAATGAGTCTCCACCTCATTACCAAAATTCTCCACATTTTCACACATATACTCCACCTCACCAGTAGCCACTATTCTCCTAGTCAAATTCTTCTTCTGCTTTTCAGCAAGGGCTGGACTAATAGTGAACAATTCACCCAAAGATAATGGAATCTGAAGCTGATTCACCCTTCCCAATACAACATCCATAGAATTCTCTTGACCAGAAATCACTGGCCTCTCATAATGAGCCTTACTCCTAGCAACCTTTGACCTAGAAGACTCCTGAGGTTCCACATTACCAACAACATCACACCTCTCCACATCAGAATTATCCCCATGAACCTTTCCATCCACAGAGACCAAACCAGAACCATCAACAGTAGTTCTAACTCCCTCCATTGGCCCACTAGAACTTGGCCTAGGCAAAGAAGCCAAAGGCACATACTCCTCTGTATCTGAACCATAGTCCAAAGGCATAAGATCACCATTAAGATCAAAAGCACCAAAACTAGGGGGACCCATATCAGCTATCCCCCTCTGCATCTGACAAATCTCTTCAGGCATATAAATCCTCTTAAGATCTTCAGCCTTCTTAGAATCCACCTTTCCACCTCTTGACCTTAACTGATTAGAAATACAGCTTCTAGCTTTAGAAGCAGCCACCCTCCTAGCAGCCTCCACATCATATACCCCATCCATACACTCACCATCCGCCTTAAAAACCTTTACTAACTCCAAATTACCATATGAAGTAGAAAAAATAGCCTTACTATCCTCTTTTTCCTTCCCCTTATCTCCAGAATTATTTCCAGTACCAGAAGAAGCCTCAGTAGGCAATTCCTCAAACCTAGCTCTCTTTTCACCCATACTATTCCTCCTCATCAAATCCAAAGGAGCCTGACCTTCACTGGGCTTGATAAAAGATCCATCAGGAAACCTAAATACTTCTCCATAAAATTTTACTCTACCAGAAGCCTGATCCCTTTTCAAAGTCCAACAATCATTAGACTTATGTCCCTTCCGGTTACAGTAGGAACAAATCCAAACATCAACAGTACCACCATTCCTCATATCAAAGCCTCTACTTGAATAAGATGATGAAGAAGGAGCTGAAACCCTGCTGGCCTTCTGAGTTTCTTGAACAAAAATTTTCAATTGCTTCATTAAGTCAGCCAATTAATCCACCATCTCCTTATCCACATTCTCATCCAACTTAGGAACCAGTTTCCCTAACTGAGATTTTCTTGCCTCCTGAGCCTTCTTCATAATATCTTTATTATTAGCCAAAACTTCATTAATTTTGCTGATTAATCCACCATCTCCTTATCCACATTCTCATCCAACTTAGGAACCAGTTTCCCTAACTGAGATTTTCTTGCCTCCTGAGCCTTCTTCATAATATCTTTATTATTAGCCAAAACTTCATTAATTTTGCTGACATGCTGTGTACAGGCTTCTTGATAACTGTTCACATCCAAAAGCTTGAGGTGAGACTCCACCAATTCTTTAACCACCTTAAGAGCAGGCAACTTCTGCTCCCCATTAGGTAATAATTTCATCAAACCCTTCCTAGACAACTCCTTTAACACATCCATCCTAACATCCCTCCCAAAATCAGACCAAAATAAATCTTTAACTGCATTTTCATGAGCCAATTCCTCTACCTCCAACAGATATTCCACCACAGTTTCAAAACTACCAACAAATTTCCTATAACTCACCAAAGAAGTTATTCCACCCTGCAATTGCCATTCTCTAACAACCTTATTTAAATCCACAATTGAATATCTGACTCCCCATCTGTCCACCATTTCCCTACTAAGCCTTTTCCAATTGCTAGTATTATAACCCTCCATACCAGTAATCTCCTTCTCAACTTCCCTATCACCAATGAAAAAGATTACCTGCTTCACCATATCTAAATGAGAAGCCCCATCAATTCCAGAAGCAGCCTCATATCTGCCCAAAAACCACTTTACATCATCACCAACATACTTGGGCCCATCCCAAGTTTGAATCCTTACTGAAGGCCTGACACCATCAGCAGCAGCAGCAATAACACCAGCACCAGATGGAGAAGACATCCCAAATAGCACCAGAAACCAATAAAATCTGCAAGGGTTCAGCACTTTACCAGACAACTGACAATATCCTACAAGGGTTCAGCCCTTTACTAGGATTAAACAACAGATCTCACAAGGGTTCAGCCCTATACCTAGATCCCTACTACAACAGATCCTGTACTGGTTCAGCCAGTTACCAGAATCACCAAATAACCAAACAATAAAAATCCAACAACCAGAAAACCAAAATGCAGAAGTCCAAGAAGTAAGTTTCTTCAGAAGCTAGAGAATTTGTACCCCATTTTGGGCTCCAAAAATGTAGAATAGACTCCTACAGTCACCTTGCTGCAGGCAGAATCCAAGGGAGTTGGGAAAACAAAAAGAAATCCCTTTCCCTCTAAGTAAAGGTAAGATTCAATTAACTAAGCTTGAAGATCTGCTTGAAGAGTTGGATAAGTTGAAAATCTGAGAGAAAGACTTTGAAAGTGTTGGAAACCTATAATATAGAAAAAAAAATAAGTGCAATAAATGATTACACCCCCAAAACAAATACCTAATACCAGATTACACTGATACAAGTCACAGAAAATACTTAGAACAAGCCGCAACACTTTCCCCAGAGACTGAAAAGTACAGTAAAGTACTCCAGAAACTACCTTTGGGATGATCTGTTCAAAGGTGCCTTATTAAAGGTCTTCCCCAGATTTACCCAGTTTCCCACCAAAATTAAAGAGTGTTCTTTATTATTTTATTATTTTATAAATTTTATAAGAGATGAAATAAATTTGACTCACCAAGGATGAGAGCTATCTAATGGTACTCTATATGTTAATATTTTTTATTATAATTGTTTTTATATGTTAAATATTGTTAATTAACAAAAAAGACCCTTGTTATCAAAACTAAAAGACAAAAAACATGTAGAAGACTAAGATTCCCCCTCCCCATATGATTCTCCTGCTCCAGACCTTTCCAACAATACCCTACATGCATATGATATACAATAGACTATTGATCTAGTAAGCATAATAACTTTCTAACCAAATTTTGCCACAATAACCAAACTTTTGGCACAGTGACCAAACTTTGCACTGGTGATCAGACTTTTCTAAAGTGACCAAAATTTTCCACAGTGCCCAGACTTTTCTGCAGTGACCAAACTTTGCACTGGTGATCAGACTTTTCTACAGTGACCAAACTTTGCCACAGTGCCCAGACTTTTCTTCAGTGACCAAACTTTTCCACAGTGCCCAGACTTTTTGTACCAATGACCAAACTTTGCCACAATGACCAACATTGCCACAGTGACTTTGCTTTTGCACCAGAAAATCACCAGAGCGAACCAGAGCGCACCAGAAAAAAATGGCTACTCCATGAGCACACTGCATCCACCAAAAATACCAAGAGAGCCCTAGAAAATGCAGTAACACCAATACCCAATCCATGAAACCATCAAATAACAATAGGGAAGCCAACATATATCCATTCCAAAACACCATAAATCCTCCAAAAAATCACCATAAATCCTCCAAAAATCACCATAAATCCACCAAAAAAAATCCAGTTAACTCCCTTCAACCAAATTAACACCTCCTAACACCATGATTTTCTTCCAACCAAGGTCCAATCAAATTTTCACCTAAGTAGCCTACCCCAATTTGGAATGCCACAGCAGAAAGGTTTTGGAGTGGTGAGTTTGGGGTCTAAAAGTAAGTCCTCCTAATGGTGCACAGCCATCAGGAGGTGATATCCTTTTTCCTCACTCAGTTTTCACTGTTTTTGGCCACAATTTGCTTTGTTGGTTGCAAGTGACTTCTTCATTTAACTTAACTTTGGAAACTGTTTTCTCTGTTATAGTCTTGAAAGCTATAGCAAGTTTTATTGCTGTCTCTGGTGTGGATTTTCAGCCTACATCAAGTATCTTTGCTGTCTCTGGTGTGGACATTGGTCTACATTTCAGTTCTTTGGTCTGGTAGTCTCTCTGGGGACTACTTTCTTGGCTCATCAAGCAGTCAAGTGTGTTGAAAAGGGGCTTTAGCAAAACAGGAACCAACTTACTTTAGCAAGTAAATCTCACTCTATTTTTCTAAAGGGACAGGGGATTTTCTCTCTGGTTTTTCTCCAACTCCCTTGGACAAGGCCTATAGCTAGTACTATAGGATTGTCTACAACTTCATGTGACTTATTTTTTTGCTGCAAATGGGAATCAAACCGCGCTCCAAAACTTAAGCTTATATACTATCTAATAGTTATATATTTCGTGGTAATTATTAATTACTATTCGTGTGGCACTTTGCACTTCTCATACTCTATGTATTTCCTTTTACTCAGCACTCTGTAAGTGGCATTAATTTGCTCATTTAACATGGGGAGGTGTCTAGTAAATTGGAATTAATTTTTTTATTATTATTTATTTTATTTTTCCTAGTTGACAAAGATAGAGCAATTGGGTTCTTAGTCCTAGAGGTAATAATTTACATATTAACAAAAACGTTTTTTTTCATTATAATTTTCAGTTGACTCTTGTCCTGATATATTTAAATTTTATTTGTTCCAGTTGACAAATCGTCCTGAAAATAATTTTTTTTTTAAAAATTCATATTTAATATTTTCAGTAGACATTAAGTCCTGTTAATTATTAAATTCTCAGTTGATTTAAAATCCTGATAATAATTATCATAAAATTGTTACTAAGAAATTTAAATTTAATTCTTCAGTTGATTATTATCTCCTGGTTTTAAATTGTTTTGAATTAATAAATTGATTATTATTTTAGTTGATTTTAGCCTGAAAAATTTTATTTTATTATTTTTATTTCAAATAAAAGTAAAAATACAAACTAATTCATCTTATTGTCCCCCTCTCTCATTACAGTAAAAATTAGAAATGACTGACCAAGGTGTCTCTGCTGCACGTGAAGAGGAATTTTATTTAATTGATTATGATGAGGCTACTTCTGTGAGTTCTCATTTAACTAGTAAATTATCTCAAATTAATCAATCAATTCACCAATCTGGATGTAGAAATGGAGGAAGTGGAAAATATGGTAGAAACAACTCAGGAACAGAAACCTTTAATAAACCTCCCAGAAGAACTTCCAAAAGGCTTCAAAATAAAAAAGATGCCACTACCTCAACAAGTAAAGAACCTTTCAACACACATAAAGGAATTAAGGACAGAAAACTTGAGATTGAGGTCAAGAGTAGATGCTGTAGAGGAAAAGGTCAGAAAGATAGATTCTTTTCTTCAAGAGAAGAGGAGACCTCCTCCCCCCAGGGATGTTCATCAATTGGCTCCCCAGAAACCGGAGAAAGTGGAAGTATCCAAGTGGCAGTGGGATTGGCTAAACACTCAATGGGATTACATGTCTCAAAATCAACAGACTCAATTGCCCCAAGCAGGTCCATCAAGACCCAACAGCCAAGTCAACCTCACACCTCCTTACCCCTATCAAGGAGGAAGAAGAAGAAAAAACAATATGTTCTTGCCCAGCAACCCTTGTTAAGCCCCCCTATTGATTCACAAGTACAATTTCTTGTAACTAATTCAGTTCCCTCAGGTAATTCCGGAAGAGGAGATGAGACTGTGAGACCTGTAGAGGCTGAGAACAGTAGACAAATTACTCAAATTTCAAATGTATCTAATCCTTTAGTTCTAATTGCTACTTCAATGATAAATCCTGAGATGGCTATTATTGATGAAACACTTGAACCTGAGTTTTATGAGAATCTGGAAAGTTACTCTGTTTCCTTACTGAGAAACACTCCAGATGTAGCTAACATCAATGATGAATATTTGAGGGATATTATTGCTAAACAAAATCATACAATGAACAACATGCAATTGACTCATAAATATAATAGTCTGTTAACTGAACAGAGTTATCAAGCATTGAGGAGTGAGTTACAAAAAGTTTCTGATGATTTGTTTCATTAAAAATCAACCCATGAAAAGAAAGTTGCTTTATGGCAAAATATCAAAAATGATTTATCTAAACTGAAAGATACTGTATCTACCTGTTGCCTGGAGCTAGAGGAAGATAAGATGAACCTAAAAAGATTGAGTGATCATTATTTATCTTTTCAAAATAAAACTCAGTTATCTTTTGCAACAGTCAATGAGAGTTAATCTAGTCTTCCAAAAGTGAAAACCAGACTAACAACCATTGAACGAAAATTGAATTCATTGTTTAATGATGAAAAATATTCTGAAACTTCCTTGAAGAAACATAGGTTACAGGATGCTCCAAGTTTACCTGTTGCTAGTTCATCTAAAGTAAAATCAGATTCAGAAATTCCTGTTGATACCACTGAGTTTCAATCAAAAATTGATGATGCACCAGGATCTTCAACAGAGGGATTAAAAAATGAGATTACTGCACAACTAGAGAAGTTAGAGCTGCTCCTTACTCAGAAACAAGCTGGTACTAAGGAGACTCTTTCAAATCTAGAGAATTGGCCAAAACCTGACCAGTACCCATCATTTGATGGTGATTCTTCTTCTGATTGGCAGCATTTTATTTGCAGAATTGATAACTTAAAAAATTCTTACAAACTCCCAGATGTGGAAATTGTGTCTAAGTTAATTTCTTTGTTTACTAATGTTGCCCCAATGTGGTATTAATCTGTTCTCCTGGACAGAAATGACTACTCATGGGAAGATTGGAAAAAATTGATTAAAGCACAATTTGGTGGCTCCAAGTTCAGAATGGCTCAACAAAGGCAGTATGAGGAAACTAGATATAGCTCTTCCACTGATAAACCCATTGAGTTCTTAATGAAACTTGTAAAAATCTTGAGGGAAATGGACCCAAATATGGAGTTTGAGTTATGGAAGGACAGGATCCTTTATAAATTTCCAATGTCTCAGAGAGACATGATAGTGGCTAGGACTGAGTTCTCCAGAGAACCCTCTTCTTTTGTTAATACTTGCAATGAGATCCTTTTATAAAACAAGTATGATTCCAGAAGACTCATTCCTATGACCCCTTTGGAGAAATCCTCCACTTACCAACAGAAACCTCTGGAAAAGGTTGGTAAACCTTCTGCCCCTGTTGCACCTAAAAAGTATGCAACAAACACTTGCTTCAAATGCAACAAGCCTTGGCAGAAAGGCCATGTTTGTGACAAGAGGATAAATCTTGTTGAAAAAACTGAGGAGAAGGCTGATGACACAATAGAACTGGAAGATACATCAAGTGATTGTGCCAGAAATATTTCATATGAATCTCAACAAGAAATCTTGATGATGGAAGAAGATATTCATTATTTAAATACTATTGATATTGATAATAATGATTTATCTACAGTTGAGGGTGCTGAGATCATGAGAAACATTGAGGATAGCTCAATTGCAATTCCCCCTCTCAAAGCACAAGTCTTGATCAATGGAACCAGCATGGAAGTTGTTCTGGATTTTGGAGCTGGAGGAAGTGTAGTATCTGAAAAAGCACTTGCTTCAGTGGATCAAGACTATAAATCAAAACTGATGCCTATCAATTCTGAAAATCGGAGAGGTTATGGCTCTTTTTTGTCCCCCATTGGTAAATACAAGGCCATAGTATTTTTTAAATTTAAACATGGTTTTATAAGAGCTATTCACCACGGGAAATCTGGGGGTGAACTGCTAGCAGTTCCCTCTTTTTGAAACTATTAGGAATTTGTCAGGAAACTGTTGGGAAACAATCCTGAAACTGTCAGAAAGATGTTTTTAAATCTGATGAAAAAACATTGAAAAAATAAACTGTCACAGATTGAATCCAGAACAATCCCTCCTTGAGCAGAGCTGAAGAACCACATTAAACATCAGTTAATCTCAGGTTTGGCAAAAGGTTGAACAATATCACTTAGCATACCTTAATATTCAAATATTAAACTTGAATATATGTTGCGTGTATGATATAGATGCATATGCATTTGAATTTGCATGGTGGATACTTATTGCATGCTAAAAATTGATGTGAATTGCCTATCCAAAGTGTATGCATAATGACTATGAAGACTAAATATGCATAAAAATATGCATAAAAAATATGCATAGTGATTATGCATATAAAATATTCATATTGAATATGCATAAAAATATGCATAAAAATATGCATATTGAATATGCATTAAAAATATGCATATTGAATATGCAAAAAAAAGGTGCATATACATATATGAATAAAATATATTAATATGCATATAAATCTTTATAATAAATATGCATATGAATATGCATAAATATGCATAATAATTGAAAAATGCAAAAAAATGATGCTTAACATGTATATTTTATGCATAAATAGAAATATGCAATATGAATTCATATTGCATGCAGTTAACACTGGCAAATCATTTTGACCAAAACTCATACTAAATTTTCATTCTGGACTAAAGGTGTGAGGGAAGGAAGAAAAACAGTCCGACGTTAGAAAAATGCTACATGCACTCATTTTGTAGCATAGCAAATGAGAAGGGCTGAATTTGGTTGGTGCCCATAATTTAGTATGATATCATAATTTTATTTAATTGTTTTCAATATTGAAAAGACTTTAGGTCAGTTGGTATGGATCTAGCTGTGACAGGGCCTAATCTAATTATTTTAACAATTTCTTAATAATTAACAGGCTTTAATACAAAAACAGGTTGTATTTTTTGTGGGAAATTGGATATGATAAGGTCTTTTTAAAAAAAAACTTATATTGTTTAAAAATATTCCTGAATCAGATGTGGGATAATCACTACAAAAAATTGTAGTACTGTGGGCAATAAAATATATGCACAAGCAGTAAAGAAAGGACCAAGTGAACCCTTTTTGTGCAGTGGGAATCATTAGAGTGGAATTGTGGATGAAAAATATAATTCATTATTACCATTTTATTTAATCAAAAAATTTAAAATATTAAAAAGAACTATTTATTAATTGGTATTTGACCTTTGTGCCTCACTCATATTTATCATTTGATTTATTTTTTGTCACCATTATGTTATTAATATTATAAGTATAGCAAAAACTCGTGTGCCCAACACATACCGGGTGATGTTACACCTTTTATAATATTATTAAATAAAGGTAAAAAAATATGAAAATGATTTGTTTTAAAAAAATAAATTGATATAAAAAATTAATATGAGGGATAAAAAGGTAAAATTAAAGGAATCAAATATGAAATAAAAAATTAAAAAAAAATTACTGCCATCAAGAGCAAGTAGACATGTTGGGGAAAATGTCCACAAATGAGGCTAAACTTGGACTATAATTGCTTTTTGAAAAAAAAAGTGCCAATCTGAGGTTTAAAAAAACTTCAGCAGAACCATTTAGCCATATAAAACAACTTCTAGTTCAATGATTGAGAGAGAATTGATCACACCAGACTGCATGTGACAAAAAGTGTCCAGAAGAAGTTTGGCCGAACTTGTGCTTGACACATTTATGACGGAGAGTAGCTAGGGTAGAATTTTTCTTCAGTTAATCTGGTATTTCTTATAAACATGTCCATTGGTACATGATCTTTGTGCCTCACTCATATTTATCATTTGATTAATTTATTGTCACTATTATATTATTAATATTATAAGTATAGCAAAAACTCGTGTGCCCAATGCATACCGGGTAATTTTACACCTTTTATAATATTATTAAATAAAGGTAAAATATTATGAAAATGGTTTGTTTTACAAAAAATAAATTGATATACAAAAGCAATATGAGGGATAAAAAGGTAAAATTAATCTCAAAGAGATCAATTGTGAAAAACAAAATACTTGTAAAATTCTTGCTCTCAAGAGCCAGTAGAAGTGTTGAAACAAATGGGAGCCTTTAGGGCTAAATTGTAATAAGTGACCTATTTTTTAAAGATAAAAATTTATACACCTGAGGTTTGGAAGAACAACAGGTGGATGATTCAGCTAAACAAAACTACTTGTAGTGAAGTTTAATAAAAAAAAATTTTTTTGTTGCCATATAGAGAATTGATCCCATCTGACTGCACGTGACTAAAAGTGTCCAGCACAAGTTCGGCCGAACTTGTACTGGACACTTTTATGATGGAGAGTAGCTTGGGTGGAAATTTTCTTCAGTTCCTTCATCTTGTATGATAGCTCAATTGCAATTCCCCCTCTCAAAGCACAAGTCTTGATCAATGGAACCAGCATGGAAGTTGTTCTGGATTCTGGAGCTGGAGGAAGTGTAGTATCTGAAAAAGCACTTGCTTCAGTGGATCAAGACTATAAATCAAAACTGATGCCTATCAATTCTGAAAATCGGAGAGGTTATGGCTCTTTTTTGTCCCCCATTGGTAAATACAAGGCCATAGTATTTTTTAAATTTAAACATGGTTTTATAAGAGCTATTCACCACGGGAAATCTGGGGGTGAACTGCTAGCAGTTCCCTCTTTTTGAAACTATTAGGAATTTGTCAGGAAACTGTTGGGAAACAATCCTGAAACTGTCAGAAAGATGTTTTTAAATCTGATGAAAAAACATTGAAAAAATAAACTGTCACAGATTGAATCCAGAACAATCCCTCCTTGAGCAGAGCTGAAGAACCACATTAAACATCAGTTAATCTCAGGTTTGGCAAAAGGTTGAACAATATCACTTAGCATACCTTAATATTCAAATATTAAACTTGAATATATGTTGCGTGTATGATATAGATGCATATGCATTTGAATTTGCATGGTGGATACTTATTGCATGCTAAAAATTGATGTGAATTGCCTATCCAAAGTGTATGCATAATGACTATGAAGACTAAATATGCATAAAAAATATGCATAGTGATTATGCATATAAAATATTCATATTGAATATGCATAAAAATATGCATAAAAATATGCATTAAAAATATGCATATTGAATATGCAAAAAAAAGGTGCATATACATACATGAATAAAATATATTAATATGCATATAAATCTTTATAATAAATATGCATATGAATATGCATAAATATGCATAATAATTGAAAAATGCAAAAAAATGATGCTTAACATGTATATTTTATGCATAAATAGAAATATGCAATATGAATTCATATTGCATGCAGATAACACTGGCAAATCATTTTGACCAAAACTCATACTAAATTTTCATTCTGGACTAAAGGTGTGAGGGAAGGAAGAAAAACAGTCCGACGTTAGAAAAATGCTACATGCACTCATTTTGTAGCATAGCAAATGAGAAGGGCTGAATTTGGTTGGTGCCCATAATTTAGTATGATATCATAATTTTATTTAATTGTTTTCAATATTGAAAAGACTTTAGGTCAGTTGGTATGGATCTAGCTGTGACAGGGCCTAATCTAATTATTTTAACAATTTCTTAATAATTAACAGGCTTTAATACAAAAACAGGTTGTATTTTTTGTGGGAAATTGGATATGATAAGGTCTTTTTAAAAAAAAACTTATATTGTTTAAAAATATTCCTGAATCAGATGTGGGATAATCACTACAAAAAATTGTAGTACTGTGGGCAATAAAATATATGCACAAGCAGTAAAGAAAGGACCAAGTGAACCCTTTTTGTGCAGTGGGAATCATTAGAGTGGAATTGTGGATGAAAAATATAATTCATTATTACCATTTTATTTAATCAAAAAATTTAAAATATTAAAAAGAACTATTTATTAATTGGTATTTGACCTTTGTGCCTCACTCATATTTATCATTTGATTTATTTTTTGTCACCATTATGTTATTAATATTATAAGTATAGCAAAAACTCGTGTGCCCAACACATACCGGGTGATGTTACACCTTTTATAATATTATTAAATAAAGGTAAAAAAATATGAAAATGATTTGTTTTAAAAAAATAAATTGATATCCAAAAGCAATATGAGAGATAAAAAGGTAAAATTAAAGGAATCAAATAGGAAATAAAAAATTAAAGTGAAATTCCTCCCATCAAGAGCAAGTAGATATGATGGGGTGAACACCCACCAGTGGCACTAAACTTGGACTATAATTTCTTTTTTGTAAAAATTAAAAAAAATCCACTGAAGCTTTACCAAAACTTCAGGATGACAATTTTGCCATATCAAACAACTCCTAGTGCAATTATTGAAGAAAAATTCATTTTCATTGCAATAGAGAGAATTGATCACATCAGACTGCATGTGACCAAAAGTGTCCAGCACAAGTTTGGCCGAACTTGTGCTGGACACTTTTATGATGGAGGTTAGCTAGGGTGGAATTTTTCTTCAGTTCATCTAGTATTTCTTATAAACATGTCCACTGGTATTTGATCTTTGTGCCTCACTCATATTTATCATTTGATTGATTTTTTGTCACCATTATGTTTTAATATTATAAGTATAGCAAAAACTCGTGTGCCCAACGCATACTGGGTGATGTTACACCTTTTATAATATTATTAAATAAAGGTAAAAAAATATGAAAATGATTTGTTTTACAAAAAATAAATTGATATACAAAAGCAATATGAGGGATAAAAAGGTAAAATTAAAGGAATCAAATATGAAATAAAAAATTAAAATAAATTACTGCCATCAAGAGCAAGTAGATATGTTGGGGCAAATGTCCACCAGTGAGGCTAAACTTGGACTATACTTGCTTTTTTGAAAAACAAAAAAGTGCCAATCTGAGGTTTAAAAAAAATTCAGCATAACCATTTAGCCATATCAAACAACTTCTAGTTCAATGATTGAAAGAGAATTGATCACACCAGACTGCATGTGACAAAAAGTGTCCAGCACAAGCTCGGCCGAACTTGTGCTGGACACTTTTGGTCAGGTGCAGTCAGATGGGATCAATTCTCTCTATGGCAATGAAAAAAATTATTTGATAAGAAACTTCACTAGATGTAGTTTGATATAGCTCAATTATTTACCTAGAGTTCATCCAAACCACAGGTACACAATTTTCTATCTTTAAAAAACAATCAATTTAGTACAATTTATCCCTGATGGCTTTCATTTGCTTCACCATCTCTACTGGCCTTTGATATTAGCAATAATACTTGGAGTTTGTTTTTCATATTTGATCCCTTTAACTTAATTTTTTATTCCTCATATTGCTTTTAGATATCAATTAATAATTTTTAAAATAAATTATTTTAATATTTTTATATATTTTTTTTATAATATTATAAAAGGTGTAACATCACTCAGTATGCATTTGGCACACAATTTTTTGCTATACTTATATAATTAATAATATAATTAAGACAAAAAATTAATCAAACAATATGTATGAGTGAGGCGCAAAGATAAAATACCAGTAGACATGTTTGTAAGAAATACCAGATGAGCTGAAGAAAAATTCTACCCCAGCCGCTCTCCATCATAGAAGTGTCCAGCACAAGTTCAGCCAAACTTGTGCTGGACACCATTGGTCATGTGCAGTCAGATGAGATCAATTCTCTGTATGGCAACAAAAAATTTATTTTATTAAATTTCACTAGAAGTAGTTTGGTTTAGCTGAATCATCCACCTGCTGTTCTGCCCAATATCAGGTGTATAATTTTTTATCTTTAAAGAGAAGGTCACTTATTACAATTAGGCCCTGATGGCTCCCATTTGCTTTAACACCTCTACTGGCTCTTGATAGCAGGAATTTTACCAGTAATTTTTTCATATTTGAACTCTTTGACTCTTATTTTACTCTTTTATTCCTCTTTTTACTTTTAAATTTCTATTTAATTTTTGTAAAACTAATCTTTTCCATATTTATTTACGTCTATTTTAAAAAATTATTGAAGGTATAACTTCACATGGTATGCATTTGGCACACAAGTTTTTGCTATACTAATAACATTAATAATATAATGGTGATAAAATATTAATCGGATGTTAAATATGAAAGATACAGACTGATCAAATACCAGTAGTCATGTTTATGAGAAATACAAGATGAAGGAACTGAAGAAAATTTCCACCCAAGCTACTCTCCATCATAAAAGTGTCCAGTACAAGTTCGGCCAAACTTGTGCTGGACACTTTTAGTCACGTGCAGTCAGATGGGATCAATTCTCTATATGGCAACAAAAAATATTTTTTTTATTAAACTTCACTACAAGTAGTTTTGTTTAGCTGAATCATCCACCTGTTGTTCTTCCCAACCTCAGGTGTATAATTTTTTATCTTTAAAAAAAAGGTCACTTATTACAATTTAGCCCTGATGGCTCCCATTTGTTTCAACACTTCTACTGGCTCTTGAGAGCAAGAATTTTACTAGTATTTTGTTTTTCACAATTGATCTCTTTGAGATTAATTTTACCTTTTTATCCCTCATATTGCTTTTGAATATAAATTTATTTTTTGTAAAACAAACCATTTTCATAATTTTTTACCTTTATTTAATAATATTATAAAAGGTGTAACATTACCTGGTATGCATTTGGCACACGAGTTTTTGCTATACTTATAATATTAATAATATAATGGTGACAATAAATTAATCAAATAATAAATATGAGTAAGGCACAAAGATCATGTACCAATGGACATGTTTATAAGAAATACCAGATTAACTGAAGAAAAATTCTACCCTAGCTACTCTCCGTCATAAATGTGTCAAGCGCAAGTTCGGCTGAACTTGTGCTGGACACTTTTTGTCACATGCAGTCTGGTGTGATCAATTCTCTCTCAATCATTGAACTAGAAGTTGTTTTATATGGCTAAATGGTTCTGCTAAAGTTTTTTTAAACCTCAGATTGGCTCTTTTTTTTTTTCAAAAAAGCAATGATAGTCCAAGTTTAGCCTCACTTGTGGACATTTGCCCCAACATGTCTACTTGCTCTTGATGGCAGTAATTTTTTTTTAATTTTTTATTTCATATTTGATTCCTTTAATTTTACCTTTTTATCCCTCATATTACTTTTGTATATCAATTTATTTTTTTAAAACAAATCATTTTCATATTTTTTACCTTTATTTAATAATATTATAAAAGGTGTAACATCACCCGGTATGTGTTGGGCACACAAGTTTTTGCTATACTTATAATATTAATAACATAATGGTGACAAAAAATCAATCAAATGATAAATATGAGTGAGGCACAAAGGTCAAATACCAATTAATCAATAGTTCTTTTGAATATTATAAATTTTTTGATTAAATAAAATGGTAATAATGAATTATATTTTTCATCCACAATTCCACTCTAATGATTCCCACTGCACAAAAAGGGTTCAATTGGTCCTTTCTTTACTGCTTGTGCATATATTTTATTGCCCACAGTACTACAATTTTTTGTAGTGATTATCCCACATCTGATTCAGGAATATTTTTAAACAATATAAGTTTTTTTTAAAAAAGACCTTATCATATCCAATATCCTACAAAAAATACAACCCGTTTTTGTATTAAAGCCCATTAATTATTAAGAAATTGTTAAAATAATTAGATTAGACCCTGGCACAGCTAGATCCATACCAACCGATGTGGTCTTCCAACATTGGCAGGGACTTTGTTGTGTGATTTGGCTCTGTTTGTGTATGTCTTAATTGACATCTGTTAAGGAATTTGGTATTTTTCTGGTTTTATTCCGTGGATATTGGGTCTTTGGGTATGTGGGTACTATCATTGGATAGCCCTGGTTTTCCTCTATATTTTATGTCTGGAAGACATTTTTCATATTCTGAGTTTTAAGGGGTCATTTCCTCATTTTTCATTTATAAAAGATTGCTGTTTAATTTTGTTTTTCGTGTTTTACGGGCTAACCTTAGGTCTTAAGGTTAAGTGCTTAGTACCATTTGATAGAGCTAATTTTTCTCTATATTTAATGTCACAATGTTGTTATAGTGAAATTCCGTGTTTTAAAGGTTTTAGTAGTTGTAGCTAATTTTTCTAAGTAGATTAGTGTTTTTATTGGTTTTCTGGCTTCAGGGAGGCCGGGCTGCTTCAGGCGGCATCTCCGACGTTGTGGTAGACTAAAGTTTAGTATGGAACCTAAGTACGTAAATGGAGTTATTACGGCGTGCAAGATTGGCGTTATTATTTTTTTATAAAAGGGTTTTATTTAATTTATTTGAGTTTTAAATATGAAGAAATTGGTCAAGAGCAAATACCTACGCGAAAACAATTTATTTTACGGATAAAACTTATTTTTACAGTCTGAAGAATTTATAAGTATCAAGTCGAGTCACTCAAGAACCTTGGGAAATTTTCCCAGAATTTTTACTATTTTTCTTATATTTTTTTAAAAGAATTTTAAAGTTTTATAGAAACACTTACGTTTTAAGAAATTACTTAACTTTAATGAATTTTCACGGGGCGATAAGAGCTGCGCAAATTACGAAAATTAGTTTGGAATGTAAAAGGGAAGTGGCTCTAACATTTGTAATTTTTCTAGATTTTTTATTATACTTTTAAACGTTCTAATTGAGTCTGCTTGGACTCCTTTGGACTCCGTTTGGACTCTGTAGGGACTCCGTACGGGCTCCGGATTGACTCTGGGTGAGCTCTGGAGGGGAAAACTTAGGCACGTGACTAGGAATACTTAAGAGCCTCTCAGACTCGAAATTGAAGGGGGAACACATCATACAGCTTAAGCATTGACCACCATAGTCTCATTTTTTATTACTCAACAAATTAAATAAATTGTAATACCCTTATAACTTTATATTTTATATATAACATTTTAAAAATACTACTCAACAATTTATATCACACTTCATACAGGGTATCTTTAGAAAGGTCTTCATCACTGGGACTTGATTATTGCTGTCTCATAAAAATTTAAATTATTATAAAAACACAAAAGTCAATCTTTTCAGATCTTTCACTGGTACACCTTAATTGTTGTTATCAGTATTTCTTTCTCAACAGCCACTTTCATTAAATCTCAATAAGCGTTAAACATATTAGAGTTTCATTATTTTTATCAATCAGATCCAAGTAGACTGGTTAGCTTAGTGATTGAGAATTCTCATTTTGTTATTTTTATTGGAAGGACGGGTTTTTCCACTAAATCCACATATCTCCTCCGGATTCTGCTTACAGCAAGGCGACTGTAAGAGTTTACCTTACCATAGTTGGCGCCCAACGTGGGGTTTGATTTCTCTAGCTTTCTTTAAAGACTTACTTGGATCAAGAACGTTCTTAGCCTGCAAGAGGCTTATTTTCTGGAACTCTAATTTGATTTTTGTTATTGGCCTGCAAGAGGCTTGTTATTTTATCGATTGTTAACGCATTCCATTACTTATTGGGATGTCTTCTTCTGCTGTTGCTTCTGGATCTCCTCAAACTCTTAATCCCTCTGTTAGAATTGTTTCTTGGGATGGCCCAAAGTTTGATGGGGAGGAGGTTAAATGGTTCATTAACAGGTATGAAGCTGCTGATGCTGTTGATGGTGCTTCTCATGTGGATATGGTGAAGCAAGTTAGGGTTTTTATTGCTGATAGGGAGGCGGAAAAAGAGGTTATTTCTATGCAGGCATTTAAGGACAAGGATTGGGTTAAGCTTTCTAAAGCTATGGTTGATAGATGGGGTGTTAGGTTTACTATGATGGACCTCAATAAAATTGTTGGAAACTGGCAAGCAAAAGGTGGAGTTTCTTCTATGTCCGACTTCAAAAAGCTCTGTGTTCAGTTTGATGAAGTGGTGGAATATCTCATATTGGTGGATGAGTTAGTGCATGAGAATCAAGCAAAAGATTTGTTTTGGACAGCATGCAGCAGGAATATTTGAATGGACGTCTTGAAGGATCTTTCAAGAAAAGATTTGATGAAGGAACTGCCTAATGGTGAGCAGAAACTGCCGGCTCTGGAGGTTATCAAAGAGAACATTCAGACCCATCTCAAGTTGTTAGCATTGGACAAATATCAAGAGTCCTGCACTCAATATGTTAGCAAGGTTAGCGAAGTTTTGGCCGAAAACAACGATATTATGGTCAAAGCCCAGGAGGCCAAGAAGGCACAAATGGGATTACCTGCTGCTAAAGTGGAGGTCAATGTAGATAATAAGATGGTCGATCATTTGGCGGATTTAACTAAACAGTTAAAAATATTTGTTCAAGAAACCCAGAAGGCTAACAAGGCCCCAATCGCTTCTTCGTCGACGTCAACTTCTTATCAGTACAGAGGTTATGAACGTCGAAATTATAATGGCAATAATAATAGTAACCGCTTCCCAGGCAATGGGAGAAATGGTGGTAATGGTGGTAATGGATATAGAGGTGGCTACGATGATCCAAAGGTGTGCTCCTATTGTAATAGGAGGGGGCACAGAGCAACAGTTTGTTTTGCTCTTGATAACGATATGGATGCTGGGGGAGTTTTATTTGATGGTAAAGTTTATAAATTTCCTGATGGTTCGTTCATCAAGCCCAGTGATGGACAGTCTCCTTCTGATTTGGTCAGAAGAAGTTTAACGGCTGAAAGGAGAGCCAGATTTGAAGAGGTGACGGATGAAGATGTTAATTCCAAGGGGGGAAAAAATGGTAATGGTAATGGTGGAAAAGCTGACAAAGGTAAAGAGAAAGAGGTCAGTAAAGCCACATTTTCTACTTCTTTTGGAGGTTTAGAGCTGGCGACGGTTGCCCAGGTGGAGGGTAGCTGTATGGCTGGCGAATACGATGTTAATGCTGCTAGAAGAGCAGCTGCTACTAAGGCGAAGAGTAGCATTCAGAGCCAATTGAGGGCTAATCCTGGCAAGGCCAATAACAAAGTGAACCCTTACTCAAAGGACAAAAATTCTAGTGCTCAAACTGCCGCCAACAAATTGAACCCTTACTCTAAGGACGAATTATATAAAATGCAGAGTGGGATTGCTGATATGGGGCCCCCTAGTTATGGCAAGTTTGATTTAAATGGTGAGCCTATGCCAGAGGATGATTCAGATTCTGAGGAGGATGTACCGTTGGCGTCTCTACCCAGACCAAGTTTTAGCGGTCCCATCCCAATGGAGGGAGTAAGAAGGACGAGCGATGGATCAGGATTAGTGCAAGAAGCTGGTGACGGAGTTAGGGTTATAGAAAGTGAAGATGTTATAATGGGGGGTGAAGATGGCTCGGTTGGACCTCAAGAGGTACCCAGGGCCAAGGTTTTTAAATCAAAGGTCCAGTATGAGCGGCCAGTAGTTTCTGGTCAAGCTAATGCGATGGACACAGTTTTGAATAGGGTGAATCAACTGCAGATTTCCTTATCATTGGGGGAGTTATTTACAATTAGTCCGGCGCTTGCTGAAAAGCAAAAGAAGCATTGTGGTAGCCTAAAGTTTAGTATGGCACCTAAGTACGTAAATGGAGTTATTATGGCGTGCAAGATTAGCGTTATTATTTTTTTATATATAAAAGAGTTTTATTTAATTTATTTGAGTTTTAAATATGAAGAAATTGGTCACGAGCAAATGCCTACACAAAACAATTTATTTTACAGAGAAAACTTATTTTTACGGTCTGAAAAGTTTATAAGTATCAAGTCGAGTCACTCAAGAACCTTGGAAAATTTTTCCAGAATTTTTACTATTTTTCTTATATTTTTAAATGAATTTTAAAGTTTTATAGAAATATTTACGTTTTCAGAAAATTACTTAACTTTGATGAATTTTCACGGGGTAATTAGAGCTGCACAGACTACAAAAATCAGTTTGGAATATAAAGGGCAAGTAGCTCTATTATGTGTAATTTTTCTAGATTTTTTATTATAGTTTTAAAGGTTCTAATTGAGTCCGCTTGGACTCCGTTTAAACTCCGCTTGGACTCCGTACGGACTCCGTTTGGACTCTGTACGGACTCCGTACGGGCTCCGGATTGACTCTGGGTGGGCTCTGGAGGGGAAAACTTAGGCACGTGACTAGGAATACTTAAGCGCTTCTCAAACTCGAAATTGAGAGGGGGGATACAACATACAGCTTAATCTTTAACCACCACGGTCTCATTTTTTATTACTCAACAAATTAAATAAATTTTTAATACCCTTATAACTTTATATTATATATATAACATTTTTGAAATACTACTCAACAATTTAAATCACACTTCAATCAGGGTATCTTTAGAAAGGTCTTCATCACTGGGACTTGATTATTGCTGTCTCATAAAAATTCAAATTATTATAAAAACATAAAAGTCAATCTTTTCAGATCTTTCACTGGTACACCTTAATTGTTGTTATCAGTATTTCTTTTATCAACAGCCACTTTATTTAAATCTCAATAAGCGTTAAATATTTTAGAGTTTCATTATTTTTATCAATCAGATTCAAGTAGACTGGTTAGCTTAGTGATTTAGAATTCCCATTTTGTTATTTTTATTGGAAGGACGGGGTTTTCAGCTAAATCCACATATCTCCTCCGGATTCTGCTTACAGAAAGGCGACTGTAAGAGTTTACCTTACCATAGTTGGCGCCCAACATGGGGTTCGATTTCTCTAGCTTTCTTTAAAAGACTTATTTGGATCAAGAACGTTATTAGCCTGCAAGAGGCTTGTTTTCTGGAACTCTAATTGGATTTTTGTTATTGGCCTGCAAGAGGCTTGTTATTTTATCGATTGTTAACGCTTTTCATTACTTATTGGGATGTCTTCTTCTGCTGTTGCTTCTGGATCTTCTAACCCTCTTACTCCCTCAGTTAGAATTGTTTCTTGGGATGGCCCAAAGTTTGATGGGGAGGAGGTTAAATGGTTCATTAGCTGGTATGAAGCTGCTGCTGCTGTTGATGGTGCTTCTCATGTGGACATGGTGAAGCAAGTTAGATTTTTTATTGCTGATAGGGAGGTGGAAAAAGAGGTTATTGCTATGCAGGCATTCATGGACAAGGATTGGGTTAAGCTTTCTAAAGCTATGGTTGATAGATGGGGTGTTAGGTTTACTATGATGGACCTCAAAAAAATTGTTGGAGATTGGCAAGCAAAATGTGGAGTTTCTTCTATGGCTGACTTCAAAAAGCTCTGTGTTCAGTTTGATGAAGTGGTGGAATATCTCATATTGGTGGATGAGTTAGTGCATGAGAATCAAGCAAAAGATTTGTTTTGGACAGCATGCAGCAGGGATATTTGTATGGACGACTTGAAGGATCTTTCAAGAAAAGATTTGATGAAGGAACTGCCTAATGGTGAGCAGAAACTGCCGGTTCTGGAGGTTATCAAAGAGAACATTCAAGCCCATCTAAAGTTATTGGCGTTGGACAAATATCAAGAGTCATGCACTCAATATGTTAGCAAGGTTAGCGAAGTTTTGGCTGAAAACAACGATATTATGGTCAAAGCCCAGGAGGCCAAGAAGGCTCAAATGGGATTACCTGCTGCTAAAGTTGAGGGCAATGTAGATAATAAGATGGTCAATCACCTTGCCGATTTAACAAAACAATTAAAAATATTTGTTCAAGAAACCCAGAAGGCCAATAAGGCCCCAATCGCTTCTTCGTCGACGTCAACTTCTTATCAGTCCAGAGGTTATGAACGTCGAAATTATAATGGCAATAATAATGGTAACCGCTTCCCAGGCAATGGGAGAAATGGTGGTAATGGTAGTAATGAATATAGAGGTGGCTACGATGAGCCAAAGGTGTGCTCCTATTGTAATAGGAGGGGGCACAGAGCAACAGTTTGTTTTGCTCTTGATAAGGATATGGATGCTGGGGGAGTTTTATTTGATGGTAAAGTTTATAAATTTCCTGATGGTTCTTTCATCAAGCCCAGTGATGGACAGTCTCCTTCTGATTTGATCAGAAGAAGTTTAACGGCTGAAAGGAGAGCCAGATTTGAAGAGGTGACGGATGAAGATGTTAATGCCAAGGGTGAAAAAAATGGTAATGGTAACGGTGGTAAAGCTGACAAGGGCAAGGAGAAAGAGGTCAGTAAAGCCACATTTTCTACTTCTTTTGGTGGTTTAGAGCTGGCGACAGTTGCCCAGGTGGAGGGTAGCTGTATGGCTGGGGAATACAATGTTAATGCTGCTAGAAGAGCAGCTGCTACTAAGGCAAAGAGTAGCATCCAGAGCCAATTGAGGGCTAATCCTGGCAAGGCCAATAACAAGGTGAACCCTTACTCTAAGGACAAGAATTCTAGTGCTCAAACTGCTGCCAACAAATTGAACCCTTACTCTAAGGACGAATTATATAAAATGCAGAAGGGGATTGCTGATATGGGGCCCCCTAGTTATGGCAAGTTTGATTTAAATGGTTAGCCTATGCCAGAGGATGATTCGGATTCTGAGGAGGACGTACCGTTGGCGTCTCTACCCAGACCAAGTTTTAGTGGTCCCATCCCAATGGAGGGAGTAAGAAGGACTAGCGATGGATCAGGATTAGTGCAAGAAGCTGGTGACGGAGTTAGGGTTATAGAAAGTGAAGATGTTATAATGGGGGGTGAAGATGGCTCGGTTGGACCTCAAGAGGTACCCAGGGCCAAGGTTGTTAAATCAAAGGTCCAGTATGAGCGGCCAGTAGTTTCTGGTCAAGCTAATGCGATGGACGCAGTTTTGAATAGGGTGAATCAACTGCAGATTCCCTTATCTTTAGGGGAGTTATTTACGATTAGTCCGGCGCTTGCTGAAAAGCAAAAGAAGCATTTGATGAGGCTTCGGGTCTCCACTGGAGAGGTGGAATATATTTGTGAAAATGCTGAAAGAATTGGGGAAGATGTAGATACACATTTTTCCGCTCCCCTGGGTTACCTGGTGGTAACTCTTAACAGTAAAGAAGTAAAGGCCTTGGTCGATTCAGGGTCTCAAATTAATTTAATTTCATTGGAGCAAGCGACGAGTATAGGCTTTCCAATTAAAAGTGGAACTGGGGTAAACCTCAGAGGTAATGGAGGGCATGCAACAGAGCTAATGGGTACAGCTGAGCATGTCAGGTTAGGCATTGGTGGATCTGTTGGTAAGTTTCACCTTTATGTGGCCAGAGGAGCAGTCAAAACTGTTCTTGGTGGTCCTTTTTTGATGGATTTTGAGGCCAGGATAGGGTATCAAGCTGGCATGGGGATTAGTTTGGAGATCACTGGTGAAGATATGCGGAGGTTACATATGCGGTTAGCGCCTCCTGGAGATGAAGGTTGGGAAACACGGCCAGGGATTACTACTCTGTGCCAGTGTTGAGTTTGCACCAAGAAGCAGTGTATAAAACAGGCGGCTTCTGGTGAATTATGTTTGTTGGAAAGGGATGAATGCCCTCATTTTTTGGGGAAGCAGGGGCTGATCACTCTAATGTTGTAATCTCTCCTCAGGATGAGATCCAGGATTGAAATAGGTCAGCTCACTTGGAGATAATTCAAATGGATTCTCAATTATTTTCTGTTAATATTACTTTGGAGTGCAAATACGTTTTGGACTTTTCTATATGTTTATTGGATTTACCCTGTTTTTCTATTAAATTTTAAAATGGTGAAAAAGGCAAAATGGGCCAAATTAGGTTGGATAAAGATTGGAAGGGTATGTTTTATGGCCTCCAGCAAGAGGGTAAACTGCGAAAATCTTATCAAAATCCAATAAAAAATCTCAGTATAATTAAAACACAAAAAAATAATTTTTGTGAAAATGTTATTCCGGACCTCCAGCAAGAGGTTAAACTGCAGGTATCTCCTTCTATTTGGGACCTCCAGCAAGAGGGTAAACTGAAAAAATCACATCAAAATCAAATAAAAAATCTCGGTATAATTAAAACACAAAAAAATAATTTTTGTGAAAATTCAATTCTGGTTCTCCAGCAAGAGGTTAAACTGCCAACATTCTTTACGGGCAATTTAATGTTGGATAAGGGAAGAAAAGGTGTTGGAAAATCTGTTTATAAATTAGACGAGGGAAAGGAGAAAAGGGTAAAATTTAAAAATGAAATAAAATATTTTTCTAATTTTTCTTATTCCGATTCTGGCGATGAAGAAGATTCATTTGATGAAATTTTTAATGGAGATACAAAAGTAAATGTTTTACCTCAAGATTATTTAGATGTGGACGCAGCCAAATATAAGAAGGTAGCAAATAAAGTTCGACCTATTAATGAACCGCTACCTGCCGAATTAAATACACCCTTGAGAAGACCAAGGTTATCAAGAGATCCTTATGAAAGTCCCTTGGTAAAGATTCCGCCTGAATTTTCTGAGACGTCAAGAATCACTTTTGAGAGACTGGGTGTTGTTAATTTTGGACCTGATGGTTGGTTGTCTGGAGAAGAGAAGAAGTTGTTGTTGGATGTGATGGTCAAGCGAGAGAAGGCCATTGCTTTTGTAGAAGAGGAGAGGGGTGTGTTGAAGCATTCCTATGGGGAGCCTTACAAGATTCCTGTGGTATGTCATGAACCGTGGCAGCAGAAACCGATTCCTATTCCGGCTGCATTAAAAGAAGCCTATATTGAAGTTGTCAGAGAACAGATACGTACTGGACTGTATGAGCAATCAACGTCAAGTTATTCTAGTCCAGTATTTTGTATCAAGAAACCGAATGGCAAGCTTAGAGTTGTTCGTGATCTTAGGGAGTTAAATAGGGTTAAAATAAAGGATGCTGGGATACCACCTAGTGCTGAGGAGTTTTTTGAAGCTTTTGCAGGGAGAGTGTGTTATGGTTTGGGAGATATTATGGGTGGATATGATGAGAGAGAGTTACATCTGGACTCAAGACCTCTCACTACATTCGATACGCCACTTGGACGTTTACAGTTAACAAGATTACCTCAAGGAGCAACAAATTTGGTTTCAGTTTATCAAGCTCAGATGGCTTGGATCCTTCAAGAAGAAATTCCACAATATGCTGGAATCTTTATAGATGATGGAGGAATTAAGGGACCAACAACCGACTATGATAACCAGGTGCTGGAAGAGAGTCCTGGGATACGCAAATTCATTTGGGAGTTTGCAATTACTTTAGAAATAATCTTTTTTTGAATTGAAGAGGCTGGTTTAACTATTTCAGGTTCAAAATTTTCATGTTGTGTGCCAGCCTTAGAAATATTAGGCCATTTGGCACACAAGTTTTTGCTATACTAATAACATTAATAATATAATGGTGATAAAATATTAATCGGATGATAAATATGAAAGATACAGACTGATCAAATACCAGTAGTCATGTTTATGAGAAATACAAGATGAAGGAACTGAAGAAAATTTCCACCCAAGCTACTCTCCATCATAAAAGTGTCCAGTACAAGTTCGGCCGAACTTGTGCTGGACACTTTTAGTCACGTGCAGTCAGATGGGATCAATTCTCTATATGGCAACAAAAAAATTTTTTTTTATTAAACTTCACTACAAGTAGTTTTGTTTAGCTGAATCATCCACCTGTTGTTCTTCCCAACCTCAGGTGTATAAATTTTTATCTTTAAAAAATAGGTCACTTATTACAATTTAGCCCTAAAGGCTCCCATTTGTTTCAACACTTCTACTGGCTCTTGAGAGCAAGAATTTTACAAGTATTTTGTTTTTCACAATTGATCTCTTTGAGATTAATTTTACCTTTTTATCCCTCATATTGCTTTTGTATATCAATTTATTTTTTGTAAAACAAACCATTTTCATAATATTTTACCTTTATTTAATAATATTATAAAAGGTGTAAAATTACCCGGTATGCATTGGGCACACGAGTTTTTGCTATACTTATAATATTAATAATATAATAGTGACAATAAATTAATCAAATGATAAATATGAGTGAGGCACAAAGATCATGTACCAATGGACATGTTTATAAGAAATACCAGATTAACTGAAGAAAAATTCTACCCTAGCTACTCTCCGTCATAAATGTGTCAAGCACAAGTTCGGCCAAACTTCTTCTGGACACTTTTTGTCACATGAAGTCTGGTGTGATCAATTCTCTCTCAATCATTGAACTAGAAGTTGTTTTATATGGCTAAATGGTTCTGCTGAAGTTTTTTTAAACCTCAGATTGGCACTTTTTTTTTCAAAAAGCAATTATAGTCCAAGTTTAGCCTCATTTGTGGACATTTTCCCCAACATGTCTACTTGCTCTTGATGGCAGTAATTTTTTTTTAATTTTTTATTTCATATTTGATTCCTTTAATTTTACCTTTTTATCCCTCATATTAATTTTTTATATCAATTTATTTTTTTAAAACAAATCATTTTCATATTTTTTTACCTTTATTTAATAATATTATAAAAGGTGTAACATCACCCGGTATGTGTTGGGCACACGAGTTTTTGCTATACTTATAATATTAATAACATAATGGTGACAAAAAATAAATCAAATGATAAATATGAGTGAGGCACAAAGGTCAAATACCAATTAATAAATAGTTCTTTTTAATATTTTAAATTTTTTGATTAAATAAAATGGTAATAATGAATTATATTTTTCATCCACAATTCCACTCTAATGATTCCCACTGCACAAAAAGGGTTCACTTGGTCCTTTCTTTACTGCTTGTGCATATATTTTATTGCCCACAGTACTACAATTTTTTGTAGTGATTATCCCACATCTGATTCAGGAATATTTTTAAACAATATAGGTTTTTTTTAAAAAAGACCTTATCATATCCAATATCCTACAAAAAATACAACCCGTTTTTGTATTAAAGCCCATTAATTATTAAGAAATTGTTAAAATAATTAGATTAGACCCTGGCACAGCTAGATCCATACCAACCGATGTGGTCTTCCAACATTGGCAGGGGCCTTTGTTGTGTGATTTGGCTCTGTTTGTGTATGTCTTAATTGACATCTGTTAAGGAATTTGGAATTTTTCTGGTTTTATTCCGTGGATATTGGGTCTGCGGGTATGTGGGTACTATCATTGGATAGCCCTGGATTTCCTCTATATTTTATGTCTGGAAGACATTTTTAATATTCTGAGTTTTAAGGGGTCATTTCCTCATTTTTCATTTATAAAAGATTGTTGTTTAATTTTGTTTTTCGTGTTTTACGGGCTAACCTTAAGTCTTAGGGTTAAGTGCTTAGTACCATTTGATAGAGCTAATTTTTCTCTATATTTCATGTCACAATGTTGTTATAGTGAAATTCCGTGTTTTAAAGGCTTTATTAGTTGTAGCTAATTTTTCTAAGTAGATTAGTGTTTTTTATTGGTTTTCTGGCTTCAGGGAGGCCGGGCCGCTTCAGGCGGCATCTCCGACGTTGTGGTAGCCTAAAGTATAGTATGGAACCTAAGTACGTAAATGGAGTTATTACGGCATGCAAGATTGGTCTTATTATTTTTTTATAAAAGGGTTTTATTTAATTTATTTGAGTTTTAAATATGAAGAAATTGGTCAAGAGCAAATGCCTACGCGAAAACAATTTATTTTACGGAGAAAACTTATTTTTACGGTCTGAAGAATTTATAAGTATCAAGTCGAGTCACTCAAGAACCTTGGAAAATTTTCCCAGAATTTTTACTATTTTTCTTATATTTTTTTAAAAGAATTTTAAAGTTTTATAGAAACACTTACGTTTTTAGAAATTACTTAATTTTAATGAATTTTCACGGGGCGATTAGAGCTGCGCAGATTACAAAAATTAGTTTGAAATGTAAAGGGGAAGTGGCTCTATCATGTGTAATTTTTCTAGATTTTTTATTATAGTTTTAAAGGTTCTAATTGAGTCCGCTTGGACTCCGTACGGGCTCCGGATTGACTCTGGGTGAGCTCTGGAGGGGAAAACTTAGGCACATGACTAGGAATACTTAAGAGCCTCTCAGACTCGAAATTGAAGGGGGGACACATCATACAGCTTAACCATTGACCACCACAGTCTCACTTTTTATTACTCAACAAATTAAATAAATTGTATTACCCTTATAACTTAATATTTTATATATAACATTTTAAAAATACTACTCAACAAATTATATAACACTTTATACAGGGTATCTTTAAAAAGGTCTTCATCACTGGGACTTGATTATTGCTGTCTCATAAAAATTTAAATTATTATAAAAACATAAAAGTCAATCTTTTCAGATCTTTCACTGGTACACCTTAATTGTTGTTATCAGTATTTCTTTCTCAACAGCCACTTTCATTAAATCTCAATAAGTGTTAAACATATTAGAGTTTCATTATTTTTATCAATAAGATCCAAGTAGACTGGTTAGCTTAGTGATTGAGAATTCTCATTTTGTTATTTTTATTGGAAGGACGGGGTTTTCCACTAAATCCACATATCTCCTCCGGATTCTGCTTACAGCAAGGCGAATGTAAGAGTTTACCTTACCATAACGTCAGGCGGCATCTCCGACGTCAGGCGTCCCGGCAGCCTCTGTTTTAGGAGGTTGGGGAGCGCTCCAGGAGGGTTTTTTATGCAATCTGGAAGGTACAGGTGCCAGATTGGTGGGTGCGCATGGGCTCTTAGTTAGTGGTCTGTGTGTACATAGTGAATAAGACAGTTTGGGGCAACATTAATCATCATACAACCATCTGGAGGTGATCTCATTGTTCCTCACTCAGTTTTCACTGTTTTCTGGCCACAATTGGCTGTGTTTGTTGCAAGTGAGTTCTTCATTTAACTTAACTTTGGCAACTGTTTTCTCTGTTATAGTCTTGCAAGCTATAGCAAGTATTATTGCTGTCTCTGGTGTGGATTTGCAGCCTACATCAAGTATCTTTGCTGTCTCTGGTGTGGACTTTGTTCTACATTTCAGTTCTTTGGTCTGGTAGTCTATCTGGGGACTACTTTCTTGGCTCATCAAGCAGTCAAGTGTGTTTAAAAGGGGCTTTAGCAAAACAGGAACCAACTTACTTTAGCAAGTAAATCTCACTCTATTTTTCTAAAGGGACAGGGGATTTTCTCTCTGGGTTTTCTCCAACTCCCTTGGTCAAGGCCTATAGATAGTACTATAGGATTGTCTACATTTCTGGCCCCCAACGTGGGGTAGAACTTGCTAGTTCTTTGGAATCTCTGTTTTCTTTGGTTGGCTCTTTTTGGTGTTTTGGTCAGGAGGAATGGCTTCTGGTTCTGCTATTCCTGTGGTGACTGTCAGTGGGGGGGATGGTCCTCCTTCTATGATGGTTAGGGAATGTGTGAGGATTAAAACTTGGGATGGTATCAAGTTTAATGGGGAGGATGTCAAGTGGTTTCTAGAGAAGTATGAGACTGCCGCTGGAGTGGATGGTGCTTCCTACCTGGACATGGTGAATAAGATTATCTTCTTCATTGGTGATAGGTCAGTGGAGAAGGAGATTGTGGCCATTTCTGGCTACAAGAAGAGGGATTGGAAATTGTTGTGTAGGGAAATGGTGGATAGATGGGGTGTCAGGTTCACTATGGTGGATCTGAAAAAGGTTTTCAGTGAATGGCAATCTTATGGTGGTGTTGGTAACTTACATAGTTACAGAAAGTTTCTGCTACAGTTTGATCCTGTGGTGGAATATTTGGTGGAAGTGGAGGATCTGGCATATGAAAATGCTGCCAAAGATGCTTTTTGGTCTGCCCTGGCTAGAGATGTCAGGATAAATGTGTTGAAGGAGTTGTAAAGAAAGGAATTGATGAAGACTCTTTCTAATGGGGATCAGAAGTTGCCTGCCTTGGATAAGGTGAAGGAGGCTGTTGAGGCCCATTTAAAGTTATTGGCTGTGGACACCTATCAGGAGGGGTGTGCCAAGTATGTCAGCAAAGTCAGTGAGGCTTTGGCTGAAGAGGAAGTTAGGGAGAAGAAGGAGGAGAAGAATTTGGTGCAGGTTCCTAAACAGGAGAGGGACCCAATGGTGGAGCAGCTGGCTGATCTGACAAAGCAGCTGCACATTTTTTTCCAGGAGGCCAAGAAGGTTAATAAGGCACCTTCTCAGCCAAGAGATTTTGAAATTAGGGCTGGTAGGAGTGATCCTTGGGTTTGCTCTTATTGCAGTAGGAGGGGGCACAGGTCCAATGATTGTTGGGCACTAAACAGAGATGTGTCTGAAGGAAAAGTGGAGTTTGATGGCAGGGTTTTTAAGTTCCCTGATGGTTCTTTTGTGAAGCCCAGTGAGGGGCAGGCTCCTGTTGATTTGGTCAGGAGAAGGGGTGGTCTCAATCAAAGGAGGCCAAGGTTTGAGGAGATTCCTGATCAGGGGAAGTCTTCTGTTAAGGTAGATGAGGACGTCAAGGGAAAGGGGAAGGAGGTCAATAAGGTCTCTTTTTCTACTTACTTTGGTGGTTTAGAGTTGTATTCTTGTGGTGGACAGTCAAGTGGTGAATGCTTGGCTGGTGTTTATGATGTGGAAGCAGGAAAGGTGGGTAGGTCTAAGAGCAGTTCTCAGGCCCAACCAAAGACAAATGCTTCAAAGGGGGATCCTAAGCTGAGTGCAGCTAGGAAGAGGTACAGCAAAGAGGAGCTGTACAAGATGCAGAAGGGTATGGCTGACATGGGCTCCCCTAGTTTTGGTGCATTGGACCTGAATGGTGAGCCAATGCCAATGGAGGTGGATTCTGACTCTGAGGAGGATGCCCCTTTGGCTTCATTGCCAAAGCCTGTTGGAGTCAGAGGTTCTGGTGAGGGATCTGGTTTGGTTCCTGTTAATGGTAAATCTGTTGGTGGTGCTGGTCCTCAAGAATCTTCTAGGACCAAGGTGGTGAAGCAAAGAGCTCACTTTGAGAGTCCAGTAGTGTCTGGCCAAGTTAATGTTATGGACTCTGTCCTGGAAAGGATGAACCAGGGTCAGGTTTCCCTATCTTATGGGGAATTGTATGCTATCAGTCCAGGGTTGGCTGATAGGCAGAAGAAGTTGTTGACCAGGAGAAGGGTTTCATCTGGTGAGGTAGAATACATTTGTGATTCTGCTGAAAAGTTTGGTGAGGGGTTGGAAACTCATTTTTCTGCTCCTCTTGGATATGTCAATGTCACTCTGAATGGCAGGGAGGCAAGGGCATTGGTGGATTCAGGTTCTCAGATAAACCTGATTTCTTTTTTTGAGGCAACTCATATGGGCCTCCCCATCAAAACTGGTATTGGTGGGAATTTGAGAGGGATCGGTGGCCATGTCACTGAATTGGTTGGGACTTCAGAGTTTGTGAAGTTAGATGTTGGAGGAGCCTCAGGGAAGGTTCATTTTTACATTGCTAAAGGTAATGTAAAAGCAGTTTTGGGTGGGCCATTCTTGATGGATTTTCAGGCAAGAATTGGTTATCAATTTGATTTGGCAATCATTTTGGAGTTGACTAAAGAAGACGAAAGGAGGCTTCACATGAGGTTATCATCCCCTGGAGAGGATGCTTGGGAGACTAGGCCTGGTTTATCTTCAATGTTCCAGTGCATTGACTGCTGCAGGAGAAGGAAGGAAGTGGGTGCTGCCTCTGGTTTTTTGGAGTGCAGCTCAGGCTCTATTGAGAGTCTGTCTTTTTTAGAGTAATGAGGGCTGATCACCCTAGTGCTACAACCTCTCCCCGAGATGAGGAAATCCCAGGTTGTAGTAGGTCAGCTCCCTTGGAGATATACCAAGTGGATTTTCAACTTTCTCTTTTTAATGTTTCTCTTCTCTGCAAGTATTCATCAAGTTTTTTATCAAGTCTCTGTTCTCTCTCAAGATTCTTAAATATTTTTAATTCAAGTTTAAAGAAGAAGATTGGTTATATATCTTTATTGAAAGATATGCGGAAAAGTTTTGGGGCGGTGAGATTGGGGTCTAAAAGTAAGTCCTCCCAATTGTGCACTGCTAGGGTTTCTTCTACACCTTTCAAAAACATTACCTGGGCCACACCTGTGAGCATTGGGGAAACCCCTGGTTATTTTTGTAGGACAGAAGAAAACTCAAGAAAAGAAGATAAAAATTTCAAGATAATTCAAGAAAATCAAGAAAAAAATCTGAAGATAATGAAGAAAGAAGATGCAAAATATTTTTGTGAAGATCGTCAAGATCTAATTTTAGGCCTCCAGCATGAGGTTAAACTGCAGAAAATGTTGAAGAAAGAAGATCATCAAGATCTATTTTTGGACCTCCAGCATGAGGATAAACTGCACAATTTTAGAAGATGTGATTCAGAAGATGAATCAAGATTTGAAGATTTGGAAGATGGAAGTGAGGATGAAGATTTGGAATTGCGGAAAGGTTTTGGAATAGTGAGATTGGGGTGTAAAAGTAAGTCCTCCCAATTGTGCACCGCTAGGGTTTCTTCTACAACTTTCAAAAACATTACCTTGGCCACACATGTGAGCAATGGGGAAACCCTTGGTTTTTGTTCCAGGTCTGGTGGTGAAGAATTCCTGAAGATCCCTCAAGTTGAAGGTGGAGCGGCAAAGTATAAGAAGGTAGATCAGAAGATTAGGCCTGTCAATGAGCCTATGACTGTGGGTTTGAATCTGCCTTTGAAGAGACCTCCTTTGTCAACAGATCCGTACTGTACTCCTTTGGTGAAGAATCCTCCAGAATTTGTAGAGACGGCTAGGGTGACTGTGGAAAGATTTAAAGTTGTTAATTTTGGTCCTGATAAGTGGTTGTCTGAGGAAGAAAAGAAGTTGTTGTTGCACATTATTGTGCTAAGAGAAAAAGCGGTGGCATTTGTTGAGGAGGAAAGGGGTGTATTGAAGCACTCTTATGGGGAACCTTACTTGATTCCTGTTGTTTGTCATGAACCTTGGCAAATCAAACCTATTCCGATTCCAGCCGCTATTCGAGAGGATTTTGTAGAGATTGTTAGGGAAAGAGTCAGGACTGGGTTATATGAACAATCAACATCCAGTTACTCAAGTCCGGTGTTCTGTGTAAAGAAGAAGAATGGAAAGTTGAGGGTGGTTCATGATCTTAGAGCCTTGAATAGAGTCACTATCAAGGACGCTGGTATGCCGCCAAGTGCAGAGGATTTTGTTGAAGCTTTTGCTGAAAGCGTGTGTTATGGTTTGGGTGATATTATGGGTGGTTATGATGAGAGGGAACTACATACAGATTCAAGGCCTCTCACATATTTTTAGACTCCTTTGGGAAGATTTCAGCTCACTAGGTTGCCTCAAGGAGCTACTAAATCGGTGGCAGTTTATCAAGCACAGATGGCTTGGATATTGCAGGATGAGGTTCCTACTCATGCTGGTATTTTTATTGATGATGGTGGAATTAAAGGACCATCCACTGATTATGGTAATGATGTGTTATCAGAGAACCCTGGAATAAGGAGGTTTGTGTGGGAATATGCAATAACTTTAGAGAGAGTGTTGTTTAGGATTGAAGAGGCTGGTTTGACCATTTCAGGGTCAAAATTCTGTTGTTGTGTTCCTGCTTTGGAAATTCTGGGTCATGTGGTATGTAAAGAGGGAAGGAATATGGCGAAGAAGAAGATTAATAAAATTCAGGCATGGCCAAGGCCTAAAAATACTACTTAAATCAGAGGATTTTTGGGTGTATGTGTATATGTCAGGATTTTCATTAAGATTTTTCTTTGTTGGCTTCACCTTTAAGAAGATTGACCAGAAAAGATGCAGATTGGGAATGGACTGACGAGTGTGAAGAGGCTTTTCAGAAGCTGAAAAAGGTTGTTGGTGAAGATATAATTCTTCACAAGTTGGATTATGGTGTTGGTGCTGGAAAGATTTATCTGGCAGTGGACTCAAGCTATATTGCTGCTGGTGCTGTTTTGTCTCAGGAGGATAAGACTGGGAGGGTCAGGCCAGTAAAGTATAAGTCTGTGGTGTTTAATGAGGTGGAATCTAGGTATTCTCAACCTAAGTTAGAATTGTGTGGCGTAGCTAAAATGTTAAAGAAGCTACAGATGGTTTTGTGGGGGCAGCATTTTGAGCTGCAGGTGGATGCAAAATCTTTAATTCAGATGATCAATACACCTAGTCTTACAAATGCTCCAATGACTAGGTGGGTGGCATTTATTCAACATTTTTCTTTTGACCTGGTACACAAACCAGGTAAAACTTTTACTATTCCTGATGGGTTATCAAGGAGGCCACCTAGAGATGAGGATTCTGATTCTGAAGAGTTTGACGAAAATGTTCCAGTGATTAGAGCCAGCACAAAGGGTGCTGAGGATTTTTCTTTCCTCCCCCATGAGGCTAAACTGGATGATTGTTCTGACCTCCCCCAAGAGGTTAAACTGGCTGGATCTGATCTTGATTCTGGTGATCATGATGTTTTTGTTAATGAAGATGGAGTTGTTGTTTGGGACAGCTCAAAATTGGAAAAGGGTGTTTTTGTTAGTGAACTGGATTCTCACAAGGTTCAGTGGAAAGAGAAGGAAGTGCTAAAATTTAAGGATTGGTGTCCTGGTTGGGCTTCTCATTTGGCTCATGTTCACACTGGTGATTTTGATGACAGTGTTGTACCCTTGAATGTTGTTTTGTTGGATTTTGAAGATGAGACCTGGGGTCAATCTGGGTTTTATTTTATTTTGGTGGAATATCTGTTGACCTTGTAGAGGCCAGATAGTTGTGATGATGATACTTGGTTGGAAATCAAGAAGAAGAGTCCTGGATTTTATGTGTCAGGAAGGCGCTTGATGAGAAGGAGACATCCTAATCCTCAAGTGGTGGTGACTCAGAAGAAGGGTCAAGAATTGGTTTTGAAGTCTTTGCATGAAGATCTTGGTCATAGAGGCTTTGGGGAGATTTATAGAAGAGTAGCAGACAGATTTTGGTGGCTGGGTATGAAGTTGGCTGTGCAGGGTTGGGTTCAATCTTTTGAAGAATGTCAAAGAAGAAGTCACTTGAAACCTAAAGAGGTGGGCCGTGCTACTGGTGAATCAACTGTTTTTGGAAGGGTCAGTCTGGATGCTGTCCATATAAAAGAGGGCAGGTATAAATACTTGATTGTTGCTAGGGATGATTTGTCTGGTTGGGTTGAGGCAGTGCCTCTGGTTAATTTGACTGCCAAGAATGTGGCAGAGTTTTTGAAGAAGGAGTGGATTTATAGGTATGGGTTGATGAAGTTGGTGACTGTTGATGGCGAGCCAGAGTTTGGTGCCGAATTTAAGAAGCTGTGGCTAGTGTTGGTTCTAGGGTTAGAGTGGCTACACCATATTATCCTGAAGCTGAAGGCATGGTTGAAAGAGGCCATCAAGTTATCAAGAATGCTTTGGTGAAGATGTGTGGAGATAGTGCCGAAAAGTGGAGGCATTATTTACCCTTGGTGTTATTTGCTGATAGGGTCACTGTGAAGAGAACAACTGGCTATTCTCCTTATAAGTTAATGTTTGGTCAGAAAGCCGTTCTACCAGTGGACTTGGAAGCTGTCTCTTATCTTGAAATTGATCAGGATGATGTGCACTCAACAGAAGATTTTCTCTGTGCCAGGATGCAACAGTTGGAATGTAGAGAGGAATGTCAGGAGAAGGCATACACTAGAATGATGAAGATTAGGAATCAATCAGTCAGGTACTGGGACAAGAGGTTAGCTCATAGACTCAGGAATCCCTTGAAACCTGGTTGTCTGGTTTTGGTGTATAATAGAGGTTTGGAGAGTCAGTGGGGCAAAATGTTTGCTGAAAGATGGAATGGACCTTACAGAGTCAGATCTCAGGCCTCTGGAGGTTCTTATGTTTTGGAAGAGTTGGATGGTGCAGTCTTGAAAAAGAGGGTGGCTGCAGACCAAGTGAAGAGGTTTTATCCCAGAGGCACTAGGCATGAAGAAGATTGACTCCGCAATGAGGATAAAATACGGATAATTCTTTAATTTTGGTTTTTTTGTGGTGATGCTATGCATCTTTTTGTTGGAAACTTTTGTTAGAGGGTACCCATGGGTGGGGCTTCTAGATTTGATCTTGACAAGTGTAGGGGTGACTGATGAGCTGGCTGCTCTATCAACAGTTACCCCAGATTGTCTGTTTCCAACCCTTTCTCTTAATTTGGTTGAACCCTAGTATTGGTTTATTATCACAGGTTTTAGTCCTCTATGAATTTAAACTGGAATTTCCTTTGGTTTTCAAGTGCCGGACTCTTCACTCTTATTGGTTTGGGTTTTTTTTGTGTTGGACGTTGTGTTTTTGTTAGATGGTACCCAGGGGGGGCTTCTAGATTTTATTTTGGCAAGTGTGGGGGTAACTGATGAGCTGGCTGCTCTGTAGAACAGTTACCCCAGAATGTCTGTCTCAAGTCTTTTGTTTTTCCTAGTTGAATTCTAGTTCTGTTGTTTATTATTCAGGTTTCAAGTCCGCTATGACTTTAAACTGGTTTGGGACTGGCTTCTTTATCTTTGGTTCTTCAGAATGGTGGTGGATCACTGGTGGTCTCCCGTCATTTTTACTTATTGGAGGGAGCCCACCCAGTGATCATTTCTATGGACCGGACTTTCCCTTATCGGACAATCTACTGAGCTGGACTTTCTTTGATTTTGCAGTTATGTTTTTGCTAGATAGCAGTTTTAGATTATTTTCTTTTTTCTCTTTTTTTCTTTTAATTTTTTTATGGGGGTTATTTAAAATTATAAAATCAAAAAGATAGGGTGTTACCACATCAGGGTCACCTGGATGTGGACAAGCATTGGTGGGGAAAGGCTCATCAATTGGCCGGGCAATGCTATTTTCTTATTTTTAATTATTATTTATTTCATGTGTTTCTGTGGTTCATTATTTTTATTATCTTCTGAATTTCTAAATTTTTTTTTTTTGAATTTTATTTTCTGTTAATCATTTAAAAGAATTAATTGTGTATCCACATCAAGGTGCACTTGGATGTGGGTAAGGTATCAGGGGATCAGCTCATCGATTGGCTGGGGGATACCATTTGTATTATTTTTTATATTTTATTTTATTTCATTTATTTTATTTCATTTCATTTTAGTTATTAATTTTTAATTTTAGTATATTAGTAGTAAAGCAAAAAAAAAAAAAAAAATTCTGAAATTATTTTTTATTATTTGTTTTATATTATTTTTATGTTTTTAATCTTTTGCAGGAGCTCATTGTCTGGATGATGAAGCTACTGGAGGCTGGTCCGGATTGTGATGACGTTTTTGTTTTTTGTTGGGATTGTGGGAAGCACTGTGTTCTTTGAAGTGCATCCTGCTGGAGAGATTATAGGGATTGTAATGGTCAGGGATTGGATTAGAGGGAAGTTCAGAGGAGGAAGAAGAAGAGGCAGGAATGGAGTGCTGGAGGGTGTGTTTAATGATCCTAGACATTTTCCAGTGGTGGTCCAGTAGGCGCTTTCTCAGGGATTTTTCAAAGTCATTCAAGGGTCCATGGAGGGCAAAGGCTTTTAGAATATTGGAACACATGGTGCTTAGGTGTTTCTTCATGTCTCCATAATCCAGGGTCAAAGAAGTTTCAAGAGTTTGGCCAACTCCAATATTAGATTCAGGAGGAGGGGTGCCAACTAGACAAGATAAATTGGATCAGTAATTATTTTTGATGAAGAAATGGAATAATTAATTTGGTACTTACAGATTGGAAGCTCATCAAATCTGTAAGCAGCTGGGATTTGGATCTCTGATAATTTTGTTATGGTCATAGTGGGTGGATCAACTAGGGAAAGATATGGATTCTCATGGTCTTCCTCTGAAGGATCCTGGGAAGGTGAACTGGGATGATGATGTTCCTGGGGCCTAGTTGAAGCAGTGAGATTGTTGTTGTTGTTGTTGTTGTTATTTCTGTGGGATTCATCTGGAGGAGGTGCTGGTGATGAAGTACCAGGGTTGTTAAAGGATGGAGCAGGAGAGGGGGATTTGGAAGCAGACTGCTCTCTTCTGGATGGAGAATTTGAAGAGATGGAACTGTCAGAAGAGTAGTTGGATGACAGAGGAGAGGTATAGTTTCTTTGTCTTAGTTGGGGACGAAGTTTTTGTTGTGGAGCAGTGTGTGGTGTTCTGGTTTTTTCTTGTGGTTCTCTGGCAGTTCTCTTAGAAATCTGGGAAATTTTGGTGTTATTGGATTTTGGAAGGGTGGATTGCATTGCTCTGGGAGAAGTAGGAGGTAGTTGGGTTGAGTTGTTATTGTTGTCTGGATGAATTTGGCCATTTTCTGGCCGTTTTTGGAGGTTTTGGCCCTGATTTTCGCTGTTTGGTGAGGCGGGCGAGCTTCCCGACGTCAGCCGGGCCGCCTGGACACAGTCTAGAAGCCTAGGGGTTGCTTTTGAAGCTTTTGGAGCTAATTTAGCAGTGATAAAAGCAGTTTCTTGAGAAGCTAAGGCTGGTCTTTTTGAAAGAGTGCGGGAAGCTGAGCTTCTGGATCTTCTGGAAGGAGCTGAAGATAGAGAGGAAGAGGATGGACCAAGTTCTAAAGACCTGGTAGGGGATCTGGAGATGTATTTGTGAGAAGGAGAAGGCGGAGGAATAGGATAGTGGGCATCTCTGTCACATTTCTTTTTTTTGGAATAGCAAGAGTCACAAGCCCTGTTGTAGAATTTGGCTTCTGGATTTGGAAGAGTGAATGTGCAAGGTCTGCACATGTGGATGCACTGTTTGCAGGCATAGTCCCTTGGAGAAGTGAAGCAAGGAAGAGTAGAGGAGTCAACAGCAGGGGATCCAGACATGATTTGTGGTATGAAAGGTGAGGAAAAGGATAAGAGAAGATTTTGTCAGTGATGAGTAGAAGATGAAGTGAAGGTGGACGCTCCGTGGGTCTAGCTGTGTGTGTATTGCATGAAATTGGCTGGGTCAGATTCATGCAAGATTCTGCCAGTCCTCTATGACTCTAAAATGGAAAATTTATCAGTCCATCAAGACTCTAAACTGAAAAAGCTATGGCATCAAGTCAGTCCATCAAGACTTTAAACTGAAATCTGGTTTCTGTTAGTCCTCCAAGACTTTAAACTGGCTGGTTTCAAGATTTTATCAAGAAGTAGTCTGTCAAGACTTTAAACTGAATGCTGTGTTAGTCCCCCAAGACTTTAAACTGAGGTTTGTAAGTCCCCCAAGACTATAAACTGAGGGAAATTTTGCTGTGGTTGGAGTTGTTTTGAAAGATTGGTGGAGGGTATCCACAGGGGGAGCCTCCGAATTTAGCAAAGGCAAGTTTGGGGGTAATTGATGGGCTGGCTGCTCTATTCACAATTACCCCAGAATGTTAGTTTTTTCTCTGTGTCTTTATGTGGTTGATCTCTGGTTCTGGGTTTATGATTTAGGTTTTTGAGTCCCCCAAGACTTTAAACTGAGGGTTTTTGAGTCCCCCAAGACTATAAAATGAGGATGGTCCCCCAAGACTTAAAACTGAGGGTTGTTTGTGGTTACATCCTATAGAGGGTGTGGTCAATTTTTCTTTTCTGAATCAAACTCAAGTACTAGTGGAATTACAGAGTGAATCAAGAGATGAAATGAAGTGTTCAGAATTAGCCTTGAACTGGTGAATGAGGTGTCTTCTGTTCTCAATGTCCTGTGGATCCCTCGCAGGAGTGGATTGGAAGTAGTGAAGCAGAAGTTGTTTCTGTTGAGATGTGTGTTGTTGGAACTTGGCCTTGATAGTGGGAAAGTGCGTTGGTGTTGGTGGTGCAATGGATCCTACATTGTTATCATCACTATCAGAAGAGGAAGGAACTGAGAAGTTATCAGCTTTAAGTTGAAGGAAGAAATGAATGTTCTTTACCATCAGATGGACCAGGGATGGGGGAACTAGTTTCTTTATGGGTTGTGGCACTCTTCTGGGAAGGGTGGAGCCTTTTGATTAATCTGGGTATCAGGATGGATGGCCTAGATCTTTTGGTGCTGGCAGAAGAAGGACCAGGTTGAGGCGGAGGTGAATCTTCTGTAGAAGAAAGTGGACCAGGTCTGTGGCAGGTTTTCTTTCTGGAGTGGCAGACATCGCAGGACGTTCTGTATGGATGAACAGGTGGTGTTATGGCACAGATTAAATTATTGTTGATGCAGTATTGGCAGGGGCCCAAATCAGAGGCAGATTTGGAAAGGAGGTTAAACATGGTGGTTGGATGAAGAAAGAATGCAGACATTCTCAATTGGAGGGAGGATGTGGTCTTCCAACATTGACAGGGGCTTTTGTTGTGTGACTTGGCGCTGTTTGTGTATGTATTAATTGACATCTGTTAAGGAATTTGGTATTTTTCTGGTTTTATTCCGTGGATATTGGGTCTGCGGGTATGTGTGTACTATCATTGGATAGCCCTGGTTTTTCTCTATATTTTATGTCTTCTAGACATTTTTCATATTCTGAGTTTTAAGGGGTCATTTCCTCATTTTTCATTTATAAAAGATTGCTGTTTAATTTTGTTTTTTGTGTTTTACGGGCTAACCTTAAGTCTTAGGGTTAAGTTCTTAGTACCATTGGATAGAGCTAATTCTTCTCTATATTTCATGTCACAATGTTGTTATAGTGAAATTCCGTGTTTTAAAGGTTTTATTAGTTTTAGCTAATTTTTCTAAGTAGATTAGTGTTTTTTATTGGTTTTCTGGCTTTAGGGAGCCGGGCCGCTTCAGGCCGCATCTCCGACGTCGGGCGGCCTGCCCGCCTCTGTTTTAGGAGGTTGGGGAGCGCTTCAGGAGGGTTTTTTTATGCAATTTGGTGGGTACAGGCGCCAGATTGGTGGGTGCGCATGGGCTCTTAGTTAGTGGTCTGTGTGTACATAGTGAATAAGACAGTTTGGGGCAACCTTAATCATCATACAACCATCCGGAGGTGATCTCATTGTTCCTCACTCAGTTTTCACTGTTTTCTGGCCACAATTGGCTGTGTTTGTTGCAAGTGAGTTCTTCATTTAACTTAACTTTGGCAACTGTTTTCTCTGTTATAGTCTTGCAAGCTATAGCAAGTATTATTGCTGTTTCTGGTGTGGATTTGCAGCCTACATCAAGTATCTTTGCTGTCTCTGGTGTGGACTTTGTTCTACATTTCAGTTCTTTGGTCTGGTAGTCTATCTGGGGACTACTTTATTGGCTCATCAAGCGGTCAAGTGTGTTTAAAAGGGGCTTTAGCAAAACAGGAACCAACTTACTTTAGCAAGTAAATCTCACTCTATTTTTCTAAAGGGACAGGGGATTTTCTCTCTGGTTTTTCTCCAACTCCCTTGGTCAAGGCCTATAGCTAGTACTATAGGATTGTCTACACCGACCTAAAATCTTTTCAATATTGAAAACAATTAAATAAAATTATGATATCTTATTAAATTATGGACACCAACCATAATTCAGCACTTCTCATTTGCTCTGCTACAAAATGAGTGCATGTAGCATTTTTCTAATGTCTGACTGTTTTTCTTCCTTCCCTCACACCTTTAGTCCAGAATGAAAATTTAGTATGAGTTTTGGTCAAAATGGTTTGCCAGTGTTATCGGTATGCAATATGAATTCATATTGCATATTTCTATTTATGCATAAAATATACTCATTAAGCATCAGTTTTTTGCATTTTTCAATCATTATGCATATTTATGCATATTCATTATAAATATTTATATGCATATTAATATATTTTATTCATATACATATATGCACCTTTTTTTTGCATATTCAATATGCATAATCTCTATGCATATTTTTTATGCATATTTTTATGCATATTTTTTATCCATATTTATTCTTCATAGTCATTATGCATACACTTTGGATTGGCATTTCACATCAATTTTTAGCATGCAATAAGTATCCACCATGCAAATTCAAATGCATATGCATCTATATCATACACGCAACATATATTCAAGTTTAATATTTGAATATTAAGGTATGCTAAGTGATGTTGTTCAACCTTTTGCCAAACCTGAAATTAACTGATGTTCAATGTGGTTCTTAAGCTCTGCTCAAGGAGGGATTGTTCTGGATTCAATCTGTGACAGTTTATTTTTTCAATGTTCTTGCATCATATTTAAAAACATCTTTCTGAAAGTTTCAGGATGGTTCCCCAACAGTTTCCTGACGAATTCCTGATAGTTTCAAATAGAGGGAACTGCTAGTAGTTCACCCCCAGATTTCCCGTGGTGCATTATGTTATTAATATTATAAGTATAGCAAAAACTCGTGTGCCCAACGCATACTGGGTGATGTTACACCTTTTATGATATTATTAAATAAAGGTAAAAAAATATGAAAATGATTTGTTTTACAAAAAATAAATTGATATATAAAAGCAATATGAGGTATAAAAGGTAAAATTAGAGGGATCAAATATGAAATAAAAAATTGAAATAAAATTACTGCCATAAAGAGCAAGTAGACATGTTGGGGCAAATGCCCGCCAGTGAGGCTATACTTGGACTAAAATTGCATTTTTGAAAAACAAAAAAGCGTCAACCTGAGGTTCAACAAAACTTCAGCAGAACCATTTATCTATATCAAAAAACTTCTAGTGCAATTATTGAGAGAGAATTGATCACACCTGACTGCATGTGACCAAAAATGTCCAGCACAAGTTTGGCCAAACTTGTACTGGACAAATTTATGATGGAGAGTAGCTAAGGTAGAATTTTTCATCAGTAAATCTGGTATTTATTATAAACATTACCTATGGTATTTGATCTTTGTGGCTCACTCATATATATCATTTGATTAATTTATTGTCACCATTATATTATTAATATTATAAGTATAGAAAAAACTCATGTGCCAAATGCATACCAGGTGATGTTACAAATTTTATAATATTATGAAATAAAAGTAAAAAATCATGAAAATGATTAGCTTTACAATAATTTAAATAAATATTAAAAAAAAGAGAAATAAAAAAGTAAAATTAATCTCAAAGAGATCAATTATGAAAAACAAAACACTTGTAAAATTGTTGCTCTCAAGAGCCAGTAGAAGTGTTGAAACAAATGGGAGCCATCAGGGCTAAATTGTAATAAATGACCTTTTTTTCAAAGACAAAAAATTATACACCTGAGATCAGGAAGAAGACAGGTGGATGATTCAGCTAAACAAAACTACTTGTAGCAAAGTTTAATAAAAAATGTTTTTTTGTTGCCATATAGAGAATTGATCCCATCTGACTGCACGTGACTAAAGGTGTCTAGCACAAGTTCGGCCAAACTTGTGCTGGACACTTTTATGATGGAGAGTAGCTTGGGTGGAAATTTTCTTCAGTTCCTTCATCTTGTATTTCTCATATAAATTTCAACTGGTATTTGATCAGTCTGTATCTTTCATATTTATCATCCGATTAATATTTTATCACCATTATATTATTAATGTTATTAGTATAGCAAAAACTTGTGCGCCAAATGCATACCAGGTGAAGCTATACCTTCAATAATTTTTTAAAATAGACGTAAATAAATATGGAAAGGATTAGTTTTACAAAGACTAAATAGAAATTTAAAAGTAAAAATAGGAATAAAAGAGTAAAATAAAAGTCAAAGAGTTCAAATATGAAAAAAATACTAGTAAAATTCCTGCTATTTAGAGCCAGTAGAGGTGTTAAAGCAAATGGGAGCCATCAGGGCTTAATTTTAATAAGTGAGCTTTTCTTTAAAGATAAAAAACTATACACCTGATATTGGGGAGAAAAGAGTGTGGATGATTCAGCTTAACCAAACTACTTTTAGTAAAATTTGATAAAAAAAATTCTTTGTTGCCATACAAAGAATTGATTGCATCTGACTGCACATGACCAAAAGTGTCCAGCACAAGTTAGGCCAAACTTGTGCTGGACACTTCTATGATGGAGAGTGGCTGGGGTAGAACTTTTCTTCAGTTCATCTGGTATTTCTTACAAACATGTCTACTGGTATTTTATCTTTGTGCCTCACTCATATATATTGTTTGATTAATATTTTGTCTTAATTATATTATTAATTTTATAAGTATAGCAAAAAATTGTGGGCCAAATGCATACTGTGTGACGTTACACCTTTTATTATATTATTAAATAAATGTATAAAAATATTAAAATAATTTATTTTCAAAATTATTAATTGATATCCAACAGCAATATGAGGAATAAAAAATTAAGTTAAAGGGATCAAATATGAAAAAAGAAATCCAATTATTATTCCAAATATCAAAGTCCAGTAGAGATGTTGAAGCAAATGAGAGCCATCAGGGATAAATTGTACTAAATTTACTTTTTTTAAAGATAAAAAATTGTGTACCTGTGGTTTGGATGAACTATAGGTGGAAAAGTCAGCTACATCAAACTAAATCTAGTGAAGTTTCTTATCAAATAATTTTTTCATTGCCATAGAGAGAATTGATCCCATCTGACTGCACCTGACCAAAAGTGTCCAGCACAAGTTTGGTCAAACTTGTGCTGGACACTTTTATGATGGAGAGTTGCTAGGGTGCAGGTCTTCTTCAGTGCAACCTTTTTTTTTAAACATGTCAACTGGTATTTGATCTTTCTATGTTCTTCATATTTAATTATCTGATTAATTTTATGTCATTAGAATATTATTAATTTTATTAGTATAGAAAAAACTTGTGCTCCAAATGCATGCCATTTTATATTACACCTTTTATAATATTATTAAAAAATGTTAAAAAAATATGAAAATGATTTCTTTTTCAAAATTATAAATTGATATCCAAATGTAGCATGAGTGATAAAAAAGTAAAGTAAAAGAGATCAAACATGAAAAAGAAAAATTCAAGGAAAATTCCTGCCTTCAAGAGCCAGTAGAGGTGTTGAAACAAATGGGTGCCATCAGGGCTAAATTTGATAAAATTTAATTTTTTTTAAAGATAAAAAATTTTTCACCTGAGGTTTGGAGAAACTTAAGGTGGATAATTCAGCCATACCAATTTACTTCAAATCAAATTATTTATCATTTTTTTAATTTAAATTCAACAGAGAGAATTGATCCCATTTGACTGCACCTGAACAAAGGTTTCCAACACAAGTTTGGCCGAACTTGTGCTGGACACTTTTAACATGGAGAGTAGCTAGGGTGGAAGTGTTCCTCAGTACATCAGTTTTTTGTTTTTCACATTTCTATTGGTTTTTTATCTTTTTTTGTCATTCATATTTGGCTTATAATTAATTTTTTGTCACCATATATATTATTAATGTTTCTAGTATAGCAAAAACCTGCATTCCAAATGCAAAATTGGTGATATTAAAACTTTAATAATATTATTATATTAAGTTAAAAAAATATGAATATGTTTAGTTTTTAAAAAAATAAATTGATATTTAAAATTAAAAAGAGTAATATAAAATAAAATGAAAATAAATGGGATCAAATACAAAATAAAAAATACAAGTAATATTTTAACTATCAAGAGCCAGAAATGGTGTTGGGACAGTTGGGGACCCCTAGGTCAAGACTTGGTCTAAACTTACTTTTATGTATAGCTAACAAATTTTGACCTGAGGATTGGACAGACTTCCAGGGGACAATTTTACAATATTAAACATTCTTTACTTCAATAATTGAGTGAAACATCATTTTTATTGCCATAGAGAGAATTTATCTCATATGACTTCATGCAACCAAAATTGTCCAGCACAAGTTCGGCCGAACTTGTGCTGGACACTTTTATAATTGAGAGTAGGCAAACAGCAAATCTTCTTAAACTCAAAAGGGATTTCTTATAAACATTTCCACTGGAATTTTATCTTTCTGTGTCATTTAAATTTACCATTTGATTAATTTTTTGTCATCATTATATTATTAACTTTATTACTATTGTAATAACTTGTGTGAAAAATGCATACCAGGTGGTGTTCCACCTTTAATCATATATTATTAAATAAAGGTATGAGAGTATGAAAATTATTTATTTTAAAAATTAAAAATTGATATCCAAAGCAATATGAGCAATAAAAAAGTAAAATAAAATGGATAAAATAAGAAAAAAAAATCTAAGGAAAATTACCACTATCAATAACAAGTAGAGGTGTTAGATCAAATGTGCACCACCAGGGCTAAACTTGCACTATATTTTCTTTTTTGTTAAACCAAAGAAAGTGTCCTGATGAGTTTTGAAAAATTATCAGGAGGACATTTTGGCAATATCAAACTACTTATTGTGCAATGATTGAGCAAAATGTCATTTTCATCTCCATAGAGTAAATTTATCCCATCTGACTGCATGCAACCAAAAGTGTCCAGCACAAGTTCAGCTGAACTTATGCTGGACACTTTTATGATGGTGAGTATCTAGGGTGCAGGTCTTCTTCAGTTCATCAGGTATTCCTTATAAACAAATCCACTTGTATATGATCTTTCTGTGTCATTCATATTTATCATTTGATTCATTGTTTTTCACCACTATAATATTAATGTTATTAGTATTGAAAAAACTTGTAAGCCAAATGCATCTTGGGAGATGCTACATCTTTAATAATCTTATTAAATAAAAGTAAAAAAAATATGAAAAGTATTAGTTTTACAATAAATAAATTGATATTTGAAAGCAAAAACAGGAATAAAAAAGTAAAATAAAAGTGATTAAATATGAAATTAAACATTCAAATAAAATTTCTTCCATAAAAGATAATTTGAGTTTTCAGACCAAATTTATACCACCAGTTTTAGATTTGGAATATATTTTCATTTTTTTAAAATTAATAAAAGTGTCACCTGAGGTTTTCCAAAAAATCAGGAGGATAGTATAGCAGTATAAAATTACTTCTTGTGTAATGATTGAGCAAAAATTCATTTTAACTTCCATTGAGTAAATTTATCCCATCTGACTGCATGCAACCAAAAGTGTCCAGCACAAGCTCAGCTGAGCTTGTTTTGGACACTTTTATGATGGAGAGTAACTAGGGTGCAAGTCTTCTTCAGTTAATCTTGTATTCCTTTTAAAAATTTCTATGGGTATTTGATCTTTCTGTGCCATCCATATTTATTAGTTGATTATTTTTTAGTCACCATTATATTATTAATTTTTTTAGTATAGCAAAAACATGTGTACTGAATGTACACTAAGTGATTTTTCAACTTTAATAATATTATATAATAAATGTAAAAAAATGTGAAAATTATCAGTTTTACCAAAATAAAATTGATATTTAAAAGCTAAAGGATAAATAAAAGGGTAAAATTAAAATTAAAGAGATCAAACATGAAATAAAGATATTAAGTATAATTTCTGCTATCATGAGGCAGTAGAGGCTTCAGAAAAAATGTGCACCATCATAGATTAACATGGATTAAATTTACTTTTCGCCAAAGTAAAAAATTGTCTACCTTAGGTTTGGACAAACTTCAGGGGGACAATTTGTCCATATAAAACTACTTTCAGTGCAATGATGGAGTCATCATTCCGTCTCATTTCCATAAAAAGAATTGATTGCATCTGAGGGAATACAACCAAAAGTGTCCAGCACAAGTTTGGCCAAACTTGTGTGTGACACTTTTATCATGGAGAGAAGCAAGGGCGAAAGTCATTTTAAATCATCTGGAATTTCTTATAAACATGTCCACTGTTATTCAATCTTTGGGCCTCACTCATATTTATCAATTGATTAATTATTTGTCACCATTATATTATTAATATTATCAGTATAGCAAAAACTTGTGTGCCAAATGAATACTGGGTGATGTTACACCTTTTATAATATTATTAAATAAAGGCAAAAAAATATGAAAATGATTTATTTTACAAAAAATAAACTTCTATCCAAAAGCAATATGAGGGGAATAAAGTAAAATAAAAGAAATTAAAGATGAAAATTAAAATCCAAGTTAAATTCCTGCCATAAACAGAAAAAAGAGATGTTGAATCAAATTAGCACAATCATGGCTAAACTTGCACAAAATTTTCTTTTTTGTAAAAATAAAAAAAAATCCACTTGAGCTTTACCAATACATCAGGATGACAATTTTGCCATATCAAACTACTTCTAGTGTAATTTTTTATCAAAAATTTATCTTTATTTCCATAGAGAGAATTTCTCCCATCTGACTGCATCTGACCAAATGTGTCCAGCACAAGCTCACCCAAACTTGTGCTGGACACTTTTATGACAGAGAGTAGCTAGGGTAGAATTCTTCTCAGTTCATATAGTATTTCTTACAAACATGTCTACTTGTATTTTATCTTTGTTCCTCACTCATAAATATCATTTGATTAATTTTTGGTCACCATTATATTATTAATTTTATAAGTATAGAAAAAACTCATGTGCTAAATGCATACCAGGTGTTGTTATGCCATTTATAATATTACTAAATAAATGTATAAAAATATGAAAATAATTTATTTTCAAAATTATTAATTGATATCCAAAAGCAATATGAGGAATTAAAAATTAAGTTAAAGGGATCAAATATGAAAAAAGAAATCCAAGTAATATTCCTACTATCAAAGGCCAGTAGAGGTGTTGAAGCAAATGAGATCCATCAGGGATACATTTTACTAAATTTACTTTTTTTAAAGATAGAAAATTGTGCACCTGTGGTTTGGATGAGCTCTAGGTAGAAAATTTGGCTATATAAAACTACTTCTAGTGAAGTTTTTTATCAAATAATTTTTTTCATTGCCATAGAAAGAATTAATCTTATATGACTGCACCTGACCAAAAGTGTCGAGCACAAGTTCGGCCAAACTTGTGCTGGACACATTTTTTATGGTGGGTATCTAGGGTGCAGCTCTTCTTCAGTGCAACTGGTATTTTTTTAAAACATATCCACTGGTATTTGTCCTTTCTGTTTTATTAATATTTTATTATTTGATCAGTTTTTTGTCACCAGTATATTATTATTTTTATTAGTATAGCAAAAAAACATGTGCCAAATGCTTACAGGGTGATGTTAAACCTTTAATAGTTTTATTAAATACAGGTAAAAAATTATGAAAATGATTTGTTTTACATAAAATTAATTGATATCTAAAAGAAAAAAAAGTGATAAAAAGAAATAGGTTGAATAGAAGGGATTTTATATGAAATTAAAAATTCAAGCTAAATGCCTACTTTCAAGGCTCAGAAGAGGTGTTGGATAAAATGGGCACCATCAGGAATAAAATTGTACTTAATTTGATTTTTTGAAAAACTAAATGAATTTTTCAACTGATTTTTTCTCCAATATTTAGTTGGACACTTTGTCTATATCAAATTACTTCTAGTACCATGATTGACAAAATTAAATCCTCATTTCCATATGTAGAATTGATCCCATATTTCCGGACCAGGCCAAAGGTGTCAACCACAAGCTTGAGAATTCTTCTGGTGGACACTTTTATGATGGAAAGTAGTAGGGTGCAATTCTTCGTTAGTTAATCTAGTATTCCTCATAATCATTTCCAACTTATTTTTGGCCAAAAATTAGGTGGAAAGTTTGTCCATATCAAATTACTTCTAATGCCATGATTGACTAAAAATTGATTCTTATTTCCATATAGAGAGTTGATCCCATATGACTGGATCTGGAAAAAGTTTCACCAAAATTTTTGATAAACTTAAGTTTGAAAATTTTATGATGGAAAGTAATTGCAAGTCTTCTTCATTTCATCAAGTAATCCTCATAAAAATTTCCACCTGTATTTTGGCCAAACTTCAGGTGGACACTTTGGCCATATTAAATTAATTCTTGTTCCATGTTGATAAAAAACTCATACTTATTGCCATATATAGATATTAATCCCATCAGACTGTGCCTTTCCAAAAGTGTCTGCCTGAATTATGGCTAAACCTCAGTTGGACACTTTTATGATGCAGAGTAGCTAGGGCAAAAGTATTGTTCAGTTAATTTTTTATTCATAATAAATTTATCCTCCTGAAGTTTATCCTAACTTGAGGTGGACAATTTTGGAAAGCACCAGTTACTCACTATCCATCTAAAAAGTGTTCACCAATATTTTGGCTAAACTTGTGGTGGACCCCTTTGATCAGTCACAGTCAGATGAGATCAACTCCTTAGATGGAAATGAGAATGATATTTTGGTCAATCATGGAAATAGAAGTAGTTTGATGGGGCCAAATTATCCCCCTGAAGGTCAGACAAACCTCACAAGGCCACTTTTTAACAGGGAGTAACTTAGAAAAATCCATTTATCCGAAGGAAAATCTTTTATTGGATAGATTCCAAGGTTTCATATTTGTGTATTATGGTCAGTATTAATTTTGAAAGTGTCTGTCCAAGCAATTTCATTGCCCATCATGACACATTTTATTTCAAATTCTTCAAACTGTGTGATACAGTATTAAGGTGTCACATAGTATAATTAAGTTCTATTAAGTGCCCTCCTATGATGCCTAAATTTATAATTTAAAATCTTACAAAATAATTATTTTTCATATAAATTCATCAATATTTTATTTTATTATCAAATTTAATAGAGAAAGTATCCTGAATTATTTTATATGCATAAGCTTAGGTTAGATCAATTTGTGCTCAATTTGTGCTCAATTTGTGCTCAACAGAGGACCAAAATCAAGTTCTGGAGGATCTGCTTGTGCATAATTTGGAATCAGTTGATATTCTGTCTATAATCAATCTGAGAATAAATGTGCTTCCAATACAATTTTGTATATTGTTATAAAGTGAGAATAACCCTGGAATAATAAGAGACACTCTGGATTTCAAAGAGAGGGGATTGCTAGCAGTTCACCCCCAGATTTTCTGTGGTGTATGGGGAAACTTTAATTATCAGATAACCATCTGGTAATTATATCATTGTTTCTCATTCAGTTTTCACTGTTTTTTTGGCCAAAATTGGCTATTTTTGTTTCAAGGTTAGTTCTTCATTTAACTTAACTTTGTAACTGATTTCTCTGTTGTAGATTTTCAAACTACATCAAGTATTATTGCTGTTTTCTGTGCAACAAGTGCACAGTGTTTTGGTTTTATGGTGTGGATCTTTCTGTATTTCTGTATTTTTGGCTCTTTGGTTCTCAGTGGTCTGTTTTTGGATACTTTCTTGACTTGTAAAGCAGTCAAGGAGTTGTTTGAAAGGGGGAATTGTAACAGTCTCTAATTTTCTGTAGCAAATTTTTCTCACATGGTTTTTATCAAAGAGACAGGGATTTTTCTCTCCAGTTTTACTTCAACTCCCTTGGTCAAGGCCTATAGGTAGTACTATAGGATTGTCTACACCATGCCTTCATTTTCAATATAAAAACTTCCTTAGCTCTTCAGGATCATCCTTTAAATATTTATATAAACTGAAAAAGAAACTATATATATAAAATCATAAAAAATCTACTACTATTTTTTTATAAATATGAAATTTGAAAATTTGAAATTGTTTTACTGAGTAAAATTATTTTGTGTAGTTAAAAAAGTTTTCAAAAATCAATATAAAAGATCACATTTAGCCATTTGATGAACCAAAACATTGACACATACCATCATACAAGTGCATCTTGAGGTGTGATACACAAGAAAGAAATTTTAAATTAAACATTAATAATTTTTGAAAATCTTGAAAAACATGATAAAAAAAAGAGAAATGATCACTAGGTGGGCTCACTTCAATATGTAAAAATGATTGGAGACAACAAGTTAGCATTAACCTCTAACATATAAATTTAAAAAAAATAAAATATGAATCAAAAATAATAAAAGAATCCATATAAATTTTCAATAAACAAAACTAAAACATAAAAAATAAATTTTGAATGAGACTTTGAATAAGTGTATTTGATCCAGTTTATAGTCTTAGATGAATACCTATAAGACAAAAACAAATCCAGGATTCAACTATAAACAGGGTAACTATGGTAAAAAAATTGTGGGGAAATTATGTATAGAGCAGCCAGCCCATCAATTACCCTCAAACTTGCCAATATTTTATTTAGAAGGTTCCACTTTAAACACTTCTACCAAAATAAATAAATTCCTACACAAATCTTCCCCATTAAATTTTTAACATTAAATTTAACAATTGATTTCTTCATAATTATGGAAAATATTTTATCCTGATTTGGGAGGAAGTCTTGATAAATGATAGTAAGTAATTTATGCTCATTTCAGAGTTTGACTTTTAAATGATTGATGTTAGTTTTTCTCATTTTGGAGTCAAGCTTCATATTGATAAATAAGTATTTTAACCTCATTATGGAGTTAGAATTTTTATTGATAAATAAGTATTTTAACATTATTTTGAAATGTGAATTTCACACTTCTGGTGCCACTAAGATAAAACTTCTTGCCTTGGTCAGCAGCTACCCTTTTCTTCAACACAAAATTGTCCAACTCTTCCAACACATATGAGCCACCAGATACTTAATCTCTGACTCTGTATGGTCCATTCCACCTATCAGAAAACATCTTGTCCCGCTGACTATCCAAACTCCTATTGTACCTTAAAACTATATCTCCATCTTTCAAAGGTTTTTTTGTTCTATGAGCCAACCTCTTATCCAAATGTCTAACTTACTGATTTTGGATGTTCATCATCCTAGAATATTCCTTCTCCAAAGTATCTTCTTTTTTTTCTAGCTGAACCATTCTTGCAAATAGTAATTCTTCAGTAGTTTTGACCATGTCCCAGTTCACTCCAAGATATTATTCAGCCTCTAGATCAACTGGTAAAACTATTTTTTACCAAAAACTAGTTTGTATGGCAAATATCAAGTTTTACTTTTTGGAAATGATTCTATCAGCAAGCAAGACTAATGGTAAATGGTTCCTCCACTTTTCAGAAATTGTCTCAATCATTTTAACTAAAGCATATTTAATAGCTTGATGCCCATTTTTTATTATTCCTTAACCTTCAGGATAATAAGGGGTTGCTAAACTAACCTTTGATCAAAATTTTGATATAGCCTCTATTAAATTTGTCACAATTTTAGGCCCTGCATCAACTGTCACCAACATCATCACTCCATACCTTCTTACCCAATCCTTAATCAAGAAATCAGCGAAATTTTTTGCATTCAAAATAATAAGAGGCTCTTACTCTACCCACCCAGATAAATCATCTATGGTAACAATTAAATATTAATATCTCCCCTCATTAATATGAAAAGCATCCAAACTAACCCTATAAAAAAGAGTGATTTCACAAGTTGCATGTCCAGGCTCCTTTGACTTTAAAAAACTCCTTCTTTGACATTCATCACATGCCTGAAACCATTTTTAATAGCCAAATTCATGCCACGCCACAAAAATCTTTCAGAAATATATTCAAAAGTTTCACCAACACCTCTATGCCCAAGATCTTCATGCATTTATTTTATAATCAACTCTTTTCCTTTCTTTTGGGTAATAAACACTTGAGAATTTGGATACCTCCTCTTCATCAATTTTGTACCAGATAGATAAAATCCTGGTGAGTTCCTTTTGATAGCCACCCATTCATCATTATCACAATTTTTTGGAATTTCCAAGGATAATAAATATATAACCATCTTTAAGAAAAATCCTGTCTGTCCCTAGACTTCATCTTTAAACTCCATCAATACCACATCTAAGGGCACTTTCCTATCACCAAAAGTATCTGCACATGAATGAGCCAATAATTTTAATCCTTGAACTTGATAACTTATCATAAAAGTTTTTGACTTTTCCACCTCTGAACCTTCCAAAGTTTCAGTAACTAAATTTTTGTCTATTATCTTTACACTTCTTTCAGAATAAACAACTTCTTCTTTGTTCAACCTCATTTTAACCAAATTTATACAATCCCACAACCTTGCTATAACCAAATTATCTAACAATACAACATATACACAATTCAAAAAATTTACTCCTATCCCACACAATTTTGTCATCCTCAACATAATACACCACATCCTCACCAGCCTCTTTTTTACTGAATTTATCTACATCCTTATCAAACTTTCTAAGCACACCATTTACAACATTTTTACAATCAGCCAGCTTATCCTTATGGTGGAGGTCATCATTATCTAAACACATTAAACCAGCCAGTTTAACCTCATAGGGGAGGTCATAATCATCTTTATTTAAAATAATTCAACCAGCCAGTTTAACCTAATGGGAGAGGTAAGGAAAGTCTTCAGCACCTTTTGTGCTAGCCTTGATAACAGGTATATCTTCATTGAATTCTTCTGAGTCAGAATCCTCTTTAGTAAGAGGTCTTATTTATAATCCAAATGGAATAGTGAACATTTTTTCAGGCTTGTGAACTAAATCAAAGGAAAAATGTTGAATAAAAGCTACCCATCTAGTCATGGATTTTTTTGGTAGACTTGGGGAATTTAAAGATTAAGCATCCACTTGTAATTTGAAGTGTTGACCTCATAAAACATTTTGAAGTTTCTTAAGTATTTTTTCCACTCCATAAAGTTCCAATGAAACCACACACTTAAGATAAGTTCCAATTTGACTAACTTTGACAAGACCTAATATTCAATATATATATATATTAGGGGGTGTCAAAAATTACCATGTACACCTAGTGGACTTCAGTCTCAAAATGCCAATCCAAGACACCATCATAAATTGATGACATGGGGTTAGAGATGTCAAAAGTTTGGTCAATTACTTCATTAAATACTTCTTATTCTTGCACCATAACCCCAACCCCAATTCAGCCAACCAATACACACATTATCACAATACACTGTACATCAGACCCCCTTTCCCCCAACCTCACATTATCCTGAACTCCTGCTCAAACTTATATATTCATTATCACTGTAGCTTTTTCTATTTCTTATCTTTTATCATCACATTATCAAGCTCATTTTTTTATTCTTTTTTCTATTTCAGTTTGTCTTATCTCACTAAATCTTTGTTAGGATTTCAATTTCTTATCCATCACAGCTTTCCATTCACTAATAATATTTTCCTGTCCATAGTTTTAATTCCACTATGCCTTGCCCAAAATCAATTCCTCAAAAGTGTACCCAACTAACCAAGAGTGACATTCAGATCGTGATCAATTGGTTTAAAACAAAATCAAATTTTAATGCCTGCTTTTGCTGTGACAAGTCTACACATGTCAGATTCCCACCTGCCACAAAAAACAGTGGGTATCGGAAAATGGAAATTGAACTAAAAAATAAAACAAAATATAAAATGGACTTAATGACCAAGAAAATGAGGGAGCAATTCAAAAATTATAATTCAAAATACAATAAAATAAAAACAGCTTCTTCTTCTACTGACTTTGGAGTATCAAAAGAAGATTGAAAAAATAGAATAGTCTCAATCACTAAAAAACTCAATTCAATTTACCCACTCTATCAACAGATGGATGATCTCTTTGGGAAAAGAGCTGATTTAAATCCTCTACACACTGATGATTTTCAACTACTGGGTTCCAAAATTAACTACAATTTAGACATGCCTATTTATCCAATACTTAAAAACCAATATTTGGAGGATTCTCACAAGGATTCTGACCATGAGAAAGATGATTCTGTTTTTGTGAGATTAAATGGCTTTTATCAAAAAACTCCCTTCAACTTTTACTACATTTTTTTCATTTTTGACCTAATAACATCTATAGCAATCATGAGTCAGATCTCAGCTGGAGTGAATCAAAATAATTTTCATGAACATTTTGATATTGAGAGCAGTGTAGAAGATGATCTAATAAAAAACCCAAGCATACTTAAAAAAAGGACTTTGACATCTTTCAAAAATAATCAATCAAGTTAAAAATTAGTTTAATCCACTTATTGAGAAATTGTAGACAAAAATGAAGAAGGTAAGTCTTATTTGATTTGTTTCATTTCTATATGATTTCTGTTTTTGGATTCTCTTTAATCTTTAAGTAAAAAATTTTGTTTTAAAAGAAATGGCCCTGATAGAAATTTTAAGAATTGAGTCTCAAGAGAAGTCTGCAAGCCAAAGATTTGACCTGGAAGAAAAAAAAATTCTTTCACCTCCTCAAAAAGGATGAAAATTCTTAAGAAATTGAGAAAGATTGTTTAAAGATGGAGATAGAGAGCTCAAAGCTTGAAAGGGAAGAAAATATTACACTCAGAAATCAACAACTTCAGTTGAAAAGAGAAAAATTACATTTCCAACATGACAAATTTAATCAAAATGAAAAATTAAAGAAAAAACCAGCAGACAAAACCTGATGTTAGCATCTCTGAGTGCAGGCAAATCCACCAATGAAATAAAACAGCTGCTAGATTTACTTTATTAATTTCATTTTTTATACGCTGACTTTAAAAAGTCTTAATTTTAATTTTTTTTTTTTTGGTAAAAATTTTAAAATCTCTTAGAATATTGCTTGAAAAAGGTCTTGAATTACAAAATTATCTTGTAATTTATTTTTTCTTTCATGGTGGACACACAATTTATATGTATTCCACTTTTCCAATGGGCAAAGGCCCTCAACTTATTAACTTGAAACTCTTCCATATCCCATTTCATTACACATTTCAGAACAAATTTTAAAACACATTTCTGAATGCATTTCATAATGCATATCCTACTCATCACCCAATTCTCCTTCCACATTCCCCCAAATCACTTCCTCTTTATTTTGTGGTCTTCCAACATTGGTGGAGCCCTTTGTTGGTCTATTTGGCATTGTTTCAATATGTCTTAAATGGCATTGTTTAATAATTGGGTGTTTTGCTGGAATTATTCTGCAAATTTTGGGACTGCGGGGATGTTGGTATTCCCATTGGATAGCCCCGGTGTGGTAGCCTAAAGTTTAGTATGGCACCTAAGTACGTAAATGGAGTTATCACGGCATGCAAGATTGGTGTTATTATTTTTTATATAAAAGGGTTTTATTTAATTTATTTGAGTTTTAAATATGAAGAAATTGGTCACGAGCAAATGCCTACACAAAAATAATTTATGTTACGGAGAAAACTTATTTTTACCGTCTGAAAAATTTAAAAGTATCAAGTCGAGTCACTCAAGAACTTTGGGAAATTTTCCCAGAATTTTTACTATTTTTCTTATATTTTTAAATGAATTTTAAAGTTTTATAGAAATATTTACGTTTTCAGAAATTACTTAACTTCGATGAATTTTCACGGGGTAATTAGAGCTGCGCAGACTACGAAAATTAGTTTGGTATGTAAAGGGGAATTAGTTCTATTATGTGTAATTTTTCTACATTTTTTATTATAGTTTTAAGGTTCTAATTGAGTCTGGACGGACTCCGTACGGGCTCCAGATTGACTCTGGGAGAGCTCTGGAGGGGAAAACTTAGGCACGTGACTAGGAATACTTAAGCACTTCTCAAACTCGAAATTGAGGGGGGGGACACATCATACAGCTTAATCTTTAACCACCACGGTCTCATTTTTAATTACTCAACAAATTAAATAAATTGTAATATCCTTATAACTTTATATTTTATATATAACATTTTAGAAATACTACTCAACAATTTAAATCACACTTCATACAGGGTATCTTTAGAAAGGTCTTCATCACTGGGACTTGATTATTGCTGACTCATAAAAACTCAAATATTATAAAAACATAAAAGTCAATCTTTTCAGATCTTTCACTGGTACACCTTAATTGTTGTTATCAGTATTTCTTTTCTCAACAGCCACTTTTATTTAAATCTCAATAAGCGTTAATTATTTTAGAGTTTCATTATTTTTATCAATCAGATCTAAGTAGATTGGTTAGCTTAGTGATTTAGAATTCCCATTTTGTTATTTTATTGGAAGGACGGGGTTTTCAGCTAAATCCACATATCTCCTCCGGATTCTGCTTACAGCAAGGCGACTGTAAGAGTTTACCTTACCATTGTTGGCGCCCAACGTGGGGTATCGAAATCTCTAGCTTTTTCTAGGACTTACTTGGATCTAGGACTTTCTTAGCCTGCAAGTGGCTTATTCTCTGGAACTCTAATTGGATTTTGTTATTGGCCTGCAAGAGGCTTGTTATTTTAACGGTTGTTAATGCTTTTCTTATGTTTTGGGATGTCTTCTACTAGTGGAACTGCTGTGTTGGCTGCTGGTGTACCTGTTAGGGCATCAGTAAGGATTGTATCTTGGGTTGGGCCCAAGTTTTCTGGAGATGATTTAGAAGGATTTTTTTATAGGTATGAAACTGCAGCTGCTATTGATGGTGCTTTACCTTTGGATATGGTGAAGCAGATTAGGTTCTTTATTTTGGACAGAGAGGTGGAAAAGGAAGTTATTTCTATGGATGGTTATAAAGATCAAGATTGGAGAAATCTCAAGATGGAAATGGAAAAAAGGTGGCCAAAAGTTTATTCATTGCAGGATCTAAAGGATATAGCTAGGAAATGGGAATCAAAAGGTGGTGTAACATCTCTGCATCAGTATCATCAGTTTATGGTTGAATTTCAGGTGGTTCTGGATTATTTGTTGGAGTATGAAATTTTATTTCATGATAATGCATCAAAGTATGTTTTTTGGGATGCTATGGGGGAAAAGGTTAAGAAAGATGTTTTGATGGTGCTTATTAATGCGAATTTAATGAAGGATTTCCCAGATGGAGAAACTAGGATTCCTGGTATGGAGGTGCTAAAGAAGGCTATTTAAGAGCATCTGGATACTCATAATTCTGTTGATTTGGACTCTGGAAAAGAGGTTTTTCTTTCTCAAGAGATAGAAGAGGGCGGTTTAGAAGAATTAGCTTCTGTTGAATTTTTGGAATCAGCCATTCCTGAAGATTTTGTCCAGCCTGAAGATATTATTTTTGTTAACAATTCTGTTGGGAAAGAAGAGATTTTTAATTTTGGATGATGGGGATAATTTTGTGTTGAGTGATTCGAAATCGGATTTAGAGGATTTTTTGCCTCAGGTTTTTTCTTCAGAAGCAGAGACTGTCTGCAATGAAGATATGGATATGGTGGATTTGTTACAATCTCAGGGAGAGATTGTTAAGGAGGATATGGTTTTCCCTGCACTAATAAAGAGTGTAGTGGCATTTGATAATAGAGTGCATAAATTGGATGCACTCATATTTTGGAAAAGGGTTGTTTATTTTTTATTTCCAATGTTAGGACAAATAATGGGGGTTTATTTTTGGGTTTTATGGAATCGGTGGATAAGCCCTTGGGGCAAAATTATGGATTATCTCCAGGGGATATCAAGAATTTAATTCCTCCGAAATGAGGATAAACTACCTAAACTGGGCTGAAATTTTCTTTTATCGTTATGCCTTCAATTTATTCAGGATTCAAATTATTATGGATGCCCTCATTTTTTGGGGTAGCAGGGGCTGATCACTCTAATGTTGTAATCTCTCCTCAGGATGAGATCCCGGATTTCAATAGGTCAGCTCACTTGGAGATAATTCAAGTGGATTCTAAATTATTTTCCGTTAATATTACTTTGGAGTGCAAATAAGTTTTGGACTTTTCTACATGTTTATTGGATTTACCCTGTTTTTCTATTAAATTTAAAAACAGTGAAAAAGGCAAAATGGGCCAAATTAGGTTGGATAAAAATTGGAAGGGTATGTTTTATGACCTCCAGCAAGAGGTTAAACTGCAATTATCTCATCAAAACCCAATAAAAAATCTCGGTATAATTAAAACTCAAAAAAATAATTTTTGTGAAAATTCTATTTTGGACCTCCAGCAAGAGGTTAAACTGCAAGTATCTCCTTCTATTACGGACCTCCAGCAAGAGGTTAAACTCCAAAAATCTTATCAAAACCCAATTAAAAATCTCAGTATAATTAAAACACAAAAAAATAATTTTTGTGAAAATTCAATTCCGGTCCTCCAGCAAGAGGTTAAACTTCCAACTTTCTTTACGGGCGATTTATTGTTGGATAAGGGAAGCAAAGGTGTTGGAAAATCTGTTTATAAATTAGACGAGGGAAAGGAGAAAAGGGTAAAATTTAAAAATGAAATAAAATATTTTTCTAATTTTTCTTATTCTGATTCTGACAATGAAGAAGATTCATCTGATGAAATTTTTAATGGCGATACAAAAGTAAATGATTTACCTCAAGTTTATTTAGATGTGGAGGCAGCCAAATATAAGAAAGTAGCAAATAAAGTTCGACCTATTAATGAACCACTACCTGCTAAATTGAATCCACCCTTGAGAAGACCAAGGTTATCAAGAGATCCTTATGAAAGTCCCTTGGTAAAGAATCCGCCTGAATTTTCTGAGACGTCAAGAATCACTTTTGAGAGACTGGGTGTTGTTAATTTTGGACCTGATGGTTGGTTGTCTGGAGAAGAGAAGAAGTTGTTGTTGGATGTGATGGTCAAGCGAGAGAAGGCCATTGCTTTTGTAGAAGAGGAGAGGGGTGTGTTGAAGCATTCCTATGGGGAGCCTTACAAGATTCCTTTGGTATGTCATGAACCATGGCAGCAGAAACCGATTCCTATTCCGGCTGCATTAAAAGAAGCCTATATTGAAGTTGTCAGAGAATGGATACGCACTGGACTGTATGAGCAATCAACGTCAAGTTATTCTAGTCCAGTATTTTGTATCAAGAAACCGAATGGAAAGCTTAGAGTTGTTCATGATCTTAGGGAATTAAATAGGGTTAAAATAAAGGATGCTGGGATACCGCCTAGTGCTGAGGAGTTTGTCAAAGCGTTTGCAAGGAGAGTGTGTTATGGTTTGGGAGATATTATGGGTGGATATGATGAGAGAGAGTTACATCGGGACTCAAGGCCTCTCACTACATTCGATATGCCACTAGGACGATTACAGTTAACAAGATTACCTCAAGGAGCAACAAATTCGGTTGCAGTTTATCAAGCTCAGATGACTTGGATCCTTCAAGACAAAATTCCACAATATGCTGGGATCTTTATAGATGATGGAGGAATTAAGGGACCAACAACCGACTATGATAACCAGGTGTTGGAAGAGAATCCCGGGATACGCAAATTAATTTGGGAGTTTGCAATTACATTAGAAAGAATCTTGTTTCGAATTGAAGAGGCTGGTTTAACTATTTCAGGCTCAAAATTTTTATGTTGTGTTCCAGCCTTAGAAATATTAGGCCATGTGGTATGTAGAGAGGGTAGGATTATGTCCAAGAAGAAAGTAACAAAATTCAGTCCTGGCCAAGACCCAAGAATACGACCGAAGTTAGAGGGTTTTTAGGCGTTTGTGTATATGTTAAAATGTTTATTAAGGACTTTTCTTCATTGGCAGCTCCATTGAGACGGTTAACGAGAAAGGATGCAGACTGGGAGTGGGATGAAGAGTGTGAGAAGGCATTTGTGAAGTTGAAGGAGGTTGTAGGGAAGGATTTAGTCCTGCACAAGTTGGATTATGGAAAAGATGCTGGTAGAATTTATTTAGCAGTTGATTCAAGTCGGGTTGCAGCTGGGGCGGTTTTGTCTCAGATGGATAAAGCTGGTTACATCAGGCCAGTTAGGTATGAATCTGTAGTATTTACTGAGGTCGAATCAAGATATTCTCAACCAAAATTGGAATTATGTGGTGTGGCGAAAATACTGAAGAATCTTCAGCATATTTTGTGGGGGCAACATTTTTAGTTGCAAGTGGATGCGAAATCGTTAATCCAGATGATTAATTCCCCAAGTTTACCAAACGCACCCATGACGAGATGGGTAGCTTTTATTCAACATTTTTCATTTGATTTAGTTCATAAGCCTGGCAAGACTTTTACTATTCCAGATGGTTTATCAAGGAGACCACCCACCAAAAAAGATTCAGACTCAGAAGAGTTCGATGAAGATATACCTATTATCAAAGCCAGCACTAAAGGAGCTGAAGACTTTCCATACCTCCCCCATGAGGTTAAACTTGCAGGACTATTGTGTTTAGATTATGGTGATGATGACCTCCACCAAGAGGATAAACTGGAAAATAGTTTTTATGTTAATAAAGGTGTTGGAAAAGGTGTAGATAAATTCGGTAGAAAGGAGGTAGAAGAAGATGGATTGGTAGTGTGGGATAGTAGTAAATTAAGGTATGGTGTATATGTTGGAGAATTAGAGAATTTAAATAAAAAGGTGGATAAAGAGAAAGAGGTATCTTTGAATACGGTTTACGAAGGATCCAAAGGTTCAGAAGAAAAACATCAACATAGCTCGATTAAAGATTTATTTAGGGGTCAAAGATTATTGGCTCATTCATGTGCAGGTGATATTGGTGATAGAGAAGTCCCTATTGATGTTATATTAATCGATTTTCAAGATGAATTCTGGGGTCAGACTGGTTTTTATTTTTTGTTAGTCAAATATTTGTTGACTTTAGAGAGGCCAGAAGAGTGTGAAGACGATGAATGGGTGGCTATCAAGAGGAAGTCATCTACGTTTTACCTATATGGTCGACGCTTAATGAGGAGAAGGTATCCAAATCCTCAAGTAGTTATAACTCAACAGAAGGGGCAAGAATTTGTTTTAAAATCACTGCATGAAGATCTCAGGCATAGAGGCGTTGGAGAAACGTTTAGAAGAATTTCTGATCAATTTTGGTGGCCTGGCATGAAGATGGCTGTTAAACAGTGGGTTCAGTCATGCGAAGAATGTCAAAGACAAAGTTATTTAAGGCCAAAAGAACCTGGACACGCGACTGGTGAATATACGCTCTTTGGAAGAGTTAGTTTAGATGCCGTTCATATAAAAGAGGAACGGTATAAATATTTAATTGTGGCCAGAGATGATTTATCTGGCTGGGTAGAGGCAGCGCCTCTTATTAATTTAACTGCCAAAAATGTGGCAGAATTTTTTTTGAATAATTGGCTATATAGTTATGGGGTGATGAAGTTGGTAACGGTAGATGGAGGTCCTGGATTTGGGACAGAGTTTAAAGAGGCCGTATTGAAAGTTGGATCAAAGGTTAGGGTAGAAACCCCATATTATCCTGAGGCTGAAGGCATGGTTGAAAGAGGGCATCAAGTTATCAAGGATGCTTTAGTTAAAATGTGTGGGACAAGTGCCAAAAAGTGGAGGCATTATTTACCTTTAGTTTTATTTGCTGATTGAATCACTGCCAAAAGGACGACCGGATTTTCACATTATGAACTTGTTTTTGGACAGAAAGCAGTTTTACCGGTCGATTTAGAAGCTGAATCATATCTTGGAGTTGACTGGGACACGGTCAAAACTACTGAAGAATTATTGTGTGCAAGAATGATGCATCTAGAAAAGAAAGAAGAATATTTAGAAAAGGCATATTTGCGGATGATGAAGATCCGAAATCAATCAGTCAGATATTGGGATGAGCGGTTGGCACATCAATTAAGGAAACCATTGAACCCAGGTGATATGGTCCTGGTGTATAATAGAAGTCTAGAGAGTCAATGGGGAAAGATGTTTGCAGATAGGTGGAATGGACCGTATAAAATCAAGGAGCAAGTTTCCGGCGGTTCATATGTGTTAGAAGAGTTGGATGGAGTAGTATTGAAGAAGAGGGTAGCGGCCAATCAAGTGAAATTGTTCTATCCTAGAGGCACCAGGAGTGCTGAAGTATACCTCCGCAATGAGGATAAACTATGACATTTATGAAATTATATGGATTCCTCCACAATGAGGATAAACTATGATATCAACAAAATTTTATGGATCCCTCCGCAATGAGGATAAACTATGATGTTTATAAAAACCATATCGACCTCCGCAAAGATGATAAACTATCTTCTTTCTTATCAAATAATTTACTATCGTTACACTGCATATGGGCAACGAAACTGTGATGAAGCTTTACGAAATTCAAGAAGACCTTCTTTGAAATTTTTGAAAACTTGAAATTCTTAAAATATGGGTGAAGAAAGCGTCGGAAAATTTTTAAAATTTATTGGAAGAAGTGTTCACAGGGGAACCTTCTTAATTTAATATTGGAAAGTGTTGGGGTAATTGATGGGCTGGCTGCTCTATACACAATTACCCCATAATGTTCGTTTCCAAAATTTTCCCTGTTTCTAGTTGAATCCTGGCTTTGTCTTTTAATTATAGGAAGTCCACTAAGACTATAAACTGGAACGAATCAAGAGACACCACTCTCAACGCCGGATTCAAGATTCTTTTTATTTTATTTTGTTTTTGATTTTTTTATGTTAGATTTTGATTACTTTTCTTTAATATATATTACGAATTATTGTAAAGGTGATGCTCACTGGTGGTCTCTTATCATTTTTATAAATTGGAGGGAGCCCACCCAGTGATCATCATTATAAAAATTAGCTTCTAAAAACATTCATTTATTTTCTTTTCTTTTCAATTTCTCAAAATTGTGTAACCACATCAAGTTGCACTTGGATGTGGGTATGATGTCGAGGGTACGGCTCATCAAATGGCCGGGGGGCATCTTTTAAAAAAAATTTTTTATTACTTTTTTTTATCTTTCTTTAAAAATTAAAATTTTAACTTTTATTTCAAAACTATTTTTTTTTTAAAAAAATAAAAAAAAATAAAATAAAAAAATAAAATAAAATAAATAATAAAAAATAATAAAATAACTAAAAATAAAAAAATAAAAAATAAAAAATAAAAAAATAAAAAAATAAAAAAATAAAAAATAAAATAATAAAATAAATAAAATAAAAAAAAATATAAAAAAAAATAAAAATAAAAAATAAAATAAAAAAATAAAAGGTATTTTAGTTTTAGGTAGTTTAGATGTTTATATTTTATTTTTCAAACATTATTCAAGAAAGCTACATACCAGGAAGAACACCATCAAGGGTTGTTATCTTTTGAAGAATCAAAATTAGAAAATTTAGAAGGACCTTGATCGATTTCCTGGGATTCGAATCTTATTTCACGGTCACGATAGTGTTGAAGCCAGTTGGCTATTTTGAAAAGGTCTCTTAATAGTTTCTCTCTCATCCAAGATTCTGATCTATCAGAGGGCGGGTATCGTTGGAAATAAGCGATAAGGTTATTAAAATTAGCAAAAAGCTTTTCAGACACTAGGTGAATTGGAACTCTAGGGAAGCTTGGATTAGGTTCTGGTAGTTCATAAGCTGAATATGAAATTGGAGAAGTGGTGGACGCTTATCAAATTAAAATATTAGCAACTTAAAACCTGAAGATTAAGAAATAAAAAGAGACAACTAACCTGTGTCAACACTATCATGATCATAGATAAGCGGTTTACTTGGTAATGGAGTGGGATTTTTTATGTTTAGGAAAGGATTTTTTATTTTTGATAGATGAGGAGGACTGGTGTTGGATTTGGTGTTTGAAGTAGATGTTCTGGGCCTTTTTGGATGAAACAAGAGAAGATGAAGACTGCTGGCTATTATAGGACCTTTTGTGCTTCAAGATGTTGGAAGAAGGAGAAGAATTGTTAGAAGGTTGAAGCATGGCCCTGGGAGCAGCAAGAGTTCTTGGGGGAGTAGCAGCAAGTCTAGATTGGAGAGAAGGACACAGAGGATTAGGTGATGGAGAAAGATTTAAATAGGCTGATGGAGAAAAAGGTATGGGATCTTTAGAGGTTGATGGAATAGGGGGTGGAGTAGAAGGTGAAGAAGAAGGAGGAGGATTGCAGAAGGTGGCAAAGCTAGTAGCAGTGATGGGGAAAGAACCACAGTTCAAGCCAGAACATTTTCTTTTCTTCTCATAGCAGGATAAACAGGCCCTGTTATAAGTGTGCTTTTGCCAGTTAAAAGAGAAGATACATTCCCTATGGGTGAAGGCACAGTATTTGCAAGATTGATCAGCTGAAGCAATGAAGTCAGAAGGTTTCATCTTGTTAGGAGATATTTTTTGAAGAAGAAAACTTGAAACTAGGATGAAGAAAGCTGGTGGCAAAATCTGGGTTCAAGGATAGAGAAGTTGATAGGTCCACCAAGACCTTAAACTGGACTGTTATAAAGCTGTTGGGTCCACCATGACCTTAAACTGGATTTCTTATCGATCAAATGTTTGGTCCACCATGACTTTAAACTGGTAGTTCATTCATTGTTTAGTCCACTATGACTTTAAACTGGAAAATTAATATCTGCAGGATAATTCAACATTCATTGGTCCACTATGGCCTTATACTGGATTACTTGTCGATCAAATGTTTGGTCCACTATGACATTAAACTGGATTATCAAATTTATTCAATCTTTGGTCAAGCCTAGGCCTTACTTAGGAATATATCAAGATATCTATGCACCTAAACGATCTTTGGTCCACCAAGACCATAAACTGGCAATCGATTATATGTTTGGTCTACCAAGACTTTAAATTGGAATGTCAATCTTGTTTGGATAACTCAATTCAATCTTTCAATTTATCACTGTCCACTATGACTCTAAACTGGTTATTCAATTATTTCTGGAATTGGGTGCTGATAAGCTTTAGGAGGTTAAACTTTTAGGTGGTGATGATGCTAAGAAAAGAATAATGGTTAATTAGGTGAAATTTGTGGCGTTTTAACATGGTCTAAAGTTAATATTATTATTGGAAGCCTGGCAAAAGTATTTTATGGGTTTGCTGTATAGCAAAGTTTGAAAATTGTGATGAAAGAATCAGAAGTTAGGATGGTAGTTGGATTTTAGGGAATGATTTTTTTAGTGCCTCAGTGTTAGGCCATTTTTGGTGTGAAGCTTAGAGGACCTTATGGCGAGATTGGAATCATAGAATTCGGCTCAGTGGGGGGCCCTATGAGGTTGGAATCAGGAGTATTCAGCTCATAGGAAGATCCACTCTCTCAATGCTGTGACAAGAAGGAAGACTGGTATATGGGAGTCTGAAGGGATTCAAACCTTGCTCTCAGTAGTGGAATCATCACAAGATTTATATTATTTTATTTTATGTTATATCAAGCCAGAGAAGAAGAAACAATGTTTTTATTATAAAGAATTAAAAGAAGACCAAGCAAAAACAAAATTTTATCAAGTTATACTGTTAGAAAAGATAATTTCTTTGAAATTGTTCAACATCATTATCAAAGCTTTGCATTAAAATTCTTCTTTTCATGAGGTCTTCATGGTTATTAGCTGGAGTTTCTTGAAAATAGGCCAGCATTTTTCGTTTCAACTCATTAGTAAACTCAAGGAAAAGATAGTGATGAAAATTTGGATAATGATTGATATAGTCCGTCTTCACTCTACCAACATCATCAGTGTTGGTTATTTCGACAGCTAGAAGTTCAAATATGTTATTAAGTCATAGATTTAGTCAATTTTGATTAAAAGTTTTTTTAGTAAGATAAATAGGGTCTTACATTTAGAGCCAGGAAACATAGTCTCAGCAAAGTTAGTTGGGGGTACTGGCGTTATAGGATTAGGATCTTGTGAAGGCAAAATTAGGCCAGGATCCGTTGATGAAAATTGAACTTTTGAAGCTGTTTTTGATCTTATTCATTTTAAGAAGACAGGAATTTTGGATCGCTTTTTAGAAGTTGAGGGATCAGGGAGAGCTGCTGGTCCTAAATATATGTTTGTTTTAGAAGGAACTAATGGCCGGTTACATTTGAATTTTTTCACACGGCATAAGTCGCAAGCTGTCCTGCCAGAAAGATTAGGGTTGGACATTAAACAAGGTACCTGGTATCGAGCCCAGAGTTCACATGGAGCGACAAGTTCTTTGGAAGACATATTGATGAAGATGAATTTTATAGTTGATTAAAGAAGATGGTGGTTGAAGGTTAAAGATGAATATTGTGTTCGACCACTTATGCAAAGTTTTAAGAATGGGGACATTCTCAATTGGAGGGAGGATGTGGTAGCCTAAAGTTTAGTATGGCACCTAAGTACGTAAATGGAGTTACCACGGCATGCAAGATTGGTGTTATTATTTTTTATATAAAAGGGTTTTATTTAATTTATTTGAGTTTTAAATATGAAGAAATTGGTCACGAGCAAATGCCTACACAAAAACAATTTATGTTACGGAGAAAACTTATTTTTACCGTCTGAAAAATTTATAAGTATCAAGTCGAGTCACTCAAGAACCTTGGGAAATTTTCCCAGAATTTTTACTATTTTTCTTATATTTTTAAATGAATTTTAAAGTTTTATAGAAATATTTAAGTTTTCAGAAATTACTTAGCTTCGACAAATTTTCACAGGATAATTAGAGCTGCGCAGACTACGAAAATTAGTTTGGTATGTAAAAGGGAAGTTGGTCTATTATGTGTAATTTTTCTACATTTTTTATTATAGTTTTAAGGTTCTAATTGAGTCTGGAAGTCCAGACGGACTCCGTACGGACTCCGTACGGGCTCCGGATTGACTCTGGGAGAGCTCTGGAGGGGAAAACTTAGGCACGTGACTAGGAATACTTAAGCGCTTCTCAAAATCGAAATTGAGGGGGGGGGGACACATCATTCAGCTTAATCTTTAACCACCACGGTCTCATTTTTAATTACTCAACAAATTAAATAAATTGTAATACCCTTATAACTTTATATTTTATATATAACATTTTAGAAATACTACTCAACAATTTAAATCACACTTCATACAGGGTATCTTTAGAAAGGTCTTCATCACTGGGACTTGATTATTGCTGTCTCATAAAAACTCAAATATTATAAAAACATAAAAGTCAATCTTTTCAGATCTTTCACTGGTACACCTTAATTGTTGTTATCAGTATTTCTTTTCTCAACAGCCACTTTTATTTAAATCTCAATAAGCGTTAATTATTTTAGAGTTTCATTATTTTTATCAATCAGATCTAAGTAGATTGGTTAGCTTAGTGATTTAGAATTCCCATTTTGTTATTTTATTGGAAGGACGGGGTTTTCAGCTAAATCCACATATCTCCTCCGGATTCTGCTTACAGCAAGGCGACTGTAAGAGTTTACCTTACCATACCGGTTTTTCTGTATATTATATGTCTTTTTGACATTTTTCATATTCTAAGTATTTAAGGGATTATTTCTCATTTTTCATTTTAAAAGATAGCTGTTTGATTTTGTTTTTCACTTTTTATAGGCTAACCTTAAGTCTTAGGGTTGTGTGCTTAGCACCATTAGAATGGGCTAATTTTTCTATACGTTTTATGTCTCAATGTTGTTATAGCTTTATTATGTGTTTTAAAGGTTTTAGTAGTCATAGCTTATTTTTCTAAGTATTTTGGGTATTTTTGGAGGTTTTTAGTGGTTTTCTGGATTCAGGGTGGTCTGGCTGCCTCAGGCAGGCCTCCTGACATTGGGTGGACCACCCGCCTCAGTGCTAGAAGGCTGGGAAGCATTTCTAGAGGGGTTTTATGCAATTTGGCACTCAGAAACGCCATATTTGTTGGTGTGCATGGGCTCTTAGATAGTGGCCTGTGTGTATATAGTGAAAAAGACAGTTTGGGGCAACCTTAATCATCATACAACCATCTGGAGGTGATATCCTTGTTCCTCACTCAGTTTTCACTGTTTTCTGGCCACAATTGGCTGTGTTTGTTGCAAGTTTAGTTCTTCATTTAGCTCAACTTTGGCAATTTTTTTCTCTGGTGTAGTCTTGCAAGCTATATCAAGTATTATTGCTGTATCTGGTGCGGATTTTCAACCTACATAAAGTATCATTGCTTTTTCTGGTGTGGAAATTGGTCTACATTTCAGTTCTTTGGTTTGGTAGTCTGTCTGGAGACTACTTTCTTGGCTGATCAGGCAGTCAAGTGTATTGGAAAAGGGGCTTTAAACAACAGGAACCAACTTACTATAGTAGGTAAATCTCACTTATATTTTTCTAAAGGAACACAGGATTTTCTTTCTGGTTTTTCTCCAACTCCCTTGGTCAAGGCCTATAGCTAGTACTATAGGATTGTTTACGTTTCTGGTGATCAAAGTGGGGCAGAGCCTGCTAGTTCTTTGGAATCACTGTTGTCTTTGGTTGGTCCTTTTTGGTGATTTTGGTCTGGAAGAATGGCTTCTGTTTCATCTATTCCTGTAGTGACTGTCAGTGGGGGGGAATTTCCTCCTGCTGTGATGGTTAGGGAGTTTGTTAGGATTAAAACTTAGGATGGTACTAAGTTCAATGGGGAAGATGTGAAGTGTTTTCTAGAGAAATATGAAACTGCTGCTGGTGTGGATGGTGCTTTTTACCTGGACATTTTGAAGAAGATCATTTTCTTCCTTTGTGATAAGGCAGTGGCAAAGGAGATTTTGGCCATGTCTGGCTATAAGAAGAGGGATTGGAAGTTTCTGTGCAGGGAGATGGTGGATAGATGGGGTGTCAGGTTCACTATGGTGGATCTGAACAAGGTTGTCAGTGAATTTCAGTCTTATTGTGGTGTTGGTAACTTACTCAGTTACAGGAAGTTTCTGCTGCAATTTGATCCTGTGGTAGAAAATTTGGTGGAAGTGGAGGAGCTGGCACATGAAAATGCTGCGAAAGATGTTTTTTGGTCTGCCCTGGCTAGAGATGTCAGGATGAATGTGTTGAAGGAGTTTTCATGGAAGGACTTAATGAAAACTCTTTCCAATGGGGACCATAAGTTGCCTGTCTTGGGCAAGGTGAAGGAGGCTGTGGAGTCCCATTTGAAGTTGTTGGCTGTGGAAACCTATCAAGAGGGGTGTGCCAACTATGTCAGAAAAGTCAGTGAGGCTTTGGCTGAAGAGGAGAGTATAGTGAAAAAGGAAGAGAAGAATATGATGGAGGTTCCCAAGCAGGAGAGGGACCCAGTGGTGGAGCAGTTGGCTTATCTGACAAAACAGCTACATATTTTTTTCAGGAGGCTAAGAAGGTCAATAGGGCTCCTTCTCAGCCTAGAGATATCAACAGGAGGGCTGGTAGGAGTGATCATTGGGTCTGCTCTCATTTAAGCAGGAGGGGGCACAAGTCCAATGATTTTTGGGCTCTAAACAGAGATGTGTCAGAAGGAAATGTGGAGTTTGATGGCAGGGTGTTAAAATTCCCTGATGGTTCATTTGTGAAGCCCAGTGAGGGGCAGGCTCCTGTTGATAGGGTCAGCAGAAGAAATGGTTTCAATCAGAGGAGGCCAAGGTTTGAGGAGATCCCTGATTAGGGGAAGTCTTCTGCTAAGGCAGGTGAAGATTTCAAGGGAAAAGGGAAGGAGGTTAATAAAGTCTCTTTTTCAACCTTCTTTGGTGGGTTGGAGTTGTATTCTTGTGGAGGACAGTCAAGTGGTGAATTCTTGGCTGGTGTCTATGATGCTGAAGCTGGAAAGGTGGGAAGTCCTAAGAGCAGTTCTCAGGCCCAACCAAAGCCTAAGGCTTCAAAGGTGGATCCTAAACTGAGTCTAGCTAGGAGGAAGTACAGCAAAGAGGAGTTGTACAAGATGCAGAAGGGGATTTCTGATATGGGCCCCCCTAGTTTTAAAGCATTGGACATGAATGGTGAGCCAATGCCTATGGATGTTAATTCTGACTCTGAGGAGGATGTCCCTTTGGCTTCATTGACAAAGCCTGCTAGAGTTAGAGGTTCTGGTGAGGGATCTGGTTTGATTTCTGTTGATGGTAAATCTGTTGGTTGTTCTGGTCCTCAGGAGATTTCTAGGATCAAGGTAGTGAAGCCAAGGGCTCACTTTGAGAGGCCAGTAGTTTCAGGATAATCTAATGTTATGGACTTGGTTCTGGAAAGAATGAATCAGGGTCAGGTTTCCCTTTCTTATGGGGAATTTTACACTATCAGTCCTGGGTTGGCTAATAGACAAAAAAAATTGTTGACCAGGAGAAGGGTCTCTTCTGAGGAGGTGGAATACATTTGTGATTCTGCTGAGAATTTTGGTGAGGGGTTGGAAACTTATTTTTTGGCTCCTCTGGGTTATATCAATGTCACTCCAAATGCCAGGGAGGCTAGGGCATTGGTGGATTCAGGTTCTCAGATTAACCTGATTTCTTTGTTTGAGGCTACTCATCTGGGCCTCCCATCAAGACAGGAATTGGTGGAAATTTAAGAGGGATTGGTGGCCATGTCACTGAGTTGATTGGGACAGCTGAATTTGTTTAGCTGGATGTCGGTGGAGCCTCTGGAAAGGTTCAATTTTACATTGCCAAAGGTAATGTAAAAGCTGTTTTTGGTGGACCATTCTTGATGGATTTCCAGGTAAGAATTGGATATCAGTTCAACCTGGGAATCAGTTTGGAGTTGACCATTGAAGATGAGAGGAGGCTTCACATGAGGTTATCATCTCCTGGAGGTGATGGTTGGGAAACCAGGTCAGGCTTTTCTTCAATGTGTTAGTGCATGGATTGTTGTAGGAGAAGAAAAGAAGTGGGTGAAGCCTCTGTTTTTTTGGAGTGTGGTTCAGGCTCTTGTGAGGGTCTTTCTTTTTTAAAGTAATAACGGCTGATTGCCCTAGTGCTACAGCCTCTCCCCAAGATGAGGAAATCCCAGGTTGTAGTAGGTCAGCTCCCTTGGAGATATACCTAGTGAATTTTCAACTTTCTCTTTTTAATGTTTCTCTTCACTGAAAGTATTCTTCATATTTTTTATCAAGTATCTGTTCTCTCTCAAGATTTTCAATTATTTTTAATTCAAGCTCAAAAAAGAAGATTGGTATATATCTTTATTGAAAGATATGCAGAAAATCTGTGGAGTGGTGAGATATGGGTCTAAAAGTAAGTCCTCCCAATGGTGCACCACTTGGGTTTCTTCTATTCCTTTCAGAAACATTACCTTGGCCACATCTGAGCATTGGGGAAAACCCTGGTTATTATTGTAGGATGGAAGAAAACGCAAGAAAAGAAGATAAAAATATCAAGATAACTGAGGAAAAAAAAGAAAAAAATCTGAAGATAATTAAAAAAGAAGAAAAGAATTATTTTTGTAAAGATTGTCAAGATAAATTTTTGGGCCTCCAGCATGAGGTTAAACTGCATGATTTTTTGAAGAAAGAAGATTTTCAAGATCAATTTTTGTGCCTCCAGCATGAGGTTAAACTGCACAAATTTTTGAAGAAAGAAGATCATCAAGATAAATTTTTGGACCTCCAGAATGAGGATAAACTGCGTATTTTTAGAAGATGTGATTCAGAAGATGAATCAAGTTTTGAGGATATGGAAGATGGAAGTGAGGACAAAGATGTGGAATTGGGGAAAAGTTGTTTAGTGGTGAGATTGGGTTCTAAAAGTAAGTCCTCCCAATTGTGCATTGCTAGGGTTTCTTCTACACCTTTCAAAAACATTACCTGGGCTACACATGTGAAAAATGGGGAAACCCTTGGTTTTTGTTCCAGGTCTGGTGGTGAAGGCATCCTGAAGATCCCTCAAGTTGACAGTAGAGCCGCAAAGTACAAGAAGATAGTGCAGAAGATTAGGCCTGTCAATGAGCCTATGCCTGTGGGTTTGAATCCTCCTTTGAAGAGGCCTTTGCTATCAAGAGATCTGTACTGTACTCCTCTGGTGAAGAGTCCTCCTGATTTTGTGGAAACAGCTTGGGTGACTGTGGAAAGGTTGAAAGTTTTTAATTTTGGTCCTGATGGGTGGTTTTCTGATGAGGAAAAGAAGTTGTTGTTGCACGTTATTGTGCTCAGGGAGAAAGCGGTGGCATTTGTTGAAGAGGAAATGGGTGTGTTGAAACACTCTTATGGGGAACCTTACTTGATTCCTGTGGTTTGTCAAGAGCCTTAGAAAAACAAACCCATTACAATTCCAGCTGCTATTAGGGATGGTTTTTTGGAGATTGTTAGTGAAAGAGTCAGGACAGTATTGTATAAACAATCAACTTCTAGTTACTCAAGTCCGGTTTTCTGTGTTAAGAAACAGAATGGGAAGTTGAGGGTGGTGCATGATCTTAGGGCCTTTAATAGAGTTACTTTCAAGGATGCAGGGATGCCGCCAAGTGCGGAGGACTTTGTGGAAGCTTTCTCTGGAAGGGTTTGTTATGGTTTGGGTGACATTATGGGTGTTTTTGATGAAAGGGAACTTCACACTGATTTACGGCCACTCACAACATTTGAGACACCTCTGGGAAAATTTCAGCTTACTAGGTTGCCTCAAGGAGCAACTAATTCAGTAGCATTATATCAAGTTCAAATGGCTTGAATTTTGCAGGATGAGGTTCCAACTCATGCTGGTATTTCTATTGATGACCGCCAAATTAAAGGACCCTCCACTGATTATGGAAATGAGGTGCTGAAGGAGAACCCAGGTATAAGGAGATTTGTTTGGGAATATGCAATTACTCTAGAGAGAGTATTGTTTAGGATTGAAGAAGCTGGTTTAAACATTTCTGGGTCAAATTTTTGTTGTTGTTTTCCTGCTCTGGAAATCTTGGGTCAGGTTGTTTGTAAGGAGGGAAGGATTATGGCAAAGAAGAAAGTTAATAAAATTCAGTCATGGCCAAGGCCCAAAAATACTACTGAAGTTAGAGAATTTTAGGGAGTTTGTGTGTATGTCAGGATTTTTATAAATATTTTTCTTTGTTGGCTTCACCTTTAAGAAGGTTGACTAGGAAAGATGCAGAGTGGGAATGGACTGAAGAGTGTGAAGAGGCTTTTCAGAAATTGAAGAAGTTGGTAGGTAAAGATACTATTCTTCATAAGTTGGATTATGGAAGGGAAGCTGGAAAAATTTATCTGGCGGTAGACTCAATTTATATTGCTGCTGGTGCTGTTTTGTCTCGGGAAGATCAGGCCATTAATGTATGAGTCTGTAGTTTTTAATGAGGTGGAATCTAGGTATTCTCAGCCAAAGTTGGAATTGTGTGGTGTAGCAAAAATTTTGAAGAAGCTACAAACCATTTTGTTGGGGCATAATTTTGAGCTGCAGGTGGATGCTAAATCTCTGGTTCAAATGATCAACACACCTAGTCTTCCAAATGCTCCAATGACTAGGTGGGTGGAATTTATTCAACATTTTTCTTTTGACATGGTGCACAAGCCAGGTAAGACTTTTACAATTCCAGATGGATTATCAAGAAGACCACCCACAGATGATGAATTTGATTCTGAAGAATTTGGTGAAGATGTTCCAGTGGTTAGGGCCAGCTCAAAGGGTTCTAAAAAATTTTCTCTCCTCCCCCAAGAGGCTTAGCTGGATGATTGTTCTTTCCTCCACCAAGAGGTTAAACTGGATGGTTCTGATCTTGATTCTGGTGATCAGGATGTTTTTTTTTTTGATGAAGATGGGGCTGCTGTTTGGGATGACTCAAAATTGGAGAATGGTGTTTTTGTTGGTGACCTGGATTCTTTTAAGATTCAGTGGAAGAAAAAGGAGGTGCCGAAGTTTAGGGATGGTGTCCTGGATGGGACGGTCGTGTTTCTCATGTGTACACTAAAGACTTTGATGACAGGGTTTTACCCTTGGATTTTTTTTGTTGGATTTTGAAGATGAGACCTGGGGTCAGATTGGGTTTTATTTTATTATTGTTGAATATCTGTTAACCTTAGAGAGGCCAGATACTTGTGATGATGATACTTGGGTGGCAATCAAGAAGAAGAGTCCTAGCTTTTATGTGTCAGGAAGGAGGTTGATGAGGAAGAGACATCAGAATTCTTAAGTGGTGTTGACTCAGAATAAGGGTTAAGAATTGGTTTTGAAGTCTTTGCATGAAGACCTTGGCCATAGAGGCTTTGAGGAGACTTATAGAAGAGTAGCAGATAGATTTTGGTGGCCAGGTATGAAGTTGGCTGTGCATGGTTGGGTTCAATCATGTGAAGAATGTCAAAGAAGAAGTCACTTGAGACCTAAAGAGGTTGGCCGTGATACTGGAAAAACAACTGTGTTTGGAAGAGTCAGTTTGGATTCTTTCCATATCAAAGAGGGCAAGTATAAATACTTGATTTTTTCCAGGGATGATTTGTCTGGTTGGGTTGAGGCCGTGCCTCTGATGAATTTGACTGCCAAAAATGTGGCAGAATTTTTGATCAAGGAATGGGTTTTTAGGTATAGGTTAATAAAGTTGGTGACTGTTGACGGCAGCCCAGAGTTTGGAGCTGAATTTAAAGAAGCTCTGACAACTATAGGCTCTAAAGTTAGAGTAGCTACACCTTATCATCCTGAATCTGAAGGCATGGTTGAAAGAGGCCATCAAGTTATCAAGAATTCTTTAGTGAAAATGTGTGGAGATAGTGCTGAAAAATGGAGGTTTTATTTACCCTTGGTGTTATTTGATGATAGAGTCACTGAGAAAAGGACAACTGGCTATTCCCCTTATGAATTAATTTTTGGGCAGAAAGCTGTTCTACTAGTGGATTTGGAAGCTGTCTCTTATCTTGGAATTGATTGGGATGATATATGCTCAACAGAAGATTGGCTCTGTTCCAGGATGAAACAGTTGGAATGTAGAGATGAATTTCAAGAGAAGGCATACTATAGAACGATGAAGATAAGAAATCAATCAGTCAGATACTGGGACAAGAAGTTGGCTCATAGACTCAGGAATCCCTTGAAACTTGGTTGTTTGGTTTTGTTGTATAATAGAAGTTTGGAGAGTCAGTGGGGAAAGATGTTTGATGACAGATGGAATGGACATTACAGAGTCAGATTTGAGGTGTCTGAGGTTCTTATGGTTTGGAAGAGTTAGATGGCGCAGTCTTAAAGAAGAGAGTGGCTGCAGATCAGGTGAAGAGATTTTATCCTAGAAGTACAAAAAGTGAAGATGATTGACTCCACAATGAGGATAAACTATGGACCATTCTTTAAATTTGGATTTTGGTGATGCTGTGCATCTGTTTTGTTGGAAACTTATTGTTAGAAGGTACCCATGGCTGGGGCTTCTAGATTCTGTTTTGGAAAGTGTGGGGGTAACTGATTGGCTTGCTTCTCTAACAACAGTTACCCCAGATTGTCTGTTTCCAACCCCTTCTCTTAATTTGGTTGAAACCTAGTATTGGTTTTTCTTCACAGGTTTTTAGTCCTCTATGACTTTAAACTGGAAATTCTTTTGGTCTTCAAGTGCTGGACTCTTCACGCTTATCGGTTTTTGTTTAATTTGTTGGATTTTGTGTTTTTCTAGATGGTACCCAGGGGGGACTTATAGATTTTTTTTTGGCAAGTGTGGGGGTAACTGATGAGCTGGCTGCTCTGTAGAACAGTTACCCCAAAATGTCTGTTTCAAGTATTTTGTTTGTACTAGTTGAATCCTCGTTCTGCTTTTTGTTATTTAGGGTTTAAGTCCACTAAGACTTTAAACTGGCTTACTGGCTCAAGACGGGCTTCTTTGGTTTTGGTGGTGGATCACTGGTGGTCTCCCATCATTTTTACTTATTGGATGGAGCCCAACCAGTGATCTTTTCCTTTGACTGGACTTTCTATGGAGCCGGATTTTTTTCTTTTCTTTAATTTTTGTGTCTATGGTTGTGTTAGATAGTAGCTCTAGATTATTTTCTTTTTTCTCTTTTTTTCTTTTAATTTTTTTATGGGAGTTATTAGGATATAAAGCAGGAAAAATCACAAAATTATATTATATGGTGTAACAGCATCAGGGTCACCTTGATGTGGACAAGCATTGGTTGGGAAAGGCTCATCAATTGGCGTGGAATGCTATTTTTTTCTTTTTCTTTTTATTCTCTCAATTTCTATTTATTTCATCTTTATTTTTTATTTCAATCCATTTAAAAATTATTGAACAGTGTATCCAAATCAAGGTGCACTTGGATTTGGGCAAGGTATTAGGGGATCAGCTCATCAATTGGCTGGGGGATACCATTAGTAACTATTATTTGTCTCATGTTATTATTATTATTCATTTCATTTTAATTTTTATAAACTCTCATATTTTTGGTTAATTTTGTTATTTATTTTTAAGGTTTTTTCAGTATGTTAGTAGCTTAAAATAAATTAAAATGAAAAATAAAATAAAAATAAAATAAAAAAATAAAAATAAAAATAAAAATAAAAATAAAACAAATTTTATATATGTATTTCTATTAATTATTATTGTTCTCTCTATTTAGTGACTTATTAATTTCTTTCTTGTTTATTTTAATGTCTGGAAGAAGAAGCCTCTGGCGGTTGGTCCGGATTATGGTGGTGTTTTTGCTTTTTGTTAGGATTGAAAGAAGAACTGTGTTCTTTGTGGTGTAGGCAGCTGGAAAGTGTATATGGGTTGTAATGGTCAGAGACCGTAGTGGAAGTTAATTTTTAGGAAGAAGTGGAAGAAGCAGGGATAGAGTGTTGGAAGGTGTGCTTGATTATTCTAGACATATTCCAGTGATCATCAAGGAGCTGTTTTCTCAGATTCTTTTCAAAGTCTTTCAAAAGACCGTGGAGGACAAAGGCCTTAAGAATGTTTGAACACATCATGCTTAGGTGTTGTTTCATGTTGGCCTAATCCAGCATTAAGGTAGTTTCTTGAGGTTGGCCAATCCCAATTGTAGTTTCAGGAGGCAGGGTTCCTACTACACAGAAGAAGTAGATCAGTAATTGCTCTCTGCTAAAGTCAAAGTCTGAGGATTCAGCCATGATCTGTGAAAGAAAAAAAAAGAAGAGAAAAGAGATGAATGAAAATATTTTTAGTGATGTGTGGATAATGAAGAAAGATTGGAAGTTCAGCAGATTGGCTGTGGAGCACTGTGTATGGAGGTGGCTCCGCCCTTATATTCTAAATGTGGATAGTCCGTCAAGACTTTAAACTGAACACTTGTAGTCCTCCAAGACTTTAAACTGGATGATTACAATTTTATGTCAAGAATTTGAATCCTCTATGGGCTCTTTAGTCCATCAAGACTTTCAACCGAATACTTGTAGTCCTTCAAGACTTAAAACTGGCTGGTTATTTAAAGATTGCTTCAAGTTTCTTATATTTTATTACTAATGTGGATCTGTAGTCCGTCAAGAATTTAAACTGGACACTGTGGATAGTCCCCCAAGACTATAAACTGAGGATGGTTGTTGGTTGAGTCCTTCAGGACTATAAACTGATAATGTGGAGTTGGTGTAATTCTGGAAGAGGGCATCCAAGTGTGAGTCTCTAAATTTTGTTAAGGAAGTGTGGGGGTAACTGATGAGATGGCTGCTCTGTAGAACAGTTACCCCAGAATTTTAGTTTGTTTCTTTGTTCTTTAATGTTTTCATCTCTGGTTCTGTCTTTTGATTTAGGTTTTTGAGTCCCCCAAGACTATAAACTGAGGGTTTTTGAGTCCCCCAAGACTATAAAATGAGGGCTGTTAGTCCCCCAAGACTTAAAACTGAGGACTAGTCCCCAAAGACTTTAAAATGAGGAGTTTTTTATTTATTTTTATTTCTAAATCAAGATTTTTGGGCAAGAAGTAATTACAGAAAAGAATCAAGAGATGTAACAAAATGTTAAGCATTGGCTTTGAACTGGTGAATGAGGCTCTTCCTTCTCTCAAGGTCCTGTGGGTTCCTGGAAGGAGTGGATTGGAAGTAATCTAGGATGAGATGCTTCTGTTGAGAAAAATGTTGTTGGATGTTGTCTTTGATGGTGGGCAATGCATTATGGGGGGGATTCTTCAATGGTTCCCACATTGTCATCATCACTTTCTGGATGGAAATGAACTGGATATTTGTCAGATTGAATTTAAGTATGAAGAAGTATTGGGCTTACCATCAGAAGAACCAGGGATAGAAAAGCTAGTGTTTGTAGCAGGGTTGGCACTCTTTTTTGAAGGGTATATTTTTTTGACCAGTCTGGGGATCAGGATGGATGGTTTGGATCTTTTGGTGCTGGTGGAAGGTAGATCAGATTGTGGAGGAGGAGAAGATGTTAGAGAGGACAATGGACCAGGTCTGAAACAAGTCTTTTTCCTAGAGTGACAGGCATCACAGGAGATTCTGTAGGGATGAGCTGGAGGTATGATGGTACAGATGAGATTGTTGTCAATGCAGTATTGGCAAGGACCCATGTCAGTAGTAGATTTGAAAAGAAAGCTCAACATGGTGGTTGTGATTTAGGAGAATGTGGAAGTTATCTATTGGATGGAGGATGTGGTCTTCCAACATTGGCGGAGCCCTTTGTTGGTCTATTTGGCATTGTTTTGATATGTCTTAAATGGCATTGTTTAATAATTGGGTGTTTTGCTGGAATTATTTGGCAAATTTTGGGACTTTGGGGATGTTGGTATTTTCATTGGATAGCCCCGGATTTTCTCTATATTTTATGTCTTGATGACATTTTTCATATTCTAAGTATTTTAGGGATTATTTCTCATTTTTCATTTTAAAAGATAGCTGTTTGATTTTGTTTTTCACTTTTTATAGGCTAAGCTTAAGTCTTAGGGTTGTGTGCTTAGCACCATTAGAATGGGCTAATTTTTCTCTACGTTTCATGCCACAATGTTTTTATAGCTTTATTATGTGTTTTAAAGGTTTTAGTAGTCATAGCTTATTTTTCTAAGTATTTTGGGTATTTTTGGAGGTTTTTAGTGGTTTTCTGGCTTCAGGGTGGTCTGGCCGCCTCAGGCGGGCCTCCTGACATTGGGTAGACCGCCCGCCTCAGTGCTAGAAGGCTGGGAAGCATTTCTAGAGGGGTTTTATGCAATTTGGAACTCAGAAATGCCAAATTTTTTGGTGTGCATGGGTTCTTAGATAGTGGCCTGTGTGTATATAGTGAATAAGACATTTTGGGGCAACCTTAATCATCATACAACCATCTGCAGGTGAAATCCTTGTTCCTCACTCAGTTTTCACTGTTTTCTGGCCACAATTTGCTGTTTTTGTTGCAAGGTTAGTTCTTCATTTAACTCAACTTTGGCAACTGTTTTCTCTGGTGTAGTCTTGCAAGCTATATCAAGTATTATTTCTGTCTCTGGTGTGGATTTGAAACCTACATCAAGTATAATTGCTTTCTCTGGTGTGGAAATTGGTCTACATTTCAGTTCTTTGGTTTGGTAGTCTGTCTGGAGACTACTTTCTTGGCTGATCAGGTAGTCAAGTGTATTGGAAAAGGGGCTTTAAATAACAGGAATCAATTTACTGAAGCAGGTAAATCTCACTAATATTTTTCTAAAGGGGTAGGGGATTTTCTTTCTTGTTTTTCTACAACTCACTTGGTCAAGGCCTATAGCTAGTACTATAGGATTGTCTACAACGTCTTTTCCTGCCCTTTCATCAAGGAAGTTTTTTCCTTTTTCTTAGTGGCTTCACATGTTCCTCATTTTTCTCTTTAAGCCCCTTGCAACACTTAGCTAAGGTGATTGGTACCTGATCCTGCTTTCTTTTTACTGATTTTTTTCTCCTTTTTTTCCAAATTGCTTTGGAAACAGTCTCAGAACAATTCTAGAGTGTTTCTGAGCATTTTTGGTAAGTTTTTTTTTGACTTGGAAATGTGCTGGCAGCATGTACAGCACATTTTCAAGCATTTTTACTAAAAAAATTTTTTCCAAATAATATCAGAAACAGTACCAGAACAGTTCTAGATGGTTTCCAAGCATTTTTGGTAAGTTTTTTTTTCACCTCAGAAATGTGCTGGCAGCATGCCCAGCACATTTCCAAGAACTTTAAATAAATTTTTTTTGTTTTTTTTTCAAATCAACTTGGAAACAGTACCCAAACATTTCTAAACTGTTTCCAAGAATTTTGGTAAGTTTTTTTTTGCTTTGTAAATGTGCTGGCAGCATGCCCAGCACATTTCCAAGCATTTTTACTACAAATTTATTTCCTCCAAATTGATTCAGAAACAGTACCAGAACATTTCTAGACTGTTTCCAAGCATTTTGGTGTTTTCTTTCCAACTAGAAAATTAATATGTCCTGCTCATCTTTATCTTCACTTTCATCAATCTCCTCCTCATCTCTTTCCACAATTCCATCAATCATGTCTTCAGAGAATATGTCCTCCTCATCTATTTCTTCAATTTCTTTTATCACATCTTTCAACAATTCAAACATCATATCTGATAGAAAATCATGCATTTCTAATGAGAAGAAAGCTTCACATCAAAAATGTTAATTAATTAAAATGAAACAATGGTGTGAAGCTTACTTTGGACAATTATAAAATCTGAATTTTTACAAAACTACAATTTTTAAGAAGAAACATTATATTAAATCTTTACCTATAAAACTCAAGTACTCAACTACTTGTGGAAAGGACATTATTGTTGAAGTTGCAAGTAATGGATATAAACCTCAATTCAAGTGATGGAGCTCAAGATAATATTTTCAAAGAATTTTCAGATCTAGTTTAAACTTTATATCAGATGGCTCTAGTTCAACAACCTTTAAAGAATAAAAATATATTAGGATGAATTATGATTGGACTAGGATGGAGACCTGTATTTGAAAAGATAAAATCACTTGGTAAGATTTTATCATGACATAATTTCTTGAAATCATTTTTTGAATACCCATACTAGGTATTTATTCTTTATTAAAAAGTATAAGTTCCATTCAAATGAATGAAGATTTAGAAAAATAGAAAATTTTATGATCCTTCAGTTCATTTTTGAACAATCAATTATGATAAATTTTTATTTGCACTTTTCAGTCTTATCATGAACTAGCCATTTAAGCAGGAATACCAGATTGGAAAGATATGGAATAGGTCAATCTGGAAAATGATCATATCTTTTCATAAAGTGTTATTATTACATATGGAGGCTTCCAAAACAAGATTCATATGGCCAAAAAAAATTCTAATTTTCTTACATTTGTTATTTTCACTTATATCAATCCTGTTACTGGACTCCCAATTCATTCACCTTTTCAACTCAAAGGTCATCAATTATACTTTCCCAATCACAAATATATTATTGAGTTTGGATTAGGGAATAATCTGGTGGAAGCAATTTGGAACTCTTCACAAGATAACCATCAAACAACTCAAGCTCCTCCTGGGCTAGAATCTTGTGAAAAGTTTACTCATTTTGGTTGCTCATTTCAGATCAACCAAAATTTTATAAAGAGGTTAATTAAAGTGAGGCAAGAAGGATCAATGAAAAGTAAAGCTGCAGGGAGGGAGACTGAGTATGTTAAATAAAGAATTTCCAAAGATTCATTTTTATTTCTTAAATTTATAATTAATCATTCATTAAAGATAATCATCAACTTTAAGTAATGGGCCATTGGGCCTTGCTGCTGTATAAAGGTAGTCATTAAGACAATTAATTGATTGAATGAGTTCATAATAAAATTCCATTTCAATGTATTCTTTGGCTTCAGTAACATCTGAGCTCATTGGTTGTTAGTATTTTGAATACCACTACTTTTATTTGGTATTATATCTTTTTTGAAAAATATATTTATTCATTCATGAAGTAAAAATGAAAATTTAGCAATCCTGACCCCTCCCAGAGTAAATTTCAGGGGAGGGTATTGCCATTTTTTTCCTTGCATGATTTTTTTGGATATTGTTTTTAAATGTATATACACAATAAAAAGACAAAAAATCTCCCTTTGAAGATTAAAAATTCATAAAAAATGTATTTACATGCATGTTAATCAGAAAGTGTCTAATCCAAAAAATATTCAACTGAGTAGGTCTCAATCATAAATATTGTACAAACAAACAAAAAATTTCTAAAAAAAAATTAACATAAATATGTGTGTGAAATATATAAAAGTTAGTTTCTTCCACAGAAAACATCATAGAAGCACTCTAGAAAAATTCAAAGATTTCATCTTGTTATTTCTAGCTACATTCAAAAATCCTACCTAGTCCTTTATAGCTTCTCAATATGACATATCTACCATCATAATAATCTACTTCAAAAAGGGAATAGTACAAAAGACAATAAATTTACAAGGTGATACTGCATTCTTTGCACTCATTGTGAAAGGTCCAATTACCATTGTGCTAAAAACACAGGAGTAAAAATATTCCTTTCAGCTTGTGAATTTTGTCACTGGCAGCATTTAAAATGTGATTTAATTAAGCTCAATCCAGATACTCAAAGCCAACTTATGTCTGTTAAGTACTGTTCTAATGAGGAAAAAAGAAAGATACTGTAAGATCACTTCCAGTAATATCTATCATTGAAAGCTTTTGGATTGATATGTATGAATTTTTCTAGGCCATTAGATAAAACTACTCATACTGAAAAAGTGGTTATTGATGATGATGAATATTCAACAGAAGATCATAGTCAAAGAAAAAGGATAAAAAATAAATATTCCAAGTGAGTTTAAGGTATTATTTTGAAATATAAAACATATATCTAAAAAATTGAACCTAATCAGGTAAAAAATGGTCTCTAATTCATAGTAAAGATTCAGAGGATGAAGATAGTATTTGGAATTAGAGATTGTAATACAAGGATACTAAGCAAGAAGAAGCTATCATGGAGGTAATTTATAAAAAGTTTGAAGGATTACAAGAAGAAGTAGGCAAAAATTTATTAGAAATTTGTAGGTTAGCTAGTGAAAAAAATTTTGAAAGGTTTCATGATTTAGGAAAATATATACAAGATATTTTAAAAGACTTTCATAATGATATTAAAAAAGAAATAAAGAAAGAAATTTAGTACTAGTAGATAATCAATTTGTATTTTCAAAGTGAGCAAGAGTGATATGGAGAATTTTAGCACACATTCAACCAGGTTGGGATTAAGAGGTGGAGTATCATACAATAGTTGAAGGTGGTTTGTGAATTTCATCTTCATAAAGATTTTTCCATTCATCCTTTAAGTGTGTAAGAAGATTATGTAGTATCAAGCATGAAATGATCCAATCCATTTTAACCTTCATTTATTTCAGGTTACAAATAGGACTCCTCATTTCCCTTAGTGAAGCAAATCTACCTTTCAAAATTCCAATTTCATTTTCAATCCTTACTGAAGAGTTGGCAAGATGAGTGTTGAATTGTGATTTTTCACTATTTTCATTGCCAGACTCACAAAATTCTTGCATAACATATTTACCACTGGTGTAAGCAGATTTGGAAAGAAGATATTGATGTTCATCAAAGTAACTCTCAGTATTTTAAGAAATAATCATTTGTTGAAAGACTGAAGATTCATGACGAGAACCAAGAAAGCAAGCATGAAATTCAATAAACCTCTTATTTATATTGCAAGCTAATTGTAGAGCAATGGAATACCTGAAAAAGAAAAATTAAGAGATGATCAGTATTGTATGTAAGAATATGTAAGATATAGATAAGAAATTACATCTTATTCAAATAAAAATAATTATTTCCATCCATTTCAGGCTCTTAACTTAAAGGGATAGTTTTGCCATCAACAAAACCAATACATACAGGGAAACCTTCATTTTGCATGACCTGTGAGTTTTCCAGTCTAACCTCCTTAGTTAGACATGTGAGGAGTTGTGATTGAAGTGAAGGGATGGATTTGATGGTTCTCTTGGTGTATAAATCTACTGTTCAAAAACATATACTCATGAGGTTCTCAAGATGAGTTATGGTAGCACCATTCCCATTTGAACCAAATTGGCTAAGTGCCACAGAGATTTGTATTGAAGAGTCATTCTGTGTTAAACAAGAATTATTGTGATAAATAGAATGATCATGAATAAAATCATGTAGGTATTTAAAATCATTATAAGTAGTTTGGAAAGTTTTCTGAAAACTGATTTCAGGTATTTCAGAAAGTTTGTGAAGTGTATATCTTTGTTGATGGCAAATGGATGGGGTTCAGAAAGTAAGGTAACAGCTCTCTAACAGGTGAATCATATAAAAAAATCAAACTCTGGATCTGAATCTGAATCAGACTTAACCAAAAGATAAAGGGCTAGAGCATCAGTAGTTGTTTGAAGCTTTTGACAAAGTGAAGGAGTGATGTTAGTGTTTGGAGGAAAAAACTAATAGCAAGAGTAATCAAGGGTGTGATGAAGTAAAGGTTGGAGTATGATGTTAGGGGGGGCCTAAAACTTTATAAACTGTTGTGGTGATCCATAGCTGGGTAGGCCTTTGGAGTGCATATTTGTAGGTATTTGGAATGTAGGGTATAGTTGGGGTTATGGTGTTTTTTTATTGGTGTTTTCTTGTTTCTACATGTAGTTACTGTTGTTTTGTAGTTTTAGAGGGGGATTTTTGGTGTTTAAGGGGTGTTTAAGGGCCTAAAAGCAGCTGTCCCTACATCAGGCAGCCTTCCCGCCTGTGTGCATGGAAGCCTTTAGAGGTATTTTTTATGCATGTAGAAAGGTGGGAGAGCTTTATTTTTGGCAGGGATTAGGCTGGGGTGGTCTGTGCATAGCTGTATGATGTGTGTGTGTGAAAATTTTTAGGTAATCATCTTATCTCTTTACTCATCACCTCTCTATTCCTCACTGTCTCATTGGCTGGTGTTTTGTTGGAATATATTACTGTTCATTTCAACTCTTTTGGGTAGTCTGTCTGGGACTATTATCTCTAACTTTTGAAGAGTTCAAGATTGTTTAATTAGAGGGTCTAGCAAACAGATCTCCAATTTTCTGCAACAGGTAAATCTCACTTATTTTTCTAAAGGGACAGGGGATTTTCTCTCTGGGATTTCTCCAACTCTCTTGTCCAAGGCCTATAGCTAGTACTATAGGATTTTCTACATTTCTGGAGCCCAACATGGAGTGAATCTGTTGGCTTTTTGTAATCTCTGTTGATCTAGGCTTCTCTCTTTGGTGGATCTCCTTTGGTGGATTTTGGATTTGGTGCTATATCTCTTTGTGGTTGGTCTATGGGTCTTCTTTTCTGTTGTATTTGGTTCCTCCTAGGTCTTTAAGGCTATTGGGGGGACTTGGCTATCTTTGTTGGAAATTGGAGGCTGTAACTTGGATTTGCTAGGATGGTTCAAGGTTTTTGGGGGAGGATGAAAAGGGGTTTTTGGCTAGGCTTGAGGTTGCTGCTGAGATTGATGGGGCCCACTGTTGGACATGGTTAGGCAAGTAATCTTTTTCATTGGTAATAGGGAGGTGGAGAAAGAAGTTTCTGGTATGGCAGGATATAGGAGTCAGGACTGGGGGAAGTTGAAGATTGAAATGGCTAAAAGCTGGCCTACTACTTTCTCATTGGTAGATCTTCATGGGATTGCTAGGAAGTGGGAATGGAAAGGTAGTGTAACCTCTATTTCTCAGTATGGGGAATTTATGGAGGATTTTTGGGAGGCTCTGGATTATCTGGTATATAATGATATATTACCAGATGAAGATGGGGCCAAGTATGTTTTTTGGAGTGCCAAGGGTAGGGATGTAAAGGTGGAGGTTATGGAGATTCTTTATAAGTCTGACTTGATGAAGACTCTTCCAAATGGGGAAAATAGGATTCCTTCTATGGCTGTTTTAAAGGATGTTATTTTAAGATATTTGGATGGTATGAAGGATAGGGATGTCGAATCTGGAGATGAAATACTGTTGGACAGAGAGGTTCAGAAGACTGTGGTGGAAAGTTCAGCTTCTGTTTTTTTTTCTTTTCCAGAGGATACCATGGGAGCTCAGAAATGTGTTTCACTGGATGTTTTGGAGATGTATGCATGAAAGGATCAGTGTTTTTCCTCAGAGTTTGATGGATTATGTGTGGAGGAAAACATGGATGGCCATGTTCAGGTGTTTTGGGATATTGGGAAAGAATCTGTTGTGGATAATGGCTGTTTGCAGAAGGATGTGTCTCTTGGATTTTGTGATGGTCAGAAAGATCCTGTGTTGGATCTATTGCTCTTTGAGGAAGATTATTTTATGGCTGCTCCTTTAAGTTCAGAAGATGAATGCTTGGAGGAGGATATTAATTTTAACATTATGGACTCTATTCTGGAGGATCTTTTGAATTCTCAGAGTTATTCTGAACTTAATGATTCAAAGCCTCATGAAAATGATTCTCATTTGCTTCTTTCAAGTTCAGAGGATGGAAGAAGTGGTGACAATTTCTCTATAGAAAGTTTGGATCTTCAGAATGATTATGTTCTGGATTTATGTTTGTTGGAGGAATATAATTCCAAGCTGATTCCCTCAAGATCAGGAGATGGTTTCTTGGGGGAAGATTATTCTTTTAGTGTTCTGGGTCCTGTTTTGGAGGAATTTTTGAAATTCCACAACAATTTTGTGATGAATGACTTGGAGTTAGAGTCAGTGGATTCTCAGCAGCTTCACTCAAATGGAGAAGGTTTCTGTAGGGTGGAGGGGGAAATTATTGGTAATTTGAATTTCCTTTACCTGGAAGAGGTCATTTTGGATTCTCATTGTAGAGAAATTAAAGATGTGGTGGCTGCTCCTTCAATCTTAAAGGATGCAGAGTTTTTGGAAACTGGGATTGCAATTGTTTGTAAAGTCAGTGTATGGAGAAATATGGAAGAATTTTTTGAAGGTCTGATTATGGGATATCAGAAGGAAGAGGGGCTTAGGTTTTTGGAGCCCTAGGGACAAACTTATTGTTTTAAACCTAGGGTTTTCAAGAATCTGATTCCTTTGAAATGAGGATAAACTACTTAATTGTTTTGGTTTTGCTTAATTTGGCCTCTATGTATTTGATTTGTGTTGGAAAATCCTTTTGTTAGAAGCTACCCAGGGGTTGGGCTTCTAAATTTTATTTTGGAAAGTGTGGGGGTAACTGATGAGCTGGCTTCTCTGTAGAACAGTTACTTCAGAATGTCTGTTTCAAGCCTTTGGTCTTTTTCTAGTTGAATTCTAGTTTTTTTTTTGTGATTCAGTTTTTTAGTCCTCTATGACTTTAAATTGGATTGACTTGGATGTCTTTTGGTGATTTTGGATGGTTGGTGGATCACTGGTGGTCTCCCATCATTTTTACTTATTGGAGGGATCCCACCCAGTGATCTTTTCTGTAGACCTGGAGCTGGCTTTGCTATGTGGTTTTAGGGTGTTGGCTGTGAAAGTGGTGGATTCAAGATTATTTTCTTTTTTCTCTTTTTTTCTTTTAAATTTTTTTATTAGGGGGTATCAATGTTCAGGGATCCCCAATTAAATTAATTGCGGATAAAAATCCTTATACCCCAATTATCTTCGCAATTATTTTTGCTAATCATTGGGTTATTAGACACTTTACGTGTCAATCTTCACCTCTTATCCGACATCTTTTTACTCAATTTTCCATAACCACATATCGGACAACTTTCTGTCATAACCACATCTTGACCTACTTTCATTCATAACCACATCTTTGACTACTCTCTGGATATGCCTTCTACCTTGTTGAACACTCACATTCTTGTCCCATCCTGTCCATTCTATCCACTCAGAACCCCTCACCATCTCATCTGCTTGTTTCTGCTCCTTTTCATCTTCATTTATATTTTAACATGCCTCGTCGTCCTAGATCTTCTCAAAGGCAGCCATTACCAAGTTGTTCTTCAAATCCCACTACTCCCACTTTCCCCCGCTCAGCCAAGAAATCAAAGACTTTTCAATTAAAAAAAGATGACCATCTCATTCTTATCAACTGGCTGAAAACCAAATCTAACTATGATTCTTGTTTTGGTACTGAGTATGCCACTAAAGTAGGATGGCCCCCCACATCAAAAGTTAATGGCTATCTTCTAATGGCAAATAAATTACACAATAAGACCAAGGGAAGGATTGATCTTTTGCCTAAACAGATGTCTGAACGCTTCAAGCATTACCGAGCAAAATACAAGAAGGCAAAGGCTCTTTCATCTTCCACTGGTTTTGGGATTACCGACAATGATATAACTAAGGGAATAAAATCCATAGACGATAAACTTGATTCTTTATTTCCTTACTTTAAAGAGATGGATGCAATTTTTGGAGAGCGAGCTGATGTTAATCCTGTAAACATGTTGGATGGAGAAGATCCTATCTCCGAACATGATGTCGAAGCAAATCTTTTCCCATCCTCTTCCTCCACTCAAGCCTCCCCTCATTTGAATGAGACATATCTAGATAGCTTTTCTGTAGATCCTATAGGTGATTTAACCCAACCAAATCTAACTCAGGTATGTTTCTTTTTTCTTTTATCTTATCAATTCTATTTTTTATATACTTATCTTTTTCTTATTTCTTAAAAGGCTGATGAACAAACCCAGGATCCTCAATCAACTGAGTCTGAATCTAGTGACAATGATGAGGAGGAAAATTCTACGTTGAACAAATAGAGAAGGGCTTCAAGTAGTCTAAATTTCCTCTCCCAAAGAAGACAAAAAAGTGATACTTCATCACAAACACCTTTTTCTTCGATAGAACAGTTTTTAGAGAAACGTGATGCTGGTATGTGATATCATACCTCTTATTACTTTACTCTGCTTTTCTTCTACTTTATTTTCATTTTTATTCTCACTCTAGAACAAGTGGAAATTGCTAAAGAGACTCTAAGCTTTGAAAAGAAGAAATACGAGCTCTCTTTAAGGAGGGATGACAGAGTACAAGATTTGGAAGAGAGGAAGTACGAGCTCTCCTTACAGAAGGATGATCGGGTCCAAGATTTGGAGGAGAAGAAGTTCAAGTTAACTCTTAGTATTGAAAAATCCAAAAAAGAAGAAAAAACACTCGAGCATCAAAACTTAATGGAACAGATGAAGTATAAGCATGATCTTCAAGAAAGTTCTAAAAAGAAAGATTTCTTGATCAAATGCATTAAAGCAAAAAAATCTGTTGAAGAAATAGAACAATTAATGAAATTTTTTGTTGACTAGTTTCTTTTATTTCTTTCACACTTCATGTGTTCATATTTATTTGTACATAAATTTTACAATGATTTTCTGTATTTCTTGAAATATCGTATTTTAATGTTAAATATTCTTTTTTTAAATAAAATTTTCAAGTCTCCTTTGAAAATTTGACAATCCCCCACCCCTGGATTTTTTTGAAGTAAGGGGTGGGTATCACAAAAATTCTTTCATGTCATTAATCTTGAAAGTTTTATATGAAAATTTGGCTTTACTACCCCCTGCATTTTACCGGTATCCCAAAAATTCTTACATGTCAAGAATTTCACAAGTCTTATAAGAAATTTTGGCGAAACCCCCCATGGATTTTATTTAAGTAAGGGACGCGTATCACAAAAATATTTACAAGCTAAATAAATTCTATATCTGTTTAAAAAAATTGGCAATACTCTCCCCTGCATTTTATTGAAGCAAGGGGTGGGTATCACCAAAATTTTTCTAAGTCATCAATTTCACATGTCAGATTTGAAAATTTGGCAATACCCCCCCCCCTGAATTTTATTGAAGTAAGGGGTGGAAGTCATCTAAATTTAATATAATTACATAAATTATTAAATAAATATCTAATATATATCAATTTCCCTAGTTTAAAGTAATGACAATTCCTCAAGCCAAAATGCAGACCAAGTCGAGAAACAAAAGTTTGGGACTTTCCACAGGTATATGCAAGAGGAACCCCATGAAACAAATAAATGTTATCATGATTACCTGTTATACAACACAAGGTCGTTGGCCCATTACTTTAGTTGAGGAAATTGATATATAAAAAATATTTATTAAAAAGTTATGAAAAAATATAAAATTTTTGATGAAAACTCTAATCCCCATACTTTTTTGATCTAGATAAAGTTTTTTTAAATTGATTAACTTTACCTTCTTTCTTTATTTTGTTGATTCTTTGAATCAACTTTTGACTTATTTGAAAAGAACAACCGAAATGAGTGAAATCTTGACAGGATTCCAAACCAGGAGGAGCTTTGGTCGTTTGATGATTATCCTTAGAAGAATTCCAAATAGTTTCGATGATACTAATTCCCAAACCAAAATCAATGATGCACCGGTGGTCTGGAAAATATAAACCATGTCCTTTGATTTTAGCTGGAGATGGTGTTGGGTGGCCAGTTATCGGATTGATATATGAGAATATTCTAAAAGTAAGAAAATTGGCATCATTCCTATTGATATGAATCCTATTGTGGAATCCAGAATGAGTGATAATAAAATTAGAAAATAAAAGATATTCGTGGCTGATATCTTCCCATTCGGAGTCACACCAATTTGGTATTCCAACTTTGGTTGCAAGTTCATGATTTTTTTCAAATGCCTTATTACAAAGCTTTTTGAGTTGAAGAGCAAGAAAAGAATTAAAGGAAGGTAGAGTGTCCCATAAGAGAAAATCTTCATCTTTTTGTGCTTTAGTGATATTATTGAGCAATGAATATATGCCTATATAATTGAAATAAGTGAAATGATATTAAGAATGGAACAAAAATTATTAGACATACCAAGAGAATATCCTTTGACAAAACCAGGTCTCCAACAAAAACCAATCATGATACCACCCAACAAATTCTTATTCCTTATAGGTAACCAAACCAAAGCCATTTGATAAAGAGTTATGATAAGATCGGATAGTTGATTAAAAGCTTCATCTTTTACACCATTGAATGAATGATCTTTCAAAATTAATTGAGGCTTAAAAGTATTGCTGATAACTGCAACAACTCGATCATCTCCAAATTCTTTTAGATATTTGATATCTTCTGGGAATTTTTTCGGATATTGAATTTTTTTATCTACTTTAGTTTTATAAAAAAAAATGTTTGGGATATGACAAAAATAACTTTCACAGAGAATCTTTTTTTTTAAATATCTTTTCTTCTGATGAGACTGATTATGTTTAATTTTTTTTGATGATTTAGAAGATGATTGTATGGAAGTTGATTTCAAAGAAGATGATAGAGTTGATTTCAAAGAAGATGATAGAGATGATAAAGATGAAGATGATAAAGAAGATAAAAATGAAGATAAGAGAGAAGTAAGGGGTGAATCAGAAGAAGAAGACATTTTTTTGATCTGAAAAAAAAATTAATTGTCAATAAAATTTTAACTCAATTTTTTTTAAAAATAATTCTTACCTAATAATAAAAAAAGCTGTTTTTTTATTTTAAAAATAAAATTGAAAAAAAAACCAAAAAATCAGTAAAAAATTTTCCAAAAAAAAAATTTATAAAAAAAAAACCTGAGGTTTTATTTTAAAAAACACAATAAAAGCAAAATCCTATTAAAAAAAATTAATAATTAAATTCATTCAAAAAAGAAAATTTCAGTAAAAATTAAATCACAAAAAAAAAATAAAAAAATAAAATAAAAGTTAACCTGAAGATTGGTTATTAAAAACCTTCTCACAAGATCCTGAAAAAAAAAAAAAATCAGTAAAATAAAAATAAAAAATAAAAAAATTATTTAAATAAAATCAAAATCACAAAAATTAATTATAGAAAAATTAAAAATAAAATTATAAACCTTTTTTGTTTTGTAAATAAGAGGGACAGTCCTTATCAGAAAGATTTTTTTTTTTCTATATTACTGCAAAAAAAATAAAAAAAATAATCAAAATTACAAACAAAAATTTGTTAGTATCTTTATTTGAAAGTTGGTAACCCATATTTATCTCCCATAAACATTTCCTTTTCCCCTCCTTTATTTATTTGAAATGCCCTTACAAATCCCTCCATCCTTGCCTCAAAAGTCCCCTCAAATGCTCTCCTTGCCTGCCTCAAAATCCCCCTGAAATACCCCCCTTTCCCCCCTCTTTAGGTCCCTCATCACCCTCCTTCCCCCCTCTTTAGCTGCCTCAAACCCCCCCCCATTCCCCCCTCTTTAGCTGCCTCAAACCCCCCCCATTCCCCTCACCTTAGGCGCCTCAAACCCCCCCCCCATTCCCCTCACCTTAGGCGCCTCAAACCCCCCCCCCCCCCCTCCCAAACTGTTACCACTTTCTCTACCCCCCCCCCCCCCCACCTCCTTGTTAACGAACGATCTGTAACGATCGTTCGTTAATAATCAGGGAGGGGGGTAGAGGAGAATTTAAGGATTGGGTAGGGGGGTAAAGTGAGTAGAAGCGGGGGAAGGGGGGGTGTTTGAGGCGCCTAAAGAGAGGGAAAGGGGGGGTTTGAGGGACATAAAGAGAGGGGAAGGGGGTGTATTGAAGCACCTAAAAAGAAGGGAAGGGGGGTGATGAGGGACCTAAAGAGGGGGGAAAGGGGGGATTTGAGGCAGCTAAAAAGGGGGTAAAAAGGGGGTCTGAGACAGGTAAAGAGAGGGAAAAAGGAGGGCCTTGAGGATGATAAAGAGAGGTGAAGGAGAGAAAATTTTCATCCTCTCCTCAAACATCCCTCAAATATTTTGGTTGCATTTATTTTCTCAACTAAACTCACCAGGTAGGTCATTTTTTTTCTTTTTTCATGGTTTTTTATTTGCTAATCATGATTTTTTTTTTTGCTTTTTTTTTGCTTTTTTTTTGTTTTTTTTGTTTTTTTTGTAAGTGCTTCATTTATTTTTGTTCTAGGGTAAACTAATTTTTGTTTTTCTTTTTTCTCTTTTTTCTCTTTTTTTTTGTTTTTTTTCTCTACTTCACCTCTCTTTATCATCCTCAAGGCCCTCCTTTTTCCCTCTCTTTACCTGTCTCAGACCCCCTTTTTACCCCCTTTTTAGCTGCCTCAAATCCCCCCTTTCCCCCCTCTTTAGGTCCCTCATCACCCCCCTTCACCTCTCTTTACCCACATCGAACCCCCCCCTTTCCCTCTCTTTAGGCGCCTCAAACCCCCCCCATTCCCCTCTCCTTAGGCACCTCAAACCCCCCCCATTCCCCTCTCCTTAGGCGCCTCAAACCCCCCCCCCTCCCAAACCATTACCACTTTCTCTACCCCCCCCCCCTACCTCCTTGTTAACAAACGATCTGTAACGATCATTTGTTAATAATCAGGGGGGGGTAGAGGAGAATTTAAGGATTGGGTAGGGGGGTAAAGTGAGTAGAAGCGGGGGAAGGGGGGGTGTTTGAGGCGCCTAAAGAGAGGGAAAGGGGGGTTCAATGTGGGTAAAGAGAGGTGAAGGGGGGTGATGAGGGACCTAAAGAGGGGGGATAGGGGGGATTTGAGGCAGCTAAAAAGGGGGTAAAAAGGGGGTCTGAGACAGGTAAAGAGAGGGAAAAAGGAGGGCCTTGAGGATGATAAAGAGAGGTGAAGGAGAGAAAAAAAACAAAAAAAAAGAGAAAAAAGAGAAAAAAGCAAAACAAAAATTAGTTTACCCTAGAACAAAAATAAATGAAGCACTTACAAAAAAAACAAAAAAAACAAAAAAAAAAGCAAAAAAAAAGCAAAAAAAAAAAAATCATGATTAGCAAATAAAAAACCATGAAAAAAGAAAAAAAATGACCTACCTGGTGAGTTTAGTTGAGAAAATAAATGCAACCAAAATATTTGAGGGATGTTTGAGGAGAGGATGAAAAGGATATGAGTGATGAATGAAAAAAAAAATTACTGACAAAATATGTGATATAAGTAAATATGCGATTTCATATTGAGGAGGTGAAAGAAAACCAATGAGCCATCCAAAAAAAAGATATTCACTGTAAATTCAAAAAAAAAATGAATATGAAACAAACCAAAATACAAAACCAAGTGATTAAAGTACACAAAGAGGACATTTGGAAAGTATGAAAACATAAAAATTAAAAATTAAAAGGGTGAAGAGAAATGTTGGAGAGTAATTGGCATTATAATGGGGCGTATGCCGGTTGATTGAATGATTTGTGAATCAAGGGAGGGGAGTGCCAGTGGTGGTTAAGGATCCTCTTCTTCATAAAGATCATTTCACTCATCCTTTAAATCAGCTAGAATATTGTGGAGTATTACGCAAGTCAAGATCCAATGATTTTCAGTTTTGATCTCCAATTTTTTTTGAAATTGGATTCTGAGCTCCCGAAGACTAGAAAATTGTCCCTTTAAAATACCTATAGCATGTTCAATTTGTACTCTTGATTTTTCAAGGTGATAATTAAATTTAGTTTTGGGGTCATTTTCTTAATTTGCACCACGGAAAGCAGGTATAATGTACTTTCCACTTGCATATGCTGAGTCTGCAAGGAGGTACTGAGATTCTTCAAAGTATGAGTCAGGGGATTGAGAAATCCTCATTCTTTGGAAGACGCAAGAGTGATGACATGATCCAGGGCAGCCACTGTGAAAAGCAATAAATTTTTTATTGACATCGCATACAAGTTGAACGGCAATAGAGTATCTAGAAAGAAGATAAAAAGTTAGATTGTGAAAGATGAGAACTTGGAGGAGATTTTGAAGAAACCTTTTTTTGCGATCAAAATAATGGTTGCCATCATGAGCAGGCTTTTGACTCAAAGAGATGGTTGTGCCATCAACAAACCCTATACAGCCAGGGAAACCTTCAGCTTGCATTACTTGAGAGGATTCAAGTCGCTGTTCTGGAGTTGGCCAAGCAAGAGTTTGAGACTTGAGGGAAAGGATAGCAATCATACAGCGCTTGGTGTATAATATCATGGTACCATATCCTATGTTAAAGAGATTATCCAAAAATCTTACGGCAGCACCATTTCCATTTGAGCCAAAGCGACATAGAGCAACAGCAAGTTGGATGGCAGGATTACGCTGTTTGTTATGAGAATTGTTATGGAAGATAGGATGATCGGAGATGAGTTGATAAAGTTTGAAGAAAGAATCGGGAGAAGTTCTAAAAAGTTGTGTGAAGTTTAAATGAGGAATGTTGAGAATGGAGGCCAGATCATATCAAGGATCATGATAAATATTCGGCCCCCTGGTGATGATGTAACACTTTTTGGAAAGAAAACACATATAAGCTAAAGCATCTTCCAAATCAGAGTCAGATTTATAGTAAAGAACTAAAAGAAAAGTAATAGCTTTCATTGTTGAGTGAAATAGCTTCCTAGTAGAGAGGTGTTTCATTGTTGCCGGTGGAAGGGTTAAGTGATGAGGGAAGTGGGAATTCACCGCCAAATGTGCAGTTGGGGTGTGAATATAGAAAAAAAACTTAAGTTTTCGCCACCAAAATTAAGTAGCATAGAGTGAGGAAAGACTTAAGGATGGCATCAGCAATTATGAGTCATGTGACTTTCTTGCAAATCCATCATGGATGAGATGAGTTTGGGATCAGGAATTAGGAATGGAAATTGGGGTATAAGAGGCGGGATAATGCATTATCGTGGATTTCTTATCCACTAGCCCTGGGGCTAGTGGATAAGAATCTTCCGCAATTAATAATGTCTGATCCCGGGAAAAAAAATTCCTGATCCCTAATTGTGGATCCCTGAACATTGATACCCCCTATTGAGGCTATGTTTTTTCAAAGGCTCAAGATAGGGCTCTAGAAATGTTCTTGGTAGAAGAGGAGGAGTCAAAATAAAAAAAAAGAAATGAATTTTTTTTAGGTGCAACCACATCAAGGTGCACTTAGATGTGGGTAAGTTATCAGGGAATCAGCTCATCAATTTGCTGGGGGATACCATTTTATTTTGTTTTATTTGTTAAAGGAGGATAAATGTTTTGGCTTTGATGTTTTTTTTTGGTTTGGGGATTTATGGGATATATCTTCAAGATTTTTTTCTGGAAAGTTTTTCAAGACTTTAAACTGATCTTTCAATTATGGGCTCAATATTTTTTGATGGAAAGTCCCCAAAACTGTAAACTTATGAATGGGAGGCAGTGTGAGGTGGAAGTTCAAAGGCAGAAGGATCCAAGGGGGAACTTCTGAATTTTGTAAAGGCAAGTTTGGGGGTGACTGATGGGCCGGCAGCTCTATATACAGTTACCCCAGAAAGTTAGTTACTTCTCTAAATCTTTTTCTGGTTGATCTCTGGTTCTGGGCTCTCTGATTCAGGTTTTCGCAGTCCCCCAAGACCATAAACTGAGAATTTTTTGGAGTCCCCCAAGACTATTAATTGAGGGCTGTTAGTCCTCCAAGACTTTAAACTGAGGGCTGTTTGTCCCCCAAGACTTTAAACTGAGGGCTAGTCCCCCAAGACTATAAAATTAGGAAATTTTTATACTGGTAGAAGGTTATAGTCAGGAAGACTGGTCAACAGGATATCACTTTTCATTGTTGGAGGCTGGTACAGCCAGAGTTGGAATTCAAAAACAGAAGAAAGAGGTTTTTTCACAGGGATAGATTGAATATAAAGGCATGGTTCAAGAGAAGTTTTAAAGAAGAAGCTTGGATTTCTGGTTCAGAAGTTCACTTAGGATGGAATAGGATCTGGTGGAAGAGAGAAATGGGCTGTTTGTAAAGATTTTGGAGAGGTTTTTGAACATAGTTGTTGGTGAAGGAAGAATGGGGAAATTCTTGATTGGAGGGAGGATGTGGTGATCCAAACCTGGGTAGGCCCTTGCAGTACATATTTGTAGGTATTTGGAATGTAGGGTATAGTTGGGGTTATGGTGTTTTTTTATTGGTGTTTTCTTGTTTCTACATGTAGTTACTGTTGTTTTCTTGTTTTAGAGGGGGATTTCGGGTGTTTTTTGGGCATTTAAGGGCCTAAAAGCAGCCGTCCTTACGTCAGGCAGCGCGCCCCCCCGTGTGCATGGAAGCCTTTAGAGGCATTTTTTATGCATGTAGAAAGGTGGGAGAGCTTTATTTTTGGCAGTGATTAGGCTGGGGTGGTCTGTGCATAGCTGTATGATGTGTGTGTGGGAAGATTTTTAGGGAATCATCTTATCTCTTTACTCATCACCTCTCTGTTCCTCACTGTCTCATTGGCTGGTGTTTTGTTAGAATATATTACTTTTCATTTCAACTATTTCTGGTAGGCTGTCTGGGACTATTATCTTTAAATTTTAAAGAGGTCAAGAGTTTTTAATTAGAGGGTCTAGCAAGCAGATCTCCAATTTGCTGCAAAAGGTAATTCTCACTTATTTCTCTAAAGGGACAGGGGATTTTCTCTCTGGGTTTTCTCCAACTCCCTTGTTCAAGGCCTATAGCTAGTACTATAGCATTGTCTATACCATGAACTGTGTGTGTATAAAAAAGCTCATAAGGATAAGGTGAAGAAAAATTTAAGGTATGGGTGTGTGTGTACCTAATTCTGACCAATCAGGTTAAGGTGAAGAAGTGCTTGAGGGGCTTGGATGTAACCAAAAGATGGTGTGTAGTTAAAAACATGCTTTTGAAGTATACCAGTTAATTGTGAATGTAATTTGAATTAAAATGACTTTCTTAGTTCCTTTTTTGAGGCTTGCTTGAATGGTGTATATGGTAATGTTTGAAGCACCCTAATATAACAAGCTTTATTGATTTGGGTCAAGACTTCCCCAGAAGAAATCATACTTGAGTCAACTGCTAAATAAATACTGCCTGCATATTTCCCACAATCCAGCCTATGCAAGACAATATCCTCCCCAAAATCCTTCTTCAACTTTATAAATTCCTCTTCACACTCTTCATCCCACTCCCAGTCAGAATCCTTCCAAGTAAACTGTCTAAAAGGAGCAGCCAATGAAGAAAAGTCCTTGATAAACATTCTGACATAGATGAATACGCCTAAAAACCCTCAGAATTTGGTCATATTCTCAAGTCTTGGCTAGGACTAACTTTTATTCACCTTATTATTTGACATGATCCTACCCTCTCTATATACCACATGACCTAAAGCTTCCAAGGGTGGAACACAAAAAGAAAAATTTGAAACAGAAATAGTCAAACCAGCCTCCAAAATTCTTTACAAAATCCTCTCTATTACAACACCATATTCCCAGATAAATTTTCTTATCCCTGGATTCTAATTCAACACTTCATTATAATAATCTATCAAAGATAATTTGATTCCACCATCATCATAAATATACCAGCATATTTTTGAATATTATCTTGAAGAATACAAGCCATCTGAGCTTGGTAAACAGAAACCAAATTTGTTGCACCTTGAGGTAATCTTGTCATCTTTAATTGTACAAGTGGACTATCAAAAGCAGTGAGAGGCCTTGAATCAGAATGAAAATTTCTCTAATCATATCCCCCCATAATATATTGCAAAAATTAAAAAAGTCTTTTAGAAAATGACTCTACAAACTCCTCTGAACTAGGTGGTGCACTAGCATCTTTTATTGTAACCCTACTTAATTACCCTAGATCATTTACTAACCTGAGCAGTCTTGCTCAGGATGAGTCAATTCAAGAGCCTTTTTGGCCTCCCGCACCATGTGCTTACAAATTTTCTCAAGCCTGAGACACACACTCACCTAAAAAGAGAAAAATGAGATAAATGGAAGTGAAACAGTAATAAATGATGTGAAACCAAGATTTAAGATAAGATAAAGTGAACATAGCCTCATATAAATGATCGATAAGAAAAAGCGATGTATATAGATTTTTCTAGACAGTTGTTTTTTTAGAAAAGGCTCAGAAGCACCATAAAAAACAAAATAATATTGAGGTATTAAATATTTTTAAGCTATTTTTTATTTGAATGTGACTGATAAGGGATCACATCTTCTTTATAGATTGAGTTTAAAAGGGAAGAAGAAATAAAATGAAATAAAGTAAAAGGATTATAAGATCAAAGGAATGGATAAAACTGAGACCAAAAAGTTATTTTAATAAATATAAGATAAGAAATCAAATATATCCATAAAAAGTCCTGTAAAAATGCCATGAGGGGTCCATTGGCGGTCCAGGAATGAGATTGAGAGGTCCAAGTAGGATTGTTCTGAATCCTTGGGTGCCCCTTTATTGACTAGAGATTGATATCCAGTGTGGTTTGGCGCTCCATGGGGTTACGTTTTCCAAGGATATTTGTGGATATAATTATTTTGACTATTTTTCTTTTTTATTTTATATAATTATAATTTTTTATTATTTTAAATACTATGTCAAGATTTTTTTGTGATTTTATTTGTCAAGTAATATTTGATAATAACTTATAATATTGTCAGTGGGTAGTTCAGTGGAATCTGCCAGCCAACACCAATGCTTCTTAAATTCAAATATGTACCAGTTTTAATTGGAAATCCTATCAAAGTAGCTTGATCCAATGAAATTAAATTAATTTTTGATTCAGAATCTACCAGGGCCTTCACCTCTTTACCATTTAAAATAACCATCAAATATCCTAAAGGAGCAGAAAAATGAGATTTCACCTATTCTCAAATTTTCTCTACATTTTCAAAAATATATTGCACCTCTCCAACTGATACCTGTCTCCTTTTCAGATGCTTCTTCTTATTTTCTTAAAAAGGAGGACTAACTGTAAGTATATCTGCCAAAGATGAAGGAATCTGAAGCTGATTAACTCTACCCAAAAAAACCCCCATAGCATTTTCTTACCCAGCTACTAATGGACTTTCATATTGCTCTTTATACAGGCACCTCTCAGGGACACACATTCACATCTTCACCCCCCATATTAACATCTTCATCTTTAATAACCTTAGCTCCATTTCCTACTGCTTTCACCAATTCAGATAAATAACTGGCTCTCCTTACCCCTTCAATAGGAGTAGGCCACTAAACTTACCCTTGGGAGAGATTCTAATGGTAAATCCTCCTTCAAATCCAATTCATCATCATCAAGGCATAGTTTCACTACTAACACTACAAAATATAGGGGGTGGAATTGCTAGCAAGTCAACAACCTGAACTCAGATGGAACCCAGATGGAACTCAGACTGAACTCATACTGAACCCATACTGAACTCTACTTGGACACCCAACTTAAACTTTTCTACTGAGTGGTGTTCATCGCTGATTGTATGGTTCCTTTATCAATAGCTCAATGTGTGTTCAATCTGTGGTGAGTTTGGGTCCAAGGTTGCGGACTTGCTAGAAAGTCCGCCCCCCATATTGTGTGGTGTAAGATCCAACTTTCCAAAAATGGGAGGTCCCATATCTGCCATCCCCTTTTTCACACTAAATATTTTTTCTTAGAGTTAGTTTTATTTTCCATATTCTTTATTTATTCCTTGCATGGTTTTTCCCTAAATTGGGTTTGAATGCTACTTTTTGCCTTTGCAGAAGCTGCCCTTCTAGAAGCATCCACATCTTATTCACCTATCATACATTTATCACCCACTCTAGCAACCATTACCAACTTTAAACCACCAAAAAAAGTAGTAAAAGTGATCTTATCAACCTCCTTTTCATTTTCTTTATTAACTTTTCTACCTTTTTTTCACCATTCTTTTTACCACCTTTATCATTATCCTCATCTTCACCATTTAGCTCCTCAAAACTGGCTTTCTTTTCAGCCATCATATTCTTTCTAACTAAATCCAAAGAATCTAGCCCATCACTGGGTTTTATGAATGATCCATCAGGAGATTCATAAAAATTTCCATCAAATTGAACTCTACAATCTTTCAAGTCCTTATAAAAATAAAAACAATCACTAGCTCTGTGTCCCCTCCTATTACTATAGGAACACACCCTGGGTTCTCCATAACTACCTCTAAATCCATTTCCACCATTAAGATTCCCATTACTACCACCATTTCCATTTCACTTTCCAGAAACTTGGTAACCGTTGTAGACAATCCTATAGTACTAGCTATAGGCCTTGACCTAGTAAGTTGGAGAAAAACCAGAGAGAAAATCCCCAGTCCCTTTAGAAAAATAGAGTGAGATTTACTTGCTAAAGTAAGTTGGTTCCTGTTTTGCTAAAGCTCCTGTTTAACACACTTGACTGCTTGATGAGCCAAGAAAGTAGTCCCCAGATAGACTACCAGACCAAAGAACTGAAATGTAGAACAAAGTCCACACCAGAGACAGCAAAGATACTTGATGTAGGCTGCAAATCCACACCAGAGACAGCAATAATACTTGCTATAGCTTGCAAGACTATAACAGAGAAAACAGTTGCTAAAGTTAAGTTAAATGAAGAACTTACTTGCAACAAAAACAGCCAATTGTGGCCAGAAAACAGTGAAAACTGAGTGAGGAACAATGAGATCACCTCCGGATGGTTGTATGATGATTAAGGTTGCCCCAAACTGTCTTCTTCACTATGTACACACAGACCACTAACTAAGAGCCCATGCGCACCCACCAATCTGGCGCCTGTACCCGCCAAATTGCATAAAAAACCCTCCTGGAGCGCTCCCCAACCTCCTAAAACAGAGGCAGGTGGGCTGCCCAACGTCGGAGATGCCGCCTGAAGCGGCCCGGCCTCCCTGAAGCCAGAAAACCAATAAAAACCACTAATCTACTTAGAAAAATTAGCTACAACTACTAAAACCTTTAAAACATGGAATTTCACTATAACAACACTGAGACATGAAATATAGAGAAAAATTAGCTCTATCCAATGGTACTAAGCACTTAACCCTAAGACTTAAGGTTAGCCCGTAAAACACGAAAAACAAAATTAAACAGCAATCTTTTATAAATGAAAAATGAGGAAATGACCCCTTAAAACTCAGAATATGAAAAATGTCTTCTAGACATAAAATATAGAGAAAACCCAGGGCTATCCAATGATAGCACCCACATACCCGCAGAACCAATATCCACGGATTAAAACCAGAAAAATACCAAATTTCTTAACAGATGTCAATTAAGACATGCACAAACAGCTCCAAATCACACAACAAAGGCCCCTTCCAATGTTGGAAGACCACATCCTCCCTCCAATTGAGAATGTCCGCATTCTTTCTTCATCCAACCACCATGTTTAACCTTCTTCCCAAATCTGCCTCTGAAATGGGTCCTTGCCAATACTGCATCAACAATAATTTAATCTGCACCATGACACCACCTGTCCATCCATACAGAACGTCCTGCAATGTCTTTCACTCCAGAAAGAAGACGTGCCACAGACCTGGTCCACTTTCTTCCACAACAGATTCACCTCCACCTCAACCTGGTCCTTCTTCTGCCAGCACCAAAAGATCTAGGCCATCCATCCTGATACCCAGATTAATCAAAAGGCTCCACCCTTCTCAGAAGAGTTCCACAACCCATAAAATGACTAGTTCCCCCATCCCTGGTCCATCTGATGGTAAAGAACATTCATTCCTTCCTTTAACTTTAAAACTGATAACTTCTCAGTTCCTTCCTCTTCTGATAGTGATGATAACAATGTAGGATCCATTGCACCACCAACACCAACGCACTTGCCCACTATCAAGGCCAAGTTCCAACAACACACATCACAACAGAAGCAACTTCTGCTTCACTACTTCCAATCCACTCCTGCGAGGGATCCACAGGACATTGAGAACAGAAGACACCTCATTCACCAGTTCAAGGCTAATTCTGAAAACTTCATTTCATCTCTTGATTCCCTCTGTAATTCCACTAGTACTTGAGTTTGATTCAGAAAAGAAAAATTGACCACACCCTCTATAGGATGTAACCACAAACAACCCTCAGTTTTAAGTCTTGGGGGACCATCCTCATTCTATAGTCTTGGGGGACTCAAAAACCCTCAGTTTAAAGTCTTGGGGGACTCAAAAAAAACCTAAATCCTAAACCCACAACCAGACATCAACTACATTAAGACACAGAGAAAAAACTAACATTCTGGGGTAATTGTGAATAGAGCAGCCAGCCCATCAATTACCCCCAAACTTGCCTTTGCTAAATTCAGAGGCTCCCCCTGTGGATACCCTCCACCAATCTTTCAAAACAAACTCCACCAAAAAAAAACTTTTCCTCAGTTTATAGTCTTGTGGGACTTACAACCCTCAATTTAAAGTCTTGGGGGACTAACACAGTGTTCAGTTTAAAGTCTTGATGGACTAATCTTGATAAAATCTTGAAACCAGCCAGTTTAAAGTCTTGGAGGACTAACAGAAACCAGATTTCAGTTTAAATTCTTGATGGACTGATCTTGATACCAAGCTTTTTCAGTTTAAAGTCTTGATGGACTGACAGAATTTTGCATAAAATAGACGCAGCCAATTTCATGCAGCACACCTCTACAGCCAACCTGCTGAACTTCCACCTTCACTTCATCATCTACCCATCACTGACAAAAATCTCCTCCTATCCCTTTTCATCTTCTTTTCTCACCACAGATCATGGCTGGATCTCCTGATGTTAAACCTTCTACTCTCCCTTTCTTCACTGCTCCCAAGGACTATGCCTGCAAACAGTGCATCCACATGTGCAGACCTTGCACATTCAGTCTTCCAAATCCTGAATCCAAATTCTACAACAGGACTTGTGACTCTTGTTATTCCAAAAAGAAGAGACGCCCTATTCCTCCGCCTTCTCCTTCTCACAAATACATCTCCAGATCCCCTACCAGATCCCCAGAGCTTGTTCCTTCCTCTTCGTCTCTATCTTCTGCTCCTTCCAGAAGATCCAGAAGCTCAGATTCCCGCATTCTTCCCAAAAGACCAGCCTTAGCCTCACAAGAAACTGCTTTTATCTCCGTCAAATTGGCTCCAAAAGCTTCAAAATCAACTCCCAGGCTTCTTGACCGCGTCCAGGCAGCCCGCCCGCCTCACCAAACAGTGAAAATCAGGGCCAAAACCTCCAAAAACGGCCATAAAATAGCCAAATTCATCCAGACAACAACAACAACTCAACCCAACTACCTCCTACTGCTCCCAGAGCAATGAAATCCACCCTTCCAAAATCCAAAAACACCAAAATTTCCTAGATTTCTAAGAGAACTGCCAGAGAACCCCAAGAAGAAACCAGAACACCACACACTGCTCCACAACAACAACTTCGTCCTCAACTAAGACAAAGAAACTACAACTCTCCTCTGTCAGCCAACTACTCTTCTGACAGTTCTATCTCTTCAAATTCTCCATCCAGAAGAGAGCATTCTGCTTCCAAATCCCCCTCTCCTGCTCTACCCTTAACAACCCTGGTACTCCATCACCAGAACCTCCTCCAGCTGAATCCAACAGAGATAACAACCACAACAACAACCACAATCTCACTGCTCCAACTAGGCCCCAGGAACCTCAGCATCCCAGTTCACCTTCTCAGGATCCTTCAGAAGAAGACCATGAGAATCCATATCTTTCCCTAGTTGATCCACCCACTATGACCATTACAAAATCGTCAGAGATCCAAATCCCAGCTGCTTACAGATTTGATGAGCTTCCAATCTTTAAGTACCAAATTAATTATTCCATTCCTTCAACAAAAATAATTACTGATCCAATTCTTCTTGTCTAGTTGGCACCCCTCCTCCTGAATCTACTATGGGAGTTGGCCAAACTCTTGAAACTTCTTTGACCCTGGATTATGGAGACATGAAGAAACACCTAAGCACCATGTGTTCCAACATGCTAAAAGCCTTTGCCCTCCATGGACCCTTGAATGACTTTGAAAAATCCCTGAGAAAGCGCCTACTGGACGACCACTGGAAAATGTCTAGAATCATTAAACACACCCTCCAGCACTCCATTCCTGCCTCTTCTTCTTCCTCCTCTGAACTTCCCTCTAATCCAATCCCTGACCATTACAATCCCTATAATCTCTCCAGCAGGATGCACTTCAAAGAACACAGTGCTTCCCACAATCCCAACAAAAAACAAAAACGTCATCACAATCCGGACCAGCCTCCAGAAGCTTCATCATCCAGACAATGAGCTCCTGCAAAAAGATTAGAAACATAATAATAATATAAAACAATTAATAAAAAATAATTTCAGAATTATTATTATTATTATTATTATTATTATTTATTTTTTTTTTTTTATCTACTAATATACTAAAATTAAAAATTAATAACCAAAATGAAATAAAATAAAATAAATGAAATAAAATATATGAAATAAAATAAAATAATAATAAAAATAATACAAATGGTATCCCCCAGCCAATTGATGATCTGATCCCCTGATACCTTACCTACATCCAAGTGCACCTTGATGTGGATACACAATTAATTCTTTTAAATGGTTAACAGAAAATGAAATTCAAAAAATTTAGAAATTCAGAAAATAATATAAAATAATGAAACACAGAAACACATGAAATAAATACTAATTAAAAATAAGAAAATAGCATTGCCCGGCCAATTGATGATCCTTTCCCCACCAATGCTTGCCCACATCCAGGTGACCCTGATGTGGTACCACCCTATATTTTTGATTTTATAATTTTAAACAACCCCCATAAAAAAATTAAATGAAAAAAAGAGAAAAAAGAAAATAATCTAAAACTGCTATCTAGCAAAAACATAACTGCAAAATCAAAGAAAGTCCAGCTCCATAGATGGCCCAATAAGAGAAAGTCCGGTCCATAGAAATGATCACTGGGTGGGCTCCCTCCAATAAGTAAAAATGACGGGAGACCACCAGTGATCCACCACCAATCTGAAAGAACCAAAGATAAAGAAGCCAGTCCCAAACCAGTTAAAGTCATAGCGGACTTGAAACCTGAATAATAAACAACAGAACTAGAATTCAACTAGGAAGAAAAAAAGACTTGAGACAGACATTCTGGGGTAACTGCTCTACAGAGCAGCCAGCTCATCAGTTACCCCCACACTTGCCAAAATAAAATCTAGAAGCCCCCCCTGGGTACCTTCTAACAAAAACACAACATTCAACACAAAAAAAACCAAAACCAATAAGAGTGAAGAGTCCGGCACTTGAAAAACCAAAGGAAATTACCAGTTTAAAGTCATAGAGGACTAAAACCTGTGAAAATAAACCAATACTAGGGTTCAACCAAATTAAGAGAAAGGGTTGGAAACAGACAATCTGGGGTAAATGTTGATAGAGCAGCCAGCCCATCAGTCACCCCTACTCTTGCCAAGATCAAATCTAGAAGCCCCACCCATGGGTACCTTCTAACAAAAAGTTTCCACACGAAAGTTGCTCTGCAACACCACAAAAATTCCAAAACAGAAAAATGGTCCGTAGTTTATCCTCATTGTGGAGTCAATCTTCTTCATGCCTAGTGCCTCTGGGATAAAACCTCTTCACTTGGTCTGCAGCCACCCTCTTTTTCAAGACTGCACCATCCACCTCTTCCAAAACATAAGAACCTCCAGACGCCTGAGATCTGACTCTGTAAGGTTCATTCCATCTGTCAGCAAACATTTTCCCCCACTGACTCTCCAAACTTCTATTATACACCAAAACCAAACAACCAGGTTTCAAGGGATTCCTGAGTCTATGAGCCAACTTCTTGTCCCAGTATCTGAATGATTGGTTCCTAATCTTCATCATTCTAGAGTATGCCTTCTCCTGACATTCCTCTCTACATTCCAACTGTTGCATCCTGGCACATAGCAAATCTTCTGTTGAGTGCACATCATCCCAATCAATTCCAAGATAAGAGACAGCTTCCAAGTCCACTGGTAGAACGGCTTTTTGACCAAACATTAGCTCATAAGGAGAATAGCCAGTTGTCCTCTTCACAGTGACCCTATCAGCAAATAAAACCAAGGGTAAATAATGCCTCCACTTTTCGGCACTATCTCCACACATCTTCACCAAAGCATTCTTGATAACTTGATGGCCTCTTTCAACCATGCCTTCAGCTTCAGGATAATAAGGTGTAGCCACTCTAACTTTAGAGCCAACACTAGCCACAGCTTCTTTAAATTTGGCACCAAACTCTGGCCCACCATCAACAGTCACCAACTTCATCAACCCATACCTATAAATCCACTCCTTCTTCAAAAACTCTGCCACATTCTTGGCAGTCAAATTAACCAGAGGCACTGCCTCAACCCAACCAGACAAATTATCCCTAGCAACAATCAAGTATTTATACCTGCCCTCTTTAATATGGACAGCATCCAGACTGACCCTTCCAAAAACAGTTGATTCACCAGTAGAACGGCCCATCTCTTTAGGTTTCAAGTGACTTCTTCTTTGACATTCTTCACAAGATTGAACCCAACCCTGCACAGCCAACTTCATACCCGGCCACCAAAATCTGTCTTCTACTCTTCTATAAGTCTCCCCAAAGCCTCTATGACCAAGGTCTTCATGCAAAGACTTCAAAACCAATTCTTGACCCTTCTTCTGAGTCACCACTACTTGAGGATTAGGATGTCTCCTTCTCATCAACCGCCTTCCTGACAAATAAAATCCAGGACTCTTCTTCTTGATTGCCAACCAAGTATCATCATCACAACTATCTGGCCTCTCCAAGGTCAACAGATATTCTACCAAAATAAAATAAAACCCAGATTTACCCCAGGTCTCATCTTCAAAATCCAACAAAACAACATCCAAGGGTACAACTCTGTCATCAAAATCACCAGTGTGAACATGAGCCAATTGAGCAGCCCAACCAGGACACCAATCCTTAAATTTTGGCACGTCCTTCTCTTTCCACTGAACCTTGTGAGAATCCAGTTCACTAACAAAAACACCCTTTTTCAATTTTGAGCTATCCCAAACAACAACTCCATCTTCATCAACAAAAATATCCTGATCACCAGAATCAAGATCAGATCCAGCCAGTTTAGCCTCTTGGGGGAGGTCAGAACAATCGTCTAGTTTAGCCTCATGGGGGAGGAAATAAAATCCTCAGCACCCTTTGTGCTGGCCCTAATCACTGGAACATCTTCGTCAAACTCTTCAGAATCAGAATCCTCATCTGTAGGTGGCCTCCTTGATAACCCATCAGGCATAGTAAAAGTTTTACCTGGTTTGTGTACCAGGTCAAAAGAAAAATGTTGAATAAATGCCACCCACCTAGTCATTGGAGCATTTGGAAGACTAGGTGTATTGATCATCTGAACCAAAGATTTTGCATCCACCTGCAGCTCAAAATGCTGCCCCCACAAAACCGTCTGTAGCTTCTTTAAAATTTTAGCTACGCCACACAATTCCAACTTAGGTTGAGAATACCTAGATTCCACCTCATTAAACACCACAGACTCATACCTTACTGGCCTGACCCTCCCAGTCTTATCCTCCTGAGACAAAACAGAACCAGCAGCAATATAGCTTGAGTCCACTGCCAGATAAATCTTTCCAGAACCAACACCATAATCCAACTTGTGAAGAATTATATCTTCACCAACAACCTTTTTCAGCTTCTGAAAAGCCTCTTCACACTCCTCAGTCCATTCCCAATCTGCATCTTTTCTGGTAAACCTCCTTAAAGGTGAAGCCAATAAAGAAAAATCCTTAATGAAAATCCTGACATATACACTTACACTCAAAAATCCTCTGACTTCAGTAGTATTTTTAGGCCTTGGCCATGACTGAATTTTATTAATCTTCTTCTTTGCCATAATCCTTCCCTCTTTACATACCACATGACCCATAATTTCCAAAGCAGGAACACAACAACAGAATTTTGACCCTGAAATGGTCAAACCAGCCTCTTCAATCCTAAACAACACTCTCTCTAGAGTTATTGCATATTCCCCCACAAACCTCCTTATTCCAGGGTTCTCCGATAACACCTCATCACCATAATCAGTGGATGGTCCTTTAATTCCACCATCATCAATAAAAATACCAGCATGAGTAGGAACCTCATCCTGCAAAATCCAAGCCATCTGTGCATGATAAACTTCCACTGAATAAGTTTCTCCTTGAGGCAACCTAGTGAGCTGAAATCTTCCAAAAGGAGTCTCAAAAGTTGTGAGAGGCCTTGAATCCGTATGTAGTTCCCTCTCATCATAACCACCCATAATATCACCCAAACCATAACACACCCTTCCAGCAAAAGCTTCAACAAAATCCTCTGCATTTGGCGGCATTCCAGTGTCCTTGATAGTGACTCTATTCAAGGCTCTAAGATCATGAACCACCCTCAACTTTCCATTCTGCTTCTTTACACAGAACACCGGACTTGTATAACTGGATGTTTATTGTTCATATAACCCAGTCCTGACTCTTTCTCTAACAATCTCTACAAAATCCTCTCAAATAGCGGCTGGAATCGGAATAGGTTTGATTTGCCAAAGTTCATGACAAACAACAGGAATCAAGTAAGGTTCCCCATAAGAGTGCTTCAATACACCCCTTTCCTCCTCAACAAACGCCACCGCTTTTTCTCTTAGCACAATAATGTGCAACAACAACTTCTTTTCTTCCTCAGACAACCACCCATCAGGACCAAAATTAACAACTTTCAATCTTTCCACGGTCACCCTAGCTCTCTCTACAAATTCTGGAGGATTCTTCACCAAAGGAGTACAGTACAGATCTCTTGACAAAGGAGGTCTCTTCAAAGGCGGATTCAAGCCCACAGGCATAGGCTCATTGACAGGCCTAATCTTCTGCGCTACCTTCTTATACTTTCCCGCTCCACCTTCAACTTGAGGGATCTTCAGGAATTCTTCACCACCAGACCTGGAACAAAAACCAAGGGTTTCCCCATTGCTCACATGTGTGGCCAAGGTAATGTTTTTGAAAGGTGTAGAAGAAACCCTAGCGGTGCACAATTGGGAGGACTTACTTTTACACCCCAATCTCACCACTCCAAAACTTTTCCGCAATTCCACATCTTCATCCTCACTTCCAACTTCCAAATCTTCAAATCTTGATTCATCTTCTGAATCACATCTTCTAAAATTGTGCAGTTTATCCTCATTCTGGAGGTCCAAAAATCGATCTTGATGATCTTCTCTCTTCAAAATTTTCTGCAGTTTAACCTCATGCTGGAGGCCCAAAAATAGATCTTGACGATCTTCACAAAAATATTTTGCATCTTCTTTCTTCATTATCTTCAGATTTTTTTCTTGATTTTCATGAATTATCTTGAAATTTTTATCTTCTTTTCTTGAGTTTCCTTCTGTCTTTTAGACCCCAATCTCACCGCCCCAAAACGTTTCCGCATATCTTTCAATAAAGATATATAACCAATCTTCTTCTTTGAACTTGAATTAAAAATATTTAAGAATCTTGAGAGAGAACAGAGACTTGATAAAAAACTTGATGAATACTTGCAGAGAAGAGAAACATTAAAGAGAGAAATTTGAAAATCCACTTGGTATATCTCCAAGGGACCTGACCTACTAAAACCTGGGATTTCCTCATCTCGGGGAGAGGTTGTAGCACTAGGGTGATCAGCCCTCATTACTCTAAAAAAGACAGACTCTCAATAGAGCCTGAGCCGCACTCCAAAAAACCAGAGGCAGCACCCACTTCTTTCCTTCTCCTGCAGCAATCCATGCACTGGCACATTGAAGATAAACCAGGCCTAGTCTCCCAACCATCCTCTCCAGGGGATGATAACCTCATGTGAAGCCTCCTTTTGTCTTCACCAGTCAACTCCAAACTGATTCCCAAATCAAATTGATAACCTATTCTTGCCTGAAAATCCATCAAGAATGGCCCACCCAAAACTGCTTTTACATTACCTTTAGCAATGTAAAAATGAAACTTCCCTGAGGCTCCTCCAACATCTAACTTCACAAATTCTGAAGTTCCAACCAATTCAGTGACATGGCCACCGATCCCTCTCAAATTCCCACCAATACCAGTTTTGATGGGGAGGCCCATATGAGTTGCCTCAAACAAAGAAATCAGGTTTATCTGAGAACCTGAATCCACCAACGCCCTTGCCTCCCTGCCATTCAGAGTGACATTGACATATCCCAGAGGAGCATAAAAATGAGTTTCCAACCCCTCACCAAACTTTTCAGCAGAATCACAAATGTATTCTACCTCACCAGAAGAAACCCTTCTCCTGGTCAACAACTTCTTCTGCCTATCAGCCAACCCTGGACTGATAGCATACAATTCCCCATAAGATAGGGAAACCTGACCCTGGTTCATCCTTTCCAGGACAGAGTCCATAACATTAACTTGACCAGACACTACTGGCCATTCAAAGTGAGCTCTTTGCTTCACCACCTTGGTCCTAGAAGATTCTTGAGGACCAGCACCACCAACAGAATTACCATTAACAGGAACCAAACCAGATCCCTCACCAGAACCTCTGACTCCAACAGGTATTGGCAATGAAGCCAAAGGGACATCCTCCTCGGAGTCAGAATCCACCTCCGTTGGCATTGGCTCACCATTCAGGTCCAATGCACCAAAACTAGGGGGACCCATATCAGCCATATCTTTCTGCATCTTGTACAGCTCCTCTTTGCTGTACCTCTTCCTAGCTGCACTCAGCTTAGGATCCCCCTTTGAAGCATTTGGCTTTGGTTGGGCCTGAGAACTGCTCTTAGGCCTACCCACCTTTCCTGCTTCCACATCATAAACACCAGCCAAGCATTAACCACTTGACTGTCCACCACAAGAATACAACTCCAAACAACCAAAGGAAGTAGAAAAAGAGACCTTATTGACCTCCTTCCCCTTTCCCTTGACGTCCTCATCTACCTTAACAGAAGACTTCCCCTGATCAGGAATCTCCTCAAACCTTGGCCTCCTTTGATTGAGACCACCTCTTCTCCTGACCAAATCAACAGGAGCCTGCCCCTCACTGGACTTCACAAAAGAACCGTCAGGGAACTTAAAAACCCTGCCATCAAACTCCACTTTTCCTTCAGACACATCTATGTTCAGTGCCCAACAATCATTGGACCTGTGCCCCCTCCTACTGCAATAAGAGCAAACCCAAGGATCACTCCTACCAGCCCTCCTTTCAAAATCTCTTGGCTAAGAAGGTGCCTTATTAACCTTCTTGGCCTCCTGAACAAAAATGTGCAGCTGCTTTGTAAGATCAGCCAACTGCTCCACCATTGGGTCCCTCTCCTGTTTGGGAACCTGCACCAAATTTTTCTCCTCCTTCTTCTCCCTAACTTCCTCTTCAGCCAAAGCCTCACTGACTTTGCTGACATACTTGGCACACCCCTCCTGATAGGTGTCCACAGCCAATAACTTTAAATGGGCCTCAACAGCCTCCTTCACCTTATCCAAGGCAGGCAACTTCTGATCCCCATTAGAAAGAGTTTTCATCAATTCCTTTCTTGACAACTCCTTCAACACATCCATCCTGACATCTCTAGCCAGGGCAGACCAAAAAACATCCTTGGCAGCATTTTCATGTGCTAGCTCCTCCACTTCCACCAAATATTCCACCACAGGATCAAAATGTAGCAGAAACTTCCTATAACTATGTAAGTTACCAACACCACCATAAGATTGCCATTCACTGACAACCTTGTTCAGATCCACCATAGTGAACATGACACCCCATCTATCCACCATCTCCCTACACAACAATTTCCAATCCCTCTTCTTGTAGCCAGACATGGCCACAATCTCCTTCTCCACTGACCTATCACCAATGAAGAAGAAAATCTTCTTCACCATGTCCAGGTAGGAAGCACCATCCACTCCAGCAGCAGTTTCACACTTCTCTAGAAACCACTTGACATCCTCCCCATTAAACTTGGTACCATCCCAAGTTTTAATCCTCACACACTCCCTAACCATCACAGAAGGAGGACCATCCCCCCCACTGACAGTCACCACAGGAATAGCAGAACCAGAAGCCATTCTTCCAGTCTAAAACACCAAAAAGAGCCAACCAAAGAAAACGGAGATTCCAAAGAACTAGCAAGTTCTACCCCACGTTGGGCGCCAGAAATGTAGACAATCCTATAGTACTAGCTATAGGCCTTGACCAAGGGAGTTGGAGAAAAACCAGAGAGAAAATCCCCTTTCCCTTTAGAAAAATAGAGTGAGATTTACTTGCTAAAGTAAGTTGGTTCCTGTTTTGCTAAAGCTCCTTTTTAAACACACTTGACTGCTTGATGAGCCAAGAAAGTAGTCCCCAGATAGACTACCAGACCAAAGAACTGAAATGTAGAACAAAGTCCACACCAGAGACAGCAAAGATACTTGATGTAGGCTGCAAATCCACAGCAGAGACAGCAATAATACTTGCTATAGCTTGCAAGACTATAACAGAGAAAGCAGTTGCTAAAGTTAAGTTAAATGAAGAACTTACTTGCAACAAACACAGCCATTTGTGGCCAGAAAACAGTGAAAACTGAGTGAGGAACAATGAGATCACCTCCGGATGGTTGTATGATGATTAAGGTTGCCCCAAACTGTCTTCTTCACTATGTACACACAGACCACTAACTAAGAGCCCATGCGCACCCACCAATCTGGCGCCTGTACCCGCCAAATTGCATAAAAAACCCTCCTGGAGCGCTCCCCAACCTCCTAAAACAGAGGCAGGCGGGCTGCCCAACGTTGGAGATGCCGCCTGAAGCGGCCCGGCCTCCCTGAAGCCAGAAAACCAATAAAAACCACTAATCTACTTAGAAAAATTAGCTACAACTACTAAAACCTTTAAAACATGGAATTTCACTATAACAACTCTGAGACATGAAATATAGAGAAAAATTAGCTCTATCCAATGGTACTAAGCACTTAACCCTAAGACTTAAGGCTAGCCCGTAAAACACAAAAAACAAAATTAAACAGCAATCTTTTATAAATGAAAAATGAGGAAATGACCCCTTAAAACTCAGAATATGAAAAATGTCTTCAAGACATAAAATATAGAGAAAACCCAGGGCTATCCAATGATAGCACCCACATATCTGCAGACCCAATATCCACGGAATAAAACCAGAAAAATACCAAATTCCTTAACAGATGTCAATTAAGACATGCACAAACAGCTCCAAATCACACAACAAAGGCCTCTGCCAATGTTGGAAGACCACACCGTTTCCATTAAAACCATATTTCATCCTCTCATAGCCCCTAGTTTGATAAGAAAAAGAAGATAATGAGGCCACATATATCCTATTGGCCTTCTGAGCTTCTTAAACAAATATTTTTAGCTTCTTTTTTAAGTCAGCCAATTGATGAACCATCTTATTTTCCACATTCCACTCAACCTTAGAAGTAGAATGACTCATCTGAGCCTTCTTTGCCTCTTGAGCTTTTACCATAATATTTTTTTTCAGCCAAAAATTCACTAACCTTGCAAACATATTGAGTACAAGAATCTTGATACTTTTCCAAAGCCATAAGTTTTAGATACACCTGAATATTCTATTTAATGACCTTCAAATCTGGAAGCTTCTTTTCTTCATTTTTCAGATCTTTCATTAAGTTTTTCCTTGAAAGTTCCTTCAACACATCCATCCTAATTTCCCTACTAAAAGATGACTATAATAAATTCTTGGCCTGATTTTAATGGCCTATTTCCTCCACCAAAATCAAATATTTTACCACTTCATCAAACTTTCCAACTAAATTTTTAAAAACAATAATATTAGAAACACAACCTTTAGCTTGTCAGTAACTGACAATGTTTTTGAGGTTCACAGTAGTATAACTAAAACCCCATCCTTTTGAAAAGTTTAAGCAATCCCACTTTATGAAACCTTCCATATCAATTACCTCCATTTCCACCTCTCTTTTCACAAAAAAAAGCCTGATTTTCTACAGCATATCTGAATGAGAAGCCCCATCATCAGAAGCAGCAGCTTCATAACTGCTTAAAACCATTTAAACTCTTCCCCATTGAACTTGAGCCCATCCAAAGATACAATTGTAACTGATGCCATGAAAGGAAGAGCAGAACTAGAAAGATCAGATCTAATAGAAGAAGACATCCTAAAATAATAATATTAAACTCATTAAAAAATATAAGCATTTTTTAAATAAGCCTCTTTCAGGTCAATCTTTTCCAAGTGTCAAGTAAGAACAATTAAAAGCCAAAAAATTTAAGCCTCCTTTTGGGTGCCACCAATGTATAAAGACTCTTACTGTCAGCCTAAATATCCCTAGGACTCAGTATTTATTATACTTAAAATAAGATAACCTTTATTAAATTAAGTTTATATCTTAAAAATAAGGTTAAAATAATAATATATATGATTATTTTACATATATATATAATTATTACACTATTATATAAATTATCGTAGTTTAAATAGCTTATCCATAGCCTAATAATACTTATTAAGGTGTTAATGGAGTCATAATATATTTATCTTAAGTGATATTAAGTAATTTTTGACATACATAAGCTTATATGTATACATAAATCTCATATTCAGTGATATATGCAGCGTATTATGTATATTTAGGTATATAAGTGGGTTTTAGCCTCTTAATAGCCTATAACCTTTGTTTTTCTGCTTACTTTAGGTCATATGGACGTATCCAGTGGACTCACAACTTCTACAAAAGCATATACATCTATTTCAGGTGCATACACTCAGTTTGGACAACTTAATCTGCTTCCTTGGATGGATATTCACGGATTAATGGGTTGGGAGGTCATTTCTGGGTTAATATGGGGGCTTGAAAATTTCATTTTTTTCCTTTATATGCTTTTGTTTTCATTATGTCCTCTTTGGATGAGTTATTTTACCTGTTTCTTTATGGTATCCACTTTTATCTGGATTTTCTATTTATGGTACGGGTCTGTGTTATCATTAATTGTGATGGAGGGTCCTTACTGGAGGTCTGGGTGTTGAATATTCTTGAAGTTGAAGCCATGTGGAGGTGATGGGCCCTAACAGTGCTGTAATTTCTGGGGATAGCAGTGACATCATCTGGATTGAAGGTTTGTGCAATCCAGTGGATTTTGGTATAAGTAAGGGAGGATTTTGGTGGTTATTAGACATCACTTACTTACTAAAATTCAAATAAACATTATAACACAATTATTATTATTCAGAAATATATTATAAAGCCTTTATAAATTGATATTATCTTTATATAAGCTATAACTATATTATATTCATCTATTTTCCACCACTAGCACGCATTTAAATCCAAGTATTGTGAGTTTTATTTGAGTATAACTATTTTATTAGTCTTCCCCTGAGGTTTAATCACTAAATAATTTATTAATAAGTATTAGGATCATTAATAAATACTATTAAATAATACTTATATACTAGATACACTGACAATTGGGGGTATTTCCTTAGTTTTTTACTTATTATTTAGTATAAGCCTTGGGACATGATTTTTACTTTAGTATAGCTCAGAACAAACCAAATATTTCTGTCTTCTGCATATTAGTGGGTCATCATAACTCAGTGATTGCAGAAAAGAACCCTTATAATAATTGTACTAATTTTTTATAATAAAAATTAAAAATATTCAGCAGTAACTGTACCCAAAATAAACCCAATTTCACTTGGTTTTTCTCACCAATATAACATCCAATTAAATTGGTATTTGGTTATAGATTGGTAAGCTATTTATTCACCCTTATAAAGGTCTATTTAAATTATTATTTTATTTTTAACAGATTTTTTTAAATTTTTATTACATTTTATTTAAATAAGTAAAGATTTAAATTCAGGGTAAGCTCAAGTGCTTTTTATTAGTAATAGCATTGCTAATACTTTTAATCTACTAATTCAAATAGGTTTTCCTTTCTGTAGACATGATATATTGTTATTTTTATCAATATGAGTGCTCCCCAGGACAATGTACGTGAAAAGCCTGCTTATAATATCAGGTCTAAAGCTAACAAAAACATTGCTCCAGGACATAATCATGGAGGGTCAGTCATACCCCCAGGCAGAGAAAATGATAATAGAGGAAAAAGACGCCCTCTTAAAAAAGATTACCATAAAAAAGACATCTCCTCCTCTACATGATCAACTATCCCATCTGGCAAAACAGGTATTGAAGTTGGAGGAATCAAAGTCTCTCATTCTCAAGGAGGTAGAGCAATTACAGAACAATTGCAAGGTAGGATTCCAGCAAATGAACCAATCACTGGAAGAGATAAAGGGAGGCCAGCCAATTCAGCAACCCCCTACCCCAGGAGGATCACATCACTCTCAGGAGAAAATACTGGTAGACAAATGGAAGTGGGATTGGTTTCATCAACAATGGTCCAGTCACAACTGCAACAAGGATCCTGCTCCTCATCAGACTTCCTCAGTTCACCCCTACAAGGGAAAACAAAGGCGCCAAAAAACCGGGCTCACACAAATCCTGTGGTAAGTAGATTACCCTCTCATATTGAACACAATACTGATATTTACAATTTAGGTAATATTATTGATGTCAAATCTGTGCAGAAAATAGAGGATGACTTAAGAGAATTATGTTTTAATGTATATACACCTGACTTGTCTTTTTTCAATAACAACAGTAGTATTTATAATACAGTTAATCCTCAATTTCCACCACTTACTATTGAGATGAGAAGTTCACAAGAGAGTGAGAGAATTGAGAAGGAAGACATGGAGTATTTTAATAATAATCCAACTTTCCATAGAATTGTTTCAGCATTGTGGAATAGAATGACTGATTGTGAGGAACAGAAAGTTAAGCTCACAAGTGATACAATTTCATCCTTAACATTAAATATTTCTCAACTGGCAAGACGTAATAAAGAATTATAGAATGAAAATTTGTCTCTAACTCTTAGATATGATTCATTAAGTATTAAATATAATGAACTTTCAAATAAATTTTGTGAATTGGAAAAATTGTATGAAACACATTTATTGAAAACTGAATCAAGAACTAAGTTATCTTTTGCTCAGACAAATAAAAGTGTCTCTGAGCTGCTACAAAGATTGACTAAAGTTGAGATTGAAACTTCCAATCTACTAATGAACCAGGATAATCATAAGTATACTTATTATAATAATAATTCTTTCATTGGAAAAAGTGAATCTCATTCCTTCCCTATACCACCACAACTAAAACCATCTGGTGGTAGTGTCAAATCTGAAAATGTAAGTCACAAATCCGTACAGGAGGAAATACAAGGCCATTTATCAAGAGTAATTAGTTGTTGAATTTACCTAAGATTAGTGAAATAAAATCCAATCAAAAAAACTGGCCTAAGATAGATCAGTACCCAACTTATGATGGGGAAGCCAGCTCTGATTGGCAACATTTTATCCAAAGAATTGACAACTTAAAATTCTCATATAAGTTACCAGATGAAGAAATAACATCAAAATTAATCTCTTTATTTAAGGATTTTGCTTTATTATGGTTGAAGCTGTTTTGAATGAGGGTAAAGATTACTCTTGGGCTGAATGGAAACAACTAATTGAAAAACAATTTGGAGGTTCTAAATTCAGACTCAATCAGCAGAGACTTTATGAGAAAACTAGGTATAATCCATTGAATGGTAACAAACCTATGGTATTTTTAATGAATTTAAATAAAATATTAAAAGCCATTGAGCCTAGCATGGATTTTAACTTATGGAAAGATAAGATAATATATAAATTACATATCTCTGTCAGAGACATTGTTGTAGCTAGAAAAATTATTTTACTGAAAATTCTGACTTTATTAATATTTGCAATGAAATATTACTAAACCATAAGTATGAAGCAAGGTATTCCACTTTTAAACAGAATGTTGAAACTGTGAAAAATCAGAATTCAAAAACACTTCAGGAGAAGCAGAAAAAACCTACTGCACCTGTAGTACCAAAAAAGTATGAGACAAATACTTGTTATAAGTGTAACAAACCTTGGTTTAAAGGTCACAAATGTGAGAAGAATATAAATATTGTTGAAAATCAATGTGAATCTGAAACTGAAACTGAAAAAAGTAAATAATCAAGTGTTTATGACAGCAATATCTCATATAGTGATGAAAATGAAGTCTGTATGTTGGAAGATGATTTGTCCATCTTTGACAATCCAATATTAAATATGGACTCAAATGAATCTTTAATGAGTTTTGAGGATGCTGAAATCATTAAAGATATACAAGCTGATAACTTTAGAATGAAACCTATCACGGTTCCAGCTATCATTTCTGGTGATAATGTTAATATAGTATTAGACACAGGAGCTTCTGGTTCTGTTGTTTCTACTAATACATTGCAGAAAATTGATAGTGAATATAATTCTAAGCTTGAACCCCTTCAATGTAAAAATTGGAGAGGTTTTGGATCAGTACTACATCCCATTGGTAGATACAAAGCTGCTGTTTTATTTAAACATCAACATGGTTATGTAAGAGTAACTTGTCACTTTGTAGTAATGGATAATACTAACTGTAGTAACTGTTTTATCATTGAAAATGATATTATTACTAATTTTGGTGTGAAATTAGACCCCACTAACAACAATTTTACAATTGTCATGAATGGTAAAAGGAAATTTAAAATAAACTCTTTTAACACAGTCTTACACATTGAGTCAGTAACAAATATTCTGTGCAAAAGAACAGAATTCAATGAGAAGGAACTTCTGGAAAAAGAAATTTCAAAAGCATCATTTGGCGCTCAGATAAGTGAAGCTGAGAAAAATAATATTTTAGACTTAATTAAAGCATTTCCAATGGCTTTTGCACATGGTACAAATGAACTTGGCCTTGTAAAAGATCATGAAATGAAGATTAGTTTAACCTGTGATATGGATAATATTCATGCTAATCTTAAAAAGAAACCATACCCTGCTTCACCAATGAAGAGGAAAGACATAGAGGATAATATTAAGATGTTATTAAAAATGAAAATTCTTGAAAAGGTTTAAACTACACCAAAATATTATTTAATATCACCAGTTCTAATTTCTTATGAAGATAAAGCAAGACTGTGCGGTGATTATAGAGCATTAAATACATTTACAGTAGATGATATTTATCCCTTGCCAAGGATTGCCTCTATACATGCTACCCTTAAAGGTGCTAAGTATATAAGTTGCTTAGATGGAAATAAAGGGTACCATCAAATTCCTGTTGAAAACAATTCACAGAACTTTTTGTTGATAACAACACACATGGGAATTTATAAATATTTCAGGATTCCATTTGGACCAAAGAATGCTCCATCGACATTTCAGAAGTTAATGGATATAACATTCCATAATGAAATGATTGAAGAATGGTTAATGGTATACATTGATGACATCATAGTGTTCTCTAAGACATATCATAAACACCTAATCCATTTAAAGAATGTATTTCAAAAAATGGATGAAATAAAAATGACCCTTGAATTGAAAAAATGTAAATTTGGGTTTGGATCTTTAAAAGTGCTTGGTCATATTGTATCTGGCTTACAAATATGTGTAGACCAAAATAAGGTGGCTGAAATAAAGAATATTGGCATTCCTCAAAATGTAAAGGATGTACAATCTTTTCTTGGTATGTGTGGTTATTATAGACAATATATAAAAAACTACAAGCTAGTTGCTGCACCATTGGTCACACTGATAAAGAAATCAGAAGCTTTCATTTGGAATAATGAAAGACAACAGGATTTTGATAAGTTGAAAGAATGTTTGATGACCGCTCCTATCTTGGGATTACCAGATTTTCAATTGCCTTTTGCATTATATACAGATGCAAGTTTTATTGGTCTGGGTGCTGCTTTGCATCAAAAACAACTTATTTAAGGAAAAATTTCAGAAGTAGCAATTTGCTATATTTCACGTACTATAAGAAGTAGTGAATTGAAATATGGTGCTACTAAACTTGAATGTTTGGCAGTAGTATGGGCTCTTGAGAAGCTACAATATTACCTTGAAGACCAAAAATTTGAGTTAATAACTGACCTTAGTGCAGTTAAGTCACTCTTAAACATGAAAACTCCTAATAGACACATGTTTAGATAGCAATTATCTGTACAAAAATACAGAGGACAGATGACTATTACACATAGAGCAGGAACCTTACACTCTAATGTAGATTTGTTATCTAGAGTACCTCTGCCTAATAATGATGATAATCCTGCTTATGCTCCTGAATCAGATATTACTAAAGTTTATGAGATTTATATTGTAGATCTTGAGGATGAATTCATGCAATAAATTCTTGACATGTATGCTTCAGATCCTGACTTGAGTAAACTCACTACAATATTAAATGATCCATCTAATGCTTCAATGAATGTTTTAATAAAAACATTACCAAATAAGTATAGAGAGGCATTAGAAAAAGGAAAATTTTCCATTTAGGGTGGTTTTATATATTACAGGAAAAAATTAAGTAATGTAATTATAATTTCCCCTTCAATGAAGGAGTTAATGTTAAGTATATGTCATGATGATATATTAGCAGGTCATTTTGACTACCATTTAACATTAACCAGAGTAAAAAACACAGCTTGGTGGATTAACATGTCTGAGGACGTTCAAAAATATGTTGAGACATGTGATTCTTGTCAAAAATCTAAAAGATTAACAGGCAAAAGAGCTGTTTTATTACAACAAATTGAGCAACCAAAAGCTCCATGGGAAATCATTAACATGGAATTTGTAACAGGTTTTCCAATAGCAGGGCATAAGAGTTATAACTCCTGCTGGGTAATTTTAGATAGATTTACAAAGATGTGTAAATTTATTCCTACCCACAAAGAGGTTTCTGCAAAGGACTTAGCTTTTTTATGGTGGAAACAAATGTTAAATATAGCAGGTTTCCCCAAAGCAATAGTTTTTGACAGAGATCCTAAATTTACTTCTGAGTTATGGACATCACTTATGGATTTTTCAGGGTGTCAATTTAAACTTTTTACAGCACACCATTCACAAACTGATGGGCTAGCAGAAAGAATGATACAAACTTTGGAAGATATGATAAGAAGATATTGTGCTTTTGATCTTAATTTTAAAGACAATGACAAATTTATGCATGATTGGGTAACCCTTATCCCAGGTTTATAATTTGCATACAATAGTACAGTACATTCTGTCACTGGCAAAAAGCCATTTGAGTTATGGTTGGGTTATGTACCTAATACCCCTGCTAAAACTCTTAATAAATTACCTAGATTGGATATCCATCCAGGTACTGAGGCTTTTCTTCAGATGCAAGAATTGTGCAGAAAACATGCTCAAGAATGTATAAATAAGGTGTTTGAGTATGAGAAGAAAAGATGGGATAAAGCCCATAAAGAACAATTGTTCAAAGAGGGTGATGAAGTCCTTATTTCTACACTACATTTCAATTTAAATGGTAATTTCAAATTGAAAGATCCATTCATTGGACCATTTGTAGTTAAAAAGATGGTTGGTAAAAATGCTGTTGAGGTTATTCTATATGCACCTTATGATAGAAAACATCCAGTATTTCATATTTCTCTTATAAAATCATACCATTCTTATTATACTGCTCTATTTCCAAGAAGATCAGGAAGGCATAAACAGAAACCTGAAGAAATAGTTGAAAAGGCAGAAATTGAAAAGATTCTAAAAAGAGACACCTTACTAAAGAAAAGGGAGTTGAGTATCTATTAAGATTTAAAAATAAATCAAGTTAATATGACCAGTGGATTCCAGAAAATGAAATCTCTGATCTTAAAAATCTCTTAAAAAAATTTAAATCAAAATAATACTGTTTATTCAGTATATGTATTATAGAAAATTTAAAAAAATTTCTATTCACTCCTTACTTTTAATTAAAATGTCTTAACATTTTTTTTATTGTTTTTTTGGCTGAGGGAGTGTCAGCCTAAATATCCCTAGGACTGAGTATTTATTATACTTAAAATAAGATAACCTTTAGTACATTAAGCTTATATTTTAAAAATAAGGTTAAAATAATAATATATATGATTATTTTACATATATATATAATTATTACACTATTATATAAATTATAGTAGTTTAAATAGCTTATCCATAGCCTAATAATACTTATTAAGGTGTTAATGGAGTCATAATATACTTATCTTAAGTGATATTAAGTAATTATTGAGATACATAAGCTTATATGTATACATAAATCTCATATTCTGTCAGGCTAGAGTCAAGTACAAGGACGTGAACTAGCTTGAATAGTCAGTTGTCTAGAAGATTTTAATGGTCCTATATGAATACTGTAGATTTAATCCACTAAGTTGTAAAATATAATCAAATATAAAGGTCTCAGTAATATAATTCTTACTATTCTTATATATGGCTTACAATCTTTATAGTTGGTAGAAAAATAGATTATATAAATTCAGATACTATTCAAAAGTCTTATAAAAGTACTAATTGATATGTATTGTAATTGGTTTGGTTATATTGGTTGAATTGTAATGATAAAGAATGAAAAAATACAACCCAAAAACCTCCTCCTTTTATACACACTGAGTTCCCCAATGATTCCCTTGTTGTACCACCCAATACACAGTTAATCACGCCTCTAAACAACTAATAGACATTCCCATCAACATTACCAGTGACCCATGACATAATTAGAAGAGTAATAACCGCCAAAATCCTGAAATAATAAGGGAAATCCATCAAAATTAAAGAAAAAGACAAAAAGAGAGTATATGCGTATAAAACAATAATATTAAGGATTAAAGGAGACTTTTTTAAGGTTAATAATAGCTTAATAATATGGGGGATTGACTGTAGAAATAATGGGGCTAATCCTGACATTATACTACGTGAAATTCCCATCCAAAAATAACCAAAATTGACTGAGAAACCACCCAAAAACTTAAAAAAGAGCGTGAGATGTGGGGTAACTACATGCAGTTCTTGGCAGGCGCTTGCACGGGTAAATCCTTGACTAAAATTAGGCGAATTTAAGCGTGGTGATGAAATAAAGTGCCAAGAGTGAGGTTATTAATGAAATTAGTGCATATAAACAAGGTCAATGCATTATTAATTAAGCTAGGACACTAAATAAGCGCCTGTCGCCTATTTTAGTGTGTTTCCCCACAGTGGGCGTAGAATGTGGGGTAATTATAGTGTGAAAAAGCTAACTTTGCTAAAAATGAAGCTATTCACACGGGAAAAAAGCAGGCAGTATGTGGCCAGTACACAGAAGCCATTTCTGGCATAAAAAACACCAAATTTGAAAAGTGTTATTTTTATGCATTTAAATAGCCAAATCAATAGTTCTAAATGAGCCCAATTGATCTGTCAAAGCGCAATTTTGATATTCTCAATTTTATAGCGCATATAGTCAACTTTTAAGTGAAATAAAGCGCATTTCTTGTTTTTTGCATAAAACAATGAATATAACAGCTTTAAGTGTACTTAAAAATTATGTAGCCTTATACTTAAGGTTCTTAAGATTACCCTAACATATTCCAACTTAATATTAAGTACATAAGACCTATAAAAGGTGGATATATGCGTGTATATAAGGTGTTATAATGGCATTTTTTTGTGTATTATCATAATTTTACTTATGTATACTATTTGTGTACTCTTATTTATTATTCCCATGTATAGTTCATGTGTTTAACATAAATTATAAGTACTTTTTACTCAGTCCTGGAGATATACAGGCTGACATATTCTGTGAAATATGCAGTATATTCTGTATATTTAGGTATATAAGTGGGTTTTTGTCAGTATAGTCTAGTATATAAGTATGATATAATAGTGTTATTTTATGGTCCTACTACTTATTGATAAATGATTTAGTGATTAAACCTCAGGGGAAGACTAATAAAATAGTTATACTCAAATAAAACTCACAATACTTGGATTTAAATGCGTGCTAGTGGTGGAAAATAGAAGAATAAAATATAGTTATAGCTTATATAAAGATAATATCAATCTATAATGGCTTTATAATATATTTCTGAATTCTAATAATTGTATTGTAGTGGTTTTTTGAATTTTAGTAATTGAATGATGATAATAAACCGTCAAAATCCCTCCTTACTTATACCCAAATCCACTGGAGTGCACAGACCTTCAATCCAGATGATGTCACTGCTATCCCCGGCAATTACAGCACTGTGAGGGCCCATCACCTCCCCATGGCCTCCACTTCAAGCAGTTTCAACACCCAGACCTCCAGTAAAGACCCTCCATCAATATTAATAATAACACTGATCCAAACCATAAATAGAAAACCCAGATAAAAGCGGATACCATAAAGAAACAGGTAAAATAAATAATCAAAAAGAGATTTAATGAAACTAAAAGCATATAAAGGAAACAAATAAAATGTCCAAGCCCCCAATAACATCCCCAAGAATCCATATTAACCCAGAAACATCCTTCCAACCCATAAATCCGTGAATAACCATCCAAGGAAGTAATTTTAGTTGTCCAAACTGGGTGTATGCGCCTGATATAGGTGTCTATGCTTCTTTAGGCGTTGTGAGTCCACTGATTTTGTCCATATGACCTAAAATAAGCAGAAAAACAAAGGTTATAGGCTATTAAGGGGCTAAAACCCACTTATATACCTAAATATACATAATATACTGCATATTTCACTGAATATGAGATTTATGTATACATATAAGCTTATGTATGTCAATAATTACTTCATATCACTTAAGATAAGTATATTATGACTCCATTACCACCTTAATAAGTATTATTAGGCCATGGATAAGCTATTTAAACTATTTTAAATTATATAATAGAATAATAATTATATATATATATAATAAAATAATATATATTATTATTTTAACCTTATTTTTAAGATATAATCTTAATCTACTTAAGGTTATCTTATTTTAAGCATAAGAAATACTCAGTCCTAAGGATATTTAGGCTGACACTCCCTCACCCCAAAAAAAACAATAAAAAAAATGTTAAGACATTTTAATTAAAACTAAGGAGTGAAATAATAAAATAAAAAAATAATTTTTATAATACATATACTGAATGAACAGTATTATTTAGATTTAAATTTTTTCAAGAGATTTTTAAGATCAGAGATTTCATTTTCTGGAATCCACTGGTCATATTCACTTGATTTATTTTTAAATCTTAATAGATACTCAACTCCCTTTTCTTTAGTAAGGTGTCTCTTTTTAAGTATCTTTTCAATTTCTGCCTTTTCCACTATTTCTTAAGGTTGCTGTTTATGCCTTCCTGATCTTCTTGGAAATAGAGCAGAATCATTAGAATGTTATGGTTTTATAAGAGAAATAGGAAATACTGGATGTTTTCTATCATAAGGTGCATATAGAATAACCTCAACAGCATTATTACCAACCATCTTTTTAACTACAAATGGTCCAATGAATGGATCCTTCAATTTAACATTACCATTTAAATTGAAATTTAGCGTTGAAATAAGGACTTCATCACCCTCTTTGAACATTTGTTCTTTATGGGCTTTATCCCATCTTTTCTTCTCATACTCAAACACCTTATTTATACATTCTTGAGCATGTTTTCTGCACAATTCTTGCATCTGAAGAAAAGCCTCAGTACCTGGATGGATATCCAATATAGGTAAATTATTAAGAGTATTAGCAGGGGTATTAGGTACATAACCCAACCATAACTCAAATGGCTTTTTGCCAGTGACAGAATGTACTGTACTATTATATGAAAATTCTAAACCTGGGATAAGGGTTACCCAATCATGCGTGAATTTGTCATTGTCTTTAAAATTAAGACCAAAAGAACAGTATCTTCTTATCATATCTTCTAAGGTTTGTATCATTCTTTCTGCTAGCCCATCAGTTTGTGGATGGTGTGCTGTAGAAAGTTTTAATTGACACCCTGAAACATCCATAAGTGACGTCCAGAACTCAGAAGTAAATTTAGGATGTCTGTCAAAAACTATTGCTTTGGGGAAACCTGCTGTATTTAACATTTTTGTCCACCATAAAAAAGCTAAGTCCTTTGCAGAAACCTCTTTGTGGGTAGGAATAAATTTACACATCTTTGTAAATCTATCTACAATTACCCAGCAGGAGTTATAACTCTTATGCCCTGCTATTGACAAACCTGTTACAAAGTCCATGTTAATGATTTCCCATGGAGCTTTTGGTTGCTCAATTTGTTGTAATAAACCAGCTCTTTTTCCTGTTAATCTTTTAGATTTTTGACAAGAATCACATGTTTCAACATATTTCTGAACATCCTCAGACATGTTAATCCACCAAGCTGTGTTTTTTACTCTGTTTAATGTTTTATTGTAGTCAAAATGACCTGCTAATATATCATCATGACATATACTTAACATTAACTCCTTCATTGAAGGGGGAATTACAATTACATTACTTAATTTTTTCCTGTAATATATAAAACCATCCTCAATGGAAAATTTTCCTTTTTCTAATGCCTCTTTATACTTAATTGGTAATGTTTTTATTAAAACATTCATTGAAGCATTAGATGGATCATTTAATATTGTAGTTAATTTACTTAAGTCAGGATCTGTATTATAATTATCAAGAATTGATTGCATAAATTCATCCTCAAGATCTACAATATAATTTCCATAAATGTTAATAATCTCTGACTCAGGAACATAAGCAGGATTATCATCATTATTAGGCAGAGGTACTCTAGATAACAGATCTACATTAGAGTGCAAGGTTCCTGCTCTATGTTTAATAGTCATCCGGCCTCTGTATTCTTGTACAGCTAATTGCCATCTAAACATGTGTCTATTAGGAGTTTTCATGTTTAAGAGTGACTTAACTGCACTACAGTCAGTTATTAACTCAAATTTTTGGTCTTCAAGGTAATAATGTAGCTTTTCAAGAGCCCATACTACTGCCAAACATTCAAGTTGAGTAGCACCATATTTCAATTCACCACTTCTCAGAGTACGTGAAATATAGCAGATTACTACTTCTGACATTTTTCCTTCAATAAGTTGTTTTTGATGCAAAGCAGCACCCAGTCCAATAAAACTTGCATCTGTATATAATACAAAAGGTAATTGGAAATCTGGTATTCCCAAGATAGGAGCTTTCATTAAACATTCTTTCAACTTATTAAAAGCTTGTTGTCTTTCATTATTCCAAATGAAAGCTTCTGATTTCTTTATCAGTGTGGTCAGTGGTGCAGCAATTGATTGGTAGCTTTTTATATATTGTCTATAATAACCACACATTCCAAGAAAAGATTGTACATCCTTCACATTTTGAGGAATGACAATATTCTTTATTGCAGCCACATTATTTTGGTCTACACATATTTGTAAGCCAGATACAATATGACCAAGCAATTTTAAAGATTCAAACCCAAATTTACATTTTTTCAATGCAAGGGTCATTTTTTATTTCATCCATTTTCTGAAATACTTTCCTTAAATGGATTAAGTGTTCATCAAAAGATTTAGAGAACACTATGATGTCATCAATGTATACCATTAACCATCCCTCAATCATTTCATTATGGAATGTTATATCCATTAACTTCTGAAATACTGATGGAGCATTTTTTGGTCCAAATGGCATTCTGACATACTTATAAATTCCCATGTGTGTTGTTATCAACAAAAAGTTCTGTGAATTCTTTTCAACAGGAATTTGATGGTACCCTTTATTTCCATCTAAGCAACTTATATATTTAGCACCTTTAAGGGTAGCATGTATAGAGGCAATCCTTGGCAAGGGATAAATATCATCTACTGTAAATGTATTTAATGCTCTATAATCACCGCACAGTCTTGCTTTATCTTGTTCATAAGAAATTAGCACTGGTGATATTACACAATATTTTGGTGTAGTTTCAACCTTCTCAAGAATGTTCATTTTTAATAACATCTTAATATTATCCTCTATGTCTTTCCTCTTCATTGGTGAAGCAGGGTATGGTTTCTTTTTAAGACTAGCAGGAATATTATCCATATCACAGGTTAAACTAATCTTCATTTCATGATATTTTACAAGGCCAAGTTCATTTGTACCATGTGCAAAAGCCATTGGAAAAGCTTTAATTAATTCCAAAATATTATCTTTCTCAGTTTCACTTATCTGAGTGCCAAATGATGCTTTTGAAATTTCTGTTTCCAGAAGTTCCATCTCATTGGATTCTCTTCCTTTAGACGGGGAATTTTTTACTGACTCAATGTGTAAGACTGTGTTAAAAGAATTTATTTTAAATTTCCTTTTACCATTCATGCCAATTTTAAAATTGTTATTAGAAGGGTCTAATTTTACACCAAATTTAGTCAGAATATCATTTCCAATGATAAAACAGTTAGTACAATTAGTATTATCCATTACTACAAATTCACAAGTTACTCTTACATAACCATGTTGGTGTTTAAAGAAAACAGCAGCTTTGTATTTACCAATGGGGTGTAGTACTGATTTAAAACCTCTCCAATTTTTATTTTGAATTGGTTCAAACTTAAACTTATATTCACTATCAATTTTCTGTAATGTATTAGTGGAAACAACTGAACCAGCAGCTCCTGTGTCCAATACTATATTAACATTTTCACCAGAAATGATAGCTGGAACCGTGATAGGTGTCATTCTAAAGTTATCAGCTTGTATATCCTTAATGATTTCAGCATCCTCAAAACTCATTAAAGATTCATTTGAGTCCATATTTAATATTGGATTTTCAAAGATGGACAAATCATCTTCCAACATACAGACTTCATTTTCATCACTATATGAGATATTGCTGTTATAATCACTTGATTCTTTACTCTTTTCAGTTTCAGTTTCAGATTCCTGTTGATTTTCAACAATATTTATGTTTTTCTCACATTTGTGACCTTTGACCCAAGGTTTGTTACACTTATAACAAGTATTTGTTTCATACTTTTTAGGTACTACAGGTGCAGTAGGTTTTTTCTGCTTCTCCTGAAGTGTTTTTGAATTCTGAGTTTTTACAGGTTCAACATTTTGCTTATAAGTGGAATACCTTGATTCATACTTATGGTTTAATAATATTTCATTGCAAATATTAATAAATTCAGAATATTCAGTAACATTTAATGTTCTAGCTACAACAATGTCTCTGACAGATATAGGTAATTTGTATATTATCTTATCTTTCCATAAGTTAAAATCCATATGAGGCTCAATGGCTTTTAATATTTTGTTTAAATTCATTAAAAATACCATAGGTTCGTCACCATTCAACGGATTATACCTAGTCTTCTCATACAGTCTCTGCTGAGTAAGCCTGAATTTAGAGCCTCCAAATTGTTTTTCAATAAGTTGTTTCCATTCAGCCCAAGAGTAGTCTCTACCCTCACTTAAGACAGCTTCAAACCATAATAAAGCAACATCCTTAAATAAAGAAATTAATTTTGATGTTATCTCTTCATCTGGTAACTTATATGAGAATTTCAAGTTGTCAATTCTTTGAATAAAATGTTGCCAATCAGAGCTGGCTTCCCCATCATAAGTTGGGTACTGATCTATTTTAGGCCAGTTTATCTGATTGGATTTTATCTCACTAATCTTAGGTAAATTGAACAACTCATTTACTTTTGATAAATGGTCTTTTATTTCTTCCTGCACAGATTTGTGACTTACATTTTCAGATTTGACACTACCACCAGATGGTTTTAATTGTGGTGGTACAGGGAAGGAATGAGATTCACTTTTTCCAATGAAAGGATTATTATTATATTGATTATACTTATGATTATCCTGGTTCATTAGTAGATTGGCAGTTTCAATCTCAACTTTAGTTAATCTTTGTAGCAACTCAGAGACACTTTGATTTGTCTGGGCAAAATATAACTTTGTTCTTGATTCAGTTTTTAATAAATGTGTTTCATATAATTTTTCTAACTCACAAAATTTATTTGAAAGGTCATTATATTTATTACTCAATGAATCATATTTAAGAGTTAGAGACAAATGGTCTTTCTCTAATTCTTTATGACATTTTTCTAATTGAGAAATGTTTAATGTCAAGGATGAAATTGTATCACTAGTGAGCTGAACTGTCTGTTCCTCACAATCAGTCATTCTATTCCACAATGCTGAAACAATTCTATGGACAGTTAGATTATTGTTAAAATATTCCATGTCCTCCTTTTCAATTCTCTCACTCTCCTGTGAACTTCTCATCTCACTAGTAGGTGGTTGCAACTGAGTATTAACTGTATTATCATTGTATATAGTACTATTATTGTGGACAAAAGACAAGTCAGGTGTATCTACTCTAAAACCTAAATTTCTTAAATCCTCCTCTATTTTTTGTACAGATTTAACATCAATAGAATTACCTATATTGTAATTATCAGTATTATGTCCAATCTGAGAGGGTAATTTACTTACCAAGGGATGGTTGCCAGTCCTGATTTTTGGCGCTTTTTTCCCTTGTAAGGGTGAGCTGAGGAAGTAAGATGAGGGGGTGGATCCCTGTTGCAACTGTGGCTTGTCCACTGTTGGTGAAACCAGTCCCATTTCCATTTGTCTACCAGGATTTTCTCCTGGGAGTGAGTGGACCCTCCTTGGGTAGGGGGTTGCTGATTTGATTGACTGGGCTGGCCTCCCTTTAATTCTGCCATTGCCTGATTCATCTGCTGAAACCCTACCTTGCAATTGTTTTGCAACTGCTCTACTTCTTTGAACATGAGATATTTTAATTCCTCCAACTTCAGAACCTGTTTGGCCAGGTGGGACAGTTGATCCTGAAGAGGAGGAGACGTCTTTTTTATAGTTATCTTTTTTAAGAGGGCATCCTTTTCCTCTATACTCATGCTTTCTGGCTGGGGGTACTGTTGTCCCTCCATGGTGATGTCCTGGAAAGTTTTTGTTAGCTTTAGACCTGGTATTATAAGCAGGCTTTTCACTTAAACTGTCCTGGGGAGCACTCATATTGTTCAGAATGACAATATTTTACGTCTACAAAAGGGAAAACTCTATGGAATTAGTAGACAAATAATATTAGCAATTATATTACTAATAAAAAAGCAATGGAGCTTACCCTGAATTTATATCTTTATTTATTTAAATAAAATGTAAGAAAAATTCGAAAAAATCTGTTAAAATTATAATAATAAGTTTAACTAGACCTCCATAAGGGTGAATAATTAGCTTACCAAGGTTTAGCCAAATACCAATTTAATTGGGTGTTATATTGGTGTCCAAATACCAAGTCAAATTGGGTTTATATTGGGTACAGTTACTACTGTAAATATCTAATTTTTATGATAAAAAATTAGTACAATTATTTTAAGGGTTCTTTTCCACAATCAATGAGTTATGATGACCCACTAATATGCAGCAAACCCATATATTTGGTTAATTTTGAGCTGTACTAAGGTAAAAATCACATCCCAAGGCTTATACTAAATAATAAGTAAAATATAAGGAAAGACCCCCAATTGTCAGTATAGTCTAGTATATAAGTATGATATAATAGTGTTATTTTATGATCCTACTAGTTTTTGATAAATGATTTAGTGATTAAACCTCAGGGGAAGACTAATAAAATAGTTATACTCAAATAAAACTCACAATACTTGGATTTAAATGCGTGCTAGTGGTGGAAAATAGAAGAATAAAATATAGTTATAGCTTATATAAAGATAATATCAATCTATAATGGCTTTATAATATATTTCTGAATGCTAATAATTGTATTGTAGTGGTTGTTTGAATTGTAGTAATTGAATGATGATAATAAACTGTCAAAATCCCTCCTTACTTATACCCAAATCCACTGGAGTGCACAGACCTTCAATCCAGATGATGTCACTGCTATCCCCAGCAATTAAAGCACTGTGAGGGCCCATAACCTCCCCATGGCGTCCACTTCAAGCAGTTTCAACACCCAGACCTCCAGTAAGGACCCTCCATCAATATTAATAATATCACTGATCCAAACCATAAATAGAAAACCCAGATAAAAGCGGATACCATAAAGAAACAGGTAAAATAAATAATCAAAAAGAGATTTAATGAAACTAAAAGCATATAAAGGAAACAAATAAAATGTCCAAGCCCCCAATAACATCCCCAAGAATCCATATTAACCCAGAAACATCCTTCCAACCCATAAATCCGTGAATAACCATCCAAGGAAGTAATTTTAATTGTCCAAACTGGGTGTATGCGCCTGATATAGGTGTCTATGCTTCTTTAGGCGTTGTGAGTCCACTGATTTTGTCCATATGACCTAAAATAAGCAGAAAAACAAAGGTTATAGGCTATTAAGGGGCTAAAACCCACTTATATACCTAAATATACATTATATACTGCATATTTCACTGAATATGATATTTATGTATACATATAAGCTTATGTATGTCAATAATTACTTCATATCACTTAAGATAAGTATATTATGACTCCATTACCACCTTAATAAGTATTATTAGGCCATGGATAAGCTATTTAAACTATTATAAATTATATAATAGAATGATAATTATATATATATATAATAAAATAATATATATTATTATTTTAACCTTATTTTTAAGATATAAGCTTAATCTACTTAAGGTTATCTTATTTTAAGCATAAGAAATACTCAGTCCTAAGGATATTTAGGCTTACAGTTTTATCCTCTTAATAGCCTATAACCTTTGTTTTTCTGCTCATTTTAGGTCATATGGACGTATCCAGTGGACTCACAACGCCTACATAAGCATATACATCTATTTCAGGCACATAAACTCAGTTTGGGCAATTTAATCTGCTTCCTTGGATGGATATTCACAGATTTATGGGTTGGGAGGTCATTTCTGGGTTAATATGGATACTTGGGGATGTTATTGGGGGCTTGGACATTTTATTTGTTTCCTTTATATGCTTTGGTTTTCATTATATCCTCTTTGGATGAGTTATTTTACCTGTTTCTTTATGGTATCCGCTTTTATCTGGATTTTCTATTTATGGTACGGGTCTGTGTTATCATTATTTGTGATGGAGGGTCCTTACTGGAGGTCTGGGTGTTGAATATTTATGAAGTGGACGCCATGGGGAGGTGATGGGCCCTCACAGTGCTGTAATTGCCGGGGATAGCAGTGACATCATCTGGATTGATGGTCTGTGCACTCCAGTGGATTTTGGTATAAGTAAGGGAGGATTTTGGTGGTTATTAGACATCACTTACTTACTACAATTCAATTAAATATTATAACACAATTATTATTATTCAGAAATATATTATAAAGCCTTTATAAATTGATATTATCTTTATATAAGCTATAACTATATTATATTCATCTATTTTCCACCACTAGCATGCTGTAGACAATCCTATAGTACTAGCTATAGGCCTTGACCAAGGGAGTTGGAGAAAAACCAGAAAGAATAACCCCTGTCCCTTTACAAAAAAAATGAGATTTACCTTTTGCAGCAAATTGGAGATCTGTTTGCTAGACCCTCTAATTAAACACTCTTGACCTCTTTAAAAGTGAAGATAATAGTCCCAGACAGACTGCCAGAAAGAGTTGAAATGAACAGTAATATATTCCAACAAAAAACCAGCCAATGAGATAGTGAGGAACAGAGAGGTGATGAGTAAAGGGATCAGATCCTTTCCAAAAAATCTCCCCACACATGCATCATACAGCCATGTCACACGCCACGTGACACTCGAGGCGAAAGCAGCTCATTAAATCAATAATATCGAGTCCTAAATCTATACTCGAAGCGCAGAAGGCAATTCTCTATAGCAACTGCGATTTTCCTTTGTGTACTTACTATTTAACTGCGCTAGCCTATACTCTAAATCTAAATTAGTCAATCTCTCAATAGGGTGCCTTAGTCCTTTTCAATAAGCGACGCACAGCGCTAGGTTTAACGAAATAGTACAGTAGTAGTTTTTCATTAAAGTTTTGTTAATTAATTAAAAAGGGGTAAATTGAGCATGGACGGATATTTAGCGAAGAGGGTCTAAGTGTATGTTAGTAATGGTCAATGGAATGGGAATGGTGCGATGGAAGGGAGGTCAATGCGAGGAGGAACAAAGGATATAAAAGTGGCTGGGTATTTGGTTCGATATTCCTTAGAATTAAATTATAAAATCGTATTTACATTAATAGTGGTAAATCTTTAAAGTCAAAATCATTGTTATTGTATCTTTCTTTTACTTTCTCAATATTCATTTCTAAATTCTAAATCTTTGATTATTGAGTTTCCAACCCTTTGTGAGATCTTAAGAATTCCTATTACCTTTGAAACTAGTTTATAATTCTTCTCGAACAAACCTCGAACCTGTAGCTCTTACTTCGAGTGATCTTCGAACCATTTCCTCAAATCATTCCTCTGTGCTTCGAAGAAGTTTCTAAATCCCTCATCTCACTTTCAGGAACATCCTCGACCTTGTGCGTAGGTCGTCCGGTGACTGTATAATTTAATTCTCCGTAGTTCTCATTCTTTGCACTACTACGTCTTTTTAGGTGTTTTTAAAATTTTAAATGGCACCTGTTCAACGCACTCCTCCTACGGGCGCTACTACTAGAGCTCGCGCTAGAGGCAGGCCAACAGCCACAAGGTCTGTTTCCCGCACTCACTCTTTGGAACCACTCGACCTTAGGGAACGGCAACATTCAGTTCAATCTGTAGAAGACATCCCACAAGATTTTGAGGATTCTAGTGATGAAGAAGGAGAGGATACAATGCACGAGGCACCATCCGCCCCTGCCAATCACCCTTCTGGCCAATCCTCAGAACCTGGACCATCTAACTCTCTGGAAGATTTCATGAGACTTTTCATGAAAACCCTTTCAAATCCAATGTCTTCAGAAGGATCTAATTTCAAAACTCCTTCTATGAAATCTCCTGACAAATTCGATGGAGATCACCCCGACAGATTGTGACCCTTCTTGCAAACCTGCAAGCTACTGTTCCATAATGACCCTCGAACCTTTAACAGCAACCGATCAAAGGTTGTTTATGCTTCTTCATTCCTAGCCGGGAAAGCAGCAAGATGGTTCGAACCTTATCTACTCATGCTTTCTTTGACAGAAACCCACTTACTTATCAATAATTGGGAAAAGTTCGAAGACCAACTTTTTACGTTGTTTGGGGACCCTAATGAAATGGACAACGCAGAAATTGAACTTGATTTTCTTCGCATGAGTGATAATGGTAAAGCCTCTGAATATATCTCAAACTTCAGAGCACTTCAAACTCGAGTAGGTTGGAATGATGCTGCCCTTAAGTATCATTTCAAGAAAGGACTTCCTTCGAGTATTCTAGATCAATTAAATCTTCACGGTCAGAAGATGACTACTTTAACGGATTTAATGGATCGAACCCTCGAACTTGACGGCGTTTATCAAGGAAGACTTCAACATCGTCGATATGCCAACAAATCTCAAGGCCTAAATTTTAAATTGGGACCTTCTTCTCACCCACAACCAAATCAATCCTCCTCGACTCAATCCAAACCCAATAAGGGAAAGGATAAACCTCGACCAAAAGGCTCGACCCCAGTCAATATCAGCCAAGTACTGGATCCTAAAGGGGAACTTAAAGAAGCTGAGAGGAAGAGACGAGCAGATAATGGTTTATGTATGTATTGTGGGGGTAAGCACAAGTTGGAAGACTGTGTAAAGTTGAAGGAAAGAGAAGGTACTAGTTCGAAGTCAAAAAAATAGTAGATAGTTTACTTGTGTGCAAAGCAAACTATCTTATCTCTCCCAGTGCACAGAACCTCCATGTCTTAAGGACTGGAGTTGCCTTAAACCGCTTGAGATTCATTCTTTTTAAGGAGGATATCCCCTTCAGTTGTCTTATAGACTCTGGAGCTTCAATTTCTTTTGTTAGTTTATCTTTTGCCGAGAAGCTTCAACTAACATTTACAGATATTGATCGAACTCCAATCTATTTGGTCTAATCAGAGGAACCCAAATATTGGGTAAGTAAGAAAGTTTTATGGGTTTTCAGCTTTCCGAACTTTCCCCCCTTCGAGTGGGAATTATCAGTCTTGGACGCCCCAAGGATGGACGATACCATTCTTGGCCATGACTTTTTAACGCATTGGAATCCCGAAATTGATTGGACTAAGGGATTGATCACCCCACAATCTAAGTATATTTCTGATTCTTCAATGCAGGTCAATAGGGAGTTAAACAACCCGCCTGACAACGTCCTGCTAGAGGACAAGTCTCTGCCAGATGACTTGCAAGCATCTGATCCTTCTCTAAATGAGCAATTGGCTAACTCTTCTAGCTCAATGACTTCACTCGAAGAGGATTTAAATTGCCTCAAAGTAATCAAATTCTGCTCTCTCAATACAGGTATCCCCTCGACAGATTCTCTCAAAGATGAAGAGGACAACCAAATCAATGTTGAAGCCATTAAATCAACTCTACCGGAAATCTACCACGATTTCCTCGATGTTTTCTCAATTCGCAAGGCCAATAATATACCACCTCATCGACCCTACGACCATCAAATAGAGTTAATAGGCCCAGTACCTCCGGCAGGTCCTGTCTATTCTTTATCGAAGGACGAATCTCAAGTTCTTTGAGACTAAATTGCAGAGAATGTAGCCAAAGGTTTCATCAGAGCCAGTAAATCTCCAACCGGCTCCCCTGTCCTCTTTGTAAAAAAGAAGGACGGTAGTCTTAGGTTGTGTGTTGACTATAGAAAGCTCAACACAGTCACGAAGAAGAATGCATATCCTGTTCCTCCTATGTCATTACTTCTTACCCTTTTCAATGGTGCTAATTTCTTTTCTAAAATTGATCTTAGAGGCGCTTACAATCTGATTCATATTGCAGAAGGTCATGAACCACTGACTGCAATGCGCACTAGATTTGGTAGTTTTGAATATTTAGTCATGCCTTTTGGATTATGTAACGCACCTTCAACTTTTCAAACTTTTGTTAATGATATCTTTCAAGATGTTGTTGAACAATTTGTAGTTGTCTATTTAGATGATATTTTAATATTCTTGAAAACACTAGATGAACATATTCATCATGTTCGACAGGTCCTAAATTGTCTTCGAGATCATGGTCTCTACGCCAAGCATAATAAATGCAAATTCCACCTCAAATCAATTGATTTTTTGGGTTTTACCTTGTCCACTGATGGTTTAGTCATGGATGACACAAAAGTCCAGAAAATCCTGGAATGGCCTGATCCCAAAAACATTAAATTGCTCCAAGTATTTTTAGGTTTTTCAAACTTCTATAGGAGATTTATTAAAGATTACTCTAAAACTATTTCCAATCTGACTTCTCTTCTTAGAAAAGACATTCCTTTTGTTTTTACTTCTACAGCATGAAAGGAATTCAAAGCACTAAAAACGGCTTTCACCACAGCCCCAATTCTTCGACATTTTGATCCTTCTGCCTCGACAATAGTTGAGACAGATGCGAGCGATTATGCTATTGCAGGGGTCATCTCCCAATTAAATCCTGAAACAAATTTGTTTCATCCTGTTGCTTTTGAGTCACACAAACTCATAGCTGCAGAATTTAATTATGAAATTCATGACAAAGAGCTTTTAGCTATTATCCATTGTCTTAAAAAATGGCGTTCTTTTCTTCTCAGCCTAGATAGTCCTTTTCAAATCTTAACAGATCATAATGCTTTGAAATACTTCATGTCTTCTAAAGTGTTAACCAGGCGTCAAGCCAGGTGGGCTGAATTTTTGTCTGAATTTTCTTCCTCTATTTCCTATTGCCCAGGAAAAAACTGCATTGTCCCAGATATCTTGTCACGTCGGGACGAGGTTTACCCACAGCGGGGGGACGCATTTGCTGACAAGAACCCAGCAAATGTGCAATCAATCTTCAACGAATCAATGTTAATGACTCATCAACTTAATTTGATGACAATTCAATCTTTTCGAAATCTACTATCCAACATCCTCGAAGCTCAGTCGAAGGACAAATATTGTTTAGGGTTAAAAGACAAAATACTCTCAAAGCAAGGGGACAAAAGATTTAGTATTGAATCAGGTCTATTAGTCTTCGAAGGTAGAGTAGTCATACCTGACAACAATGAGATAAAATTATGGATTTTCAACAGTCGACATGATTCTCCATTAGCTGGTCATTTTGGGGTTGATAAAACCTACCAGTTAATAGCTAGGGATTTCTTCTGGCCAGGTATGACCAGGGAAATCAAGGCCTATATAAAAACTTGTTACGAATGTAATAGGAATAAGGCTCCCCGTCACCGGAAGCATGGGTTGCTTCAACCACTTCCTATTCCCTCTAAACCTTGGGAATCTATATCAATGGATTTCATTTCTCAACTTCCTATTTCTAATGATTTTGATGCTATATTAGTAATAGTAGATAGATTTTCAAAAATGTCTATTTTCATTAAAACCACTACTGCTGCTACAGCAGAAGATTTGTCAAAATTGTTTCTAGAATACGTATTTTCTAAACACGGCTTACCAAATGATATTATTTCAGATAGAGGCTCATTGTTTGTATCCACATTCTGGACCCAACTGTGTTGACAACTCAATATCACAAGGAATCTCTCCACGGCCTATCACCCTGAAACCGATGGTCAAACAGAAAGAGTTAACCAAATCCTCAAACAATATCTTCGAATGTATGTCAGTTACCAACAAGACGATTGGACCACATGGTTACCATTGGCCGAATTTGCTTATAATAACTCGACTCATTCTTCGACACGAAAATCTCCCTTCGAAACCATTTATGGATGACATCCTCGATTCAACTCAATCCATGTAGGAACTAATCATCCTGCGGAACATTATCTTCGAACTATATCACGACTTCAAGAAGAACTTAAAACAAATTTGGAATCAGCAATTCGAAGATACAAGGAACAGGCCGACAAACATCGACAATCTGCTCCTTCCTTTAAACCAGGCGACAAAGTATGGCTCAACGCACGAAACATTCAAACAACACGACCATCAAAGAAACTGGCTGAAAAGCGCTTGGGACCATTTGAAATCGACTCTGAAGTCTCTAAAACTGCATTTCGACTCAAGTTACCTCCTAAATGGCAGGCGATTCACCCTGTTTTCTATGTATCTCTCCTGGAACTGGCTCGAGAGATATACCCGGGCAAGAACCAACCCCCTCCGGAACCGGTCGAAGTAGAAGATCATCTAGAGTGGGAAGTAAGTCGTATCCTTGATTCAAGAATACGCAAGGGGAAACTTCAATACCTCGTGGAATGGGAAGGCTTTTTAAATTCTGTTTTTTCTTTTCTTTCTTCTTCCTCTCTTTTCAACTAAAATTTCCTGAAAAAAAAAAAAATCATTAAATTCTCAATTTAACAAACTCATCTCAATCACAAACCGTTTCTTTTTTTTCTCTCTTTTCTTACATAAAATTTTCCTTTTAAAACCTTAAAATTTCCTTCAATTAAACAACTTTTTTCTTTCTTCTTTTTTCTTTTTCTCTCTCTCCCAAATCTTATAAAATTAATAATATTCACCTACAATAAAAAAAAATAAATAAAATAAAATAAAATAAAATAAAATAAAATAAAATAAAATAAAAATAAAATACAAATTTTTTTACTTCTTTATATCTCCTTTTCATTTCAAATTTTCTCTTTTAATTTTTCTCGAACCAATCTTTTCATTTTCTTCAAAACTACCCTTATCTCCTTCCTGCATTTCTCAAAGACTTCCTCCTCTCCTACCGGAACCACCTCTCCAATCTCCAAGAGCTCCTCTGCCACTTTGAAGGAAGCAGTGTCGATAATTGTGTCGACCTCCCCACATAACTCTTCCGTGAACCTTACTCGTCAACCTCGACAAGGTTTCTTTGACCACACCTGGTCCAGGGAGTCTTCAGGTTCTTCAACTACATCCGTGGCCGGAGGGTTTTCTTCAGTTGGTATAACCGGCGCAGGCTCCCCAATCGGGTCTTCAAGGGTATTCGATGTCTAAACAAAACTCATCAGTAACTTCATCCTTAAAAATAACAATTAAAAACTTACCTTGAAGATGGGGTAAGGCTCTAAAAATAACCTTGGCGCCACTTCAACCTCTGCCTCTCTCTCCTCCTCGTCGTTTCTTGGCTGCCCGCCCTGGAACAGGGACTTCATCTTCATCTTCCTCCACCAACTCGTCGACCTCTTCCTCGACACCTCGCTTCGAACTCGTGGCCTGGGTTACCCAGGTTGAGATCTTGTTATTTAATTCCTTATCATTTTCCCCCACCAATTGTTCATCTTCAATCGAGACATCCCAAATGTCTTCGACCACTTCTTTGTTTTTAAGGATTACCCAAAACTTGGTCTTGGTGAATCGTTTTTCAATCTCTGCGTTCTTCGTCAACGCATCGCACGCCACTCGTCGCCAAGGGCAAAACTCGCATTTCTGGCGAGGGCCTCGAGTCGCCGTACTTTCGACACAGAAATATTCTATGCTTTCACAAGCCGTGCAAGTTTGTGAAAATTGTTGCGTGATCATTCCCCCATCCGCTTTAGGGTGTGGAGGCGTAGGTGTGGGAGTAGGGCAATTCATTATAGAAAAAAGAAATTAATAAGTGAGGAAAAAATTATAGAAGAAGGGAAACTAGTGTGGGAAGATGGCTCAAGCTCAATGGAGTTTGCAATTCTTATACCCGGGCATCTGTCACGCGCCATGTGACACTCAAGGCGAAAGCAGCTCATTAAATCAATAATATCGAGTCCTAAATCTATACTCGAAGCGCAGAAAGCAATTCTCCATAGCAACTGCGATTTTCCTTTGTGTACTTACTATTTAACTGCGCTAGCCTATACTCTAAATCTAAATTAGTCAATCTCCCAATAGGGTGCCTTAGTCCTTTTCAATAAGCGACGCACAGCGCTAGGTTCAACGAAATAGTACAGTAGTAGTTTTTCATTAAAGTTTTGTTAATTAATTAAAAAGGGGTAAATTGAGCATGGACGGATATTTAGCGAAGAGGGTCTAAGTGTATGTTAGTAATGGTCAATGGAATGGGAATGGTGCGATGGAAGGGAGGTCAATGCGAGGAGGAACAAAGGATATAAAAGTGGTTGGGTATTTGGTTCGATATTCCTTATAATTAAATTATAAAATCGTATTTACATTAATAGTGGTAAATCTTTAAAGTCAAAATCATTGTTATTGTATCTTTCTTTTATTTTCTCAATATTCATTTCTAAATTCTAAATCTTTGATTATTGAGTTTCCAACCCTTCGTGAGATCTTAAGAATTCCTATTACCTTTGAAACTAGTTTATAATTCTTCTCAAACAAACCTCGAACCTGTAGCTCTTACTTCGAGTGATCTTCGAACCATTTCCTCAAATCATTCCTCTGTGCTTCAAAGAAGTTTCTAAATCCCTCATCTCACTTTCAGGAACATCCTCGACCTTGTGCGTAGGTCGTCCGGTGACAAGCCAGTGCACAGACCACCCTGACCAATTCCCTGCCCGAAATCCAGCTTTCCCAGCCTTTTTCATGCATAAAAGTGCATTTTAGCGCTTTCCCAGCGCCCAGGTGGGCACCCCGCTTCAAGCGGGGCCTCCACTTAGGTGTGGGCGGGCCGCTTCTAGGCCCTAAAACACCGATACAACCCATAAAAACCCTAAAAACCCTAAAAACCCATAACTTCACCAATAAACAAGATAAACACACATAAGACATACCAAAATGAAAAGAAAATAAAGGAAAATAAGCTGAGACATAACAAGTGATCCTAGCTTAAGCCTACATAAGCACCCCTAAGCAATAAACTTCCAATAAATACCAATAACACCATAACTACCCTATAAAACAAGGTAACCACCCATAGGGATACCAAAATGAAGAGAAAAGAAAGGACATTAAGCTGAGACATAATTAGTGACCCTAGCTTAAGCCTCCATAAACACTACTAAATATTACCTAAAGATGAAAAAATACACTAATAACACCATAACCCCAATAACATCCTGCATACCAAATACCCCCAAATATGCACTCCAAAGGCCTACCCAGGTTTGGATCACCACACTGCCTCTTGAAGTTTTGAAAAATATTCATTTGCAGCATCTTGTGGATGAGGAATAGTTTTTCCCAGAGATGAACAAGGTAGATATATTCCATCAGCAAGATAGTATATGTGAGTATATCTGTGTTGGTTAATTTTATATTTTATGGTATCTTGTGTTCCCAAAATGAAGTTTATCAAAAATATTGCTTCTGTGAAGTGCATTAATGTCATTCAAAGAGCCTGGGGAGCCAAAAAAGCAGTGCCAGAAGTGCAAGCTTTTGCTTGAAACTGCCCCCAAAATCATTGTAGGTGAACCTTCTTTTCCCTGAAACTGACCCACTCATGCTCCTAGGCAATTTTTCCAAGACCAATGCATCCCATCAATTGCACCAAGACACCTTGGGAACCCCTGTTCTTCATATTCTCACAGAATAGCTTTCTTTTCTTGTTGCTTAGGTTCATTTAAGTAGTCCAATTTATACAGTGTAATAATATCTTTGATGAAAATTTTGAGACATTGTAGTGCTGTGGTTTCACCAATCCAAATATATTTATTGGTGCTGTCAGCAGAGACTCCATAGGTCAATTGATGTAGAACAGAAGTAATTTTTTGTTCTGGTGATAAACCAATTTGGCCACAACAGTCCTGTAGAATAATAAATTAGAGTCAAAAAACTATTATATGCTAATTGACTTACACTTTTCCAAACTCAATAAGTATTATGTTCCTGTAAATCTTTAGGCAGCTTTTGAAATAGTAATTTTCTGATTCAGAATCATTGTTCAAAGAGATAGTTGTTGTATATACAATTAGTAGTAAATTAATCCTTCATTAACCGATGATGTCCTTCAACACAATCTTGATTTATTAATTCTTTTTTTGGGGGGCCTTGTTGTGTTTTATGAGTTTAGCGATTCAGTACATACAATTATTTCTTCTTCCATTATGAGAAGTTCATCAATGATGTGTTGCTTCATCTGAAAAATTGAGGAAAGTTAATTGAGTAGTGAAAATGCAAGAAGAAAAAATGTAGAGTTTACTGAATGGGTGATTCAACGCGAGGGCATGGAAATTTGTGCAACTCGTGTTTGCTAACTGAATGTGCATACGAGGGTGTCAAACCCCATTTCAGTAACAATGGACGCGGCAATTATGCAATTATCTACTGAAATGTTACTGCAACGGAGGTAGATGCTCTAATTGTGTAAAATCACAATAAATTGGTCAAAGCCAGAAAGTATGGTACTGGTTTTGGGGTTGTAAAGAGTGGACACATACTTGAAGATATTTTACATCACTCCATTTCATTTCACATTATCTTGGTATCGTGTGTCTTGTGCCAGACGCGCGGGTGTGATGCTGCACTTCAATTTCCTCGTAGCCTGTAGCTTGGGCATTCAATTCTGCGCGCTTCGGGGATGCAGGTCACGTGAAGAAGGCTACCGTGTCAAGGGTCGGCATGGTCCGTGCTCTTGACCGCCCTCATGCGCCGCTCTCTCATCGCCAGCAAAAAAGGCTCGCTCATCGATTCTCCAGGGGCGATTCTGCCGTCGTCCGTCACCGCTTCCTCTTCCAAAACTTCCGTTCAATCGCCAAGAACGCCTGGATACATTCCTCCGTTAGTTGCTGACTATCAAGTTGTATTTCCAATTTATTGGGCTTCTCTGACACCCTCTGGTGTTTTCTAGTTCTTTGACAAAAAAATTCACGCCTGTCCGTCCTGTAGCACATACCTCCGACGTTTCATTAGCTGGCCGCAGGCGGAAAAGGGTAAACTATGCTGGTGCAGATGGTGACATAAATGAGTCTGAAAAAAATGATCATAAATACAAACCCCAGAAGCCTAAAAAAGATGAGTTTGAGGAAGATGAGAACGGGAAACTTGTCAAGAAGGTAAAGCGCGACCGCTTTGGACGACCTATCAAAGAGTTGGTTTGTTTCGAGATTAAAGTACTTGCCCTTCAGTCTTATTTATTTTTTTTCTTTTGGAGAAAAACTGATTTTATTGAGATGTGTTGGATTTGTTATCTAGAGTTATCCTAAGGTTGAAGCCAGACCTTTAGATCAAGTTCCCAAATCTTTTTCGGTTCCTGCCATTACAGACAAAAAAACTGGACTTCCCATTGAAGTTCATCTCACTAATTTTCCATTAGGAGGCCGCAGACCTCCAGTTTTCGCACCCCGACCTCTTCATGATCCTTTAGCAGATACTGCGATTGTATTATGGGATCCTACAGTTGATGACCGCCCAGCTCCAAAGCCAGTCGCCGAAGGTGAGCAAGAACGTACACCTGAGGAAGAAGAACTTGAGCGTGCCCGACTGAAAGCTGAGGAGCTTAGAAAGAGCTGTCACAAAGATTTATCAGAAATGTTAGGAATTAAGAAGAGAAATAAAGATTCATCTGAGTTGCCTAAGGTGCCCGTTGTATTGGATCCCAAATTAGCTAAAACACTTAGACCTCATCAAGTGGAAGGCGTCAAATTTTTGTATAGATGTACGATGGGAATGGTTGAAGAAGGGGCCAAAGGATGCATTATGGCAGATGAGTAAGTCAAATTTATCCCCTTGTCTGTTTGTTGTTGCTGATGTTCAATGTGAAGAATGGGTTTAGGGAAAACACTCCAGTGTATTACTTTATTGTGGACACTTCTGAAGCAATCACCGACTCCAGGAAAGTCTACCATTGATAAAGCAATTGTAGTTTGTCCATCTTCTCTGGTCAAAAATTGGGCGAACGAGCTTGACAAGTGGCTTGGACCAGGTGCCATTAATCCAATTGCAGTAGATGGTAAAGCTACCAAAGCCGATCTTCTTCAAACTGTTAGGCAATGGGTGTTGGCTAGTGGGAGGCGAGTCGCTCAGCCAGTCATGATTGTATCTTATGAAACCCTGAGAGGTACAATTGTGGAGGAACTAGGCTCTGCTCACATTGGACTTCTTCTGTGTGATGAAGGCCATAGGCTGAAAAATGCTGGTAGGTTTAAAGATTTTATATTCCATTTAAAGTTCAGTTTTGACAGCATCTGGATAAAACAACTTTTTACAGACAATCAAACCTATGCAGCTCTTCATTCCATTCAGTGTGAAAGAAGGGTCATTCTTACTGGCACGCCTATACAAAATGATTTAACAGAGTATTTCGCCCTCCTCAATTTTGCAAACCCAAATTACTTAGGTGACAGATCTCAGTTCAGAAAAGTTTATGAATTGCCTATTTTAAAAGGACGAGATTCTGACTCTACACCTGCCGAAGTTGAGATGGCTGAAACTAAGTTGAAGGAGCTGTCCAACAAATGCCAGAAATTTCTCATTCGTCGGACAAATGACTTGTTATCGAAATATTGTCTGTTATTCTATCTTCATGTCAAGTTAAGGCGGTGCAATATACTGATTTTTTTTATCTTTTAGTACCTGTGAAGTATGAGCATGTAGTGTTTTGCGCTCCAGCTCCTTTCCAACTTGCTCTTTATCGTTATTTTATTACTTCCCCTGAACTCCAAAAGTCTATCAGAGGGGTTGGTTGTCAGCCTTTACGTATGCTGGGGATATTGAGAAAGCTATGCAATCATCCAGATCTAGTTGACTTATTAAAAGATATACCTGGTTGTGAATCTTGCTTTCCAGAGGGCTACACACCTTTTAATCCCAGAGCGCTTGTGGTACCCGAATATTCTGGCAAAATGGTTGTTTTAGAACGGTACGAATGATTCTTTCCTTTCATGAGTTCTAATATTTTGAAGCCATTGATTTTCGTTTAGCTTACTATTCAAAACGCTCTCTTTATATCATTTAGATTTCTGCACCACTTAAAAACCCAAACAACTGACAAAATCGTCTTGATTAGTAATTTCACTCAAACACTAGATCTGATGGAGAAAATGTGCCGTGGGCGCAAATGGGGATTTTTGCGACTGGACGGAACCATGACAGTCCCCAAAAGACAAAAGCTGGTTGATCGATTCAATAACCCTGATGGGAAAGAGTTTATTTTTCTTCTCAGCAGTAAAGCTGGAGGCTGTGGAATCAATTTAATTGGTGCAAATCGCTTGATCCTATTTGATCCTGACTGGAATCCGGCGGCTGATCAGCAAGCTCTTGCAAGAGTTTGGAGGGATGGGCAAAAGAAAGAATGTTTTGTGTATAGGTTTATTTTGGCCAGTCCTTTTCACCGCTCTCAGTTTTAAGTTGTGTGCAGCGGGCTGATTTGTGTGAATATCTAGACTGGAAGCATTGAGGAGAAAGTTTTTCAACGCCAATCACAAAAAATGAAGCTATCAGCTTCTGTTGTGGACGAGCAGGTAGATGAAGAGAGAATGTTTTCACAGGATAACCTAAGAGAACTCTTTAAACTGATTGAAAACACCATTTCGGATACTCATGACGTGTACAAGTCAGTGCTCTTCTCTGTCTTCCATTACAGGACGTGATCTTACTTACTTGTGTGGTGCCTAACAGATGTAAAAGATGCCAAAATGGCACACAAGTCGTGAAAGCTCCCGTAATGCTATATGGTGATCAGTCAACGTAAGAATATTGATTTTCAAACGAGTTTTTAGCTCCTGCAAACAGTGACTTATATTAATTTGTTAATTTTACCAACTAGTTGGAATCACTATTCTAATCAAGGTCTAACACTACTACATGATGATCTACTCCGTGCCGAATCAAATTTTCCTGAAGTTACCGCATGTTTTCAATACATCTCGACATAATTCACTTTTTCCAAGTCTTATCCTTTTGCCATTCTAACACTAAGTAGAATCTTCGAATACCTAGATAAATAAACACCCTGTCAAATGCATGGATTTGTCAAACACTCATTTGTGAATGTTGTATTACTTTCCACTTGCTCAGAGATCCTTTGTGACTTCATGAATTTTGTTAAAAATTATCAATTTAATACGTACTGTAAATCTTGAAGAATCAGCAAATCATATGAATGCGAAGTTGTCTGAGATTTCTATCACTTCGCTAAATATACGTTTATGTTGGTTCTAATGTTTATCATTTCATTGCTAAAACAATTATTTTCTTGCACCTAACATGTTAAATTTATATATTACACCACCAAATATCGGTTGACACCTGATGGCAGGCCCCCATCCCTGACTTGCGTTGCCTCATAGTCTAGTCTTAATTATGAGCAGAACTGCTTTCACTACACCCAAAGTGATGTATACCCAATAGGTATGTTATTGGTTGGGCTAGATATATTTTAGACTAGATGGGTATATTAGGGGGTATCAAAGTTAAAAAATTGTAATTATTTAAAAGGCATTTCACAACACAAAAAGAAAGCCACAAACTTGACATTAATTCTCAGTAGAAAGGTGTTTTGGGGGCACAATATGGCATATTTTAAAAAAATAATCATGTTTAATTTGGTGGAAAAAAGAGGTATTTTGAAATGGAAGATTTCTAACTTTGATACCCCCTATTTATTACAAAAAAAATTAAAAAATAAAGAAAAAAAAATGGAAAAAAAAATGAAGAAAATGAAGAAAAAAAATGAAAAATGAAAAAAAAAAATTATTAATTTATAAAATTAAAAAAGATAAAAAAAGGAAAAAAAAAATATTAAAAAAAATTAAAAAGAAAAAAGAATAAATAAGAAAAAATGCAAAATGTAAAAAAGAATTGATTAGAAAAAAAAATATAAAAAAACAAAAGCAAAATAAAATAAAATAATTAAAATAATTAATTAATAAAATAAGAACTGAAAGCAGAAAAAAAGAAAGAAATAACAAAAGACAGAAGAAACAAGGGTAAATAAGAAAAAATAAGAAAAAATAAGAAAAAGAAATAAACTGCATACAAGGGAAAATCGAATAAAACAAAAGAATTAATTAGGGGGTATCAAAGTTGACCAATCCACAATTAAATTAATTGCGGATAAAAATCCTTATACCCCAATTATCTTCTGCAATTATTTTTGCTAATAATTGGGTTATTAGACATTTTACATGTCAAAGTTGACCTCTTACCCGACATTTTTTCTACTCAATTTTTCATAACCACATATCAGACAATTTTCTGTCATAACCACATCTTGGCCCACTTTCATTCATAACCACATCTTTGACTACTTTCTGGATATGCCTTCTACCTTGCTGTGCACTCCCATTCTCATCTCATCCTGTCTATTCTCTCCATTCAGAACACCTTGCTATCTCATCTGCTTGTTTTTTCTCCTTTTCATCTTCAATTATCTTAACATGCCCTGTCATCATAGATCTTCTCAAAGGCAGCCATCCCCCAGTTTTTCTTCAAATTTCACTACTCCCTCTTTCCCCTGCTCAGCTGTGAAATCAAAGACTGTTCAATTAAAAAAAGATGATCATCTCATTCTTATCAACTGGCTGAAAACTAAATCTAACTATGATTCTTGTTTTGGTACTGAAAATACAACTAAAGTAGGAGGGCCCCCCCTCATCAAAAGATAATGGTTATCTACTAATGGCCAATGAATTACGGAATAAGAGCAAGGGAAGGATAGATCTTTTACCTAAACAGATGTCTGAATGTTTCAAGCATTACCCAGGCCAAATACTAGAAGGCAATGACTCTTTCATCTTCCACTGGTTTTGGTATTACTGAAATTGATATTAGTAAGGGCATAAAATACATAGATGATAAACTTGAATCTTTATGTCCTTAATTTAAAGAGATGGATGCTATTTTTGGAGAGTGAGCTGATGATAATCCTGAAAACATGTTGGATGGTGAAGATTCTATCTCCAAACATGATGTCAAAACAAATCTTTTTACTTCTTCTTTGACTCAAGCCTCCCCTCATTTAACTTCCACAAATCAAAATATCTTTTAAATAGATCCTTATGGAAATATAAACCAACCTGATCTAACTCAAGTATGTTTTGTTTCTTTTATCTTACCAATTCTTTTTTTTATTTACATTTTCTTATTTCTAAAAAGGCTGAAGAACAAATGCAGGAGCCACAATCAACTGAGTCAGAAGCCAGAAAAAATGATGAGGAGGAAAATTTTAACTTGAAAAAAAAGAGAAGGGCTTCAAGTTGTCTAAAATTCCACTCTCAAAGAAGAAGAACAAGTAATACTTCATCTCAAACCCCTCTTTCTTCTATTGAAGAATTTTTGGAGGAATGTGATGTTGGTAAGTAATAACATCCCTCTTAATACATTGCTCTGCTTTTCTTCTACTTTTTGTTAATATTTCTTATCACTCTAGAACAAGTGAAAGTTGCTAAAGAGACTCTAAAGTTTGAAAAGCAAAAATACGATCTCTCTTTAAGGAGGGATGATAGGGCACAAGACTTGGAGGAGAGGAAGTATGAGCTCTCTTTATGGAAGGATGATAGGGCACAAGACTTGGATGAGAAGAAATTCAAGCTAACTCTTACTATTTAAAAATCAAAGAAAGAGGAGAAAACACTTGAGCATAAAAAATTAATGGAACAGATGAAATTTAAGCATGATCTCAAAGAAAATTCAAAGAAGAAAATTTTTTTAATGGAATGTGTTAAAGCCAATAAATCTTATGAGGAAATTGAATGTCTAATGAAATTTTTTAATGACTATTTTGTTTTTATTTCTTTCATATTTCTACTATTCATAATTATTTGTACATAAAATTTTACAATAAATTCCTGTAATTCATTACTCTATCCATCACACCACACAATATGGGGGGCGGACTTGCTAGCAAGTCCGCAACCTTGGACCCAAACTCACCATAGATTGAACACACATTGAGCTATTGATAAAGGAACCATACAATCAGGGATGAACACCACTCAGTAGAACAGTTTTAGGTGGGTGTTCAAGTAGAGTTCAGTATGGGTTCAGTATGAGTTCAGTCTGAGTTCCATCTGAGTTCCATCTGAGTTCAGGTTGAGAACTTGCTAGCAAGTCCACCCCCTATATTGCGTAGTGTCATTAGTTTAATTTTCTTATTTTAATTTTAAAAATTTATTTTTAAATATAATTTTCATTTCTCATTTGAAAATTTGCTGATCCACCCCCTTCAATTTTTTGAAGTAAGGGGTGGGTATCACCAAAATTTTTTCAAGTCAAGAATCTAAAAAGTCTTGTGAAAATTTGGCATTACTACCCCCTTCATTTTATGGGTATCACCAAAATTCTTTCAAGTCAAGAATTTTGCAAGTCTTATAAGAAATTTTGGCAATACTCCCCCCTGCATTTTATTGAATTAAGGGACAGGTATCACCAAAAATTTCAAGTCCAATTTGAAAATTGGGCGATACCCCCCCCCCCCCTGCATTTTATTGAAGTAAGGGGTGGGTATCACCAAAATTTTTATATGTCAGATTCAAAAATTTGGCAATACCCACCCCTGCATTTTATTGAAGTAAGGGGTGGGAATCACCAAAGTTTAATATAATTACATAAATTAATATATAAACAACTAATATATATCAATATCCCTAGTTTTAAAGTAATGACAATTCTTCTAGCCAAAATGTGGATAAAATATAGAAACAAATGTTTAGGACTTTCCAAAAGTGTAGGCCAAGAAACCTCATGAAACAAATAAAGGTTGTCATGATTCCCATTTATAAAACACAGGGTCGTTGGCCCATTAATTTATTTTAGGGATTTGAAATATAAGAGTTATTTGTAAAAAATTTATGAAAAAATAAAAAATATTTGATGACTCTACTCATCCCCATAATTTTTTGATCTACATAAAGTTTTTTTATATCTGTTAAATTTACCTTCTTTCTTTACCTTATTTATTTGGTGGGATAATTTTTGACTGATTTGAAATGAACATCCAAAATGTGTGAACTCTTGACAAGATTCCAAGCTAGGTGGAGCTTTGGTTGTTTAGTGATGATCCTGAGAAGAGTTCAAAATTGTTTCAATCATGCTATTTCCCAAACCAAAATCAATCATGCACTGAAGGTCTGGAAAATATAAGCCATGTCCTTTGATTTTAGCTGGAGATGATATTGGTTGGCCAGTTATCAGATTGATATATGAGAAAATTTCAAAAGTAAGATAATTGGTGTCATTCCTATCAATATGAATCATATTGTGGAATCCTGAATGAGTAATAATAAAACTTGAAAATAAAAGATATTTGTTGCTAATTTATTCGCATTTTGAGTCATGTCACACCAATTTAGTATTCCAACTTTTCTAGCAAGTTGATGATTATTTTTGAAAGCTTTATTGCAGAGTTTTTTTAGGCAAAGAGCAAGAAAAGTATTAAAAGAAGGTAAGGTGTCCCATAAGCAAAAATCATCATCTTTTTCAGTTTTAGATAATTTTTTAAGTAAAGAGTTAATGCCTATGGAAATAAAATGAGTGACATGATTTTAAGAATGAAACATATATTATCAGACATACCAATAGAGTAGCCTTTAACAAATCCTGGTCACCAACCAAATCCAATCATAATATCACCCAACCAATTCATATTCCTTATTGGTAAAGGAACCAAAGCCATTTGATATAGTGTTATTATGAGATCAGATAGTTGTTTAAAAGTTTCGTCTTTTGAACCATTAATAGAATGAGTTTCATAAATAAATTGAGGTTTAAAAGAATTTCTGATAACTGCTTTAATTTCGTCATCTCCTGTTTTGTTTAAATATTTTAAATCTTCTGGTAACTCAATTGGATAAGAATTTTTTTGATCCACTCTAGTTTTATAGTACTTGATATTTGATTAATGACCAAATAAAAAATCCAAATGAATTTTCTTTTTAAACTTCTTTTATTCTGCTGACTTTGAACTTCATTATTTTTTTTGATATTTTGAAAGATGATTGAAATGAAGTTGAATTTGAAAAAGATGATAAAGATGATAAAGAGGATGATGATAGAGAAGTAAGAGGGGATTCTGATGAAATAGACATTTTTTTCTTTGAACAAAAAAAAATTTGTGTCATAAACCAAAAAAATAAAACTCACAAAATTTAGTGTCAGCCAGGCTACTAGACTTACCCAGTGAAATAATTAATTATTTACTGGATGAAGCCGCACCTTATCATCTTTAATTATTATTTAATTATCATTTAGTTACATTAAAATTAGTTATAAATTAACTAGTTACAGAATGTTAAAATTAAATTAATTAATTAAATAAATAAGTAAAATTAAAATTATAATTTTGTCCCTTATATTTTTCTCTAACACCGTGCTCATTTGACAGGTTGGGAAAAATTAAAACTTTATATTTAAAAAAATAAACTACAAAGATAAAATAAGATTTAAATATTCAAATAATATTAAATATATACAAAAAAATCAAATTTCTTATTTGGGATTGACATTTACAGTAAATATTAAAAATATTGATGTATTTCTGACATACTCTGTAAATACATCTTTTTGACGCCTTCTTTTTGGAATAACTTTATTATTTGAAATACTCTTTCTGGAATGTTCTTTTTCTCTCTCTCTTCCTACTGTTTTTAGAATTTGATTTCCGTGCTTTGTCTCTCCTTTGCCTATAAAAGGCCTCTCTTTTTGTTGTCTTTTAATCATTCTATTTTACCAACTCATTTATTATAATAACTACAACACTAAACTTATTTCTTATATTTTATATCTTTAGTACTTACAACAAACGTAATTCTAATCTATAACTTATATAAAATATTTAAATCTACCTCTTATTTTGAGTAAAAGAAATCATACTTGATTGAGAAATACGTACCTAACTTTTGAGAGTCAAATAATCCTTAAAATCTTGATATTACACCGTACCAAAGCTTCTAGACCAAAAGTGACCCTTGACAATTGGGATCCTTTCCGAAATATCGACGGCACAACGTTACTTGAGGCGTAATCAAGGGGACCATCGGCGTACAAGCACCTGTAAAGGACGAGTGGAGGCGAGAAAACGACGAACGTCATACGTCACGTGATAAAAGTTTTTTGCTGCGAACGGGAATCGAACCGCGCTCCAAAACTTAAGTTCATATACTGACTAAAGATTGTATATATCGTGGTAATTATTGTGATTGCTATTTGTGGGTTACTCTTCACTCTTCATTTGCTACGTATTTCCTTTTACTCAGCACTCTGTAAGTGGCATTAATTTGCTCATTTTGCAGGGGGAGGTGTCTGGTAATTGGAATTTATTATATTTTTTTTATATTTTTCCTGGTTGACCATAATAGAGCAATAACTGTTCTTAGTCCCAGAGGTAATAAAATAATTATATATTAATATTAATTATTATCATTTTTCAGTTGACAATTGTCCTGATTAATTTGAATTTTAATTGTTCCAGTTGACAAACTGTCCTGACAATAATATATTAAAATAAATAATTATTATAATTTTTCAGTTGACATTTGTCCTGATTAATTAATTGTTCCAGTTGACAAATTGTCCTGACAATTATATTTTTTTTAAATATATAATTAACATTTCATTACTCCAGTTGACTTTGAGTCCTGGTAATCCAATAAATCTTCTTAAGTAATAAAATTCATATCTAAATTACTTCAGTTGACATTAAGTCCTGGTAGTTAGGTAATCAGTTAAAATAATTTTATTAATAAAGATTCATATTTTGATTATTTCAGTTGACAATAAATCCTGGTAATAAATTAGTTGATTTAAATCCTGAAAATAAAAATTAATAGAAATTCTAATTTATTTCTACAGTTGATTGCATTATCCTAGTTTTAAATTTTTTTTTATTAATTTTATTTAAGTTAATTTTTATCCTAAAAAGATTTTTTTTATTATTATTTTTATTTTATTTTTTCTGTTAAATAAAAATTAAAAATAAAGACTAATTAATTTTTTGTCTCTTTTCCTTCATTTCAGTAGAATCTTAAAATGACTGATCAAAGTGGTTTTTCTGCACATGAAGAAGAACTAGACTTAATTGATTATGATGAGCCTACTTCTGTAAGTTCTCCTTTAACAAGAAGGATTTCTCAAACTAATAAATCCTTGCCCCAAACAGGATGTGGAAATGGAAGAAGTAGAAATCCTAGTGGAAAATACTCAGGATCAGAAGCCCAGGACAAACCCACCAGAAGAGCTTCCAAGAGGCTTCAAGATAAAAAAGATGCCGTTGTCCCAGCAGATAAAGAATCTGTCAACCCACATAAAGGAGTTAAAGACAGACAGCTTAAAACTAAAGGTAAGGGTAGATGCCTTGGAAGAAAGGGAGAAAAGAATAAATACTTCTCTCCAAGAGAAAAGGAAACCTCTTCCTCCCAGGGATCAACAACAATTGGCTCCCCAATCCCAAGAGATGGTGGAAGTGTCCAAGTGGCAGTGGGACTGGCTCAACACACAGTGGGACTACTTAGCTCAAAATCAGCATCAATTACCTCAGGTAGGTCCATCAAGGCCCACCCAGGCCAACCCCACTCCTCCCCACCCTTATCAAGGAGGCAAAAGAAGAAGGAAGCCCAATATGGTGATACCCAGCAAACCCTGGTACGTCCCTCTATTGATTCTCAAGTGCCTTTTCTTGTGGCTGACTCTGTTCCTTCAGGTAAATCTGGAAGGCAGGATGAAACCTTGAGACCTATAGAAGCTGGGAATAGTAGACAGTTATCTCATGTATCCAATCCATTACTTTTAATTGCTATCTCAATGATTAATCCTGATATGGCTGTGATTGATGAAACTCTTGACCCTGAGTTCTATGAGAGTCTGGAAAGTTACTCAGTTTCATTATTGAAAAACACTCCAGATGTAGCAAGAATTAATGATGAGCACTTGAGAGATATTATTGCCAAACAAAATCATATAATGAACAATATGCAATTGACTCAGAGATATAATATTTTGTTAACTGATCAGGGTTATCAAGCATTAAAAAGTGAAGCACAGAGAGTCTCTGATGAATTGTCTCATTACAAAGCAACCCATGAAAAGAAAATTGCTTTATGGCAAAATATAAAAAATGATTTGTCTAAACTAAAAGATACTGTATCTGCCTGTTGCCAGGAGGTAGAAATAGATAAGATAAATCTGAAAAGATTGAGTGACCATTTGTCATCTTTTCAACATAAAAACCAATTATCTTTTGCAACTATCAATGAAAGTTTATCTAGTCTTCCAAGAATGAAAGCAAGACTAACAACCATTGAAGAAACATTGAACTCATTGTTAAATGACCAAAAATATTCTGACAATTCTGTGAAGGAACATATAGTGCAGGATGCTCAACCAGTACCTGTGGCTAGTTCATCTAAAATAAAAATTGATCCAGAAATACCTGTTGATAACACTGAGTTTCCATCAAAAAATGATGATGCACCAGGATCTGCAACAGAAGGATTAAACAATGAGATTTCAGCACAATTAGAGAAATTACAGCTGCTTCTTACTCAGAAACAAGCTAGTACTAAGGAGACTCCTTCAAATCAAAAGAATTGGCCAAAACTTGACCAGTACCCAACATTTGATGGTGATTCTTCCTCTGATTGGCAACAATTTATTTGCAGAATTGATAATTTAAAAAATTCTTACAAACTCCCAGATGAGGAAATTGTGTCCAAATTAATTTCTTTGTTCACTAATGTTGCCCTGATGTGGTATGAATCTGTTCTCCTGGATAGGAATGACTACTCATGGGAGGATTGGAAGAAATTAATTAAAGCACAATTTGGTGGCTCCAAGTTCAGAATGGCTCAACAAAGGCAGTATGAGGAAACTAGATATAGCTCTTCTACTGATAAACCTATTGAGTTTTTAATGAAACTTGTAAAAATCTTAAGGGCAATGGACCCAAATATGGAGTTTGATTTATGGAAGGACAGGATCCTCTATAAATTACCAATGTCTCTGAGAGACTTGATTGTGGCTAGGACTGAGTTCTCCAAAGAACCCTCTACTTTCATTAATACTTGCAATGAGATACTTCTAAACAATAAGTATGATGCAAGAAGATTCATTCCTAGGACCCCTTTGGAGAAACCCTCCACTTACCAACAAAAACCTCTGGAAAAGGTTGGTAAACCTTCTGCCCCTGTTGCACCAAAGAAGTATGCAACAAACACTTGCTTCAAGTGCAACAAGCCTTGGAAGAAAGGCCATGTTTGTGACAGGAAGATAAATCTTGTAGAACAAACAGAGGAGCATTCTGATGACACAGTGGCACTGGATGATACATCAAGTGATTGTGCCAGCAATATTTCATATGAATCTCAACAAGAAATCTTGATGCTGGAAGAAGATATTCATTATTTAAATACTATTGACATTGATAATAATGATTTATCTACAGTTGAGGATGCTGAGATCATAAAGAACATTGAGGATAACTCAATTGTTATTGCCCCTCTTAAGGCACCAGTCTTGATTAATGGAACCAGCATTGAAGTTGTTCTGGATTCTGGAGCTGGAGGAAGTGTAGTATCTGAAAGAGCACTTGCCTCAGTAGATCAAGACTATAAATCTAAACTGTTGCCTATCATTTCTGAAAATTGGAGAGGGTATGGCTCTGTTTTGTCCCCCATTGGTAAATACAAAGCCACAGTGTTTTTTAAATATAACCATGGTTTTGTAAGAGCTATTTGTGATTTTTTTGTCATGAAAAATGATAACTTGAGCAATTGGTTTATTGTAGGGAATGATATTTTAACCAAGTATGGCATAAAATTGGATCCTTCAAACCAATGTTTCACAATGGGGTTGAATGGGAAGAGAAAATTTAAAATTTCCTCCCCTAAAAAATTATTAAAACCAGAATTGAACACATGTAATTCTGTGGTTCAATATAAAGGAAGATCTACAAAGGAAATGCATGCCCTTATGTCTGAAATTGACAATGCCTCTTTTGGAGAACAACTTTCTGGTGAGGATAAAGATTCCATCATTAACTTGATAAAATCTTTTCCTATGACATTTGCTCATGGGTCACATGAACTGGGATTAGTTAAAGAGGAAATGAAACTTTCATTTTCTTGCCCATTAACTGATATACCACCTAGTTTAAAGAAGAAGCCTTATCCTGCTTCTCCCACAAAGAGAAAAGATATTGAAGATAATATCTCTACCCTTTTAAAAATGTATATTATTGAAAAGGTAGTTGAAACACCTAAATATTGTGTTATATCACCTGTCCTAATTTCTTATGAGAAAGATAAAGCCAGGTTATGTGGTGATTATAGAGCACTAAATACTTATACTGTTGATGATATCTATCCTTTGCCTAGAATCAGCTCTATACATGCTACTTTACAGGGTGCTAAATGTATCAGCTGTTTGGATGGTAATAAGGGATATCACCAGGTACCTGTTGAGAAAAATTCTCAGAACTTTCTGATGATTGCCACTCATATGGGTATTTATAGGTATATTAGGATGCCATTTGGCCCTAAAAATGCCCCTTCAGTTTTCCAAAAAGTAATGGATAACACATTCCATCAAGAGATAATTGAAGGTTGGCTGATGGTTTATATTGATGATATCATTATATTCTCAAAAACATTTGAGGACCATCTTAAACACCTGTGTAAAGTATTCCAGAAAATGGATGAAATAAATATGACACTTGCTTTGAAGAAATGTAAATTTGGTTTCCATTCTTTAAAAGTTCTTGGTCATGTTGTTTCAGGCTTACAGATATGTGTTGACCAGAACAAAGTGGCAGCCATACAACAGGTGAAAGCTCCTACAACAGTAAGAGAGCTCCAAAGTTTTTTGGGAATGTGTGGATACTATAGACAATATATTAAAAATTACCAAGTCATAGCTTTATCCCTTACCCAATTAACTAGAAAGGATGTTGCTTTTGTCTGGAATAGTGAAAGACAAAGAGCCTTTGACACGATGAAACACTGTTTGATGTCAGCACCAATTCTTGCTTTACCTGACTTTGATCAACCATTTGTTTTGTACACTGATGCCAGTTTTATTGGTCTTGGTGCTGCCCTCCATCAAAAACAAGTGATAAATGATAAAGTTTCAGAAGTAGTAATTTGTTATATTTCAAGAACCTTGAGAAATAGTGAATTGAAATATGGTGCTACTCAATTAGAGTGTTTAGCTGTAGTATGGGCTCTGGAAAAGCTTCATTATTACCTAGATGACCAGAAATTTGAACTTGTCACTGACTGCAGTGCAGTTAAATCCCTTTTAAACTTGAAAACACCTAATAGACATATGTTTAGATGGCAGCTGGCTGTTCAAGAATACAGAGGGAGAATGACAATTATTCACAGAGCTGGTATTGGTCACTCAAATGTGGATATGTTATCAAGGTTACCCTTACCAAATGATGACTCAAATCCTGCTTATGATCCTGAGGATGAAATTATCAATATCCATGGGATATATGTGGTTGATATGGAGGAAGAGCTATTACAGCTTATTCTGGAATCATATGATAAGGACACTGACTTGAAAAAGTTATGCACCATATTAAATGATCCAAAGAATGCTTCAATACAAGCATTAATTAAAACCCTTCCACCAAAGTACCAAAAAGGTTTGGAAAAAGGAAAATTTTCAATTGATGAAGGATATCTATATTATAGAAGAAAGTTGAGTAATGTTATTGTTATTCCTCCTTCTATGAAAGAAATCATCTTGAAAATTTGTCATGATGACATATTAGCTGGACATTTTGATCTTGACAAAACAATGATCAGAATTAAGAACACTGCTTGGTGGGCTAATATGTCTGAGGACACAAAATTATATGTTGAATCCTGTGATTCATGCCAAAAATCAAAAAGATTAACTGGTAAAAGAGCAGGATTAATGCAACATATTGAACCTCCTGATGCTCCATGGCAAATAATAAACATGGATTTTGTAACAGGATTACCTATTGCTGGTAAAGACAGTTATAACTCTTGTTGGGTTATTGTGGACAGATTCACAAAAATGTGTAAATTTATCCCTACCCACAAGGATGTTTCCACTAAAGAATTAGCTTTCTTATGGTGGTCTCATATTTTAATACTGCTGGTTTTCCTAAAGCCATAATCTCTGACAGAGACCCTAAATTTACTTCTGAATTTTGGATGTCTCTGATGGATTTTTGTGGTTGTGATCTGAAACTTTCTACTGCCCATCACCCTCAGACTGATGGTTTAGCTGAAAGAATGATTCAGACTTTAGAGGACATGATAAGAAGATATTGTGCCTTTGGCCTTGAGTATAAAGATAATGACAGATTCACTCATGATTGGGTTACCTTACTTCCTGGGTTAGAATTTGCTTATAATAGCACTGTTCATTCTGTTACTCAAAGAAAGCCTTTTGAGCTCTGGCTTGGATATGTTCCTAATACTCCTGCCCAAATTCTCAATAACAAAATACCTAAATTGGATATACATCCTGGTGTAAAATCTTTTCTTCAAATGCAACAACTATGTAGAAATCATGCTCAAAAATGTATTGAAAAATCATTTGAATATGAGAAGAAAAGATGGGACAAATCCCATAAAGAATACACTTTTAAAAAGGGTGATGAAGTGTTGATTTCTACAGTCCACTTCAACTTACAAGGTAATAACAAATTAAAAGATCCATTTGTTGCTCCTTTTGTTGTCAGAAGAATGATTGGAGATAATGCAGTTGAAGTTATTCTGTATTCCCCATATGACAGAAAACATCCTGTTTTTCCAATATCTCTTTTGAAACCTTACACATCCAATAGTGATTTATTTCCAAAAAGGAGGGGTAGACCAAAGAAAACCCCAAATGAAATCACTGAGACAGCAGAAATTGAAAAAATTTTAAATGACAGAATAGTCACTGCTGAGAAAGGTACAGAATACTTATTGAGATTCAAGAATAAATCATCTGAATATGATTCTTGGATACCTGGGAAGGAGATATCTAATCTTCCTACTCTACTAAAAAAGTATAAGAAGAAAAAATCATAGCATTTTTTTTTATTATTTTTTTTTAGAGTGAGGGAGTGTCAGCCAGGCTACTAGATTCACCCAGTGAAATAATTAATTATTTACTGGATGAAGCCGCACCTTATCATCTTTAATTATTATTTAATTATCATTTAGTTACATTAAAATTAGTTATAAATTAACTAGTTACAGAATGTTAAAATTAAATTAATTAATTAAATAAATAAGTAAAATTAAAATTATAATTTTGTCCCTTATATTTTTTCTCTAACACCGTGCTCATTTGACAGGTTGGGAAAAAATAAAACTTTATATTTAAAAAATAAACTACAAAGATAAAATAAGATTTAAATATTCAAATAATATTAAATATATACAAAAAAATCAAATTTCTTATTTGGGATTGACATTTACAGTAAATATTAAAAATATTGATGTATTTCTGACATACTCTGTAAATACATCTTTTTGACGCCTTCTTTTTGGAATAACTTTATTATTTGAAATACTCTTTCTGGAATGTTCTTTTTCTCTCTCTCTTCCTACTGTTTTTAGAATTTGATTTCCGTGCTTTGTCTCTCCTTTGCCTATAAAAGGCCTCTCTTTTTGTTGTCTTTTAATCATTCTATTTTACCAACTCATTTATTATAATAACTACAACACTAAACTTATTTCTTATATTTTATATCTTTAGTACTTACAACAAACGTAATTCTAATCTATAACTTATATAAAATATTTAAATCTACCTCTTATTTTGAGTAAAAGAAATCATACTTGATTGAGAAATACGTACCTAACTTTTGAGAGTCAAATAATCCTTAAAATCTTGATATTACACCGTACCAAAGCTTCTAGACCAAAAGTGACCCTTGACATTTAGTTTGTTAATTCAAACTTAAGAATTTTATTGATAAAAATTAATCCAAATAATTGTTTTTTGAAAAGAAATCAGTTATTTAAACTGTCCTTGAAAAAAATTGAAAGAAGAAAAAATAAAATAAAATAAAAACAAACATCAGTAACATTATTTGCCAAAAAAAAGAATTTTAAAGTATTTAGGTGTTAGATATACCACCTAAAGTCCTTTAAAAAAAATGTTAAAAAAATTATAATTAAAAAATTAAACCAAAAAAAAAAATTTGTATCAGAAAACTATTTCCCAAATATAAAAATCAAAATTATAAACACACCAAATTTATTTTTGATTCATCTTGAACTGTAAAAAATTATTTTTATAATATTCTGTAAAAAAACAAAAAAAAACAAAATAATGTTAATAAAAATAACAAATATTTTCTTTTACATACTCCCATATTACCCCTCCTTGTCTGCCTCTTTTACCTCTTTTTGGTGTCCCCAATCCCCCCTCCCCCTTCTTGATTTCCTCAAAACCCCCTTCCCCCCCTTTTTCACCAGGTCCTCCCCCCTTTCCCCCCTTTAGAAAATCTCACAATACTCCCCCTCCCCTTATCCCCCCCTCTCCCCCCTCTCACCTCCACCACTTCCCCCCCTCCCCCCTCCCCTCTCATTAATAGCTAAACAAATTGCTAAGAAATTCATTAGCTACTAGGTAGAGGGTGAAGGTGAGGTGAGAGGGGAGGGGGAAGGGGGGGAAGCAGTGGAGGGGAGAGGGGCAGATGAGGGGGGGATGAGGGGGGGATGAGGGGGGGATGAGGGGGGGAAAGTTGAGAGGTGGCCTAAAGGGAGGAAAAAAAGCACCTAAAGGGGGGGAAAGGGGGGATTGAGGCAGTCAAGAAGGAGGGAAAGGAGGGAAAAAGAGAAGGACAAGAGAGAAAAGAGGGAGAGAAAAAAAAATTAGTTTAACCTTGAAAATAAATAAATGAAGCACTTACAAAATAAAACAAAAAAAAAGCAAAAAAAATAATCATGATTAGCAAATAATAGTTCAATAAAAATGAAAAAAATGGCTTACCTGATGAGATGAGTTAAAAAAATGTAACCAAAATATTTGAGGGATTCTTGAGGAAAGGAGGAAAATGATGTGTGAAGAATGAAAAAAAGAAACACTGAAATAATATGTGATTTGAGAAAATATGCAATTTCATGTTGAGCTGGTGAAAGAAAACCAATGAGCCATCCAAAAGAGATATTCACTGTAAATTAAAAAAATGAATATGCCAGAAACAAAAATACCAAGCCAAGTGAATAAAGTATACAAAGTGGACATTTGGAAAGTATGAAAACAAAAAAATTAAAAGGGTTGTGTGTCAAAATGGTGGAGGGTAATTGGCATAATGACAGAGCATATGCTGGTTGAATGAATGATTTGTGATTCAAGGGAGGGGAGAGCCGGTGCTGGTTCAGGATCATCTTCTTCATAAATATCATTCAACTCATCCTTTAAATCAGCTAGGATATTGTGTAGTATAACACAAGTCATGATCCAATGATTTGCAGTTTTGATCTCCATTTTTTTTGAAATTAGATTCTGAGCTCCCAGATATTAAAAAATCTTCCCTTCAAAATACAAATAGCATGTTCAATCTGTACTCTTGATTGGGAAAGATGATAATTAAAGGTGGTTTTGGGGTCATTTTCTAAAGTTGCACCATGGAAAGCAGGTATAATGTACTTTCCACTTTCATGTGCTGAGTCTGCAAGGAGGTACTGAGATTTGTCAAAGTTTGAGTTAGGACTTTGAGAAATCCTCATTCTTTGGAAGACAGTGTGGTACGCGCCTTGCAGGTAGTTTGATTTTGGACCAATCAGCTTGCATAGTCTAGGAAGAACAAAGGGGATTCATAGCGCAGTAGGAAGTGCTAAACTATAATGCGTGTTTGTGTGTTTCAAGGACAAAGGGAAATAGAAGTGTGGAAGAGGATTAAGGGTCTGTGCACTCAGATTTTGAATCAGGATGCGCCGCAAAATGGGGAATTGTGTGTTATCAATTTAGGACTGCAAGCACTGAACAATATGGACTTGGATCTTCCAATAATTGTGTGTTACGCACTAAGGAATGAATTATGGCTTAAGGAAAGACTCAAGTGCAAAGTATACTGCACCGCGTCTAGTGTGATAACTTACTGAAAACAGGTGATATAGGAGGTTAACTAGTTAAAAGTCAAAGCAACTTGGATCAGCGTTAGAAGGAGTCAAACTTGGAAGTAGCGCTAAAACAAACAAAGGTACATTCAGGGGCGCGCATTTCAAGATGTCAAGCATGAGTGAAACAAGTTAATACTAGTGTTAGTAAGGATAGGGTATGTTTTAGACACTGTATTTGTTTCAAGCAGTGTACATAGTTTACTAATAGATTAGTTACTGTTTTACTAATGTAGCGCTGTGGTGATCCAAACCTGGGTAGGCCTTTGGAGTGCACATTTGGGGGTATTTGGTATGTAGGGTGTTATTGGGGTTATGGTGTTATTAGTGGATTTTTTCATCTTTAGGTGATAGTTAGTAGTGTTTATGGAGGCTTAAGCTAGGGTCACTTATTATGTCTCAGCTTAATTTCCTTTCTTTTCTCTTCATTTTGGTATCCCATATGGGTGGTTACTTTGTTTTATAGGGTAGTTATGGTGTTGTTATTGGTATTTATCGGATGTTTATTGCTTAGTTGTGCATATGAAGGCTTAAACTAGGGTCACTTATTATGTCTCAGTTTGTTATCCTTCATTTTCTTTTCATTTTGGTATGTCTTATGTGTGTTTATCTTGTTTAATAGTGAAGTTATGGGTTTTTAGGGTTTTTAGGGTTTTTATTGGTTGTATGGGTGTTTTAGGGCCTAGAAGCAGCCCACTCGCCTCTGTTTTAGAAGGTTGGGGAGCGCTTCTGGAGGATTTTTATTCAATTTGGCTGGATTTTGGGTGGGGAATTGGTCAGGGTAGTCTGTGCACTGGCTGTATGATGCGTGTGTGGGAAGATTTTTAGGGGAAGAATCTTATCTCTTTACTCATCGCCACTCTGCTCCTCACTGTCTCATTGGCTTGTGTTTTGTTGGCATATATTACTGTTCATTTAAACTCTTTCTGGAAGTCTGTCTGGGACTATTATCTTCAATTTTAAAGAGGTCAAGAGTGTTTAATTAGAGGGTCTAGCAAACAGATCTCCAATTTTCTGCAACAAGTCAATCTCACTTATTTTTCTAAAGGGACAGGGGATTTTCTCTCTGGTTTTTCTCCAACTCCCTTGGTCAAGGCCTATAGCTAGTACTATAGGATTGTCTACAGCGCTAGAGTCAGCGCTGGAGATCCACTAGGGAACTGTGTTTAGAGCGCTGGAAAAATATAAAAAGGGTATTGAATCTAGTAATAAAGGGGGAGAACGAATTGACGAATAGTTAGAAAACATTTAAGTAGTTAATAATTGTGGAGTCAAAGATATTAGATTTTCTGCAATCAATTGTTTGAAAATATATAGATTCAGTAGGATTAACTATTATTAGAGTTATTTTATTGCTATAATAAGGCATATTCAAAGAGAGCGCTTCAAGAGGGAGTAGCTGTGGATATTAGCGCTTGTTAGGAATAGAAATATCCGGATAGTAATACTTGTTTTTCCAATATTTTAAGCTCAGTTCTCAACTTATAACCTTTCAAATCACATATTAGTGTTACACATTATTACACTGTCTTTAAAAATAAGAGTGGCAGGTGCTTCTTTTTAGAAATTGAAAAGAAGAGCCAACCATCTCACATTGTGTCTACTGCTTAGTACTTTAGAACTCTCTACAATTGGTGTCCCAACAGTGGCATAATTGTAACTAGTGTTTTGATTAGATTGTTTGGTTTTCAGGGTTTTTTCAAGAGGACGAGATAAATCCAGAGCTTCAGCGGAAGAGTCGTAGGGTCTAAAACAAGTGGATCAATAGCCATTATCAAAGGATAGTGTAGGGATGTATTGTGAATATAGTCGGGTATTAATTACCAAGTGTATGTTTATTATTTTTGGTGATCTCTGTTTTGATTTCATATTTCGGAAATGGACCCTACTGCGACTACATCTAAGGGATGTCAGGAGAAGGTTAAAACACCTAATTTGACAGTGTCGTTGCCACAGACGGTAACTACAATAATTAGATGTAAAGATGAAAGTTTGCCTTTTACGGGTATTAATACCAAGAAGTTCTTACAAAGGTTTGAACAAGCGGCAGAAGTGCATGGAGCAACCGAGTATGATATGGTGCGTCAAGTGCTTTTCTTTGTCTCTAATGAGTGCAAAGACAATTTAGAGGATTTAAAGGGGAATGAAGAGCACAATTGGTCAGCGCTAAAAGAACAAATGCTCAAGAGATTGCCAAAGGTTACCGAGGAAACTAAGTATACAATAAAGGATCTGGATGTCTTGGTAAAAAGGGTCAAAGCTAAAAGGGGTGTTCAAGACCCTAGGGAATTTTAAAGTTTTAGAGAGGATTTTGATCAAACAGTGGAATATTTAGTCAGTAATGAAGATTTTAGTGATGCTAATGCATCTTTACCTTGGTTTTGTGAAGCGCTAGTGCCAGAAGTGGAAGACTGAGTGAAGAGGCGCTTGGATAATGAAGGAAAGCTAGTCAAGAAGAGGGACGGTAATTATAAGTACCCTGGATTAGAAGAAGTAGACATGGCAGTGGAAGCAGAAATGAAGCTGCGCCGAGTTGAGTGTCGCGCAGCTAGAGTTGCTTTGGATAACAAGGAGATGGACGAAGATGCGTCTGGCATGCAATTGCCTCCTCAGATGTTGTCTCTTAAAGTTAAAGTTTTCACTAAGGAGTTGAATTCAGTTATGGCAAGGATTGAAAAGCTGGAGAAGAAAATAAATGAAGCGGCAAAAGCGAAAGAATTGTTTAGGCCCAATAGTTCTCCTCAACCATCACGCTTTGCTACTATGGTATGTTACTATTGTAATAAAGAAGGACATACTAGGATGAGGTGTAATGCGCTTCAAAAAGATAAAGAGGAGAGGGTAGTTTACAAGGATAAAACTATGCTAATGTTGGAAGATGGGACTAAGCTTGTCAAAGACAAGGATCAAGAGATGCGAGCCATGGTCATTGATCATATTGATAAAAAGTCTATGGAGGGCAAGGAGCCTGAAGCAAAAGAGAAAGGCAAGGATGCGAAGTCAGTCAATTTTTCAGTTACTTGCATAGTATTTGATTTTAAAGTAAAAGAAGTAGCAGTTGCAGCGCCACTTACTGCAGCCTGTTTGGAGATGTTTTGAGCAAAGCACAAGAAAATTGCCCCACCTACAATTAGTAGGCCGAGAAGAGCTGGAGCTAGGTATGTGAATCCAGAGGATATGGAGGAAGTAGGGTATACTACTAGAGAGAATACACCTGCGCCTATGGAGGATGTTGAAATGGATGGTATGGAACCAGTTGGTTATGGTGTGGATCATCAGGTAGAAGATCAAACAATGATGATGGAGGAGTCAGAGGTAGTACAGCAAAGAGTGGTACCTGTGGAAGGAATGTCAGAGACAAGGTGCAATACTCCAAAGAATCCACCTGGAAGAGCAAAGGCTGGTGCGAAGACGACTCAACCTAAATGGAGGATGCAGCACCTGGTTCACTCTGATTTTCCTAAGGCAGCTGAGGATTTAGTTGCGCAATGCTTGAAGACTACAGTTTCTGTTCCATTTGGGGTGCTGACAGCAGCAGTGCTGGATGTAGCAAATGGAATTGTGGATAAGTGCAGGAAACAAAGGGTTGCTAATTGTGCTGAGTTTGATGTTGGAGAGCATTCATTTCAGCCAGTTGTTGGATTACCTAAGGCGCCACATCATGCAGGACCCTTAGGATATTTAACGATTACTGTAAATGGTAAGCAAATAAGAGTGTTAGTGGATACAGGTTCACAAATCAATGTGGTGACAGTAGATGATGCGGTGGAGCTAGGTCTTCCTGTTAAATATGGTGAGGGTACTGTTGCGAGAATTTGTGGAGGTAGGCTACCTGTTATAGGTGTAGCAGAGTATGTATGCACTAGAGTTGCAGGAGCGACAAGGGATATACATTTTTATGTTCCAATGGGTGTAGTTAAACCAGTTTTAGGCACTCCATTTTTAATGGATTATTCTGCAACTATCTATTATTGAAATAAGGATTATGGGTGATGATGGTATTCCAGTGACAGCAGTCTTAGTAGCACCTAAGGATGGTGGCTGGGAAACTAAGTACTCTGGAGCTGCGCAATTTGAGAAAGAAAGAGAGTTTTATGAGGAAGTCTCAGATGATGAGATAGGGAAACCGCCAGGAAGGTGCCAACATTTTCATTAGGGACTGGCATTTTAGGTGTTACTATCTCCCAGGATGAGAGGAACCCAGATAGTGACCAGTCAGTCCAACGAGAAGGGATACGTTGTGGTAGGCTAAAGTTTAGTATGGCACCTAAGTACGTAAATGGAGTTATTACGGCGTGCAAGATTGGCGTTATTATTTTTATAAAAGGGTTTTATTTAATTTATTGGAGATTAAAATATGAAGAAATTGGTCACGAGCGAATGCCTACACAAATACAATTTATTTTACGGAGAAAACTTATTTTTACGGTCTGAAAAATTTATAAGTATCAAGTTAAGTCACTCAAGAACCTTGGGAAATTTTCCCAGAATTTTTACTATTTTTCTTATATTTTTAAATGAATTTTAAAGTTTTATAGAAATATTTACGTTTTCAAAAATTACTTAACTTTGATGAATGTTCACGGGGTAATTAGAGCTGCGCAGACTACGAAATATAGTTTGGTATGTAAAGGGGAAGTAGCTCTATTATGTGTAATTTTTCTAGATTTTTTATTATAGTTTTAAGGTTCTAATTGAGTCCGGAAAACCGGACGGACTCCGTACGGACTCCGTACGGGCTCCGGATTGACTCTGGAAGAGCTCTGGAGGGGAAAACTTAGGCACGTGACTAAGAATACTTAAGCGCTTCTCAAACTCGAAATTGAGGGGGGGGGGGATACATCATACAGCTTAATCATTGACCACCACGGTCTCATTTTTTATTACTCAACAAGTTAAAATAAATTGTAATACCCTTATAACTTTATATTTTATATATAACATTTTAGAAATACTACTCAACAATTTAAATCACACTTCATACAGGGTATCTTTAGAAAGGTCTTCATCTCTGGGACTTGATTATTGCTGTCTCATAAAAATTCAAATTATTATAAAAACATAAAAGTCAATCTTTTCAGATCTTTCACTGGTACACCTTAATTGTTGTTATCAGTATTTCTTTTATCAACAGCCACTTTCTTTAAATCTCAATAAGCGTTAATTATTTTAGAGTTTCATTATTTTTATCAATCAGATCCAAGTAGACTGGTTAGCTTAGTGATTTAGAATTCCCATTTTGTTATTTTTTATTGGAAGGACGGGGTTTTCAGCTAAATCCACATATCTCCTCCGGATTCTGCTTACAGCAAGGCGACTGTAAGAGTTTACCTTACCATAGTTGGCGCCCAACGTGGGTTTCGATTTCTCTAGCTTTCTTCAAAGACTTACTTGGATCAAGAACGTTCTTAGCCTGCAAGAGGCTTATTTTCTGGAGCTCTAATTGAATTTTGGTTATTTGCCTGCAAGAGGCTTGTTATTTTATCGATTGTTAACACTTTTCATTACTTATTGGGATGTCTTCTTCTGCTGTTGCTTCTGGATCTTCTAACCCTCTTACTCCCTCAGTTAGAATTGTTTCTTGGGATGGCCCAAAGTTTGATGGGGAGGAAGTTAAATGGTTCATTAGCAGGTATGAAGCTGCTGCTGCTGTTGATGGTGCTTCTCATGTGGACATGGTGAAGCAAGTTAGGTTTTTTATTGCTGATAGGGAGGTGGAAAAAGAGGTTATTGCTATGCAGGCATTTAAGGACAAGGATTGGGTTAAGCTTTCTAAAGCTATGGTTGATAGATGGGGTGTTAGGTTTACTATGATGGACCTCAATAAAATTGTTGGAGACTGGCAAGCAAAAGGTGGAGTTTCTTCTATGGCTGACTTCAAAAAGCTCTGTGTTCAGTTTGATGAAGTGGTGGAATATCTCATATTGGTGGATGAGTTAGTGCATGAGAACCAAGCAAAAGATTTGTTTTGGACAGCATGCAGCAGGGATATTCGAATGGACGTCTTGAAGGATCTTTCAAGAAAAGATTTGATGAAGGAACTGCCTAATGGTGAGCAGAAACTGCCGGCTCTGGAGGTTATCAAGGACAACATTCAAGCCCATCTAAATTTATTGGCGTTGGACAAATATCAAGAGTCATGCACTCAATATGTTAGCAAGGTTAGCAAAGTTTTGGCCAAAAACAACAATATTATGGTCAAAGCCCAGGAGGCCAAGAAGGCTCAAATGGGATTACCTGCTGCTAAAGTTGAGGGTAATGTAGATAATAAGATGGTCGATCACCTGGCCGATTTAACGAAACAATTAAAAATATTTGTTCAAGAAACCCAGAAGGCCAATAAGGCCCCAATCGCTTCTTCGTCGACGTCAACTTCTTATCAGTCTAGAAGGTATGAACGTCAAAATTATAATGGCAATAACAACGGTAACCTCTTCCCAGGCAATGGGAGAAATGGTGGGAATGGTGGTAGTAGTTATAGAGGTGGCTACGATGAGACAAAGGTGTGCTCCTATTGTAATAGGAGGGGGCACAGAGCAACAGTTTGTTTTGCTCTTGATAAGGATATGGATTCTGGGCAAGTTTTATTTGATGGTAAAGTTTATAAATTTCCTGATGGTTTGTTCATCAAGCCCAGTAATGGACAGTCTCCTTCTGATTTGGTCAGAAGAAGTTTAATGGCTGAAAGGAGAGCCAGATGTGAAGAGGTGACGGATGAAGATGTTAATGCCAAGAGTGGAAAAAATGGTAATGGTAATAGTGGTAAAGCTGACAAGGGCAAGGAGAAAGAGGTCAGTAAAGCCACATTTTCTACTTCTTTTGGTGGTTTAGAGCTGGCCACTGTTGCCCAGGTGGAGGGTAGCTGTATGGCTGGCGAATACGATGTTAATGCTGCTAGAAGAGCAGCTGCTACTAAGGCGAAGAGTAGCATTCAGAGCCAATTGAGGGCTAATCCTGGCAAGGCCAATAACAAAGTGAACCCTTACTCTAAGGACAAAAATTCTAGTTCTCAAACTGTCGTCAACAAATTGAACCCTTACTCTAAGGACAAATTATATAAAATTCAGAAGGGGATTGCTGATATGGGGCCCCCTAGTTATGGCAAGTTTGATTTAAATGGTGAGCCTATGCCAGAGGATGATTCGGATTCTGAGGAGGACGTACCGTTGGCGTCTCTACCCAGACCAAGTTTTAGCGGTCCCATCCCAATGGAGGGTGTAAGAAGGACTAGCGATGGATCAGGATTAGTGCAAGAAGCTGGTGAAGGAGTTAGGGTTATAGAAAGTGAAGATGGCTCGGTTGGACCTCAAGAGGTACCCAGGGCCAAGGTTGTTACATCAAAGGTCCAGTATGAGCGGCCAGTAGTTTCTGGTCAAGCTAATGTGATGGACGCAGTTTTGAATAGGGTGAATCAACTGCAGATTCCCTTATCTTTGGGGGAGTTATTTACGATTAGTCCGGCGCTTGCTGAAAAGCAAAAGAAGCATTTGACGAGGCGTCGAGTTTCCACTGGAGAGGTGGAATATATTTGTGAAAATGCTGAAAAATTTGGGGAAGATGTAGATACACATTTTTCCGCTCCCCTGGGTTACCTGGTGTTAACTCTTAATGGCAAAGAAGTAAAGGCCTTGGTCGATTCAGGGTCTCAAATTAATTTAATTTCATTGGAGCAAGCAACGAGTATAGGCTTGCCAATTAAAAGTGGAACTGGGGGAAACCTCAGAGGCATCGGAGGGCATGCAACCGAGCTGATGGGTACAGCTGAGTATGTCAGGTTAGGCATTGGTGGATCTGTTGGTAAGGTTCACTTTTATGTGGCCAGAGGAGCAGTCAAAACTGTTCTTGGTGGTCCTTTTTTGATGGATTTTGAGGCCAGGATAGGGTATCAAGCTGGCATGGGGATTAGTTTGGAGATCACTGGTGAAGATATGCGGAGGTTAAATATGCGGTTAGCGCCTCCTGGAGATGAAGGTTGGGAAACACGGCCAGGGATTACTACTCTGTGCCAGTGTTGTGTTTGCACCAAGAAGCGGCATATAAAACAGACGGCTTCTGGTGAATTATGTTTGTTGGGAAGGGATGAATGCCCTCATTTTTTGGGGTAGCAGGGGCTGATCACTCTAATGTTGTAATCTCTCCTCAGGATGAGATCCCGGATTGCAATAGGTCAGCTCACTTGGAGATAATTCAAGTGGATTCTCAATTATTTTCTGTTAATATTACTTTGGAGTGCAAATACGTTTTGGACTTTTCTATATGTTTGTTGGATTTACCCTGTTTTTCTATTAAATTTAAAAATGGTGAAAATGGCAAAATGGGCCAAATTAGTTTGGATAAAGGTTGGAAGGGTATGTTTTATGACCTCCAGCAAGAGGTTAAACTGCAATTATCTCCTTCTATTTTGGGCCTCCAGCAAGAGGTTAAACTGCAATTATCACCTTCTATTTCGGACCTCCAGCAAGAGGGTAAACTGCAATTATCTTATCAAAACCCGATAAAAAATCTTGGTATAAGTAAAACACAAAAAAATAATTTATGTGAAAAGGTTGTTCCCGACCTCCAGCAAGAGGTTAAACTGCAATTATCACCTTCTATTTTGGGCCTCCAGCAAGAGGGTAAACTGCAAAAATCACATCAAAATCCGATTAAAAATCTCAGTATAATTAAAATACAAAAAAATAATTTTTGTGAAAATTCATTTCCGGTCCTCCAGCAAGAGGTTAAACTGCCAACTTTCTTTACGGGTGATTTATTGTTGGATAAGGGAAGCAAAGGTGTAGGAAAATCTGTTTATAAATTAGACGAGGGAAAGGAGAAAAGGGTAAAATTTAAAAATGAAATAATATATTTTTCTAATTTTTCTTATTCGATTCTGGCGATGAAGAAGATTCATTTGATGAAATATGTAATGGCAATACAAAATAAAATGTTTTACCTCAAGTTTATTTAGATGTGGACGCAGCCAAATATAAGAAGGTAGCAAATAAAGTTTGACCTATTAATGAACCGCTACCTGCTGAATTAAATCCACCCTTGAGAAGACCAAGGTTATCAAGAAATCCTTATGAAAGTCCCTTGGTAAAGAATCTGCCTGAATTTTCTGAGACGTCAAGAATCACTTTTGAGAGACTGGGTGTTGTTAATTTTGGACCTGATGGTTGGTTGTCTGGAGAAGAGAAGAAGTTATTGTTGGATGTGATGGTCAAGCGAGAGAAGGCCATTGCTTTTGTAGAAGAGGAGAGGGGTGTGTTGAAGCATTCCTATGGGGAGCCTTACAAGATTCCTGTGGTATGTCATGAACCGTGGCAGCAGAAACCGATTCCTATTCCGGCTGCATTAAAAGAAGCCTATATTGAAGTTGTCAGAGAACGGATACGCACTGGACTGTATGAGCAATCAACGTCAAGTTATTCTAGTCCGGTATTTTGTATCAAGAAACCGAATGGCAAGCTTAGAGTTGTTCATGATCTTAGGGAATTAAATAGGGTTACAATAAAGGATGCTGGGATACCGCCTAGTGCTGAGGAGTTTGTTGAAGCGTTTGCAGGGAGAGTGTGTTATGGTTTGGGAGATATTATGGGTGGATATGATGAGAGAGAGTTACATCCAGACTCAAGGCCTCTCACTACATTCAATACGCCACTTGGACGTTTACAGTTAACAAGATTACCTCAAGGAGCAACAAATTTGGTTGCAGTTTATCAAGCTCAGATGGCTTGGATCCTTCAAGATGAAATTCCACAATATGCTGGAATCTTTATAGATGATGGAGGAATTAAGGGACCAACAACCGACTATGATAACCAGGTGTTGGAAGAGAATCCCGGGATACGCAAATTCATTTGGGAGTTTGCAATTACATTAGAAAGAATCTTGTTTCGAATTGAAGAGGCTGGGTTAACTATTTCAGGTTCAAAATTTTCATGTTGTGTGCCAGCCTTAGAAATATTAGGCCATGTGGTATGTAGAGAGGGTAGGATTATGTCCAAGAAGAAAGTTAACAAAATTCAGTCCTGGCCAAGACCCAAGAATACGACTGAAGTTAGAGGGTTTTTAGGCGTTTGCGTATATGTTAGAATGTTTATCAAGGACTTTTCTTCATTGGCAGCTCCATTGAGACGGTTAACGAGAAAGGATGCAGACTGGGAGTGGGATGAAGAGTGTGAGAAGGCGTTTGTGAAGTTGAAGGAGGTTGTGGGGAAGGATTTAGTCCTGCACAAGTTGGATTATGGAAAAAATGCTGGCAGAATTTATTTAGCAGTTGATTCAAGTCAGATTGCAGCTGGGGCGGTTTTGTCTCAGATGGATAAAGCTGGTTACATCAGGCCAGTTAGGTATGAATCTGTAGTATTTACTGAGGTCGAATCAAGATATTCTCAACCGAAATTGGAATTATGTGGTGTGGCAAAAATACTGAAGAAACTTCAGCATATTTTGTGGGGGCAACATTGTGAGTTGCAAGTGGATGCGAAATCGTTAATCCAGATGATTAATTCCCCAAGTTTACCAAACGCACCCATGACGAGATGGGTAGCTTTTATTCAACATTTTTCGTTTGATTTAGTTCATAAGCCTGGCAAAACTTTTACTATGCCAGATGGTTTATCAAGGAGACCACCCGCTGAAGAAGATTCAGACTCAGAAGAGTTCGATGAAGATATACCTATTATCAAAGCCAGCACTAAAGGAGCTGAACACTTTCCATACCTCCCCTATGAGGTTAAACTGGCAGGACTATTGTGTTTAGATTATGGTGATGATGACCTCCACCAAGAGGATAAACTGGAAAATAGTTTTTATGTTAATAAAGGTGTTGGAAAAGGTGTAGATAAATTCGGTAGAAAGGAGGTAGAAGAAGATGTGGTGTATGTAGAGGAAGATGGATTGGTAGTGTGGGATAGTAGTAAATTAAGGAATGGTGTATATGTTAGAGAATTAGAGAATTTAAATAAAAAGGTGGATAAAGAGAAAGAGGTATTTTCGAATACAGTTTATGAAGGATCCAAAGGTTCAGAAGAAAAACGTCGACATAGCTCGATTAAAGATTTATTTAGGGGTCAAAGATTATTGGCTCATTTATGTGCAGGTGATATTGGAGATAGAGAAGTCCCTATTGATGTTATATTAATCGATTTTCAAGATGAAGTCTGGGGTCAGACTGGTTTTTATTTTTTGTTAGTCAAATATTTGTTGACTTTAGAGAGGCCAGAAGATTGTAAAGACGATGAATGGGTGGCTATCAAGAGGAAGTCATCTACGTTTTACCTATCTGGTCGACGTTTAATGAGGAGAAGGTATCCAAATCCTCAAGTAGTTATAACTAAAGAGAAGGGGCAAGAATTAGTTTTGAAATCACTGCATGAAGATCTCGGGCATAGAGGCGTTGGAGAAACGTTTAGAAGAATTTCTGATCGATTTTGGTGGCCTGGCATGAAGATGGCTGTTAAACAGTGGGTTCAGTCATGTGAAGAATGTCAAAGACGAAGTTATTTAAGGCCAAAAGAACCTGGACGCGCGACCGGTGAATATACGCTCTTTGGGAGAGTTAGTTTAGATGCCGTTCATATAAAAGAGGGACGGTATAAATATTTAATTGTGGCCAGAGATGATTTATCTGGTTGGGTAGAGGCAGCGCCTCTTATTAATTTAACTGCCAAAAATGTGGCAGAATTTTTTTTGAATAATTGGGTGTATCGATATGGAGTGATGAAATTGGTGACAGTAGATGGAGGTCCTGAATTTGGGACAGAGTTTAAAGAGGCCGTATTGAAAGTTGTATCAAAGGTTAGGGTAGCAACCCCATATTATCCTGAAGCTGAAGGCATGGTTGAAAGAGGGCATCAAGTTATTAAGGATGCTTTAGTTAAAATGTGTGGGACAAGTGCCGAAAAGTGGAGGCACTATTTAACTTTAGTTTTATTTGCTGATTGAATCACTGCCAAAAGGATGACCGGATTTTCACCTTATGAACTTGTTTTTGGAAAGAAAGCAGTTTTAACGGTTGATTTAGAAGCTGAATCATATCTTGGAGTTGACTGGGACATGGTCAAAACTACTGAAGAATTATTGTGTGCAAGAATGATGCAGCTAGAAAAGAAAGAAGAATATTTAGAAAAGGCATATTCGCGGATGATGAAGATCCAAAATCAATCAGTCAGATATTGGGATGAGCGGTTGGCACATCGATTAAGGAAAACTTTGAACCCAGGTGATATGGTCCTGGTGTATAATAGGAGTTTGGAAAGTCAGTGGGGAAAGATGTTTGCAGATAGGTGGAATGGACCGTATAAAATCAAGGAGCAAGTTTCCGGCGGTTCATATGTGCTAGAAGAGTTGGATGGAGTAGTATTGAAGAAGAGGGTAGCAGCCGATCAAGTGAAACGGTTCTATCCTGGAGGCACCAGGAGTGCCGAAGTCTAACTCCGAAATGAGGATAAACTACAATTTTAATGACATTTATCAAATTTTATGGATTCCTCCGCAATGAGGATAAACTATGATATCTACAAAATTTTATGGATTCCTCCGCAACGAGGATAAACTATCTTCTTATTTTTATCAAAAATACTTTACTATTGTTACACTGCATATGGGCGACGAAACTGTGATGAAACATAACAAAATGCGAGAAAACCTTCATTGAAAATTTTCAAAATTTAAAATTCTTAAAATATGGGTGAAGATAGTGTTGGAAAATTTTAAAAATTTATTGGAGGAAGTGTTCACAGGGGAACCTTCTTAATTTAATATTGGCAAGTGTGGGGGTAATTGATGGGCTGGCTGCTCTATACACAATTACCCCATAATGTTCGTTTCCAAAATTTTCCCTGTTTCTAGTTGAATCCTGGCTTTGTCTTTTAATTATAGGAAGTCCACTAAGACTATAAACTGAAACGAATCAAGAGACACCGCTCTCAACGCCGGATTCAAGATTCTTTTTATTTTATTTTGTTTTTGATTTTTTATAGAGATTGTGATTTCTTTTCTTTAATTTATATTATGAATTATTGTAAAGGTGATGCTCACTGGTGGTCTCTAATCATTTTTATAAATTGGAGGGAGCCCACCCAGTGATCATCATTATAAAAATTATCTTCTAAAAACTTTCATTTATTTTCTTTTCTTTTCAATTTCTCAAAATTGTGTAACCACATCAAGTTGCACTTGGATGTGGGTATGATGTCGAGGGTACGGCTCATCAAATGGCCGGGGTGCATCTTTTAAAATTTTATTTTAAAAAAAAAATTTTATTACTTTTTTTTATTTTTCTTTTCACATTCGTTTATCTTTCTTTAAAAATTAAATTTTAACTTTTATTTCAAACTATCTTTTTTTTAAAAAAAAATCTTTTATTTTATAAAATAATAAAAAATATTAATAAAAAAAATAAAAATAAAAATAAAAATAAATAAATAAATAAAATAACTAAAAAATAAAAAAATAAAATAAAAAAAAAATAATAAAAAAAAAAAATTAATTAAAAAATAAAAAAATAAAAATAAAAAAAAATAATAATAAAAAAAAAAGAAGGTATTTTAGTCTTAGGTAGTTTAGATGTTTATATTTTATTTTTCAAACATTATTCAAGAAAGCTACATACCAGGAAGAACACCATCAAGGGTTGTTATCTTTTGAAGAATCGAAATTAGAAAATTTAGAAGGACCTTGATTGATTTCCGGGGATTCGAATCTTATTTCACGGTCACGATAGTGTTGAAGCCAGTTGGCTATTTTGAAAAGGTCTCTTAACAGTTGCTCTCTCATCCAAGATTCTGATCTATCAGAGGGCGGGTATTGTTGGAAATAAGCGATAAGGTTATTAAAATTAGCAAAAAGCTTTTCAGACACTATGTGAATTGGAACTCTAGGGAAGCTTGGATTAGGTTCAGGTAGTTCACAAGCTGAATATGAAATTGGAGAACCGGTGGACGCTTATCAAATTAAAATATCAGCAAATTAAAACCTGAAGATTAAGAAAATAAAAAGAGACAACTAACCTGTGTCAACACTATCATGATCATAGATAAATGGCTTACTTGGTAATGGAGTGGGATTTTTTATGTTTAGGAAAGGATTTTTTATTTTTGATAGATGAGGAGGACTGGTGTTGGATTTGGTGTTTGAAGTAGATGTTCTGGGCCTTTTGGATGATACAAGAGAAGATGAAGACTGCTGGCTATTATAGGACCTTTTGTGCTTCAAGATGTTGGAAGAAGGAGAAGAATTGTTAGAAGGTTGAAGCATGGCCCTGGGAGCAGCAAGAGTTCTTGGGGGAGTAGCAGCAAGTCTAGATTGGAGAGAAGGACCCAGAGGATTAGGTGATGGAGAAAGATTTAAATAGGCTGATGGAGAAAAAGGGATGGGATCTTTAGAGGTTGATGGAATAGGGGGTGGAGTAGAAGTTGAAGAAGAAGGAAGAGGTTTGCAGAAGGCGGCGAAGCTAGTAGCAGTGATGGGGAAAGAACCACAGTTCAAGCCAGAACATTTTCTTTTCTTCTCATAGCAGGATAAACAGGCCCTGTTATAAGTGTGCTTTTGCCAGTTAAAAGAGAAGATACATTCCCTATGGGTGAAGGCACAGTATTTGCAAGATTGATCAGCTGAAGCAATGAAGTCAGAAGGTTTCATCTTGTTAGGAGATATTTTTTGAAGAAGAAAACTTAAAACTAGGATGAAGAAAGCTGGTGGCAAAATCTGGGTTCAAGGATAGAGAAGTTGTTAGGTCCACCAAGACCCTAAACTGGGCTGTTATCAAGCTGTTGGGTCCACCATGACCTTAAACTGGATTTCTTATCGATTAAATGTTTGGTCCACCATGACTTTAAACTGGTAGTTCATTCATTGTTTTAGTCCACTATGACTTTAAACTGGAAAATTAATATCTGCAGGATAATTCAACATTCATTGGTCCACTATGGCCTTATACTGGATTACTTGTCAATCAAATGTTTGGTCCACTATGACATTAAACTGGATTATCAAATTTATTCAATCTTTGGTCAAGCCTAGGCCTTACTTAGGAATTTATCAAGTATTTATGCACCTAAACGATCTTTGGTCCACCAAGACCATAAACTGGCAATCGATTATATGTTTGGTCTACCAAGACTTTAAATTGGAATGTCAATCTTGTTTGGATAACTCAATTCAATCTTTTAATTTATCACTGTCCACTAAGACTCTAAACTGGTTATTCAATTATTTCTGGAATTGGGTGCTGATAAGCTTTAGGAGGTTAAAATTTTAGGTGGTGATGATGCTAAGGAAAGCATAATGGTTAATTAGGTGAAATTTGTGGCGTTTTAACATGGTCTAAAGTTAATATTATTATTGGAAGCCTGGCAAAAGTATTTTATGGGTTTGCTGTATAGCAAAGTTTGAAAATTGTGATGAAGGAATCAGAAGTTAGGATGGTAGTTGGATTTTAGGGAATGATTTTTTTTAGTGCCTCAGTGTTAGGCCATTTTTGGTGTGAAGCTTGGAGGACCTTATGGCGAGATTGGAATCATAGAATTCGGCTCAGTGGGGGGCCCTATGAGGTTGGAATCAGGAGTATTCGGCTAATAGGAAGATCCACTCTCTCAATGCTGTGACAAGAAGGAAGACTGGTATATGGGAGTCTGAAGGGATTCAAACCTTGCTCTCAGTAGTAGAATCATAACAAGATTTATATTATTTTATTTTATGTTATATCAAGCCAGAGAAGAAAGAAAACATCATTTATGTTGAAAGTTTAAGAAGACCAAGCAAAAACAAAATTTTATCAAGTTATACTGTTAGAAAAGATAATTTCTTTGAAATTGTTCAACATCATTATCAAAGCTTTGCATTAAAATTCTTCTTTTCATGAGGTCTTCATGGTTATTAGCTGGAGTTTCTTGAAAATAGGCCAGCATTTTTCGTTTCAACTCATTAGTAAAGTCAAGAAAAAGATAGCGATGAAAATTTGGGTAATGATTGATATAGTCCGTCTTCACTCTACCAACATCATCAGTGTTGGTTATTTCGACAGCTAGAAGTTCAAATATGTTATTAAGTCATAGGTTTAGTCAATTTTGATTAAAAGTTTTTTTAGTAAGATAAATAGGGTCTTACATTTAGAGCCAGGAAACATAGTCTCAGCAATGTTAGTTGGGGGTACTGGCGTTATAGGATTAGGATCTTGTGAAGGCAAAATTAGGCCGGGATCTGTTGATGAAGATTGAACTTTTGAAGCTGTTTTTGATCTTATTCGTTTTAAGAAGACAGGAATTTTGGATCGCTTTTTAGAAGTTGAGGGATCAGGGAGAGCTGCTGGTCCTAAATATACGTTTGTTTTAGAAGGAACTATTGGCCGGTTGCATTTGACTTTTTTCACACGGAATAAGTCGCAAGCTGTCCTACCAGGAAGATTAGGGTTGGACATTAAACAAGGTACCTGGTATCGAGCGCAGAGTTCACATGGAGCGACAAGTTCTTTGGAAGACATATTGATGAAGATGAACTTTATAGTTGATTAAAGAAGATGGTGGTTGAAGGTTAAAGATGAATATTGTGTTTGACCACTTATGCAAGTTTTAAGAATGGGGACATTCTCGATTGGAGGGAGGATGTGGTAGCCTAAAGTTTAGTATGGCACCTAAGTACGTAAATGGAGTTATTACGGCGTGCAAGATTGGCGTTATTATTTTTATAAAAGGGTTTTATTTAATTTATTGGAGATTAAAATATGAAGAAATTGGTCACGAGTGAATGCCTACACAAATACAATTTATTTTACGGAGAAAACTTATTTTTAAGGTCTGAAAAATTTATAAGTATCAAGTAAAGTCACTCAAGAACCTTGGGAAATTTTCCCAGAGATTTTACTATTTTTCTTATATTTTTAAATGAATTTTAAAGTTTTATAGAAATATTTACGTTTTCAAAAATTACTTAACTTTGATGAATTTTCACGGGGTAATTAGAGCTGCGCAGACTACGAAATATAGTTTGGTATGTAAAGGGGAAGTAGCTCTATTATGTGTAATGTTTCTAGATTTTTTATTATAGTTTTAAGGTTCTAATTGAGTCCGGAAGTCGGGACGGACTCCGTACGGACTCCGTACGGGCTCCGGATTGACTCTGGAAGAGCTCTGGAGGGGAAAACTTAGGCACGTGACTAGGAATACTTAAGCGCTTCTCAAACTCGAAATTGAGGGGGGGGGATACATCATACAGCTTAATCATTGACCACCACGGTCTCATTTTTTATTACTCAACAAATTAAAATAAATTGTAATACCCTTATAACTTTATATTTTATATATAACATTTTAGAAATACTACTCAACAATTTAAATCACACTTCATACAGGGTATCTTTAGAAAGGTCTTCATCGCTGGGACTTGATTATTGCTGTCTCATAAAAATTCAAATTATTATAAAAACATAAAAGTCAATCTTTTCAGATCTTTCACTGGTACACCTTAATTGTTGTTATCAGTATTTATTTTATCAACAGCCACTTTCTTTAAATCTCAATAAGCGTTAATTATTTTAGAGTTTCATTATTTTTATCAATCAGATCCAAGTAGACTGGTTAGCTTAGTGATTTAGAATTCCCATTTTGTTATTTTTTATTGGAAGGACGGGGTTTTCAGCTAAATCCACATATCTCCTCCGGATTCTGCTTACAGCAAGGCCACTGTAAGAGTTTACCTTACCATAACGTAAAGCGGTACTTCATAGGTGTCTTGGAAATACTACAGTAGAATGTATTATACCTAAGCTTTTTGATTTCTTTGATTATGGATTTTGTTATACTTATATTAAAAAGAAAAGACAAATACAGGATTTAGGTGTAACCCGTAGTTATATTAGAAAGGGTTTGATTTTAAGTATTGAAGGAAGCAGCAAGCGCTGTTTAGCTTCCAAGTATAAACCAGTAGCTGTCAAGGCTAAACCAGTAAATGTACCAATGCTGGATTTGAATCCTCCTTTACAGAGGCCGGCTCTGACTTGGAATCCTTATGATACTTCTTTAACAAAGTTTCCACCTGAATTTGCGCTTACTAGTAAAATCACGATTGAGAGGCTTCAGATGGTTAATTTTGGGCCAGAGGATTGGTTGTCACAGGAAGAAAGGAAGTTGTTGTTACATTTTATGGTTCTCAAAGAAAAGGCTATTGCGTTTTCTGAAGAGGAAATAGGTTTTTTGAAACACTCTTATGGTAAACCTTATATTGTTCCAGTTATATCTCATGCGCCGTGGCAAAAGAAGGCTTTTCCAATAACAGCAGCTATAAGAGAAGAGTATACAGAATTAATTAGGGGAAGGTTAAGGTCTGGCTTGTATGAACAGTCTATGTCTATTTATTCAAGTCCAGTTTTTTGTGTCGTTAAACATAATGGTAAATTAAGGGCTGTTCATGATCTTAGGGAGATGAACAAGGTTACGGTAAAGGACAGAGGAATGTTGCCAATGCCGGAGGAGTTTTTGGATTCTTTTGCGGGACATGCATGTTATGGATTAGGTGATATTATGAGAGGATACAATGAGTGCGAATTGGACGAATCATCCAGACCCATGACAAAGTTTGAAACCCCACTGGGGCACTTCAGGTTGACAAGGTTACCACAGGGCACAACAAATTTGGTGGCAGTATACCAAGCACAGATGATGTGGATATTGTAGGATGAAATTCCAGATCATGTGGAAATTTTCATTGATGATGGAGGTATAAAAGGACCAGCCAGCAATAACAATGGGGAAGTGGTAGAGGAGAATCCATATATTAGAAGGTTTGTTTGGGAATATGCAATTACCCTGGAAAGAGTGCTATTCAGGATAGAAGAGGCACAATTAATGATCTCTGGATCCAAATTTGCTTGTTGTGTTCCAGCGCTAGATATAGTGGGATATGTGGTATGCAAGGAAGGGAGGATCATTGCAGAAAAACAGAAGAATAAGGTGCTTACATGGCCAAGGCCAAGAAATACTATGGAAGTTAGAGGATTTCTAGGCATTTGTACATATGTAAGAATTTTTATTCAAGATTTTGCTTTGTTTTCTTCACCTTTAAGGTGCTTAACAAGAAAAGATGTTGTATGGGATTGGACGGAGGAATGCAATGAGTCATTTAAGCTGTTGAAAAGGATTGTAGGAAAAGATATTCTTTTGAAGAAATTGGAGTATTGGCCAGGTTCTGGGAAAATTACTCTAACAGTGGATTCTAGTGTGTCTGCAGTGGGCGCAGTTTTGATGCAGGAGGATGAGGAAGGTAATGATAGACCTGTCCTTTATGAATCTAAAGCTTTCACTAGAGTAGAGTCTAGGTACTCTCAGTCTAAGCTGGAGATATGCAGAGTAGCGAAGATTCTTAAGAAGCTGAAATGGATGCTTTGGGGGCAACATTTTGAGTTGCAGGTTGATGCGCTATTGTTGGTGCAAATGATTAGTAGCCCAAGTTTTCCAGATGAGCCCATGAGGAGGTGGGTGGCGCTGATTAATTCATTTTCTTTTGATTTGGTCCACAATCCAGGAAAAACTTTCACTATTCCATATTCATTATCTAGAAGACTGCCATGTGAAGAAGACTTGGAAGCCAAAGAATTTGAAGAAGATAAGAGATGGGTAAATGGCATAGATTATTGTTATCAAAGATTTGGCAAGTTTGTCCACAATGACAATAAACTAGCAGGCAAGGTCATCCGTGATGACAATAAACTAGTTGCGTGGAATGCCCGTAAAGACATAAGACTAGATGTTGATGATGTGCAGGATGTTTGCAAAGGTAGTCTGCAACTGGATTTAGAGAACACTGAAGCTAACATAGCAACAAGGAGTGCACTAGGCAAGGCAGTGGAAGAGTCAGATGACAAAGATGATTCAAGGGGAAGTTGAGATAGTAGCACTTATCCTGAAGAGGGGGAGTATTCCAAAGATGACACATCTATTGATGAGGAAGTAGATCTGGAAGGCAGTAGTAAACCAGATTTTTGCAATAAAAAGGTTTGGGGCAATATTGAAAAGCGCGCTAAAGGCTATTTTACCAAAGATGGGAAGTTATGGAAGGATCAAGCTTTGTTTCCTCAGTTAGTTGTTCAAACTAGGAAAAGGAAGGAGAAAATACTCAGGGAGTTACATGAGAATTTAGGACATAGAGGTCAAGACAAGACTTATCACAGAGTTAGGGAAAGATTCTGGTGGCCCAATATGAAGAATGAAGTAAGAGATTGGGTCAAATCTTGTCCTGAATGTCAGTGCAGGAGTTACAGAAAGCCAAAAGAGAAAGGTAGAGCGACGGGCAAAGATACTGTTTTTGGTAGGGTCAGTTTAGATGCAGTTCATATAAAAGAAGGATGCTTTAAATACTTGGTAGTATACAGGGATGATCTTTCAGGATGGGTCAAAGCAGCGCCGTTGGTAAATCTTCAGGTGAGTAATGTAGCTGAGTTCTTGAAAAAAGAATGGGTTTATAGGTACGGGGTAATGAAGATGGTGACTTTAGATGGTGGAGCTGAATTTGCTTGAGAATTCCAAGAAGTAGTTAGAGGTATTGGGGCAAGGCTACGAGTTACAACACCATATTATCCTGAAGCAGAGGGGATGATAGAAAGAGGGCATCAAGTTATAAAGGATGCGCTAGTTAAATTATGTGGGAATAATGGGGAGAAGTGGAAGAACTACTTGCCATTAGTTTTGTTTGCAGACAGGATTTCAGTTAAAAGGACAACAGGGTTTTCACTGTATGAACTTATGTTTGGTCAAAGGGCGGTATTACCTATTGATCTAGAGGCTGGATCTTTTCTAGTATGTGACTGGGATCAAGTGCGCTTGACTGAAGATTTAATTCTAGCAAGGGTAGCACAGCTTGAAAGAAAGGACAATTTTGTGGAGAAGCCATATAATAGAATGATGCAGATCTGGGACAAGTCAGTTAAATATTGGGATGAGCATTTAGGGCATAGTTTAAGGAAGCCATTCAACCCAGGAGATTTAGTTTTGGTTTATAATTGAAGTTTAGAATGCCAATGGGGGAAGATGTTTGCTGACAGATGGAATGGTCCTTATAGGATCAGAAAGCAGATAACTGGGGGGTCTTACTTACTGGAGGAACTGGATGGTACTGAATGGAAGTGGCATGTGGCAGCAGATCAGATCAAAAGGTTCTACCCAAGGGGTGTTCCAGTGATACAAGATAACCTTGGGAATGAGGAAAAACTTCCAGAATGACCTCCGGGAAGAGGTTAAACTAACAATTTATGTTAAGCTTTGTTTTCCTAAGAGAACTCACAGGAGGCTTTGACACAGTTGTGACAGATAGAGGGCACTAACTGGAAGTTAGGTGCACTATGGCTGAGCAGGCAACTGGCATAAGCACTCAGATGAGGGCACAGAGGAAAATGAAATCTTATATTTTCAGCATTTGAGGGGACATGACGAGATAGGTGATTGGATTAAAGGAGGCGCATACCATGTAAATGCAAAAGACGCTGGGAATTTAGCTAATGGGTTAACTAATCAGGAGTGGAATAATGATTTATAGATGGGGCGCTCTACAGTTTGATTCTTATTTACATTGTGTATTTTTGTATTGCAGTAAAGGCAGTAAAGTTTTATGATTTAAAAAGTTTATTTATGATTTTTTATAGGGTTTACAGTCTTTTAAAGAAAGTAGAGGGAGAAAAGTTAGGCGCTCTAAATTTAGAAGACAAGTAGTATGGAAGACAGGTGTAGAAGAATAGCGCCGTGTCTAAAAATGATTATTTAAAGGCATAGCAAGAAAAAAAGATGAAGACTATGTACAGGGATAATGGATAGAGAAGGCTCATATGGAGAGCGCTAGTGGACTATTCAGTATCAGGGTGAAAGCTATTAGGATATCCTTTCCAGTCTGCAGGCATGACAAAATGATGAGGATTGGTGGGGAATCCAAGAATATTTGATGAAATGATTTCATTCATTAGTTGACCTATCATTTCTATATGGTTGTAGCGGGCTTCAAGTTCAGCGTCAGAAAAAGCTGGTGTGTTATAATAGGATAGAGACATAGCGTCATATATAAGACAAAGTCTGGAAAACATTCGCATGGAATGGACAAAAGGTAAAGGAATAGGAACCCATCCCAGGGAGATGGATTCATTGAAGCCTGAAAAAGAGTCAGCGGGTAAATGAAGCGTAAGTATAATGAAGGGTACTTACTTGCTAATAAGTTTTGTGGGCGCACTGATGGCAAAGAAATGGTAATTGCATCAGGTGCAGCTGTAGTGGAGCCTGAGTGCATGGAAGCATTAGAGATTGGAGTGGAAGAAGGCGCAGTGCTAGGCTGGATAGATATTTTGCACCTGGGAAAAGTAGGAAACAATGGCGACTCATAAGGAATGTTGTTATTGGTGGAAGAATTTGGTCTAGCGGGACTAGTAGTTGTAATTATGGGGGCGCTACTGGTGGAACTAGGAGGAAAGTGAATATAGCCAGTAGGCTGAGGAGTATTATGGTTCAGAGAGATATTGCAAGTTTTGTGGTATCTAAAGCAGTTGTCACAGGCAGGTCTAAAGGAGGCATACCCCCAAGGTCTAGAAAATGTACAATGAAAGTTGCGGCATTTACAAAAGGAGCACACTTGATCTTTGGGAACTGTGTGATATTGAGTCATGATGTTTGGATGAAGGTAATCCGGTTTATTAGATGGGCTATTTATAGGTTAATAATAGCATTATGAAAGAGACATCAGTTGCGCAATAACTGACATGAGCGCTGAATGGTTTCTAAGAAGGATGTGAAGAATTTTCATCAAAGAAGAAAAATAAGGGACCTAAGGAAAGGTGAATCCTTTGCAGTCAAGGGAAAGTCATACACTGCGAAGATCTGAAGATTTCAAGGGAATGCATGCATATATGATACAGGGGATGTATTTGCTGCTATAGGGAGTAGTTCCAATCTCAGATTTATTTTGTGTTTATTGTTTCACCTTTCATCAGCACTTAGTAGTAAGGTGCGCTGTTTGGAAAAAGGATGATGTTTTTTTTGGGGGCAACTCATCTCGCAGATGTTGTGTTCTCACAAGGGACTTGGGGTCAAGCAGAATTAAGAAGAAAGAACAATTATTATTAAATTTTTTTTACAAAACTATGTACAATTTTTAAGGAATATATAAAGAAGATTTTTTAGTATTCTGCATCATTGTAGATAGGGACGCAGAAGGCCCAGTCATAAACAGCCTCTTGCATGTTTTGCTACAAGGTGGTGACTAGCTGTTTTCTTTTGTCATACTCGGCCTGAGTATAGACCGGGACCGCCTCGAGGAATTTTTTGACGGCAACTATCATATTGTTCATATGACACATGGTTGCATCATATGGTGCACAGGAAATGTGCTCTGAAAATTCCCAGTTTTGAGCCATGGCAGGCTCTTCTTTGTTGTTGTCAGGGGGGACGTTGGCTGGCCAATCATCTGGGATGATTGCGTTGAAGACTGGCTGAAGAGTAGTCCAGTCAGGAGTCAGTGAGCACAGAGTGCACTCAGGAATAGGATTGGTATCCCAGACGGGATCTTCTTCCAAGGCTTGAAGGAAAAGGGGAGCATTAGGATGTGGAGGCAATGCAGCATAAGGTGTGCCTGGAGCATTCTAAGAGAGAGAAGAGATTATGTTAGTGTTAAAAAAAAAGAGATAAGAAGGCAAAAAAAATAATAACTTACTGTACTCTCCTCTGAAAAGAGAGAATTTGGAATGGAGGCGACACTACTAGGTGTAGGTGCACAGTGACTAAACTTGGCTCGCTTGTTGCCAGGTGGAGTTGAAGAGGTGGGCGCAGGGCGCTTGATGGCCAACTGACTCATAATATTTGAGGTTGAGGCGTTGGGATCTAGGTGCGCAACAGTGGGAGGCCCATCATAACTACACTTCTTCTTGCGTTGTTTACAGTAATTGCATGACTAAAAAAGAAAAAAAATAGAAGATTAGTAATAAGGAGAAAGGAAGGAAAAGAAAAGAAGAAAACTTAAAGTAAAGAAAACATTGCCACGGCAGGCTATTGAGAAATGACAGGGAGTTATGCCATTCTCAATGCAGCAGGTGCATCTTGTCCCACCCATCAGTGTAGTAACTGGTGTCGCAGGTGGAGCAGCAGCAGGCTGGGTATGCACAAACTGACCGATAGCGTCCACAACATTGGCGGTATTTTTGGTATTAATGGTAGTATTTCTAGTATTCATTGAAGGTAAAAAAAAAGAGGATTGTAATAAATAAGAGAAGATGGAGGAAGAAGACGCTGCGAGACGCAGGATATTTATAGGCTCCTGGGGACAGTCGCGAGTAGAGGGAGGATGTGGTATGTGCCTTGCAGGTAGTTTGATTTGGGACCAATCAGCTCACATAGTCCAGGAAGAACAAAGGGGATTCATAGCACAGTAGGAAGTGCTAAACTACAATGTGTTTTTGTGTGTTTCAAGGACAAAGGGAAATAGAAGTGAGGAAGAGGATTCAGGGTCTGTGTGCTCTGATTTTGCAGCAGGATGCGCTGCACAATAGGGGAATTGTGTGTTATTGATTTAGGACTGCAAGCGCTGACCAATATGGACTTGGATTTTCCAATAATCATGTGTTACGCACTAAGGAAGGAATTATGGCTTAAAGAAAGACTCAAGTGCAAAGTATACTGCACTGCGGCTAGTGTTTTAACTTAATGAAAAAAGGTGATATAGGAGGTTAACTAGTTAAAATTCAAAGCAACTAGGATCAGCGTTAGAAGGAGTCAAACTTGGAAGTAGCGCTGAAACAAACAAAGGTACATTCAGGGGCGCGCATGTCAAGATGTCAAGCATGAGTGAAACAAGTTAATACTAGTGTTAGTAAGGATAGGGTATTTTTAGGAGCTGTAGTTGTTACAAGCGGTGTACATAGTTTACTAATAGATTAGTTACTGTTTTAATAATGTAGAGCTAGAGTCAGTGCTAGAGATCTACTAGGGAACTGTGTTTAGAGCGCTGGAAAAATATAAAAAGGGTATCACATCTAGTAATAAAGGGGGAGAACAAATTGACAAATAGTTAGAAAAAATACAAGTAGTTAATAATTGTGGAGTCAAAGATATTAGATTTTCTGCAATCAATTGTTTGAGAATATATAGATTCAGTAGGATTAACTATTATTAGAGTTATCTTATTGCTATAATAAGGCATATTCAAAGAGAGCGCTTCAAGAGGGAGTAGCTGTGGTTATTAGCGCTTGTTAAGGATAGAAATATCCAGATAGTAATACTTGTTTTTCCAATTTTTTAAACACAGTTCTCAACTTATAAACTTTCTAATCACATATTAGTGTTACACATTATTGCGCTGTCTTTAAAAATAAGAGTGGCAGGAGCTTCTTTTTAGAAATTGAAAAGAAGAACCAACCCATCTTGCATTGTGTCTACTGCTTAGTACTTTAGAACTCTCTACAACGGAAGATTCATGACATGAGCCAGGGAAGACACTATGAAAAGCAATAAACTTTTTGTTGATGTCACACACAAGTTGAACAGCAATAGCGTATCTACAAATAAGATAAAAAGTTAGTTTATGAAAGATGTGAAATTGGAGAACATTTTGAAGAAACCTTTTTTTGCAATCAAAATAATGGTTGCCATCATGAGCAGGCTTTTGACTCAAAGGTATAGTTGTGCCATCAACAAAACCTACACATACAGGGAAACCTTTAGCTTGCATTACTTGAGAGGATTCAAGTTGCTGTTGTGGAGTTGGCCAAGCAAGTGTTTGAGACTTGAGGGAAAGGATAGCAATCATACAGCGCTTGGTGTACTATATCACTGTACCATATCCTATGTTAAAGAGATTATCCAAACGTCTTACAGCAGCACCATTTCCATTTGAGCCAAAGAAACATAGTGCAACAGCAAGTTGAATAGCAGGATCACCCTTTTTATTTTGAGAATTATTATGAAGGATAGAATTTTTGGAGATGAGTTGATAAAGTTTGAAGAAAGAATTGTGAGAAGTTCAAAATAGTTGAGTGATGTTTAGTAGAGGAATGTTGATAATGGAGCGGAGATCATATTTTTCCCCCTTGGGTTTATGTAACACTTCTTGGAAAGAAAAGACATACAGGCTAAAAATCTTCAAAATCAGAGTCCAATTACTAGTAAAGAACTAAAAGTAAAGCAATAGCATTCATAGTTGAGTGAAGTAGCTGCCTAGTAGAGAGGTGTTTCATAGTTGTCAGTGGAAGGCTTATGTGATGAGGGAAGTGGGAATTCACCACCAAATGTGCAGTTGAGGTGTGTAGATAGAAAAAAAATTTAAGTGTTTGCAACCAAAATTAAGTAGCATAGAGTGAGGAAAGACTTAAGGATGGCATCATCAATTATAAGTCATGTACTTTCTTAAAAATCCATCATAGATGTGATGAGTTTGGGATCAGGAATTAGGAATGGAAATTGGGGTATAAGAGCCAGGATAATGCATTATCATGGATTCCTTATCCACTAGTTCTGGGGCTAGTGGATAAGAATCTTCCACAATTAGTAATGTCTGATCCCTAATTGCGGATCCCTCAACTTTGATACCCCCTATTAAATTAATAAAAATGATCAAAAAAAAGAGAAAGAAATGAAAAATAAAAATGAAAAATGCAAAAAGGGATGAAATGAAAATGAAAAAAAATGAGAAAATGAGAAAAAATGAAATAAAAAGAAAAAAAGAAAAAGAAAAAAGAGAAAAAAATTTACAAAAATTAAAAAAAAAGGAGAAATGAAAATAAAAAAAAATAAAAATAAAGAAAGAACTGAAAAAATAAAAAAGAGAAAGTGTCAGTTCTTCTGGAATGTCTACTGATGATAATAAAACACCAGGAGACTTGCCTTGCAGGGCCAGGGGACACATGCTTTCTCAGTGCCATACACCCTTTCATTTTCTACTCTCCCCATCTTTGTTGCACCTTCTCCTTTCCTTGGTGTTCTTAATTTTCTTTTTGGCCCTCTTTGGTGCTCCCCATTGGTGACCCCTCCCCAGTCTGCTTCTCAGAATCAAGAGGAAGCATCAGTTCTGGCAGCAAGTCTACTGATGATAACAAAACATCATGAGACTTGCTGGTATAGGCCCCTGGCCCCTTCAGGAGCCAGGAGGCCAATACTTTAGCACCAGGAATCCCTTTCCTTCCAATCAATTTGTGGGATTTATTGGTCAAGCCAAGTCATACCCAGTACCATGTTGTACGGGTCCTTCAGGTTTTTCTCATATTCCTTGCACTGAGACTCCCTTTCATCACACCAAAGCCTGAAAAAAACTTTGTCTCTTAATTCTCCTCCCCCATCTGGGGATCCTTTAAACATAATTAGACGCCTAGGGTAGTCCATTTTTTCTTTTTTCTTTTTATTTTGATGTAAGAACTTGTTGGAAATTAAACAATCTGTGGCCCCGAATTCAATCAGGGCTTGTACATTTGATGTGGAATCAAGGTTCATTAAAGGCAAGTTCAGTATAGTAAGATTATCATCCACTTCAAGTGGATTACATGCTGATAATTCTTCTACTAAAACCTCCTTATCTTTTCCCTCTAATCTTCTCAAAGAGGGCACAACCTTCACTCCCAAGAGCTTTCTTTTACCTGTGCCTTTCCTGCACTATCCTACACCTCAATAACCCTCATTTTCCCTCTGCACTCCCTTTCCAGATGACCACTTCTTCCACACCTGAGGCACAGACCTTTGCTCATGCGCCTCTGATACTCATCATCCAATAAATTTTTCCTCTCACTAGCGCCATGCACATTTTCTTCATTGATATCCATGGTGTTTGGGTCCCTGGAACTAGCCCCTCTCAATGAGGCATAGCTGTGGCAAGGACAAGAACCACTCCAACCATCCATTTGTTGACTTGGATGGCCAGTTCTATGAGTGTTTGCAGGGAGGTTGAATGAGGGTGACTGATTAGGGCATTTATTATTCTTGGTGATAGCCCATTCCTAAAGTGGAACATGAGCGCCCCTTCTCCCCATGTTGTGACATAGCTGGAATTTCCCCGAAACTCAGACACATACTCAGCAACCAAGTTTCTTTGTTGCAACTGATTGAGCGCATGCCTTGAGGTTGTGGCCACATTTGGGTTCCCAAAGGCTAATTCAAAAGCCACCATGAGCTGACAGAAGGTTGTTGTCATCTGAGAGTTCTAGAGGAGCTCCTTGGTGTATGTCCTTTCCCAGCGTGCAGCCTCATCTGTGAGGTATAATATTGTGAACCCAATTTTCACTCATTTGTCTGGGAACTTATGTTTATTGAGCAGGACATAGATGTTTGCCTGTGACACTTAATGATCTTCCAGGGGATCTTTTTTCTCATCAAAAATGTCTGGGAATGCATTATTTGGGCCTTCAACAAGTGGCACTGGTGTTGTAGGAGGTGCCTGTGACTGGGCTTCAGTGGGGCCACAATATGAGGTTGTTTCCTCTTCCAAACTTTCCATGAGTCTGGAGTTTTGTTCCCGCAAGTGTTCCATTTGTCTTTGTATTTCAGAAAGGGTTTCTGCATCAGGTTATCCTGAGGGATTCATTTTTCTTTTAGTAGTGTGTCAATTAAGATTGGAAAAATTTTAAGACCTAGAAAGACAGACTACTACTAGTGCTAATGCTAGCCTCAATGGGACTGACTATTCTGGGAACTGCAGTGAGACAAACTAGACTGACTATGTTAGGACTACCAACAGTGAGGGAAGGTGGGACTGACTATGTTACTTTTAGAAGTGAGACAAGAGAGTAATTAGATTAATATAGAAGTTGTGCTATGAGGAGCGCTCCACAGCGCTTGCCTCATATAACTTCCTTATGCAATATCCACTCCTTTGCCTCTTTACAATGCATAGTGCCCATAGCGCTCCTTCTCCCCACCTCACAACCAAATCCTAACAGTTACCATCTTGATTAACTAGAGGAGGTTTAGCATGAGGATTTTGGGACACTGGTGAGAACTTAGCTGTTTTTTAAAGAGAATTAGGGGTGAGGGAGGCCAGATTTTGGCACCAGTGGTGTTTTTTGAGAAAATTTATTTTTGTGTGGAAGTTTTTGTGTGCTGCTTTGAAATCAGCTACATTGTGGGGGTCCTGGGAAACTTTGAGTAATCACTGGGCCTGATAGCATGACTTCTTGAGGGGATCCAGGATACTTTTGTTCCACCAGGTGTGGCATGATGATCTGGGCTGCTTCAGTGGGATAAAACAATCCAATAGTTTGATAAAAGAGGAAGTGGGGTGCTCAGCAGCCAGTTCAGTATGAGCTGGGGAGGTAGGGGAGAAAGGAAAGAGCAGCCACGAGAGGATACTTATCAAACTTGTTCCAGTTTTGATAAGGAAAGGGAAAGGAGGAGATAGATAGAGAGGTGAGGATTTCTTTGTGTTCAGAAAGGTTAGAGAAATTTCCTTATTTGTCCATAAAATATTTGATGATCATTTTTCCTGCCTTCTTGTTTTCAAACACCAGAGCAATCATAGATGTGAAGTCTCTTGTGTTTCAGAAAGTGGCAATTCCTGTTCAAGGAGCAAGAAACATGTTGATTTGAGAAGTTGAGTAAAGGAGGGAAGTGGCTTTGGGGTGTTTCCTTGAGTGATTTTTGGGGCTGTGACATTGATTTTGATTGAGGTTTGAGTCAGTAAGAAAGAGGAAAGTGAGATGTTTATGAGGGGAAAGGTCTGGGAATATGGATGGAAGTGAAGAGAAGGTGCCAGTAGGGTTGTAGATGTTGGCAATTAGTAAAAGTGATGTGGAAGTTTTTATCAGGAGGAGGGAAATGTTGAGGAAAGGGCTGGGAGGGAAGAGGAAGATATGTGTCACGACTCTTCTATTGACGTAGAAGCAGAATCTAAGGGGAGGAGAGGGCAGGTATTTGAGGTATGGGAGTATTAGGTTCCATCTGTGCATTTGGGCTGGGGAGGTGTGATCATGAGATAGGAAGGTTTCTTGTAGGGAAAGTATGTCAAAAGCTGAATTGAGTGGGTTGTTGAACAGGGAGTAGAAACAATGGGACGAATGGTGGTGATTGAGTTGCAGAATGTTGATCTGAAATTGGTTTTTGTTGGGAAAGTGCTGATGGCTCATTATTGGGTGGAGAGATGGGGACAGGCAGCTTGATGGGGGAGATGGAAGATATCCAGGGAAAAAGGAGAGTCATTTATCAAGTCTTGAAGCCTGATTGTTGAGGATTTCAGGGGGTGGTCAAGAGGTAGTGTATCTACACACCTAAAGCATACTTGAGAACCCAACTTAGGCTTTTTGCATGCTTTAGTGTTTTGATGACTGGAAAAGTTGGAGAGCCTCAGGGGGAGAGGGAAGCAAATAGCTAGGTGGCTTTTTCCCCAGCATTTAAAACAAAGACTTCATTTGCTGTTTATTGCTTCAGTGTATCTTACCTTTCTGTTGCAAATAAAGGGGAAAGGAGGTCCATGTCAGCTCTATTAAGAAGGTGAAGAATGACTGAGGAATGGTTTTTTAGCCATCTATCTTCCTCTTGTTTGAGAAATGATATGTGGTAGAGGAATTGGAGAGAGTTTCTGGGATTTTGGCTATGAATGTGTGTATGCAGGATTGATCTGACAGGTCAAACAAAGTAGGGACACCATGTGCGACAATAGGGAAGGATGTTGGGTTTAACATAATTCTCTGAGGGACCAATTTTTTCCAGGAATTTACCAAGGTATGATTTTATTCTTCAGTGTTGAAAATTAGCTTGATATCATTGGAAAATTGGCAGAAAGTGCAGCAGATGCAAATGGGTGAGGTGGAGGATGGGAAAGAAATCTTTTGAGCAGCAATACTTTTGTTGATGAAGGTGAGGAGCTGGGAGTTTATGTATATTGTAAGGACTGGGGCAGTCAGGGTTAGTTGTTTTTTGGTTATTTGTTGCATTCCTTGTTGAGGGGGTTGTTGCATGTGAGGTGGATTTGGGGTAGCAGAGGCTGTAGCTTGAGTGAAAGTTTTGGGGGAGGGGTGGGTTGGTGAGTGAGGGGGGAGTTTTTTTTTTAGGTGGAGGAGGATATTTTCTAGTTTCTGCTCAATATGTGAGAGGGGGGAGACTTATTGGAGGCTGGGGTAGGGGGAAGGGAATGAGGAGCTTCTTTTTGGAATGAGGAGTTTTGGAGGATTGGAAGGAGTGTGTTGAGAGTATGCAAATGTCCACCATTTTTGCAATGTGGAAAGAGACTTTTGATCCTCTTGGGGGGATCTTTAAATGTTCTAGTTATATTTTTGAGGCATTACGTGATTGAGATTGGATCATTGAAATTCTATTGGCCAATTAATAAGGCAAGGCAGGCTGAAGGAGAGTTTTGATTGAGAGTGGGTGTGGGAGCCAAGGCAAGGCCAAAACCAAAACAGGGGTTTAGGGGGTTGTGGAGGGAGCCGTCAAGTGATTTAGCTTGAAAAGGAGCTGATGAGGCCAGGGGAGATATTTCTATGGGAGGAGGAAGAGGAGGAAGGGGGGGAACAGTTGGAAAGCCATGAAGAGAAGTTGTGGGTGAGAGATTCTTGTGTCCTCTAGGGAATTGACTATATCTATTGGCTGGCTACAGTGGGGAAATTTTAATTATTTAGAAAAAAAATGAATGAATTATCTTAATTTCTGTAGAGCTAATTATATACATTATGATACTGTGGTGTAGTCAAGACCTAAAACTCGCCCCCTCAACAAGTTGCTGAAGTTGGTGTGTTGTTAAAATTAATAATTTGAAAAGAGAGATTTGTAGTTTAAAAAACGAGGAAAGAAAAAATGGAAAAGAAGTAAAGGAAAAATCATTGTAGATCAGAGTTCAATATAGACCCAATGCCTTACACCCATTTTTCATAACATTGTTTATTCAATGGTTTGGTAATGATATCAGCCTTTTGATTCTTAGTCGGCACCCATTTTATTATTGCTTTTTTCTTGTGTAGTTGTTCATTTACTAAGTAAAATTCCCTATCACTTTGTCTTGTCCTCTTGTTTGATGTTTTTTCAGTTAATACTTTAATTGATTCCTGATTGTTGCAAATAATTTAGAATGGTCTGTCATAAGCTACTTATTCACTCAGAAGATTTTGTATCCAAAGTCCCATTCTTTTCACTTCTCCTAGTTCCATGTATTCAGCATAGCAATTAGATTTTGCAAAAGATGGAATTCTTTTGGATGACCAGAAAATGTGTGCACCATTCAGCATGATGACCATTCCTGCTGTGGACCTGGATAATTTACCTCCCCAGTTCACATCCAAGTATACTATGAGTAGCATGTCAGGTGTAATATGCAGATATAGGTTAATTTTCTTTTTTGTGGTGTAGAGGAAATATCCTAGTAAATAATTTAATGCTCTCCAATATTTGGCGTTTGGATGCTTTGCATGGCAAGCAAGTCAAGTAAGTTGATTGACTGTGAAGCTTAAGTCAGGTCTTGTGTCTGTGGCTATATAGCTGAGGGAGCCCGTTATTGACAAATATTTTCTTTTCCTTACAGTATTTTGTTGAGAGATAGAAGAGTTTAAGTTTCTATTAGATTTTACTGGCTTATGATGTGTTAATTTGTTAGGATGATGTCTTACAATTATCTTGTCTATGATTTCAGGCTGGCTTAGTTAAAAACCATTGTTTTTGTGTTCTAATCTAATCCTTACTATCCCGGATAGGTTGTCCTGCTATTTAATAATGAGTGATTTTTTAAATCCTTTTCCAGTTGTCTGAGTGTTGATTTACTGTTACCCATGACAAGCCCATCATTTACATGTATCCACAACATAGCTTACGTATGTTTTTCCAAAGAAAGGAGATGCTTTGGTCATATTGACACATTGTGTAACCTATTTCTTTTGATTGACTTCCAAACTGTTTCCACCAACATCAAGCCACTTGACAAGTACTGTAGTGAGCTTTCTTCAGTTTGATGGCCTTTCCATATTTAAACTCAAATCCTGGAGGATCCTGTACCCAGACAGCTTCTTCAATGGGGCTGTGCAGATATGCTGCCATAACATTTAAGGCATGTACAGGCCAGTTATTTGTTGCAGAAATTGTCAGAATTATTAGTTGTTCTGTAAACAAAGCTGTTGGAGCAAATGTGGAAGAATAGTCAATACCCTTTATTTGGCTGAAACCCTTAGAAATGTATCACGCTTTAAGTTTAACTTTTCCTGTTACACTGTCCAGATTTTCTGAGAAAACCCATTTCAAATCTAGTATTCTTAAAGCAGAGGGTAGTGTTTTGCATGTCCATACATTCATTGATGTCTGATTTCTGATTTTCATGCCTCTACCCATGCTATACTATCTTTTGATTTTTGGGCTTCTTTGAAAAACTTTGGTATGTTGGTAACAAAGAAATCACAGTTTTTCTGTATCATGGTAGTTGTTCACTCTTGATCTAGCATTAGTTCTTCATCTGTGAATTCTCACAGTTTCCTGAAGCTATTCTCAATAGTAGTTTTGTTTAAAAAGAAATCAATAGACACTTTGTTGGGTGTTACTTTTGGTTTTTGTCCATCTGCAAATCTTGCCCATGTGGAGGCAATAACTTTTCCTAATTATGGGTCCCAAAAGATGCATCCTTTTATTCCAAGAGGAAATCCAATTTCATAGCATCTTTTAGCTTGCGCATCTAGTTTTTCACGTTTTTCTTCAGGAATGTGGACATATGCTACTTTGCAAAACTTTCTCACCATGGAATATTTGGGGTGTACTTGCTAGAAATTCCTCAAATTAAACTTAGATGGAACTCAGATGGAACTCAGACTGAACTTATAATGAACTGATACTGAACTTTACTTTGAGCTCATCTTGAGCTTGTAACCAATAATGGATGAGTCTGTGCTGGAATAATAGTGAAAGTTTAATGAATAATTTATAGAAATAATGACAAAAGAAGATCAAGAATCTGATCCATTCACAGAATTTTTTTCATAAAACACAATTTAATTTTTTTTTTGAATCTCACCTGATCATTGAAAAGATTGAAAATTATACTATTTATTTAAAAATGCATCACTTTTAACCTCTCTAATGAATTTATTGGGTTTTTTTTGAAAAAATATATAATAAGATCAGTGGTTCTTTTTATTGATAGCTTTTTTATCCAAGAATTTGAAGCTTTTATTTTTTAATTTAAACCATATTACCTGATATTTTTTGTTCTTTTATCATTTCTGATGATGCAATATAAATATTTTCAGCTCAATGGATTTATTTAAAAAAAACATTGAACCATCAAAATTCTCAAGTATTTTATTCTGTAATACTGTGAAAAGACTCATAATTAAAAAAATAAAACATAGCAATATGTTTTCCTAATTTCTGTTTCAATGAAGTCCTCTCATAGCTTCTCTAAACTAAGCACTAATAATTAATAAATTAGGGGGTATTAATGTTGACCAATCTGCAATTAAATTAATTGCGGATAAAAATATTTATACCCAAATTATTTTCTGCAATTATTTTTGCTAATAATTGGGTAATCAGACCTTTTAAGTGTCAATTTTTACCTCTATCTGACATTTGTTTCCTCAATTTTTCATAACCACATCTTGGACAACTTTCTGGATGTGCCGGCCTCCCTAACTTGCTTTTCACTCCCATCCTGTCTATTCATTTCCATTCAAAACCCCTCCACATTGCATCTGTTTTTTTCTTCTCCTTTTCATCTTCAATCTCAACATTCCCCATTATCATAGATCTTCTCAAAGGCAGCCTTCCCCCAGTTTTTCTTCAAATCCCATTACTCCCTCTTTCCCCCACTCATCTGAGAAATCAAAGACTGTTCAACTAAAAAAAGATTATAATCTCATACTTATCAACTGGCTAAAAATAAAAACTAATTATGATTCTTCTTTTGGTACTGAGAATGCAACTAAAGTAGGACAGCCCCCTGCATCAAAAGTCAATGGCTATCTTCTAAGGGCAAATTAATTACAAAATAAGACAAAGGGAAGGATTTATCTTTTGCCTAAACAGATGTCTGAACGTTTCAAGCATTACTGAGCCAAATACAAGAAGGCAAAGACTCTTTCATTTTATACTGGTTTTGGTATTACCAACATCGGTATCAGTAAGGGCATAGAATCTGTAGATGATAAAATTGAATTGCTATGTCCATACTTTAAAGAGATGGATGCTATTTTTGAAGAGCGAGCTGATGTTAATCCTGCCAGCATGTTGGATGGTGAAGATCCTATCTCCAAGCATGATGTCAAAAGAAATCTTTTCCCATCCTCTTCCTCCACTCAAGCCTCCCCTGTTCTAAATTTACAAATCTAGATAGCTTTCCAATAGATCCTTATGATGATATAAACCAATGTGATCCCACTCCAGTAATTTTTTATTTCTTGTCTAGTTTTTTTATTTTTTTTATTTCTAAAAAGACTAATGAACAAACCCAGGATCCTCAATCAAGTGAGTCTTAAGCTAGCATCAATGATGAAGAGGAAAATTCTATCTCCAAAAAAAATCAAAGACCATCAACTACTTTGAATTTCAACAGTCATAGAAAGCAAAACAGAGATAGTTTTTCCCAAACACCTTTTTCTTCCATTAATGATTTTCTGGAGAGACATGAATCTGGTAAGTGATAGCATACCTCTTAATAATTAAGTGAGTTTTTCTTTTCTTTTGCTAATATTCTTTTTCACTCTAGGTAAATTTGAAGTTTCAATAGATACTCTCAACTTTCAAAAGAAACAATACCAGCTCTCTTTACAAAGTGATGATAGGGCACAAGACTTGGAGGAGAAGAAATTTGAGTTTTCTTTAAAGAAGGATGAGAGGGCACATGACTTGGAGGAGAATAAATTAGATCTTTCTTTACAGAGGGATGGGAGGATAAAAGACTTTGAGGAGAAGAAATTCAAGCTTTCTTTAAAGAGGGATGAGAGGGCACATGACTTGGAGGAGAAGAAATTTGAGATAAAGAAAGAGGAGAAGGCTCTTGAGTACAATTTCCTATTGAATCAAATAAAACTCAAGTACCAACTTGAAGAAGGTTTAAAAAAGAAAGATTTCTTGAGAGATTGTGTTAAAGCTAATAAATATATTGAGGAAATTTAACGCTCAATGAAATTTTTTGATAACTAGTTTTTTTTATTTTGTTTACAAAGTTTTCTTGATAGAATGCATTAAAGCTAATAATCAATCCTTGGCACATACTCCTCACTGAGATTTGAAACATTCACCATGGGAAATCTAGGGATGAACTGCTAGAAATCCCCTCTCCTGAACTTTAGAGTGTCCCTAATTTTTTTTTTGACAATACCCTCCGCTGCTATTTACAAAAACAGGGGTTGGGGATCACCATTTTTTTTCTAAGTCAGAAAAAAATTTATGACAAAAAAATGGCAATACCCTCCCTTGTGTTTTATTGAAGTAGGGGCATAGATTGCCAAAATTTATGTTCATTGCATAAATTAACATGAAAACAAGTCTTATAAGATAATTAAAAAACCTAAATTAATAACAATTCAAGTAAAAATGTGAGTGGAAATTGTCTGTGACCAAATTCAATGAAATCAAACACAAATGTATACATGAACCTCTTGAGAAAAACATATTTCCTCGTGATTACCATTATACAACGCACAGCCAATGGCTCATTAATTTAGGTAAATAGATTATCATATATGACTTTTAAAATGTTAATTTGTGATGTAAAAATAAAATTTGACAACCTATATTACACCCCATACTTTTTCTTTACACCTAATGTTTTTTTACCTCACCTTTTTCTCTTACCTTATCAATCCTATTGACCAGCTCCCTATTGATTTGAAATGAACATCTAAAATGTGTGAATTCTTCACAGGATTCTAAGCCAGGTGGTGCTTTAGTCGTCTGGTGATTGTGAAGATTTGAATACCAAATTTCTGAAATTATTCCATTTCCTGTTCCAAAGTCAAAAATTCATCAATGGTCTGGAAAGTATAGACCATGGACTTTTGTAGATGAGGAGGGTGAGGGGATAGGAATATCAGTTTTTGGATTAATGTATGAGAATATTCCAAATGAAAGTGAATTGAGATCATTTTCATCCATGTGAATTTTGTTATAAAAACCATCAAAGGTTGTCATGAGGTTATAAGAAAAAATATCATCATCAACAAGTTTTAGCCATTCTGCATCTTTCCAATTAGAGATTCTAATCCATTTTTCCAATTGATGATTATATTCAAAGCAACTTTAATTGATAAGCTAAAAAATTGTTGAATCTTGACAAGGAGTCCCATTTTTTTAAATCTTCTTTCATTTCTTGGGTCGTAAGATCTCAGAGTAAAGAATAAATACCTTCAGAAAGAATAATAGATTTTTTTATATTCATTCATCTATAAATAAGCTTACCGAGTGAAAAACCTTTGTCATATCCTGGTCTCCAACCAATACCATACATGAAACCTCCAAGAATATTTTTTTTGATAAAGGTTGATGAGCTAAGGCCATTTGATACAAAGTCAATATAATATCTGATAAATTTTGAAATGTTTCATTTGTATTTTCTTTAAATGAGTGGATCTCAAAAACAAATTGATTTTTGAAAGAATTAGAAATAACAGCAATTTTATTTTTATTTCCAGTCTTATCTTCTTCATTGTTACTTGACTTTAACTTTTTATTGGTTATATGCTCAGGAAAAAAATTCATATTTTCAGGTAGTTTTTTTGGATAACTTTTTTTGGAAGAATCTAGTTTTGAAGTGACTGAAGCCAGTTGAGCTTCCAATAAATTTTTAGCAAAAAATATTTTCTCTTATGTAATTTCTACTGTGACCAGGTTTTGAAAGAGATGATATTGAAGAAAGTGAAGAAAGAGAAAATGAAGATATCAAGGTAAGTGATGAAAGGGATGAGTTTGAGGAAGACATTTCTTTATTTTTAGATGAGTATAGATTCTCAGTCATTTTTTTAAAAAAAAAAGAAAAATATCAATCTAAAAGAAAAAATTAAACAAAATTGGATCAAAATTACCTAAAAAGCTCTCCTCAAACTACTTGAAAGAAATAGTCACAAAAATTGCCAAAATAGAGTCCCAAAATTTCAATGAAAGAGCCCCAAAAGTTGCCAAAAAAGAGTCCCAAAAGTGCCTAAAAAGTGTTCCAAAATTTTACAAAAGAGTGTTCCAAAAGTCTCCTAAAAGTGTTTCAAAAGTTTCAAAAAAAGTGTCCTGAAAGTCCCCTAAAACCTCCCCAAAATAGCCAGAAAAGTGCCAAAAGGTTTCCAAAGTCCTTGAAAAAAAATGATAAAAAAAATTATAATCAAAAAATTAAAGCAAAAAAAAAATTTTGTATCAGAAAATTTTTTCCTAAAAATAAAAATAAAAATTATAAACACACCAAATTTATTTTTGATTCAGCTTGAACCATAAAAAAAAATTTTTATAATATTCTGTAAAAAAAAAAACAAAAAAAAACAAAATAATGTTAATAAAAATAAAAAATGGTTTCTTTTGAAAACTCCCATATTACCCCTCCATGTCTGCCTCATTTCACTCGTTTTGGTATCCTCAAACCCCCCCTCCCCCTTCCTGATCTCCTCAAAATCCCCTTAGCCCCTTTTTTACCAGTTCCTCCTCCCTTTTCCCACCTTGAGGCGCCTTTTTCCCCCTTCAGTCACCTCTTTCCCCCCCCCCATCCCCCTCTCCCCTCCACCACTTCCCCCCCTCATCCCCCTACCCATTATTCCTTTCCCCACTCTCCCCCCTCCCCCCCCCTCTTTAATTTGCTTCTCCCCATAGGAAGATACCTAAACAAATCGCTAAGCCATTTTTTTAGGGATAAAAGGGGGGTGGAGGCAAGGTGAGAGGGGAGGGGGGAGGGGGGAAAGGAATAATGGGTAGGGGGATGAGGGGGGGAAGCGGTGGAGGGGAGAGGGGGATGAGAGGGGGGAGGGGTGAGGCGGCCTAAAGAGGGCAAAAAAAGAATGCCTACAGGTGATAAAAAGGGGGGAAAGATGAGGAATGACAGGTGAGGAACTAACAAAAAAAACAAAAACAAAATAAAGCAAAAAAAATCATGATTAGTAAATAAAAATTCAATAAAAATGAAAAAAAGACTTACCTGGTGAGATGGGTTAAAAAAAATGGAACCAAAATATTTGAGGTATGTTTGAGAAGAGGAGGAAAAGGATATGAGTGAAGAATGAAAAAAAGAAACACTGAAAAAATATGTGATTTTCATGTTGAGCTGGTGAAAGAAAACCAATGAGCCATCCAAAAAAGAGATATTCACTGTAAATTTAAAAAAAATTAATATGCAACAAACAAAAATACCAAGCCAAGTGAATAAAGTATACAAAGTGGACATTTAAAGGGTATGAAAACAAAAAAATAAAAGGGTTGTGTGTCAAAATGGTGGAGGGTGATTGGCATAATTACAGAGCATATGCCGGTTGAAAGAATGTTTTGTGATTTGAGGGGAGAGCCAGTGCTGGTTCAGGATCCTCTTATTCATAAAGATCATTCCACTCATCCTTTAATTCAGCTAAGATATTGTGGATTATAACACAATTCATTATCCAGTTATTTGCAGTTTTATTTCCATTTTTTTTTGAAATTGGATTCTGAGTCTCCAGAGACTAGATAATCTTCCCTTTAAAATCCCAATAGCATGTTCAATCTGTACTCTTGATTGGGCAAGGTGATAATTAAAGGTGGTTTTGGGGTGATTTTCTAAGGTTGCACCATGGAAAGCAGTTATAATTTACTTTCCACTTTCATATGCTGAGTCTGAAAGGAGGTACTGAGATTTTTCAAAGTATGAGTCAGGACTTTGAGAAATCCTCACTCTTTAGAAGATGGAAGAGTCATGACATGAGCCGGGGCAGCCACTATGAAAAGAAATAAACTTTTTTGTTGGTGTCACAGACAAGTTGAATGGCAATAGAGTATCTAAAAAGAAGATAAAAAGTTAGTTTATGAAAGATGTTAAATTGGAGAACATTTTGAAGAAACGTTTTTTTGCAATCAAAATAATGGTTGCCATTATGAGCAGGCTTTTGACTCAAAGGTATAGCTGTACCATCAACAAAGCCTACACATCTAGGGAAACCTTTAGCTTGCATTACTTGAGAGGACTCAATTTGCTATTGTGGAGTTGGCTAAGCAAGTGTCTGAGACTTGAGAGAAATGATAGCAATCATGCAGCGCTTGGTGTATAATATGACGGTACTATATCCTATGGTAAAGAGATTATCTAGGTGTCATACAGCAGCACCATTTTCATTTGAACCAAAGCAACATAGTGCAACAGCAAGTTAAAAGGCAGGATCATGCTGTTTGTTATGGGAATTATTATGGAAGATAGGATGATTGGAGATGAGTTGAGAAAGTTTGAAAAAAGAATCAGGAGAATTTCGAAATAGTTGAGTGAAGTTTAGTTGAGGAATGTTGAGAATGGAGCAGAGATCATATCTGGGATCATGATAAAGATTTGGCCCCCTTGGGATGATGTAACACTTTTTGGATAGATAAGACATATAAGCTAAAGTGTCTTCCAAACCAGATTCAGAATCAGAGTCAGCAGCTAAAACTAAAGTGATAGAATTCATAGCTCTGTGAATTTTCTTCCTAGTAGAGAGGTACTTCATTATTGTAGGTAGAAGGTTTAGGTTATGAGTGGGAGGTGGGAATTCACCACCAAATGGGCAGGTGGGGTGTGTAGATAGAAAAAAAATTATGTTTTTTCCACCAAAATTAAGTATCATAGAGTGAGGAGAGACTTAAGGATGGCATCAGCAATTATAAGTCATGTGACTTTCTTAATAATCCATCATGGATGCAATGAGTTTGGGATCAGGAATTAGGAATAGAAATTGGGGTATAAGAGGCAGGATAATACATTATCATGGATAAGAATTTCATCAATTAATAATTTCTGATCCTGGGAAAAAAATTCCTGATCCCCAATTGCATATCCCTGAACATTGATACCCCCTATTGTTTTATTATAATTTTAGAAAGAAGTATAATTCTTATACCAGTGGACTTTAATCATTTTTTTTACATTTTTATATGCAAGAAGATGATTAAAATTAAAAGAAAATATATTTTTGCTCTTTTTTTTGTTCTATTGAATATTCAACTACTAAGAATTTTTGCAATATACATTTATTCAATGTAATACATATATGATATTCTGGAACTTTTCATGATTTATTTCATCAAAATTGCATGTAAATATGGTTATTTGGTAGAGTAATATCATGAGTTTAAATAATAAATCACTACTCAGTAAATTTTTCATAAAAAAAAACTGAAATTCAAGCTAGATGTAAATCTTTAAAGATAATAAAAACAAAGTAGTATAAATTTATTTAAACTTTAATTTTAGTGCTTGATTTTGCTTTAATGCTGTATTGTGGGATAATTTCATTGTCAACTTGGGAATAAGCACCATATATTTTGCAAAGTGTTATCATGTTAAAAAATGTGCTTCAGATAAAAATTTTGATTGTATTATTGCTCAAAAAATGATTTAAATAGGTGAAAGTGGTATATTTTCATAATTCTATCAGTTTAAAATTGAAAAACTATTATATGTTATTTATTTTGTAAAAAAGACACAATAAATACTTTATATTATGCCCATGTAGCAAAGCAGCTGTAAAGGCAATCATATTTCGATTAAAAATAATATTATTCCATATTTAAAATGAATAGAAAAAATATTTCAATTCTATGGTGCTGAAAAATAAATTAAGTGAAATGTTTCAGGTACACTTTTTTAGTCTTTAAAATAAAAGTTTTGATAGGAGTAATTCACAACTGAACACTTACACACAATTTTAAAATTAAATATATGCGTTCAGGATCTATTGATGATTTATTGGAATAATGATATTTTTACTGATTTGTAGATCTTGTATGATGTTTCTTTTCAATTTCTTAGTGTATGAAAAATAATCCCTTTGATATTTATTTAACAGAAGAATTTATAAATCCTCTTGAAATTGGCCTTTTCACAAAGCAATACTGGAATGAGCATATTTTTATAAAAATTAATTTAAATAGAATTATTTTAAATCTTCATTACATATTTAAAACAGAAAATAAATATTAAAATTTGGCTTTTTATAGAAATATATATTGATTTAAATGATATTTACTTATTTTTTTTACAAACCCTCCAATTTTATCCTGTGAGGCTTCCCTTCAACTTACAAATATAAGTCTAAAAAATTAATATGATTCTCTGAAGACTCTATATGATGTGTACCTAAAGCAAAAAATAATTTTTTTGAAGTACTTAAAATCTAAGCAAAAGAGCTGATACCTTTTTTATATAATATAGTTGTATAAAATTAATTTTCAGTTATTTTCTTAATCTTCTATATGGAAAGAACTCATATCATAATAATATATGATAAACTTAAAACTATTCTTAATATGATATTTTATCAAAATGATTCTTAATTTGCACTTATTTTCACAACTTCAAAGTATTTAATAAAAACATTTTGATATAAAAATATAATTATTTTTATACTTAAAAATACTTATAAAAAATTATAAATTTTTTCATGCCTTAACTTAGCTTGAACCCCACTTGGAAACAGGATTTCATTGAGAGTTCAATCTAAGTTCCACCAAAAACATGATAAATATTTTTTTGAAAATGTATATAGTCATTGAAATGAATAAAACTAGTAAAAGAATTGACTCAGAAATTTTTTTCTGTTACTGAATAGATTATCATAAATATATTGAGGCAGATAAATTATTAAATTTTCTTAAATTTGCAGTTATTACAGTCAATTATCCAGTTATATATAGTAATCACAAAACAAGAAATGAAGCTAAATGGTTATATATGTAGATAGATCTTTTCTTCAAACTTTACTTGAATTATTTAATTTAATTCAAAGATATTTTTAATCTAACCAACATATTTTACTATTACATTTAAGAATAAATACATAAGTTCAATTGTTTAAAATTTCTTTAAATTTCTTGTTTTAGTTTTCAACTTTTTTCTAAAATTTTCCTATTATATTATTTATTTATATCATGTATACTTATCAGAAGAATACTGTCAATTCTTTTGTAAAAAATCAAAATAGTATTTTGTTACCAATTATTTTATTATATTACTTTCTTAGTCTTAAATTGCATTTTAAATAAAAAATATTAAATAAAGATGTATAAACTATAGTTTTAGGTTCAAAATATAAAGAAACGATAATTATCAATCACTTTTTCATATTGGCAGAATAGAGCTGTAGATTGAGGGGGTGGACTCTGATGTTTGCCTGAAGAATAGAGTACATTCTCCATTTTTTGTCACCTCAATCAACAACCTCTCAATCTCTCCACACAACTTTTTCTACCTTGTCATGTCTGTTAATTCTATTACCACCCCCACCCTTTTATTGCCCTCCTGATACATTTGCTACACCCTCTAAGCTTCAAAATCCAAGTTTAAGCCCTCCTCACTATTCCCCTCCACTCTATTTTCACTTTAACACAACTCCACCCCTTTTGCTACCATCCTCATCCCTCACCACTCCTTTCTTGCCTTTTCCTACCCTACCCTACCCCTTCCAACCTTACCCTATCTATTTTTGCCTCAACTCCACCCCACTCCTTTTATAACTAATTAAAATGCTTTTGCTTTCAACCTCTCTTTTATCACTCTTTACCCCAGAAATTCCCCACCCCACCCCAATACACCCTTTCAATTTTCATCCAACCCCTATGGCTTTCCAAATCACCCCCTTTTCTGCCTATAGAGTAAAAGGGGTTAAAAGGGGAACAAAAGGAGTGATATCAAGAAATTTGGGATGGAAAATGGTGAAGAGGGGAATAAATAGGGGGTTAAGGGGAGATAAATAAGTGAGGAGGGGTGTAATGGGATGATTAGGGGTGGAGTAGGGGGAATAACGGTTTGGGATGGGACAGTTCTTGGTAGACTTAAATAAAATGTAAGAGGGAGAAAATTTTAGATGGGAGAAGAATGATATTTGAAGTTTGAGGGAGGAAAGAACTTGTAAGGAAAATTTTGAAACAATGTAAGCACAAAAGTTATATAATATATTTTGAGACTTCAAAATCATAGTGGCATGAAACATCCCAAAAAAAACTCAAAAATATTTTTAAATATTTATTAACCATAGATTTTATTCTCATAAAAATTTGATTTTTTATTCTTTTGATATAATGAAGATCATGATAAGTTATATTTTTAATAGAATTGGGCTCATTTCCTGTTTTAACTTATATAAATATGGGATGTAAATCAATTTTACAAATTGTTCTATTGACTAAATTTAATGTTGAAATATTTTAAAGAGTGTTTCAACTTCCACAAATATTTTGAAATTGGATAAATAAACAATAATATTGATTACTATAATCAGAAAAGGTCTTTATTTCTCAATTTTTTACTGATAAAAATTTAATAATATATAGAAATTCAATAAATATTTCCTAATGAATAATTTCTTGAAATATTGGATGTTTTATCTTTATATTCATAGGGTGAATAACCTGTAAATTTTAGTGAAATCTCTTATAATTCAAAGTATCTGAGAGTTTCATTAGATTCAAAAAATGAAAAAAATTTAAAATTTTTCAAAATCTTATGAATCCACAAGGCTAGATTGAGAGTGGGGCTCATTTAAGTTTTTATCTGTTCAAAAAATCCTCTAATTCAAGTATAGATATTTTTTGAACTATTAATCAACTGTGGTTCAATGAAGGTTGAAATTAGTTTCAAGGTGTTTTCAAAGTAAATTGAATATTTCTTCATGATTGTTTCATCACTGCCTCAATGTGTTCTCAATTAGATATAAATTAGGGTTTAAATTTGCGGACTTGCTAGCAAGTCCACCTCCCATATTGTGTGGTGTCTAATGATACCTAGTTGCAGTTTTAGGTTGAACATGGCTTCATAGGGAGTTTTTTTCATTTGATATTTTGTTAGAGATTCTGTTGAGAATCTATGAAGCCCATTTGAAGGAAAAACTCCAGAAGGATTTTTGTAGGTGTCTATCAAACAACATTTTTCTATCAGATTTGGTGACCATTTTATTGTATCTTTTAATGGAGCCATTCCATTTGTGATAATAAGGTAAGGATTATTTGTGAACTAAACCTTTTGTATTCAAATAAGTATCTAGTGTTTTATTGTAGAACTTACCACCATTTTCTGATCCAAACACCTTTACAGAAAAATTGGTTTGAGTTTCCAGACAATTGATAATGTTGATAACCTGCCCTGCTGCTTCATTTTTGTGTCCAAAGGTGTGACACTCACTGTATGAAATAAAAACATCCTTTATAGTGAGAATGTATAGACCATTCTCAATTGAAGTCTCTTTGATAGGACCTATTAAGTCAGCAGTCAAGATCTCCAATTAGTGAGGCAATCTACCTGTTGAATCTAAGAATGCGTCCTGTCTGCTTTTACACATTTGACATGCATTTCAAATAATTTTTCCAGGTTGAAATTTCTCTAGGAGACTAAAAGATATCTTTTATTCTACCATTTTCCTAATTTGTCTTAGGCTTGAATGCCCTAGATGACAGTGCCAACAGTATAAGGTTTCCTCATTTTTTGATCTTACTCTTGGTTCAGGGAAGCTTAGAGGTAGTTCTAGACTGAAAACTTTAGGGGAAACTGTTTTATCATTCAAATCAGCAGAAAAATTTACTTCTGCACTTTTTGCAAGTGTATTTGTATGATAGTAAGAGTCATGAGGCTTTGGTGTAATCCATAATTGTTGGGGAGAGTTGAATTTGGCAAACATGATAATTTCCTTTTCAAACAAGATGTCAGTATATGCTAGTATCTAAGTATTATTTAATAGTAAATATTAATGGTCCTACTACTTATTGGTAAATGATTTAGTGATTAAACTTTAAGGGAAGACAAATAAAATAGTTATTTTCCATATAAACTCACAATACTTGGATTTTTATGTGTGCTAGTGGTGGAAAATAGATAAATAAAATATAGTTATAGCTTATATAAAGATAATATCAATTTATAAATGCTTTATAATATACTTCTATATGATAATAATTGTGTTTTAGTGGTTAATTGAAGTGTAGTAAGTAATTGATGTCCAATAACCCATCAAATCCTCCCTTACTTATACCAAAATCAACTGGAGTGCACAGACCTTCAATCCAAATGATGTCACTGCTATCCCCGGCAATTACAGCACTGTGAGGGCACATAACCTCCCCATGGCATCCACTTCAAGAAGATTCAACACCCATACCTCCAGTAAGGACCCTCCATCACAATTAATGATACCACAGACCCATACCATAAATAGAATAAACAGATAAAAGCAGATACCATAAAGAAACAGGTAAAATAGCTCATCCAAAGAGAATATAATGAAGCCCAAAACATATAAAGGAACCAAATTAACTTTCAAAGTCCTTAATAACATCCACAAGCATCCATATTAACCCAGTAATCATATCCCAACCCATAAATCTGTGAAAATTCATCCAAGGAAGCAGATTAAGTTGACCAAACTGGATATATGCGCCTGAAATAGGTGTATATGCTTGTGTAGGTGTTGTGAGTCCACTGAATATGTCCATATGACCTAAAATAAGTAGAAAAAGAGATTTTATAGGCTATTAAGAGGTTAAACCCCACTTATAGACCTAAATATACATAATATAACTACATATTTCACTGAATATGAGGTTTATGTATACATATAAGCTTATGTATGTCTATAATTACTTAATATTACTTAATATAAGTATATTATGACTCCATTAACACCTTAATAAGTATTATTAGGCTGTGGATAAGCTGGTTAAACTACTATAAGTTATATAATAGTGTAATAATTATATATATATATATTATAACCATATATATATGTATTATAACCATATATATAAGTATTTCAACCTTATCTTTAAGTTATAAGCTTAATTTAATTAAGGTTATCTTATTATAATCATAAGAATTACTCAGTCCTGGCGATACCTAGGCTGACACTTCCTCACCCAAAAAAAACAACAAAAAAAATGTTAAGACATTTTAATTAATAAGTAAGGAGTGAATAGAAAAATAATTTTTAAATTTTTTATAATACATATACTGAATTAAACAGTATTATTTGGATTTAAATTTTTTTAAGAAATTTTTAAGATCAGAGATTTCAGTTTCTGGAACCCACTGGTCATATTCACTTGATTTATTTTTAAATCTTAATAGATAGTCAACTCCCTTTTCTTTTGTAAGGTGTCTCTTTTTAAGTATCTTTTCAATTTCTGCTTTTTCAACTATTTCTTCAGGTTGCTGTTTATTCCTTCCTGATCTTCTTGTAAATAGAGCAGTATCACTAGAATGGTATGTTTTTATAAGAGAAATAGGAAATACTGGATGTTTTCTATCACATGGTGCGTATAGAATAACTTCAACAGCATTGTTACCAACCATCTTTTTTACTACAAATGGTTCAATGAATGGATCCTTCAATTTAACATTTCCATTTAAATTGAAATTTAGTGTAGAAATAAGGACTTCATCACCCTCTTTGAACATTTTTGCTTGATGGGCTTTATCCCATCTTTTCTTCTCATACTCAAATGCCTTATTTATACATTCTTGAACATGCTTTCTGCATAATTCTTGCATCTGAAGAAAAGATTTTGTACCTGGATGGATATCCAATCTAGGTAATTTATTAAGAGTTTTAGCAGGGGTATTAGGTACATAACCCAACCATAACTCAAATGGCTTTTCGCCAGTGACAGAATGTACTGTACTATTGTATTCAAATTCTAAACCTGGGATAAGGGTTACCCAATCATGCATGAATTTGACATTGTCTTTAAAGTTAAGACCAAAATCACAATATCTTCTTATCATATATTCTAAAGCTTGTATCATTCTTTCTGCTAGCCCATCAGTTTGTGGATGGTGTGCTGTAGAAAGTTTTAATTGGCAACCTGAAACATCCATAAGTGATTTCCAGAACTCAGAAGTAAATTTTGGATCTCTGTCTGAAACTATTGCTTTGGGGAACCCTGCTATATTTAACATTTGTGTCCACCATAAAAAAGCTAAGTCCTTTGCAGAAACCTCTTTGTGGGTAGGAATAAATTTACACATTTTTGTAAATCTATCTACAATTACCCAGCAGGAGTTATAACTCTTATGTCCTGCTATTGGAAAACCTGTTACAAAGTCCATGTTGACTATTTCCCATGGAGCTTTTGGTTTCTCAATTTGTTGTAATAACCCAGCTCTTTTTCCTGTTAATCTTTTAGATTTTTTGACAAGAATCACATGTCTCAACATATTTTTGAGCATCATCAGACATGTTAATCCACCAAGCTATATTTTTTACTTTGGTTAATGTTTTATGGAAGTCAAAATGACCTGCTAATATATCATCATGACATATACTTAACATTAACTCCTTCATTGAAGGGGGAATTACAATTACATTACTTAATTTTTTCCTGTAATATATAAAACCATCCTCAATGGAAAATTTTCCTATTTCTAATGCTTCCTTATACTTATGTGGTAATGTTTTTATTAAAACATTCATTGAAGTATTAGATGGATCATTTAATATTGTAGTAAGTTTACTCAAGTCAGGATTTGAAGCATAATTATCAAGAATTGATTGCATGAATTCATCCTCAAGATCTACAATATAAATGCCATAAATTTTAATAATCTCTGACTCCAGAACATAAGCAGGATTATCATCATTATTAGGTAGAGGTACTCTAGATAACAGATCTACATTAGAGTGTAAGGCTCCTGCTCTATGTGTAATAGTCATCTGTCCTCTGTATTCTTGTAAAGCTAATTGCCATCTATACCTGTGTCTATTAGGAGTTTTCATGTTTAAGAGTGACTTAACTGAACTACAGTCAGCTATTAACTCAAATTTTTGGTTTTCTAGGTAATAATGTAGATTCTCAAGAGCCCATACTACTGCCAAACATTCAAGTTGAGTAGCATCATATTTCAATTATCTACTTCTTAGAGAACATGAAGTATAGCAAATTACTACCTCTGAAATTTTCCCTTCAATAAGTTGTTTTTGATGCAAAGCAGCACCCAGACCAATAAAACTTGCATCTGTATACAATACAAAAGGAAATTGGAAATCTGGTAATCCCAAAATAGGAGCTGTCATCAAACATTCTTTCAACTTATAAAAAGCCTGTTGTCTTTCATTATTCCAAATGAAAACTTCTGATTTCTTTATCAGTGTGGTCAATGGTGCAGCAATTAATTTGTAGTTCTTTATATATCACTACACAATATAGGGGGTGGACTTGCTAGCAAGTCCCCAACCTGAACTCAGATGGAATTGAGATTGAACTCAGACTGAACTTATACTGAACCCATACTGAACTCTACTTGAACACCCACCTCAAACTTTTTGGCTGAGTGGTTTTCATCCCTGATTGTATGGTTCCTTTGTCAATAGCTCAATGTGTGCTCAATCTGGGATGAGTTTGGGTCCAAGGTTGTGGACTTGCTAGAAAGTCCGCCCCCCATATTGTGTGGTGTATTGTCTATAATAACCACACATACCAAGAAAAGATTGTACATCCTTTACATTTTGAGGAATTCCAATATTCTTGATTGAAGCCACCTTATTTTGGTCTACACATATTTGTAAGCCAGATACAATATGACCAATAACTTTTAAAGACTCAAACCCAAATTTACATTTTTTCAATGCAAGGGTCATTTTGATTTAATCCATTTTTTTAAATACCTTCTTTAATTAAATTAAGTGTTCATCATATGTCTTAGAGAACACTGTGATGTCATCAATGTATACCATTAACCATCCCTCAATCATTTCATTATGGAATGTTATATCCATTTATTTCTGAAATACTGAAGGAGCATTTTTTGGTCCAAATGGCATCCTGACATATTTATATATTCCCATATGTTTTGTTATCAACAAAAAGTTCTGTGAATTCTTTTCTACAGGAATTTGATGGTACCCTTCATTTCCATCTAGGAAACTTATATACTTAGCGCCTTTAAGGGTAGCATGTATAGAGGTGATACTTTTCAAGGGATAAATATCATCTACTGTAAATGTATTTAATACTCTATAATCACCGCACAGTCTTTCTTTATCTTGTTCATAAGAAACTATCACTGGTAATATTACACAATATTTTGGTGTAGTTTCAACCTTCTCAAGAATTTTCATTTTTAGAAATATCTTAATATTTTCCTCTATGTCTTTCCTCTTCATTGGTGAAGCAGGGTATTGTTTCTTTTTAAGACTAGCAGGAATATTATCCATATTACAGGTTAAACTAATTCTCATCTCATGATCTTTTACAAGGCCAAGTTCATTGGTCCCATGTGCAAAAGCCATTGGAAATGCTTTAATTAAGTTCAAAATATTTGTCTTCTCAGCTTCACTTATCTGAGTGCCAAATGATGCTTTTAAAATTTCTGTTTCCAGAAGTTCCATTTCATTGGATTCTCTTCCTTTGCACGGAATATTTGTTACTGACTCAATGTGTAAGACTGTGTTAAAAGAATTTATTTTAAATTTCCTTTTTACCATTCATGCCACTTGTAAAATTATTATTAGTAGGGTCTAATTTCACACCAAACTTAGTCAGAATATCATTTCCAATGATAAAACAGTTACTACAACTAGTAATATCCATTACTACAAAGTCACATGTTACTCTAACATAACCATGTTGATGTTTAAAGAAAACAGCAGCTTTGTATCTTCTAATGGGGTGTAGTACTGATCCAAAACATCTCCAATTTTAACTTTGAAGGGTTCAAGCTTTGATTTATACTCACTATCAATTTTCTGTAATGTATTTGTAGAAACAACAGAACCAGCAGCACCTGTGTCCAATACTATATTAACATTTTCACCAGAAATGATAGCTGGAACTGTTATAGGTGTCATCTTTAAATTATCAGCTTGTATATCCTTAATGCTTTCAGCATCCTCAAAATTCATTAAAGATTCATTTGAGTCCATATTTAATATTGGATTTTCAAAGATGGACAGATCATCTTCCAACATACAGACTTCATTGTCATCACTATATGAGATATTACTGTCATAATCACTTGAATCTTTACATTTTTCTGTTTCAATTTCAGATTCATGTGGATTTTCAACAATATTTATGTTTTTCTCACATTTGTGACCTTTAACCCAAGGCTTATTACACTTATAACAAGTATTAGTTTCATACTTTTTAGGTACTACAGGTGCAGTAGGTTTTTTCTGCTTCTCCTGAAGTGTTTTTGAATTCTGATTTTTTACATGTTCATTATTTTGTTTATAAGTGGTGTACTGTGCTTCATACTTATGGTTTAACAATATTTCATTACAAATATTAATAAATTCAGAATATTCAGTAACCATTATTGTTCTAGCTACAACAATGTCTCTGACAGATATAGGTAATTTATATATTATCTTATCTTTCCATAAGTTAAAATCCATCTTTGGCTCAATGGCTTTTAATATTTTATTTAAATTCATTAAAAATACCATAGGTTTGTCACCATTCAACGGATTATACCTAGTTTTATCATATAATCTTTGCTGAGTGAGTCTGAATTTAGAACCTCCAAATTGTTTTTCAATTAGTTGCTTCCATTCAGCCCAAGAGTAATCTTTACCCTCACTCAATACAGCTTCAAACCATAATAAAGCAACATTTTTAAATAAAGAAATTAATTTTGATGTTATTTCTTCATCTTGTAACTTATATGAGAATTTTAATTTGTCAATTCTTTGGATAAAATGTTGCCAATCAGAGCTGGCTTCCCCATCATAATTTGGGTACTGATCAATCTTAGGCCAGTTCTTCTGATTGGATTTTGTTTCACTAATCTTAGGTGAATTCAATAACTCATTTACTCTGGATAAATGGTCTTTTATCTCCTCTTACACATATTTGTGACTTACATTTGTTTTCTCAGACTTGACACTACCACCAGATGGTTTTACTTGTGGTGGTATTGGAAATAACTGAGATTCATTTTTGCCAATGAAAGGATTATTATTATACTGTGTATACTTATGATTATCCTGATTCATTAGTAGATTAGCAGTTTCAATCTCAACTTTAGTTATTCTTTGTAACAGATCAGAAACACTCTGATTTGTTTGTGCAAAAGATAACTTTGTTCTTGATTCAGATTTTAATAAATGTGCTTCATACAACTTTTCTAACTCACAGAATTTGTTTGAAAGTTCACTATATTTATTACTTAAAGAATCATACTTAAGAGTTAGAGCCAAGTTTTCATTCTCTAACTCTTTATTTCTTGTTTCCAGTTGAGAAATTTTCAATGTCAAGGACAAAATTGTATCACTTGTGAGCTTAATTGTCTATTCCTCACACTCAGTCATTCTATTCCATAATGCTGAAACAATTCTATGGACAGTTGGGTTATTATTAAAATACTCCATGTCTTCCTTCTCAATTTTTTCACTGTTTTGTGAACTTCTCATCTCACTAATACGTGGTGGCAACTGAGGTTTAACTGTATTATTATTATAAATAGTACTGTTGGTATTAACAAAAGATAAATCAGGTGTATCTACATAAAAACCTAATTGTCTTAAGTCCTCCTCAATTTTCTGTACATATTTTACATCAATAACATTACCTATATTGTAATCATCAGTATTGTTTTCAATCTGAGAGGATAATCTACTTACCATGGGATAGGTGCAAGCCCTGATTTTTGGCACTTTTGTTTTCCTTTGTAAGGGTGAGCTGAGGCAGTCTGATGAGGGGTAGGATCCCTGTTGCAATTGTGGCTGGACCACTTCTGGTGGAACCAATCCCGCTTCCATTTCTCTACCAAGAATTTTTCCTGGGAATGATGTGACCCTCCTTGGGTAGGGGGTTGTTAGCTTGGCTGCCCTACCTTTAACTCCGCCAAGGTTTGATTCATTTGTTGGAACCCTACCTTGCAGTTGTTTTGCAACTGCTCTACCTCCTTTAGCATGGTAGACCTTTATTTCTCTAGTTTCAGAACCTGCTTGGCCAGATGGGACAGTTGATCCTGCAGAGGAGGTGAAGTCATTTTGATTGTTATCTTTTTTATAAGGTTGTACTTTTCCTCTATGCTCATAGACTCTGGTTGTGGGTAAGTTTGGCACTCCATGGCAATGTCCTGGAGGAATGTTTTTAGCTTTTGAACTGGGGTTCTAAGCAGGGTTTTGACTTACATTGTCCTGTGGAGAACTCATTGTGTCTTAAATAACAATTCTTCACGTTTACAAAATGGAAAACTTATATGGTAATTACTAGACAAAAATTATTAGCAAAACAATTACTAATAAAAGCACTGGAGCTTACCCTGAATTTATATCTTTATTTATTTTAAATAAAATTTAAGAAAAAATTGAAAAAATCTGTTAAAAATAAAATAATAAGTTTAACGTTGTAGACAATCCTATAGTACTAGCTATAGGCCTTGACCAAGGGAGTTGGAGAAAAACCAGAGAGAAAATCCCCTGTCCCTTTAGAAAAATAGAGTGAGATTTACTTGCTAAAGTAAGTTGGTTCCTGTTTTTCTAAAGCTCCTTTTTAACACACTTGACTGCTTGATGAGCCAAGAAAGTAGTCCCCAGATAGACTACCAGACCAAAGAACTGAAATGTAGAACAAAGTCCACACCAGAGACAGCAAAGATACTTGATGTAGGCTGCAAATCCACACCAGAGACAGCAATAATACTTGCTATAGCTTGTAAGACTATAACAGAGAAAACAGTTGCCAAAGTTAAGTTAAATGAAGAACTTACTTGCAACAAACACAGCCAATTGTGGCCAGAAAACAGTGAAAACTGAGTGAGGAACAATGATATCACCTCCGGATGGTTGTATGATGATTAAAGTTGCCCCAAACTGTCTTATTCACTATGTACACACAGACCACTAACTAAGAGCCCATGCGCACTCACCAATCTGGCGCCTGTACCCGCCAAATTACATAAAAAACCCTCCTGGAGCGCTCCCCAACCTCCTAAAACAGAGGCGGGCGGGCCGCCCGACGTCGGAGATGCCGCCTGAAGCGGCCCGGCCTCCCTGAAGCCAGAAAACCAATAAAAACCACTAATCTACTTAGAAAAATTAGCTACAACTACTAAAACCTTTAAAACACGGAATTTCACTATAACAACATTGAGACATGAAATATAGAGAAAAATTAGCTCTATCAAATGGTACTAAGCACTTAACCCTAAGACTTAAGGTTAGCCCATAAAACACAAAAAACAAAATTAAACAGCAATCTTTTATAAATGAAAAATGAGGAAATGACCCCTTAAAACTCAGAATATGAAAAATGTCTACAAGACATAATATATAGAGAACAACCAGGGCTATCCAATGATAGTACCCACATACCCGCAGACCCAATATCCACGGGATAAAACCAGAAAAATACCAAATTCCTTAACAGATGTCAATTAAGACATGCACAAGCAGCGCCAAATCACACAACAAAGGCCCCTGCCAATTTTGGAAGACCACATCCTCCCTCCAATTGAGAATTTCAGCATTCTTTCTTCATCCAACCACCATGTTTAACCTCCTTCCCAAATCTGCCTCTGAAATGGGCCCCTGCCAATACTGCATTGACAATCATTTAATCTGCGCCATGACACCACCTGTCCATCCATACAGAACGTCCTGCGATGTCTGCCACTCCAGAAAGAAGTCCTGCCACAGACCTGGTCCACTTTCTTCCACAACAGATTCACCTCCACCTCAACCTTGTCCTTCTTCTACCAGCACCAAAAGATCTAGGCCATCCATCCTGATACCCAGATTAATCAAAAAGCTCCACCCTTCCCAGAAGAGTGCCACAACTCATAAAACAACTAGTTCCCCCATCCCTGGTCCATCTGATGGTAAAGAACATTCATTCGTTCCTTCAACTTTAAAACTGATAACTTCTCAGTTCCTTCCTCTTCTGATAGTGATGATAACAATGTAGGATCCATTGCACCACCAACACCAACGCACTTGCCCACTATCAAGACCAAGTTCCAACAACACACATCTCAACAGAAACAACTTCAGCTTCACTACTTCCAATCACCTCCTGCTAGAGATCCACAGGACATTGAGAACAGATGACACCTCATTCACCAGTTCAAGGCTAATTCTGAACACTTCATTTCCTCTCTTGATTCCCTCTGTAATTCCACTAGTACTTGAGTTTGATTCAGAAAAGAAAAATTGACCACACCCTCTATAGGATGTAACCACAAACAACCCTCAGTTTTAAGTCTTGGGGGACCATCCTCATTTTATAGTCTTGGGGGACTCAAAAAACCTAAATCATAAACCCAGAACCAGAGATCAACCACATTAAGACACAGAGAAAAAACTAACATTCTGGGGTATTTGTGAATAGAGCAGCCAGCCCATCAATTACCCCCAAACTTGCCTTTGCTAAATTCGGAGGCTCCCCCTGTGGATACCCTCCACCAATCTTTCAAAACCAACTCCAACAACAAAAAATTTTTCCTCAGTTTATAGTCTTGGGGGACTTACAACCCTCAGTTTAAAGTCTTGGGGGACTAACACAGTGTTCAGTTTAAAGTCTTGACAGACTAGCCTTGATAAAATCTTGAAACCAGCCAGTTTAAAGTCTTGGAGGACTAACAGAAACCAGATTTCAGTTTAAAGTCTTGATGGACTGACGGAATTTTGCATAAAATGGACACAGCCAATTTCATGCAGCACACCTCTACAACCAACCTGCTGAACTTCCACCTTCACTTCATCATCTACCCGTCACTGACAAAAATCTCCTCCTATCCCTTTTTATCATCTTTTCTCACCACAGATCATGGCTGGATCTCCTGATGTTAACCCTTCTACTCTCCCTTGCTTCACTGCTCCCAAGGACTATGCCTGCAAACAGTGCATCCACATGTGCAGACCTTGCACATTCACTCTTCCAAATCCTGAATCCAAATTCTACAACAGGGCTTGTGACTCTTGTTATTCCAAAAAAAAAGATGTGACAGAGACGCCAACTACCCTATTCCTCCGCCTTCTCCTTCTCACAAATACATCTCCAGATCCCTTACAAGATCCCCAGAGCTTGGTCCTTCCTCTTCCTCTCTATCTTCTGCTCCTTCCAGAAGATCCAGAAGCTCAGCTTCCCGCACTCTTCCCAAAAGACCAGCCTTAGCCTCACATGAAACAGCTTTTATCTCCGTAAAATTAGCTCCAAAAGCTTCAAAATCAACTCCCAGGCTTCGCCCGCCCGCCTCACCAAACAGTGAAAATTAGGGCCAAAACCTCCAAAAACGGCCAGAAAATAGCCAAAGTCATCCAGACAACAACAACAACTCAACCCAACTACCTCCTACTGCTCCCAGAGCAATGCAATCCACCCTTCCAAAGTCCAAAAGCACCAAAATTTACCAGATTTCTAAGAGAACTGCCAGAGAACCCCAAGAAGAAACCAGAACACTACACACTGCTCCACAACAACAACTTTGTCGCCAACTAAGACAAAGAAAATACACATCTCCTCTGTCAGCCAACTACTCTTCTGACAGTTCCATCTCTTCAAATTCTCCATCCAGAAGAGAGCAGTCTGCTTCCAAATCCCCCTCTCCTGCTCCATCCTTTAACAACCCTGGTACTCCATCACCAGCACCTCCTCCAGCTGAATCCAACAGAAATAACAACCACAACAACAACCACAATCTCACTGCTCCAACTAGGCCCCAGGAACCTCAGCATCCCAGTTCACCTTCTCAGGATCCTTCAGAGGAAGACCATGAGAATCCATATCTTTCCCTAGTTGACCCACCCACTATGACCATTACAAAATCGTCAGAGATCCAAATCCCAGCTGCTTACAGATTTGATGAGCTTCCAATCTGTAAGTACCAAATTAATTATTCCATTTCTTCAACAAAAATAATTACTGATCCAATTCTTCCTGTCTAGTTGGCACTCCTCCTCCTGAATCTATTATTGGAGTTGGCCAAACTCTTGAAACTTCTTTGACCCTGGATTATGGAGACATGAAGAAACACCTAAGCACCATGTGTTCCAATATGCTGAAAGCCTTTGCCCTCCATGGACCTTTGAATGACTTTGAAAAATCCCTGAGAAAGAGCCTACTGGACGACCACTGGAAAATGTCTAGGATCATTAAACACACCCTCCAGCACTCCATTCCTGCCTCTTCTTCTTCCTCCTCTGAACTTCCCTCTAATCCAATTCCTGACCATTACAATCCCTATAATCTCTCCAGCAGGATGCACTTCAAATAACACAGTGCTTCCCACAATCCCAACAAAAAACAAAAACGTCATCACAATCTGGACCAGCCTCCAGAAGCTTCATCATCCAGACAATGAGCTCCTGCACACATATTAGAAACATAATAATAATATAAAACAATTAATAAAAATAATTAAAGAATTTTTTTTTTTTTTATACGGTCTACTGATATACTAAAATAACAAAAATTAATAATTAAAATGAAATGAAATAAAATAAAATATAAAAAATAATACAAATGGTATCCCCCAGCCAATTGATGAGCTGATCCCCTGATACCTTACCCACATCCAAGTGCACCTTGATGTGGATACACAATTAAATCTTTTAAATGATTAACAGAAAACAAAATTCAAAAAATTTAGAAATTCAGAAGATAATAAAAATAATGAAACACAGAAACACATGTAATAAATAATAAACAAAAATAAAATAGCATTGCCCGGCCAATTGATGAGCCTTTCCCCACCAATGCTTGCCTACATCCAGGTGACCCTGATGTGGTAACACCCTATATTTTTGATTTTATAATTTTAAACAACCCCCATAAAAAAATTAAAAGAAAAAAAGAGAAAAAAGAAAATAATCTAAAACTGCTATCTAGCAAAAACATAACTGCAAAAATCAAAGAAAGACCAGCTCCATAAATTGTCCAATAAGGGAAAGTCCGGTCCATAGAAATAATCACTGGGTGGGCTCCCTCCAATAAGTAAAAATGACGGGAGACCACCAGTGATCCACCACCAATCTGAAAGAACCAAAGATTAAGAAGCCAGTCCCAAACAGTTTAAAGTCATAGCGGACTTGAAACCTGAATAATAAACAACAGAACTAGAATTCAACTAGGAAAAACAAAAGACTTGAGACAGACATTCTGGGGTAACTGTTCTACAGAGAAGCCAGCTCATCAGTTACCCCCACACTTGCCAAAATAAAATCTAGAAGCCCCCCCTGGGTACCTTCTAACAAAAACACAACATCCAACACAAAAAAAACCAAAACCAATAAGAGTGAAGAGTCCGGCACTTGAAAACCAAAGCAATTTCCAGTTTAAAGTCATAGAGGACTAAAACCTGTGAAAAGAAACCAATACTAGGGTTCAACCAAATTAAGAAAAAGGGTTGGAAACAGACAATCTGGGGTAACTGTTGATAGAGCAGCCAGCCCATCAGTCACCCCTACACTTGCCAAGATCAAATCTAGAAGTCCCACCCATGGGTACCCTCTAACAAAAGTTTCCAACAAACAGATGCATAGCATCACCACAAAATTCCAAAACAAAAAAAAATGTTCCATAGTTTATCCTCATTGCAGAGTCAATCTTCTTCATGCCTAGTGCCCCTGGGATAAAACCTCTTCACTTGGTCTGCAGCCACCCTCTTTTCAAGACTGCACCATCCAACTCTTCCAAAACATAAGAACCTCCAGACGCCTGAGATCTGACTCTGTAAGGTCCATTCCATCTGTAAGCGAACATTTTGCCCCACTGACTCTCCAAACTTCTATTATACACCAAAACCAAACAACCAGGTTTCAAGGGATTCCTGAGTCTATGAGCCAACTTCTTGTCTCAGTATCTGACTGATTGATTCCTAATCTTCATCATTCTAGAGTATGCCTTCTCTTGACATTCCTCTCTACATTCCAACTGTTGCATCCTGGCACAGAGCAAATCTTCTGTTGAGTGAACGTCATCCCAATCAATTCCAAGATAAGAGACAGCTTCCAAGTCCACTGGTAGAACGGCTTTTTGACCAAACATTAACTCATAAGGAGAATAGCCAGTTGTCCTCTTCACAGTGACCCTATCAGCAAATAAAACCAAGGGTAAATAATGCCTCCACTTTTCGGCACTATCTCCGCACATCTTCACCAAAGCATTCTTGATAACTTGATGGCCTCTTTCAACAATGCCTTCAGCTTCAGGATAATACGGTGTAGCCACTCTAACCCTAGAACCAGAACTAGCCACAGCTTCTTTAAATTCGGCACCAAACTCCGGCCCACCATCAACAGTCACCAACTTCATCAACCCATACCTATAAATCCACTCCTTCTTCAAAAACTCTGCCACATTCTTGGCAGTCAAATTAACCAGAGGCACTGCCTCAACCCAACCAGACAAATCATCCCTAGCAACAATCAAGTATTTATACCTGCCCTCTTTAATATGGACAGCATCCAGACTGACTCTTCCAAAGATAGTTGATTCACCAGTAGCACGGCCCACCTCTTTAGGTTTCAAATGACTTCTTCTTTGACATTCTTCACAAGATTGAACCCAACCCTGCACAGCCAACTTCATACCCGGCCACCAAAATCTGTCTGCTACTCTTCTATAAGTCTCCCCAAAGCCTCTATGACCAAGGTTTTCATGCAAAGACTTCAAAACTAATTCTTGACCCTTCTTCTGAGTCACCACCACTTGAGGATTAGGATGTCTCCTTCTCATCAACCGCCTTCCTGGCACATAAAATCCAGGACTCTTCTTCTTGATTGCCAACCAAGTATCATCATCACAACTATCTGGCCTCTCCAAGGTCAACAGATATTCCACCAGGATAAAATAAAACCCAGACTGACCCCAGTTCTCATCTTCAAAATCCAACAAAACAACATCCAAGGGTACAGCTCTGTCATCAAAATCACCAGTGTGAACATGAGCCAATTGAGCAGCCCAACCAGGACACCCATCCTTAAATTTTGGCACGTCCTTCTCTTTCCACTGAACCTTGTGAGAATCCAGTTCACTAACAAAAACACCCTTTTCCAATTTTGAGCTGTCCCAAACAACAACTCCATCTTCATCAACAAAAACATCCTGATCACCAGAATCAAGATCAGATCCAGCCAGTTTAGCCTCTTGGGGGAGGTCAGAACAATCGTCCAGTTTAGCCTCATGGGGGAGGAAAGAAAAATCCTCAGCACCCTTTGTGCTGGCCCTAATCACTGGAACATCTTCGTCAAACTCTTCAGAATCAGAATCCTCATCTGTAGGTGGCCTCCTTGATAATCCATCAGGCATAGTAAAAGTTTTACCTGGTTTGTGTACCAGGTCAAAAGAAAAATGTTGAATAAATGCCACCCACCTAGTCATTGGAGCATTCGGAAGACTAGGTGTATTGATCATCTGAACCAAAGATTTTGCATCTACCTGCAGCTCAAAATGCTGCCCCCACAAAACCGTCTGTAGCTTCTTTAAAATTTTAGCTACGCCACACAATTCCAACTTAGGTTGAGAATACCTAGATTCCACCTCATTAAACACCACAGACTCATATCTTACTGGCCTGACCCTCGCAGTCTTATCCTCCTGAGACAAAACAGCACCAGCAGCAATATAACTTGAGTCCACTGCCAGATAAATCTTTCCAGCACCAACACCATAATCCAACTTGTGAAGAACAATATCTTCACCAACAACCTTTTTCAGCTTCTGAAAAGCCTCTTCACACTCGTCAGTCCATTCCCAATCTGCATCTTTTCTGGTCAACCTTCTTAAAGGTGAAGCCAACAAAGAAAAATCCTTAATGAAAATCCTGAAATATACACATACACCCAAAAATCCTCTGACTTCAGTAGTATTTTTAGGCCTTGGCCATGACTGAATTTTATTAATCTTCTTCTTCGCCATAATCCTTCCCTCTTTACATACCACATGACCCAGAATTTCCAAAGCAGGAACACAACAACAGAATTTTGACCCTGAAATGGTCAACCCAGCCTCTTCAATCCTGAACAACACTCTCTCTAGAGTTATTGCATATTCCCACACAAACCTCCTTATGCCAGGGTTCTCATATAACACCTCATTACCATAATCAGTGGATGGTCCTTTAATTCCACCGTCATCAATAAAAATACCAGAATGAGTAGGAACCTCATCCTGCAAAATCCAAGCCATCTGTGCTTGATAAACTGTCACTGAATTATTGTCTCCCTGAGGCAACCTAGTGAGCTGAAATCTTCCCAAAGGAGTCTCAAAAGTTGTGAGAGGCCTTGAATCCATATGTAGTTCCCTCTCATAATAACCACCCATAATATCACCCAAACCATAACACACCCTTCCAGCAAAATCTTCAACAAAATCCTCTGCACTTGGCGGCATACCAGCATCCTTGATAGTGACTCTATTCAAGGCTCTAAGATCATGAACCACCCTCAACTTTCCATTCTGCTTCTTTACACAGAACACCGGACTTGAGTAACTGGATGTTGATTGTTCATATAACCCAGTCCTGACTCTTTCCCTAACAATCTCTACAAAATCCTCTCGAATAGCGGCTGGAATCGGAATAGGTTTGATTTGCCAAGGTTCATGACAAACAACAGGAATCAAGTAAGGTTCCCCATAAGAGTGCTTCAATACACCCCTTTCCTCCTCAACAAATGCCACCGCTTTTTCCCTTAGCACAATAACGTGCAACAACAACTTCTTTTCTTCCTCAGACAACCACCCATCAGGACCAAAATTAACAACTTTCAATCTTTCCATGGTCACCCTAGCCGTCTCTACAAATTCTAGAGGATTCTTCACCAAAGGAGTACAGTACGGATCTCTTGACAAAGGAGGTCTTTTCAAAGGCGGATTCAAACCCACAGGCATAGGCTCATTGACAGGCCTAATCTTCTGCGCTACCTTCTTATACTTTGCCGCTCCACCTTCAACTTGAGGGATCTTCAGGAAATCTTCACCACCAGACCTGGAACAAAAACCAAGGGTTTCCCCATTGCTCACATGTGTGGCCAAGGTAATGTTTTTGAAAGGTGTAGAAGAAACCCTAGCGGTGCACAATTGGGAAGACTTACTTTTACACCCCAATCTCACCACTCCAAAACTTTTCTGCAATTCCACATCTTCATCCTCACTTCCAACTTCCAAATCTTCAAATCTTGATTCATCTTCTGAATCACATCTTCTAAAATTGTGCAGTTTATCCTCATGCTGGAGGTCCAAAAATAGATCTTGATGATCTTCTTTCTTCAAAATTTTCTACAGTTTAACCTCATGCTGGAGGCCCAAAAATAGATCTTGAAGATCTTCACAAAAATATTTTTCATCTTCTTTCTTCATTATCTTCAGATTTTTTTCTTGATTTTATTGAATTATCTTGAATTTTTTATCTTCTTTTCTTGAGTTTTCTTCTGTCCTACAAAAATAACCAGGGGTTTCCCCAATGCTCACAGGTGTGGCCCAGGTAATGTTTTTGAAAGGTGTAGAAGAAACCCTAGTGGTGCACAATTGGGAGGACTTACTTTTAGACCCCAATCTCACCACCCCTAAACTTTTCGGAATATCTTTCAATAAAGATATATAACCAATCTTCTTCTTTGAACTTGAATTAAAAATAATTAAGAATCTTGAGAGAGAACAGAGACTTGATAAAAAACTTGATCAATACTTGCAGAGAAGAGAAAAATTAAAAAGAGAAAGTTGAAAATCCTATTGGTATATCTCCAAGGGAGCTGACCTACTACAACCTGGGATTTCCTCATCTCGGGGAGAGGTTGTAGAACTAGGGTGATCAGCCCTCATTACTCTAAAAAAGACAGACTCTCAATAGAGTCTGAACCGCACTCCAAAAAACCAGAGGCAGCACCCACTTCCTTCCTTCTCCTGCAGCAGTCCATGCACTGGCACATTGAAGATAAACCAGGCCTAGTCTTCCGACCATCCTCTCCAGGGGATGATAACCTCATGTCAAGCCTCCTTTCGTCTTCACCAGTCAACTCCAAACTGATTCCCAAATCAAATTGATAACCTATTCTTGCCTGAAAATCCATCAAGAATGGCCCACCCAAAACTGCTTTTACATTACCTTTAGCAATGTAAAAATGAACCTTCCCTGAGGCTCCTCCAACATCCAACTTCACAAACTCTGAAGTTCCAACCAATTCAGTGAGATGGCCACCGATCCCTCTCAAATTCCCACCGATACCAGTTTTGATGGGGAGGCCCATATGAGTTGCCTCAAACAATGAAATCAGGTTTATCTGAGAACCTGAATCCACCAATGCCCTTGCCTCCCTGCCATTCAGAGTGACATTGACATATCCCAGAGGAGCAGAAAAATGAGTTTCCAACCCCTCACCAAACTTTTCAGTAGAATCACAAATGTATTTCACCTCACCAGAAGAAACCCTTCTCCTGGTCAACAACTTTTTCTGCCTATCAGCCAACCCTGGACTTATAGCATACAATTCCCCATAAGATAGGGAAACCTGACCCTGGTTCATCCTTTCCAGGAAAGAGTCCATAACATTAACTTGACCAGACACTACTGGCCTCTCAAAGTGAGCTCTTTGCTTCACCGCCTTGGTTCTAGAAGCTTCTTGAGGACCAGCACCACCAACAGATTTACCATTAACAGGAACCAAACCAGATCCCTCACCAGAACCTCTGACTCCAGAAGGCTTTGGCAATGAAGCCAAAGGGACATCCTCCTCAGAGTCAGAATCCACATCCATTGGCATTGGCTCACCATTCAGGTCCAATGCACCAAAACTAGGGGGGGCCATGTCAGCCATACCCTTCTGCATCTTGTACAGCTCCTCTTTGCTGTACCTTTTCCTAGCTGCACTCAGCTTAGGATCACCCTTTGAAGCATTTGACTTTGGTTGGGCCTGAGAACTGCTCTTAGGCCTACCCACCTTCCCTGCTTCCACATCATAAACACCAGCCAAGCATTCACCACTTGACTGTCCACTACAAGAATACAACTCCAAACCACCAAAGGAAGTAGAAAAAGAGACCTTATTGACCTCCTTCCCCTTTCCCTTGACGTCCTCATCTACCTTAACAGAAGACTTCCCCTGATCAGGAATCTCCTCAAACCTTGGCCTCCTTTGATTGAGACCACCCCTTCTCCTGACCAAATCAACAGGAGCCTGCCCCTCACTGGGCTTCACAAAAGAACCGTCAGGGAACTTAAAAACCCTGCCATCAAACTCCACTTTTCCTTCAGACACATCTCTGTTCAGTGCCCAACAATCATTGGTCCTGTGCCCCCTCCTACTGCAATAAGAGCAAACCCAAGGATCACTCCTACCAGCCCTCCTTTCAAAATCTCTTGGCTGAGAAGGTGCCTTATTAACCTTCTTGGCCTCCTGGACAAAAATGTGCAGCTGTTTTGTCAGATCAGCCAACTTCTCCACCATTGGGTCCCTCTCCTGTTTGGGAACCTGCACCAAATTTTTCTCCTCCTTCTTCTCCCTAACTTCCTCTTCAGCCAAAGCCTCACTGACTTTGCTGACATACTTGGCACACCCCTCCTGATAGGTGTCTACAGCCAATAACTTTAAATGGGCCTCAACAGCCTCCTTCACCTTATCCAAGGCAGGCAACTTCTGGTCCCCATTAGAAAGAGTCTTCATCAATTCCTTTCTTGACAACTCCTTCAACACATCCATCCTGACATCTCTAGCCAGGGCAGACCAAAAAACATCCTTGGCAGCATTTTCATGTGCCAGCTCCTCCACTTCCACCAAATATTCCACCACAGGATCAAACTGTAGCAGAAACTTCCTGTAACTATGTAAGTTACCAACACCACCATAAGATTGCCATTCACTGAAAACCTTGTTCATATCCACCATAGTGAACCTGACACCCCATCTATCCACCATTTCCCTACACAACAATTTCCAATCCCTCTTCTTGTAGCCAGACATGGCCACAATCTCCTTCTCCACTGACCTATCACCAATGAAGAAGATAATCTGCTTCACCATGTCCAGGTAGGAAGCACCATCCACTCCAGCAGCAGTTTCATACTTCTCTAGAAACCACTTGACATCCTCCTCATTAAACTTGGTACCATCCCAAGTTTTAATCCTCACACACTCCCTAACCATCACAGAAGGAGGACCATCCCCCCCACTGACAGTCACCACAGGAATAGCAGAACCAGAAGCCATTCCTCCAGTCCAAAACACCAAAAAGAGCCAACCAAAGAAAACAGAGATTCCAAAGAACTAGCAAGTTCCACCCCCACGTTGGGCGCCAGAAATGTAGACAATCCTATAGTACTAGCTATAGGCCTTGACCAAGGGAGTTGGAGAAAAACCAGAGCGAAAATCCCCTGTCCCTTTAGAAAAATAGAGTGAGATTTACTTGCTAAAGTAAGTTGGTTCCTGTTTTGCTAAAGCTCCTTTTTAACACACTTGACTGCTTGATGAGCCAAGAAAGTAGTCCCCAGATAGACTACCAGACCAAAGAACTGAAATGTAGAACAAAGTCCACACCAGAGACAGCAAAGATACTTGATGTAGGCTGCAAATCCACACCAGAGACAGCAATAATACTTGCTATAGCTTGCAAGACTATAACAGAGAAAACAGTTGCCAAAGTTAAGTTAAATGAAGAACTTACTTGCAACAAACACAGCCAATTGTGGCCAGAAAACAGTGAAAACTGAGTGAGGAACAATGATATCACCTCCAGATGGTTGTATGATGATTAAGGTTGCCCCAAACTGTCTTATTCACTATGTACACACAGACCACTAAGAGCCCATGCGCGCCCACCAATCTGGCGCCTGTACCTGCCAAATTGCATAAAAAACCCTCCTGAAGCGCTCCCCAACCTCCTAAAACAGAGGCGGGCGAGCCGCCTGAAGCGGCCCGGCCTCCCTGAAGCCAGAAAACCAATAAAAACCACTAATCTACTTAGAAAAATTAGCTACAACTACTAAAACCTTTAAAACACGGAATTTCACTATAACAACATTGAGACATGAAATATAGAGAAAAATTAGCTCTATCAAATGGTACTAAGCAATTAACCCTAAGACTTAAGGTTAGCCCATAAAACACAAAAAACAAAATTAAACAGCAATCTTTTATTAATGAAAAATGAGGAAATGACCCCTTAAAACTCAGAATATGAAAAATGTCTTCAAGATATAAAATATAGAGAAAAACCGGGGCTATCCAATGATAGTACCCACATACCCGCAGACCCAATATCCACGGGATAGAACCAGAAAAATACCAAATTCCTTAACAGATGTCAATTAAGACATGCACAAACAGCGCCAAATCACACAACAAAGGCCCCTGCTAATGTTGGAAGAACACAACATGAATAATTATCTTACCAAGATTTAACCAAATAATAATTTAATTGGGTGTTATATTGGTGACCAAATACCAAGTAAAATTGGGTTTATCTTGGGTACAGTTACTACTGTAAATACCTAATTTTCATTATAAAAAATTAGTACAATTATTATAAGGGTTATTTTCTGCAATCACTGAGTTATTATGACCCACTAATGTTCAGCAGACCCAAATATTTGGCTTTTTTGAGATATACTAGAGTAAAAATCATGTCCTAAGGCTTATACTAAATAATAAGTAATAATTTAGGAAAGACCCCCGATTGTCAGTGTATTCTATTATCTAAGTATGATTTAATAGTAAATATTATTGGTCCTACTACTTATTGATAAATTATTTAGTGATTAAACCTCATGGTAATACTAATAAAATAGTTATTCTTCATATAAACTTACAATACTTGGATTTTTATGTGTGCTAGTGGTGGAAAATAGATAAATAAAATATAGTTTTAGCTTATATAAAGATAATATCAATTTATAAATGCTTTATAATATATCTATATATTATAATAATTGTTTTTTAGTGTTTAATTTAAGTTTAGTAAGTAAGTGATGTCCAATAACCCGTCAAATCCTCCCTTATTTATACCAAAATCCACTGGAGTGCACAGACCTTCAATCCAGATGATGTCACTGCTATCCCCGGAAATTACAGCACTGTGAGGGCCCATCACCTCCCCATTGCATCCACTTCAAGCAGATTCAAAACCCTGACCTCCAGTAAGGACCCTCCATCACAATTAATGATACCACAGACCCATACCATAAATAGAATAAACAGATAAAAGCAGATACCATAAAGAAACAGGTAAAATAACTCATCCAAAGAGAATATAATGAAACCCAAAACATATAAAGGAACCAAATTAACTGTAAAAGTCCTTAATAACATCCACAAGCATCCATATTAACCCATTAATCATATCCCAACCCATAAATCTGTGAAAATCCATCCAAGGAAGCAGATTAAGTTGACCAAACTGGATATATGCACATGAAATAGGTGTATATGCTTGTGTAGGAATTGTGAGTCCACTGAATGCATCCATATGACCTAAAATAAGCAGAAAAACAAAGGTTATAGGCTATTAAGAGGTTAAATCCCACTTATAGGCCTAAATATACATAATATAACTACATATTTCACTGAATATGAGGTTTATGTATACATATAAGCTTATGTATGTCTATAATTACTTAATATCACCTAAGGTAAGTATATTATGGCTCCATTAACACCTTAATAAGTATTATTAGGCTATGGATAAGCTATTTAAACTTCTATAAGTTGTATAATAGTGTAATAATTATATATATATGTATTATAATCATATGTATAAGTATTTTAACCTTATCTTTAAGTTATAGGCTTAATTTAATTAAGGTTATCTTATTATAATCATAAGAATTTCTCAGTCCTGGGGATACCTAGTCTGACACAAGAAATGAAAGTCATGTGACATAGTTTTAAGCACTCTAGCTCCACCTTTGATAAGAGAGGCTGGTGAGATTAGCATGCCTGTTGCTTCTTTGCAGTAGAATACCAGACTAATACTAATAGTGTGACCAGTTTCACCAGTGCGGCACAGAGTCCTTCTCCCTGTAATATAAGGTACAGTTCCATTAGTTTCAACTTTCATCCTCAAAGGTGTCATGAATAGAGTGAAATCTACTAACTCATTGATGTTGCCTGAGAAGTGATGTGTAGCTCCTGTGTCAAAAAAGTGGTGCTGGTGAAGCTTTTTCTGATTCAATTTTGAGTCTTTGAAAGGCAGCTGAAGTACCCTCAGCAAAATTTTTGGTTATTTCCAATTCTTTGGCTTTCATGGGTGAAACATTTCAGGGAGGAGCATTGGAAGATGAAGGAGATGGATATGTAGGATGGTAAGAGTCCGTTTTGCATTGAGAAGGGGGTGGGGGATTAAATTGTCAATTATTGAAACTGTTTCAGGTGGTAGGAAAGAAGGTTGTATAACCATTGTATAAACTGGTTTCAGACCATGTGGTACATATTATGATAGCTGATGTTGCTGTTGGTTGTTGAAAGCCGGTCCCTTTGGGAAGGTTTCTTGGTAGTGGCTGGGACTATTTCAGTTCCAGCATGTGAGTGGCCTAAAAAGTCCTGCATCTGAGGCTTGGGGGCCCTCTAGGGACTGGTCAAGTGCAACAGAGTTGCCATTATTTCTTGAGTTGGTGCTAGTGTAATGAGCAGAGATATGTGTCTCTGATGGGAGCAAGGAATGAGTAGCAGTAAGGTTGCTAAGATTAGAGTTGAGTCTGTTGGAGTGATCACTCTTCATTCTATCCCAAGTAGATGTAAGGGCTTGTTGAACTGCCACCATTGAAGGTATTTCTCTGGAGATCTTCATTAGGAGTTTCAGATCATGCATTGCTTCATTTCTGAACCTTAAATCATCTTTGATTGCCCATTGGAAGATAAGAGCTACAATGTTTCTGTCCAGTTGTAAACCTTGGGCTTTCAAGTTGGAATATCAGTCTTTCATTTGTGCAATCATGGCCGCAGGATTGGCAAAGTTTTTTGATTGCACATCCAAAAGCCTGTCTAGGGTATTCAGTTGAACAGCTCAGGAAAGTACATTGTATTTTTGAAAAAGATTTTGAAATTCCTCAGTACACAGGACTATCAACATTATTTGTATTTTTACATTCAAGTCTACGTTTTTGACCAATATAGCCTGGCCAATCCTTTCACTTTTAGATGCCGTTGTGGTAGCCTAAAGTTTAGTACGGCACCTAAATATGTAAATGGAGTTATCACGGCATGCAAGATTGGTGTTATTATTTTTTTATATAAAAGGGTTTTATTTAATTTATTGGAGTTTAAATATGAAGAAATTGGTCACGAGCGAATGCCTACACAAATACAATTTATTTTACGGAGAAAACTTATTTTTACGGTCTGAAAATTTATAAGTATCAAGTCGAGTTACTCAAGAACCTTGGGAAATTTTCCCAGAATTTTTACTATTTTTTTTATATTTTTAAATGAATTTTAAAGTTTTATAGAAATATTTACGTTTACAAAAATTACTTAACTTTGATGAATTTTCACGGGGTAATTAGAGCTGCGCGGACTACGAAAATTAGATTGGTATGTAAAGGGGAAGTAGCTCTATTATGTGTAATTTTTCTAGATTTTTTATTATAGTTTTAAGGTTCTAAATTGAGTCCGGAAGTCCGGACGGACTCCGTTTCGACTCCGTACGGACTCCGTACGGACTCCGCTTTGACTCCGTACGGACTCCGTACGGACTCCGTTCCGGCTCCGGATTGACTCTGGAAGAGCTCTGGAGGGGAAAACTTAGGCACGTGACTAGGAATACTTAAGCGCTTCTCAAACTCGAAATTGAGAAGGGGGACACATCATACAGCTTAATCTTTAACCACCACAGTCTCATTTTTTATTACACAACAAATTAAAATAACTTGTAATACCCTTATAACATTATTATTTTTTTTACATAACATTTTAGAAATACTACTCAACAATTAAAATCACACTTCATACAGGGTATCTTTAGAAAGGTCTTCATCGCTGGGACTTGATTATTGCTGTCTCATAAAAATTAAAATTATTATAAAAACATAAAAGTCAATCTTTTCAGATCTTTCACTGGTACACCTTAATTGTTGTTATCAGTATTTCTTTATCAACAGCCACTTTCATTAAATCTCAATAAGCGTTAATTATTTTAGAGTTTCATTATTTTATCAATCAGATCTAAGTAGATTGGTTAGCTTAGTGATTTATAACACCCATTTTGTTATTTTTATTGGAAGGACGGGGTTTTCAGCTAAATCCACATATCTCCTCTGGATTCTGCTTACAGCAAGGCGACTGTAAGAGTTTACCTTACCATAGTTGGCGCCCAACGTGGGGTTCGATTTCTCTAGCTTTCTTTAAAGACTTACTTGGATCAAGAACGTTCTTAGCCTGCAAGAGGCTTATTTTCTGGAACTCTAATTGGATTTTTGTTATTGGCCTGCAAGAGGCTTGTTATTTTATCGATTGTTAACGCTTTTCTTTACTTATTGGGATGTCTTCTTCTGCTGTTGCTTCTGGATCTTCTAACCCTCTTACTCCCTCAGTTAGAATTGTTTCTTGGGATGGCCCAAAGTTTGATGGGGAGGAGGTTAAATGGTTCATTAGCAGGTATGAAGCTGCTGCTGCTGTTGATGGTGCTTCTCATGTGGATATGGTGAAGCAAGTTAGATTTTTTATTGCCGATAGGGAGGTGGAAAAAGAGGTTATTGCTATGCAGGCATTCAAGGACAAGGATTGGGTTAAGCTTTCTAAAGCTATGGTTGATAGATGGGGTGTTAGGTTTACTATGATGGACCTCAATAAAATTGTTGGAGACTGGCAAGCAAAAGGTGGTGTTTCTTCTATGGCTGACTTCAAAAAGCTCTGTGTTCAGTTTGATGAAGTGGTGGAATATCTCATACTGGTGGATGAATTAGTGCATGAAAATCAAGCAAAAGATTTGTTTTGGTCAGCATGCAGTAGGGATATTCGAATGGACGTCTTGAAGGATCTCTCAAGAAAGAATTTAATGAAGGAACTGCCAAACGGTGAGCAGAAGTTACCGGCTCTGGAGGTTATTAAAGAGAACATCCAAGCCCATCTAAAGTTATTAGCGTTGGACAAGTATCAAGAGTCTTGCACTCAATATGTCAGTAAGGTTAGCGAAGTTTTGGCCGAGAACAACGATATTATGGTCAAAGCCCAGGAGGCCAAGAAGGCACAAATGGGTGTTCCTGCTGCAAAAGTTGAGGGCAATGTAGACAACAAGATGGTCGATCACTTGGCCGATTTAACGAAACAGCTAAAGATATTTGTCCAAGAGACTCAAAAGGCCAACAAGGCCCCAATCGCTTCTTCGTCGACGTCGACTTCTTATCAGTCCAGAGGTTATGAACGTCGAAATTATAATGGCAATAATAACGGTAACCGCTTCCCAGGCAATGGGAGAAATGGTGGGAATGGTGGTAATGGATATAGAGGTGGCTACGATGAGCCAAAGGTGTGCTCCTATTGTAATAGGAGGGGTCATAGAGCAACAGTTTGTTTTGCTCTTGATAAGGATATGGATGCTGGGCGAGTTTTATTTGATGGTAAAGTTTATAAATTTCCTGATGGTTCGTTCATCAAGCCCAGTGATGGACAGTCTCCTTCTGATTTGGTCAGAAGAAGTTTAACGGCTGAAAGGAGAGCCAGATTTGAAGAGGTGACGGATGAAGATGTTAATGCCAAGGGTGGCAAAAATGGTAACGGTAATGGTGGAAAAGCTGACAAAGGTAAAGAGAAAGAGGTCAGTAAAGCCACATTTTCTACTTCTTTTGGTGGTTTAGAGCTGGCGACGGTTGCCCAGGTGGAGGGTAGCTGTATGGCTGGCGAATATGATGTTAATGCTGCTAGAAGAGCAGCTGCTACTAAGGCGAAAAGTAGCATTCAGAGCCAATTGAGGGCTAATCCTGGCAAGGCCAATAACAAAGTGAACCCTTACTCTAAGGACAAGAATTCTAGTGCTCAAACTGCCGCCAACAAATTGAACCCTTACTCTAAGGACGAATTATATAAAATGCAGAAGGGGATTGCTGATATGGGGCCCCCTAGTTATGGCAAGTTTGATTTAAATGGTGAGCCTATGCCAGAGGATGATTCGGATTCTGAGGAGGACGTACCGTTGGCGTCTCTACCCAGACCAAGTTTTAGCGGTCCCATCCCAATGGAGGGTGTAAGAAGGACTAGCGATGGATCAGGATTAGTGCAAGAAGCTGGTGACGGAGTTAGGGTTATAGAAAGTGAAGATGTTATAATGGGGGGTGAAGATGGCTCGGTTGGACCTCAAGAGGTACCCAGGGCCAAGGTTGTTAAATCAAAGGTCCAGTATGAGCGGCCAGTAGTTTCTGGTCAAGCTAATGCGATGGACGCAGTTTTGAATAGGGTGAATCAACTGCAGATTCCCTTATCTTTGGGGGAGTTATTTACAATTAGTCCGGCGCTTGCTGAAAAGCAAAAGAAGCATTTGACGAGGCGTCGGGTTTCCACTGGAGAGGTGGAATATATTTGTGAAAATGCAGAAAAGTTTGGGGAAGATGTAGATACACATTTTTCCGCTCCCCTGGGTTACCTGGTGGTAACTCTTAATGGTAAAGAAGTAAAGGCCTTGGTCGATTCAGGGTCTCAAATTAATTTAATTTCATTGGAGCAAGCAACGAGTATAGGCTTGCCAATTAAAAGTGGAACTGGGGGAAACCTCAGAGGTATTGGAGGGCATGCAACAGAGCTGATGGGTACAGCTGAGCATGTCAGGTTAGGCATTGGTGGATCTGTTGGTAAGGTTCACTTTTATGTGGCCAGAGGAGCAGTCAAAACTGTTCTTGGTGGTCCTTTTTTGATGGATTTTGAGGCCAGGATAGGGTATCAAGCTGGCATGGGGATTAGTTTGGAGATCACTGGTGAAGATATGCGGAGGTTACATATGCGGTTAGCGCCTCCTGGAGATGAAGGTTGGGAAACACGGCCAGGGATTACTACTCTGTGCCAGTGTTGTGTTTGCACCAAGAAGCGGCATATAAAACGGACGGCTTCTGGTGAATTATGTTTGTCGGAAAGGGATGAATGCCCTCATTTTTTGGGGTAGCAGGGGCTGATCGCTCTAATGTTGTAATCTCTCCTCAGGATGAGATCCCGGATTGCAATAGGTCAGCTCACTTGGAGATAATTCAAGTGGATTCTCAATTATTTTCTGTTAATATTACTTTGGAGTGCAAATACGTTTTGGACTTTTCTATATGTTTATTGGATTTACCTGGTTTTTCTATTAAATTTAAAAACGGTGAAAAAGGCAAAATGGGCCAAATTAGGTTGGATAAAAATTGGAAGGGTATGTTTTATGACCTCCAGCAAGAGGTTAAACTGCAAGTATCTCCTTCTATTACGGACCTCCAGCAAGAGGGTAAACTGCGAAAATATCATCAAAACCCGATTAAAAATCTTAGTATAATTAAAACACAAAAAAATAATTTTTGTGAAAATTCAATTCCGGTCCTCCAGCAAGAGGTTAAACTGCCGACTTTCTTTACAGGTGATTTACTGTTGGATAAGGGAAGCAAAGGTGTTGGAAAATCTGTTTATAAATTAGACGAGGGAAAGGAGAAAAGGGTAAAATTTAAAAATGAAATAAAATATTTTTCTAATTTTTCTTATTCTGATTCTGGCGATGAAGATGATTCATTTGATGAAAGTTTTAATGGCGATGTTTTACCTCAAGTTTATTTAGATGTGGACGCAGCCAAATATAAGAAAGTAGCAAATAAAGTTCGACCTATTAATGAACCGCTACCTGCTGAATTAAATCCACCTTTGAGAAGACCAAGGTTATCAAGAGATCCTTATGAAAGTCCCTTGGTAAAGAATCCGCCTGAATTTTCTGAGACGTCAAGAATCACTTTTGAGAGACTGGGTGTTGTTAATTTTGGACCTGATGGTTGGTTGTCTGGAGAAGAGAAGAAGTTGTTGTTGGATGTGATGGTCAAGCGAGAGAAGGCCATTGCTTTTGTAGAAGAGGAGAGGGGTGTGTTGAAGCATTCCTATGGGGAGCCTTACAAGATTCCTGTGGTATGTCATGAACCGTGGCAGCAGAAACCGATTCCTATTCCGGCTGCATTGAAAGAAGCTTATATCGAAGTTGTCAGAGAACGGATACGCACTGGACTGTATGAGCAATCAACGTCAAGTTATTCTAGTCCGGTATTTTGTATCAAGAAACCGAATGGCAAGCTTAGAGTTGTTCATGATCTTAGGGAATTAAATAGGGTTACAATAAAGGATGCTGGGATACCACCTAGTGGTGAGGAGTTTGTTGAAGCGTTTGCAGGGAGAGTGTGTTATGGTTTGGGAGATATTATGGGTGGATATGATGAGAGAGAGTTACATCCGGACTCAAGGCCTCTCACTACATTCGATACACCACTTGGACGTTTACAGTTAACAAGATTACCTCAAGGAGCAACAAATTCGGTTGCAGTTTATCAAGCTCAGATGGCTTGGATCCTTCAAGATGAAATTCCACAATATGCTGGAATCTTTATAGATGATGGAGGAATTAAGGGACCAACAACCGACTATGATAACCAGGTGTTGGAAGAGAATCCCGGGATACGCAAATTCATTTGGGAGTTTGCAATTACTTTAGAAAGAATCTTGTTTCGAATTGAAGAGGCTGGTTTAACTATTTCAGGTTCAAAATTTTCATGTTGTGTGCCAGCCTTAGAAATATTAGGCCATGTGGTATGTAGAGAGGGTAGGATTATGTCCAAGAAGAAGGTTAACAAAATTCAGTCCTGGCCAAGACCCAAGAATACGACCGAAGTTAGAGGGTTTTTAGGCGTTTGCGTATATGTTAGAATGTTTATCAAGGACTTTTCTTCATTGGCAGCTCCATTGAGACGGTTAACAAGAAAGGATGCAGACTGGGAGTGGGATGAAGAGTGTGAGAAGGCGTTTGTGAAGTTGAAGGAGGTTGTAGGGAAGGATTTAGTCCTGCACAAGTTGGATTATGGAAAAGAAGCTGGCAGAATTTATTTAGCAGTCGATTCAAGTCAGGTTGCAGCTGGGGCGGTTTTGTCTCAGATGGATAAAGCTGGTTACATCAGGCCAGTTAGGTATGAATCTGTAGTATTTACTGAGGTCGAATCAAGATATTCTCAACCAAAATTGGAATTATGTGGTGTGGCGAAAATACTGAAGAAACTTCAGCATATTTTGTGGGGGCAACATTTTGAGTTGCAAGTGGATGCGAAATCGTTAATCCAGATGATTAATTCCCCAAGTTTACCGAACGCACCCATGACGAGATGGGTAGCTTTTATTCAACATTTTTCATTTGATTTAGTTCATAAGCCTGGCAAAACTTTTACTATGCCAGATGGTTTATCAAGGAGACCACCCACTGAAGAAGATTCAGACTCAGAAGAGTTCGATGAAGATATACCTATTATCAAAGCCAGCACTAAAGGAGCTGAAGACTTTCCATACCTCCCCCATGAGGTTAAACTGGCAGGACTATTGTGTTTAGATTATGATGATGATGACCTCCACCAAGAGGATAAACTGGAAAATAGTTTTTATGTTAATAAAGGTGTTGGAAAAGGTGTAGATAAATTCGGCAGAGAGGAGGTAGAAGAAGATGTGGTGTATGTAGAGGAAAATGGATTGGTAGTGTGGGATAGTAGTAAATTAAGGAATGGTGTATATGTTGGAGAATTAGAGAATTTAAATAAAAAGGTGGATAAAGAAAAAGAGGTATTTTCAAATACGGTTTTCGAAGGATCCAAAGGTTCAGAAGAAAAACAACGACATAGCTCGATTAAAGATTTATTTAGGGGTCAACGATTATTGGCTCATTCATGTGCAGGTGATATTGGTGATAGAGAAGTCCCTATTGATGTTATATTAATCGATTTTCAAGATGAAGTCTGGGGTCAGACTGGTTTTTATTTTTTGTTAGTCAAATATTTGTTGACTTTAGAGAGGCCAGAAGATTGTGAAGACGATGAATGGGTGGCTATCAAGAGGAAGTCATCTACGTTTTACCTATCTGGTCGACGTTTAATGAGGAGGAGGTATCCAAATCCTCAAGTAGTTATAACTCAACAGAAGGGGCAAGAATTAGTTTTGAAATCACTGCATGAAGATCTCGGGCATAGAGGCGTTGGAGAAACATTTAGAAGAATTTCTGATCGATTTTGGTGGCCTGGCATGAAGATGGCTGTTAAACAGTGGGTTCAGTCATGCGAAGAATGTCAAAGACGAAGTTATTTAAGGCCAAAAGAACCTGGACGCGCGACCGGTGAATATACGCTCTTTGGGAGAGTTAGTTTAGATGCCGTTCATATAAAAGAGGGACGGTATAAATATTTAATTGTGGCCAGAGATGATTTATCTGGTTGGGTAGAGGCAGCGCCTCTTATTAATTTAACTGCCAAAAATGTGGCAGAATTTTTTTTGAATAATTGGGTATATAGGTATGGGGTGATGAAGTTGGTAACGGTAGATGGAGGTCCTGAATTTGGGACAGAGTTTAAAGAGGCCGTATTGAAAGTTGGATCAAAGGTTAGGGTAGCAACCCCATATTATCCCGAAGCTGAAGGCATGGTTGAAAGAGGGCATCAAGTTATTAAGGATGCTTTAGTTAAAATGTGTGGGACAAGTGCTGAAAAGTGGAGGCACTATTTACCTTTAGTTTTATTTGCTGATTGAATCACTGCCAAAAGGACGACCGGATTTTCACCTTATGAACTTGTTTTTGGACAGAAAGCAGTTTTACCGGTTGATTTAGAAGCTGAATCATATCTTGGAGTTGACTGGGACACGGTCAAAACTACTGAAGAATTATTGTGTGCGAGAATGATGCAGCTAGAAAAGAAAGAAGAATATTTAGAAAAGGCATATTCGCGGATGATGAAGATCCGAAATCAATCAGTTAGATATTGGGATGAGCGGTTGGCACATCGATTAAGGAAACCTTTGAACCCAGGTGATATGGTCCTGGTGTATAATAGGAGTTTGGAAAGTCAGTGGGGAAAAATGTTTGCAGATAGGTGGAATGGACCGTATAAAATCAAGGAGCAAGTTTCCGGCGGTTCATATGTGCTAGAAGAGTTGGATGGAGTTGTATTGAAGAAGAGGGTAGCTGCCGATCAAGTGAAACGGTTCTATCCTAGAGGCACCAGGAGTGCCGAAGTCTTCCTCCGCAATGAGGATAAACTATGAAATTTCTTAAATTTTATCAACTCCGAAATGAGGATAAACTACAATTTTAATGACTTTTATTAAATTTATTCCTCCGCAATGAGGATAAATTATGACATTTATGAAATTATATGGACGAACTCCGGAATGAGGATAAACTACAATTTTAATGATATCTATGAAATTTTATGGATACCTCCGCAACGAGGATAAACTATCTTCTTATTTTTATAAAAAAATACTTTACTATTGTTACACTGTATATGGTCGACGAAACTATGATGAAACTTAACGAAATTCAAGAAGACCTTCTTTGAAATTTTCAAAAAAAAACTTAAAATTTCTAAAAATATGGGTGAAGATAGTGTTGGAAAATTTTAAAAATTTATTGGAAGAAGTGTTCACAGGGGAACCTTCTTAATTTAATATTGGCAAGTGTGGGGGTAATTGATGGGCTGGCTGCTCTATACACAATTACCCCATAATGTTCGTTTCCAAAATTTTCCCTGTTTCTAGTTGAATCCTGGCTTTGTCTTTTAATTTTAGGAAGTCCACTAAGACTATAAACTGGAACGAATCAAGAGACACCGCTCTCAACGCCGGATTCAAGATTTTTTTTATTTTATTTTGTTTTTGATTTTTTTTATGTTAGATTGTGATTTCTTTTCTTTAATATATATTATGAATTATTGTAAAGGCGATGCTCACTGGTGGTCTCTAATCATTTTTATAAATTGGAGGGAGCCCACCCAGTGATCATCATTATAAAAATTATCTTCTAAAAACTTTCATTTATTTTCTTTTCTTTTCAATTTCTTAAAATTGTGTAACCACATCAAGTTGCACTTGGATGTGGGTATGATGTCGAGGGTACGGCTCATCAAATGGCCGGGGGGCATCTTTTAAAAATTTTATTTTGATATTTTTTTTATTACCTTTTTTATCTTTCTTTAAAATTAAAATTAAATTTTAACTTTTATTTCAAAACTATCTTTTCTAAAATCTTTTATTTTAAATTTAAAAAAAATAAAATAAAAAAAAAATTAAAAAAAAAAAAAAAAAAAAATTAAAAAAATTAAAATTAAAATAAAAAAATAAAATAAAAATTAAAAAAAAAAAAAAATAATAATCTAAAAAAAATAATTAAAAAAAAAATAAATAAAAAAATAATAATAATAAAAAATAAAATAAAAAAAAAAAATAAAAAATAAAAATAAAAAATAAAAAAAAATAAAAATAAAAATAAAAATAAGAAAAAAATAATAAAAGGTATTTTAGTTTTAGGTAGTTTAGATGTTTATATTTTATTTTTCAAACATTATTCAAGAAAGCTACATACCAGGAAGAACACCATCAAGGGTTGTTATCTTTTGAAGAATCGAAATTAGAAAATTTAGAAGGACCTTGATCGATTTCCTGGGATTCGAATCTTATTTCACGGTCACGATAGTGTTGAAGCCAGTTGGCTATTTTGAAAAGGTCTCTTAACAGTTGCTCTCTCATCCAAGATTCTGATCTATCAGAGGGCGGGTATCGTTGGAAATAAGCGATAAGGTTATTAAAATTAGCAAAAAGCTTTTCAGACACTAGGTGAATTGGAACTCTAGGGAAGCTTGGATTAGGTTCTGGTAGTTCATAAGCAGAATATGAAATTGGAGAACCGGTGGACGCTTATCAAATTAAAATATTAGCAAATTAAAACCTGAAGATTAAGAAAATAATAAGAGACAACTAACCTGTGTCAACACTATCATGATCATAGATAAACGGCTTACTTGGTAATGGAGTGGGATTTTTTATGTTTAGGAAAGGATTTTTTATTTTTGATAGATGAGGAGGACTGGTGTTGGATTTGGTGTTTGAAGTAGATGTTCTGGGCCTTTTGGATGATACAAGAGAAGATGAAGACTGCTGGCTATTATAGGACCTTTTGTGCTTCAAGATGTTGGAAGAAGGAGAAGAATTGTTAGAAGGTTGAAGCATGGCCCTGGGAGCAGCAATAGTTCTTGGGGGAGTAGCAGCAAGTCTAGATTGGAGAGAAGGACCCAGAGGATTAGGTGATGGAGAAAGGTTTAAATAGGCTGATGGAGAAAAAGGTATGGGATCTTTAGAGGTTGATGGAATAGGGGGTGGAGTAGAAGGTGAAGAAGAAGGAGGAGGATTGCAGAAGGCGGCGAAGCTAGTAGCAGTGATGGGGAAAGAACCACAGTTCAAGCCAGAACATTTTCTTTTCTTCTCATAGCAGGATAAACAGGCCCTGTTATAAGTGTGCTTTTGCCAGTTAAAAGAGAAGATACATTCCCTATGGGTGAAGGCACAATATTTGCAAGATTGATCAGCTGAAGCAATGAAGTCAGAAGGTTTCATCTTGTTAGGAGATATTTTTTTGAAGAAGAAAACTTGAAACTAGGATGAAGAAAGCTGGTGGCAAAATCTGGGTTCAAGGATAGAGAAGTTGTTAGGTCCACCAAGACCTTAAACTGGACTATTATCAAGTGTTGGGTCCACCATGACCTTAAACTGGATTTCTTATCGATTAAATGTTTGGTCCACCATGACTTTAAACTGGTAGTTCATTCATTGTTTAGTCCACTATGACTTTAAACTGGAAAATTAATATCTGCAGGATAATTCAACATTCATTGGACCACTATGGCCTTATACTGGATTACTTGTCGATCAAATGTTTGGTCCACTATGACATTAAACTGGATTATCAAATTTATTCAATCTTTGGTCAAGCCTAGGCCTTACTTAGGAATATATCAAGACATTTATGCACCTAAACGATCTTTGGTCCACCAAGACCATAAACTGGCAATCGATTATATGTTTGGTCCACCAAGACTTTAAACTGGAATGTCAATCTTGTTTGGATAACTCAATTCAATCTTTTAATTTATCACTGTCCACTAAGACTCTAAACTGGTTATTCAATTATTTCTGGAATTGGGTGCTGATAGGCTTTAGGAGGTTAAAATTTTAGGTGGTGATGATGCTAATGAAAGCATAATGGTTAATTAGGTGAAATTTGTGGCGCTTTAACATGGTCTAAAGTTAATATTATTATTGGAAGCCTGGCAAAAGTATTTTATGGGTTTGCTGTAAAGCAAAGTTTGAAAATTGTGATGAAGGAATCAGAAGTTAGGATGGTAGTTGGATTTTAGGGAATGATTTTTTAGTGCCTCATAGTTAGGCCATTTTTTTTTTGGTGTGAAGCTTGGAGGACCTTATGGCGAGATTGGAATCATAGAATTCGGCTCAGTGGGGGGCCCTATGAGGTTGGAATCAGGAGTATTCGGCTCATAGGAAGATCCACTCTCTCAATGCTGTGACAAGAAGGAAGACTGGTATATGGGAGTCTGAAGGGATTCAAACCTTGCTCTCAGTAGTGGAATCATCACAAGATTTATATTATTTTATTTTATGTTATATCAAGCCAGAGAAGAAAGAAAACATCATTTATGTTGAAAGTTTAAGAAGACCAAGCAAAAACAAAATTTTATCAAGTTATACTGTTAGCAAAGATAATTTCTTTGAAATTGTTCAACATCATTATCAAAGCTTTGCATTAAAATTCTTCTTTTCATGAGTTATTCATGGTTATTAGCTGGAGTTTCTTGAAAATAGGCCAGCATTTTTCGTTTCAACTCATTAGTAAAGTCAAGAAAAAGATAGCGATGAAAATTTGGGTAATGATTGATATAGTCCGTCTTCACTCTACCAACATCATCAGTGTTGGTTATTTCGACAGCTAGAAGTTCAAATATGTTGTTAAGTCATAGATTTAGTCAATTTTGATTAAAAGTTTTTTTTAGTAAGATAAATAGGGTCTTACATTTAGAGCCAGGAAACATAGTCTCAGCAAAGTTAGTTGGGGGTACTGGCGTTATAGGATTAGGATCTTGTGAAGGCAAAATTAGGCCGGGATCCGTTGATGAAGATTGAACTTTTGAGGCTGTTTTTGATCTTATTCGTTTTAAGAAGACAGGAATTTTGGATCGCTTTTTAGAAGTTGAGGGATCAGGGAGAGCTGCTGGTCCTAAATATACGTTTGTTTTAGAAGGAACTATTGGCCGGTTGCATTTGACTTTTTTCACACGGCATAAGTCGCAAGCTGTTCTGCCAGGAAGATTAGGGTTGGACATTAAACAAGGTACCTGGTATCGAGCGCAGAGTTCACATGGAGCGACAAGTTCTTTGGAAGACATATTGATGAAGATGAATTTTTTAGTTGATTAAAGAAGATGGTGGTTGAAGGTTAAAGATGAATATTGTGCTCAACCACTTATGCAAAGTTTTAAGAATGGGGACATTCTCGATTGGAGGGAGGATGTGGTAGCCTAAAGTTTAGTACGGCACCTAAATATGTAAATGGAGTTATCACGGCATGCAAGATTGGTGTTATTATTTTTTTATATAAAAGGGTTTTATTTAATTTATTGGAGTTTAAATATGAAGAAATTGGTCACGAGCGAATGCCTACACAAATACAATTTATTTTACGGAGAAAACTTATTTTTACGGTCTGAAAATTTATAAGTATCAAGTCGAGTTACTCAAGAACCTTGGGAAATTTTCCCAGAATTTTTACTATTTTTTTTATATTTTTAAATGAATTTTAAAGTTTTATAGAAATATTTACGTTTACAAAAATTACTTAACTTTGATGAATTTTCACGGGGTAATTAGAGCTGCGCGGACTACGAAAATTAGATTGGTATGTAAAGGGGAAGTAGCTCTATTATGTGTAATTTTTCTAGATTTTTTATTATAGTTTTAAGGTTCTAAATTGAGTCCGGAAGTCCGGACGGACTCCGTTTCGACTCCGTACGGACTCCGTACGGACTCCGCTTTGACTCCGTACGGACTCCGTACGGACTCCGTTCCGGCTCCGGATTGACTCTGGAAGAGCTCTGGAGGGGAAAACTTAGGCACGTGACTAGGAATACTTAAGCGCTTCTCAAACTCGAAATTGAGAAGGGGGACACATCATACAGCTTAATCTTTAACCACCACAGTCTCATTTTTTATTACACAACAAATTAAAATAACTTGTAATACCCTTATAACATTATTATTTTTTTTACATAACATTTTAGAAATACTACTCAACAATTAAAATCACACTTCATACAGGGTATCTTTAGAAAGGTCTTCATCGCTGGGACTTGATTATTGCTGTCTCATAAAAATTAAAATTATTATAAAAACATAAAAGTCAATCTTTTCAGATCTTTCACTGGTACACCTTAATTGTTGTTATCAGTATTTCTTTATCAACAGCCACTTTCATTAAATCTCAATAAGCGTTAATTATTTTAGAGTTTCATTATTTTATCAATCAGATCTAAGTAGATTGGTTAGCTTAGTGATTTATAACACCCATTTTGTTATTTTTATTGGAAGGACGGGGTTTTCAGCTAAATCCACATATCTCCTCCGGATTCTGCTTACAGCAAGGCGACTGTAAGAGTTTACCTTACCATACCGTGGGTGGATTAAGTCTGGTGAATAAGTTTAGATTGCCTATGTAGTCAGAAAGTATGATTTGTGTTTCCTTGTACCATATTCAAAAATTCAATTTATTGTCTTTTAATTTGCAAGACCAGGCAAACATCTCCTTTTAGATATCAGGGATGAGGTTAGTCACATGTTTCCTAGCTATGTCCCTGGAGGAAGATCAGGGGTCTCAGTACTCTTTGTCATCTAAAAGGATAGCTTGTTGTCTTGATTGATGGTAGGGTTTAAAGTTTTTGTTGTTGGTGTCTTCATCTGCTGTGAATCTGGAGGTAGAGGCTTGATGTTGTGGCAGTAGCTGTTGATGGTGGTTGGGTAGTGGAAGTTGGCGGATTTTGTGTATTTGGAGCTGTTGTCCTTGAGTGTCATTGCATATTGTATGGGGTTTTTTTTAATAAGAGATAAGAGGTGTAAAGAGATTAAAAGGAAATGAAGATAGAGAGATGAATAGAAAGAAGAGAAGAAAAGAGAGAGAAGAAAAAAATATAAGGTTTTTGGGTGTTTATGGGCCCACAAACACATATAACGTGTATTCTTGAAGTCTAGTTAGGACCCCAACCTAATTACCTTAAGGAAACAAAATAAGAAAGTAATGAAGAAGAAAAATGAAAGAAGAGAGACATAAAACAAAGTAGAAAAAAAATATATCTAGAATTTGAAAAACTGGATTTGTGCTGACAAGGCAACTGATTTGAGTCTTGTAGTGATGAGTGATAAAGAAAAAGAAAGGTAGAGATAGCAGAAATGATTTAGAGGCCCATTTAGAGGCTCATAACCTATTGGCTGGCTGCAGAGGGCAACTTTTAATTATTTAGAAAACAAAAGGAATGCATTATCTTAATTGCTTTAGAGCTAATTATATACATGATTATACTGCGGCATAGTCGAGACATAACAGTATCCTCCCTTGGGCGGGCACTTGTTGAGGGATGGGGAGATACATACCTCCTCTTCTTGGGTGCAGGTTAAGGGCAGGTAGCAGAGGGAAGAGGTGGGGAGATAAGGATAGGGGTGGTGAAGGGGGGGATTCTTGAGCCAGGGGAGGCGCATTGTCTGGAGGCAAAACAGAAGGAGAATTTTTTGACGCGTCAACGCGTGTAACATGGTGGTTCTGGTCAGAATCCATGAAATGCGACCGGTTGCCTACACACAGTGTCAGTTTTATGAGAAGCTGGAAATTAGTGTTTCAGTTCACTCTAGTAATTCAAATTACATTTTAACCTTAAAAGATACGTGTAACAGTATTCGCGAGCTTAAAAGTCAAATAATTGCTATAATCTGTTAAGTCACTAGGACTATGTACTTATTTATGTGTGCAAATGTATATAGACTTTAGTCGCGGAGTCCCCTGTTCTCCAGTTCTTTCCGGAGTTCTACAGGCTGACACCATGCTACAGGTAAAGTAATGATGATTGGTTCTTTCCGGAGTTCTACAGGCTGACACCGTTCTACAGGTAAAGTAATGATGATTGGTTCTTTCCGGAGTTCTACAGGCTGACACCGTGCTACAGGTTATGGGCTGTAACCGCGGGCAATGAAATGTTAGCTGTACAAAACTCCACAACGTTAGCAAAACTAGGAACGTTAGTAGCCAAAAGACCCCCAGCAAATTTCTGAAAAAGATGTACCTCTTCCTCCTTCTGCTGGTGAAATTAAACGTACCCATTCGATATCTTCCGGAGAGCTTAAAAGCCTCGGAATTGATCCCTCTAACCCCCCAACTTATACCGATGCTTCACACAAAACCTGCTCCTCAACTCGTCAATCATCTTCTATTACCCCTGCCCCTACTCTCTCCTCCATACCACCTTCCCCCTCCCCTCCCTTACCCTTGCAACTAAATACATCCCCTACCTTACCCTCTGCACTTACCTCCCCCATATTGCCGAATTCGCGAGTAGTCCCCTCGCACCTGCGCGAATTGCCGACTACTGTCGAGGACCTTGTGCAGGCAATAGGAGGTCTTAAAATAGGCTTCCCCCCTTTTCCCCTCACTGCCCCTCCACTTCCGAATCCAACCACTACATCCCCCACCACTCCCACTCCCCTATCATATCCCCTACCCCTACCACTCATATTCCAGATCCCCTACCCCCTACATTTCCCCATCCCACCAATAATATAATGGCTGCACCATCAGGGCAATTGGCCTCACCTTTTAGAAAGGCCAATCCTGTTGGTCATGCAAGCCAACCTCCTCCCCACATGTCCACATATAACTCAATGAGTATGATAGAAAGGCAGAGAACACTATGCAATGTCATAGAATTCACCAAGTCCATTCCAATCCTTGATATTAATGGAATTAATTACTCAGAATGGAATAGCAACATCATGGCTTTAATAAAAGACTTTGTTGGCACAAGAGCTTATGCACTTAATGATGAAAAAGGACCTGATGAATATGAAGATAGAGTAACTCACTTGCTTCAAACACACTCCATCTCATATAATCTTCGGCATGAAATATCGACAGACTGGAATGCTCACCAAACTTATCTTCATATCATCAACAAGTTTGCTAGATCTAATCATACTTCTAGAATGACCGCCATATGCAATCTCATCAATCTGAAACAAACACATTTTACATCCCACAGTGAGTATCTGGAGGCATTCAAAAAGTATTTTGAAGCAATTGAACGTCAAGGAATCACTTTTGATCATAAGGTATTCAAAGCATTAATGTCTCATGCTTTATTACTTTCATCCCTTAAGGACCTATACGTTGATCTCTGTATTGCCCTGGACAATCGTGCTGACTCAAAAGCAGTCACTTTTGAAGATTTCTGTCAACTCATGCCATCCTTGACTCAAAATAGGGTTGATAGAGAATCTGTCTCAACAACTCTTGCTACTTCTCTGTCTGCTGAACCAACCTTTAATGCGGCGACTAACCCAAAACGTCAAACTGACTCTTACAGACCCACTGGTGCTCAACAACAATGCCATGAATGCAAATCAACAGCTCATTTCTTTACCCACTGTCCCTACAACCTTAACTCTTCCAAATTTTCTGCAAGGCTCTACCTCATGAGAGAACGTGCTACAACCCTCGCCTCTGACCCAAATTCAAAAAGCAAACCAATATACATCCCTTACAAAAGACCACAGTGCAGACAAATTAGAGCAAGAGATGTACAAATTGAAGCAGATGAAGTAACTATCTTTGAATAAAATGTGGAGGCATTGTATGAACAGTTGGAACAAATTGATCTGAACAGTGCAGAATGGTCACTTGAAGCGCTCGCCGGGAATGTGGCAATATTGGATTCTGGTGCCACCCATCATGTCACTGGCAATTTGAGCCTTCTCAGAAATTTTAGACCTCTTAAAAATCGAATACCTATCAAAGTAGCAACTAACTGTCCTTCCTCATTTATCACTGGCATAGGGGACCTAAAAATAAAAGGAGATGGGAAATTTGTTACTATTACCAATGTTTTTTACTGTCCAGAAGTTAGAACTACTCTTATTTCTCTCTTTGATTTAGTGGACAATGGTTTTTGTTTTGATTTATGTTCTGAAGACAAAAATTTAGGGATTTATTTTAAATATGAACTGATTATGACAGGGCGGTTGGAAAGTACTAGGAGAAGATGTATTTTAGATGTAATTAGGTCTAGTGACTGCAATCAAAATGTTTCCTCTTATCATTTACCATTGCATCCTTCCCTCCTGCGTACTGTTAAAAAGAATGAAACCATCAATAGACCCCCTGCTGCAAAAGGTTCCCTCATGGACTGGCATAGAAGGCTTGGCCATACCAGTGAAAACACAATTTGCACTATCATCAAAACTGGAATTGGTGCTGGCTTGCCCCTCTCTATGCCACCAGGTAAGATTGACTGTGAAGATTGCTTAATAGCCAAAATTACAAGGAAACCATCAGCAACACGGGAATCAAGACCAGAATCAATGATGAGCCTTATTGTTGGAGACCTTGTTGGCCCTATGGACCCCACTGTTAATGGGGCAAGATGGGCGGCAATGTTTAGAGAGAGTTCAACTTCCTATGGTGAGGTATTTTTTCTCAACTCCAAATCTGAGGCCACAACTGCTTTTGTCACCTTTTATAAAAAGCTAGAAAATGTTACTGGTAAGAAATTACAAGCATTAAGAACCAATGGGGGGAAATGCACAGTAAACAGATGGCTCAGATCCTGGCTGACATTAGAGCTACTCATGAAATCACCTGTCCTCACCATCATGAACAAAATGGATCAGCTGAACGTTTCAACAGAACTGTTGGTGACATTGCCAGGACAATCTTACCAGCAAGTGAACTACCTGAATGTTTCTGGGGCCTTACTTACAAATGGGCAGCTCATGTTCACAACCGGCTCCCAAATGTCAAGACTGGTGACAAAACACCTCTGAAGCTCATGTACAATTGTGACCCAACTTACTCAAACCTCAGAATATTTGGTGAAACAGCTTTTGTCCATATCCATAAAGAAACTAGACGTAAACTGGACCAACGAGCTTTGATTTTCAAGTGTATAGGTTATTCTCTGAATAATGCAGGTTGGATTTTTTGGCACCCAGAATCAAACTCCTTTTTTGAATCTGCTATGGCTGTTTTCCCTGGTGACCAACTTCCTGCTCACAAAGCTACTTATCAACCACCACCATCAAAGGGCTCTCTAGATCATATCCTCAATAATATGAAGCTAGGTGATTTCAAGGATGAGGAAACTCTTATCTCTCAGGAAAAAGCTGTACATGAAACTGTTAAAAAAGGTTTGTCCCAATCATCCATTATTCCCAGAACACATCTGCAAGCTATGATCTCACCTGACAGTCACAAGTGGGACCAAGCTTGCAAAAGGGAACTGCTAAACATGAAAGATATGGATGTATGGTATGAGGAAAAGCTCCCCCCTGGCGCCAAGCTCACCAATGCAAAATGGGTCTTCACAATCAAAAATCCTTCTTCCAAAACTCCAATCTACAAGGCACGATATGTAGCTAAAGGTTTTTTACAACAGTATGGTATTGATTTTACTGACACTTTTGCCCCAACTGCTACTTTTGCTTCACAACGCATTCTCCTCACTTTAGCAGCTTATCACAAATGGCCTGTCAAATCTTTTGATGTCACTGCTGCTTACCTTCACAGTCCAATTGATGAAGCAATTTGGGTGCAACCTTCTGAAGGTTACCAGCTACGTGAAGTTGGCAATGCGTTACACTTAAAGAAAGCCCTTTATGGTACCAAGCAAGCAGCAAGATGCTGGTGGCTTCATATAGCCAGAAAATTGGACACCCTGGGGTATAAAGCAAGTCAGTATGATAAAATTTTCTATGTTCTTAGGAAGAAGGATTGTTTGGGTGTGATATGGATACATGTTGATGATGGTATAGTTACTGGTAGTAGTGAGGAGGTGTTAAAGTGTTTGGAAGATGGTTTGGATGGTAGTTTGAAGGTAAAATGGAATGATAGTGTTGATGGTATAGTAGGTGTTTCTATCAAAGAAGTTCCAGAAGGTTTTGATCTACACAATTTTCAGCTCATTGAAAAGATTCTACGGACTCATAACCCATCTGGATTGACCACAAGATCACCCTTACCAAACAATTTGGAAATCACCACGGCAAAAGACAAAGAGGTAGCTATAGAGACAACTAAATATCTCTCCATTCTAGGTGCTCTCAGTTATGTGGCAGTTGCAACTAGACCAGATCTGTCTTTCCCAGTCAATTTTTTAGCACACTTCTCCTCCAAACCTAATGCCACCCACTGGATTGCTCTCAATCACCTTCTTAGATATGTCCAGCACACCGCCACCCTTTGTCTTCACATCCACCCTGACCGTAACTCACCACTTGAACTACTATCTTTTTCTAATTCCACTTGGAATAACAAAGAATTCTCAAGAGCTCAAAGTGGACACCTGCTACTCCTTAACTCTTGCCCAATTGTTTGGACATCAAGGCGCCAGTTGACAGTAAGTGATTCATCATGCACAGCTGAATATGTGGCACTTGGTGGTGGTATGAAAGACGCAATTTGGATCTCAAACTTGCTCAAAGATATCTTCCCTGATATTCCCCCTATCAAGATCTTCTGCGACAACAAAGGAGCAATTGCCAATGCAAAAGATAACCCTGGCAACAAGCGGACACGGCATGTGGATAGGTGTTTCCATATTGTTAATGAACAACTCTTTCTAAAGAAAGCAACGTTGGAATGGGTTCCTACTGCTCAAATGTGGGCTGATATACTCACAAAATCACTGGGCCCATCTCTAACAATGCTGAGAAGGAAGGATGTGTGTGTGTGGTGATGGGGTTATATTTCTCTTCTCTTATTTTTCCTTTTTTATTTCTCTTATTTTTTCTCATTTCATTTTATTTCCTTTTTCATTTTGGAGTTGGTTATGTTTGCATGGGGGGGATATCAGCAATATTTTTCGTAACTAAGTGGGGGGGATGTTAAGTCACTAGGACTATGTACTTAGTTATGTGTGCAAATGTATATAGACTGTAGTCGCGGCGTCCCCTGTTCTCCGGTTCTTTCCGGAGTTCTACAGGCTGACACCGTGCTACATAATCATATCATGCGATTACATTACCAATCGCAAGATGTAAAGATTAAAGGATTTCATAATAAAAGAGGAGAAGGGCAAAGCTGGTTATTGATGCGCTGTAACCATATTGAAGAATGTATAAATTCCCCACAAAGGAATAAAATTAGGAAGACACCTTTTTTGCTGCTTCGGAGACCACCTTTTTATTTTTAGTGTCATTTGAGCATTTTCACTTTAACCAGCTACCAGAACAATAACGCTAACTCCAAGAATGAGGAAAAGTAATGGTTATCTAATGCTAACCTTATGAGAATTAAATGGTGATAGGAATCTATCACTAACCTTTACAGTAGGAAAAAGCAACGCTAATCTAACTCATTATCATCAGTGAAGTTGAGTCATAAGCATGAACTTAATAGGGGGAAAACACTAAAAATAGAAAGGTGGTATCCGTTGCAGCTCAAAAAGGTGGTAACTTTAAAGCCTCCCAAAAATTAATCAGTATTAGTTTTTCATCTTCTTTTCATATTTCCCCACAGCTCTTTAACTACAGCTTATTTCTATTTTACCTTCTTTACTTTAATAATTTTAATGTGTCACGTAAAACTTCGGCATTCAAAGCAGCATTAACATAAATAGTCACGATTGCAAAAACTTGTTTTCTAGAGGATTAATTTTGAATTAACTTAACTTGTAATATTATCTGATTATCTTGCTACACGCGTCCCATTTTAAGCCTTTTTGTTATTTATACAGGAATTTCCCCCTCATTTAAATTCCACCATTATACAAAAGATAATTTAGCACAAAATATAACTACAAAACTGAATTTTAATAATTAGCAAAAAGGTGTTTTGGTTGCAAGATATGACATAGAAAAAAAGAAGAAGAAAAAAATCATGGCTGATTTGGTAGAAAAAAGTGGGATTTTGAAATGGCTAATTGCTAACTTTGATGCCCCTTTTTAATGAAGAAAGATAGAAGGATAGAGAAGGGATAGAAATGAGAAGTCCTGGTCGCGCTGAAATTTTATTTATGTGAGATAATGAACTTTCTTTGTTGTTCATCGGGTCAAGGCAGTCAAATCTTTTTAAAATTATGGTAGCAAAGTCAGTGCTATCTCCGGAGTGAACCAGCTATATTTCAGAAAGACTTACCTACGGTAGCAAAGTCAGTGCTATCTCCGGAGTGAACCGGGGAAAGCAGAACTTTGCACCATAGGTTTATATACTAGCCTATGTACATAATACCTAAATCGCTAAGTCCATACGTATATGTATATAACAAAAATAAAAACAAAGGGGGTAAGAATCTGAAACAAGTCGACAAAAAGAAAATAAACATGTTGTGGGTACCTTGATCCTTGGCGTATCTAGCCCAACCCCGAAAGGCTATACTACAGGGAAAAAGCTTAGGATTACTATGGACATGCGCGCGATGGATTTTTTTTTTTTTCCAAAAGCGCTCTCAGAATTCCTCTCCTCTGAGGACATGAAACGCTATATGATATGCAGCTAATCCTGGAAAGTTTGCGCTTGTCTTTCCTCTCATCCCCCGCCAATAGCATAGGTCAGCTGTCTTAAAACCCATGATTTTGGCGGGGGATGGAATGTAAGACAACTGCAAGCTTTCCAGGATTAGCTGTTACTATCACACACCCCTCATCATCCTTCGTCAATTGTCATTATTCCCCTGGGCCCAGGCTACCGCCTTTTCTCAGTACCGCCCTGCTCACTCCACTCTGGGGGAATACCTTTTTTATTTTAAAGCAATTGATCCACCTTTCACCTAACTAACTTAACTTGTGACACTACCTCCAGAGAGACCCATGAACACCTTTCATTTTCGCCTTACCCACTTGATCTTCGGAAGATGGCCTTGAAAAGACGGTTCACAACTACCAACTCCTTGTACCACTCCTTCCCTTTCCTCTTCGTCGCCCATCCTTCCCCTAGTTGCAGCTTTCCTTGCTGATACTATAAGATTCTTGAAAATCCTCCCTTTCTCCCCTTAGTTGCATTATTAGTTCCCTCTAGAGTTAACCATAGTCTCCTATCTTATATTTTCTTCATTATATTTGTACTAGATCGGTATGCCTTTTCCTTCATACTCCTAGCTGGGTGAGATCGTAAGAAATGAAAAATATAAAAAAAAATACAACACAGTAATTAAAAAGTTGATCATTTTGTATTGCATGAAGGATCTTACCTCGAAAAAATTAAGATGCATTATTGCACATATTCTGGACTCAAAAGTGTGTATGTATGTACATACCATCGTATGCTACATTGAGGGTTTTAGTTCAATTTTGCCAAGAAATGAGGCTGAACTGAACTGAAGATCGCTGGTTTAACGAATGATTGTGCAGGCTGTAATCAACTTATCTGGTGGTGGGTTCAAAGTTGATCATGCAGGCAGGCGGATATACGCATTAGGATTAAAGCTTTGTTTCAAGAATGACGTTGCTTATCAAGGAAACCCTGGATGATCTGCAAGTTAGTAACGCTCATCAACACTTCACATGGTCAGTCGGGGGTCAGTGCCATTGAGCCAGATGTGAGAAAGCAAATTCAATGCAAATCAAGGAATATATTATTACAGACGGACACTATGTAATTGATAGGTTAATCCAAAATAGGTGAAAATGATCAAATGACACTACATTGATTGGGGTCAACGCACAGATACTGCTCATTCCAAAAAGCTTGCGGCTTTCTAACCTCCACCAGAATGTGGGTTTAGGTCATCTCACCGGTGTGCATCTGGCCAATTGGATAGTCCCAACCCTGATTCTTCAAGCATACCTAACTTGATCTCAAATTCTGAGTGAGGTAGGTGGGGAAAACATGTTCAGAAAGCCACAAGCTTTTTGGAAGTGCTTGTAAACTGTGTCCCATGTGATTGTCAGATTGATTTAATAAAATGAGCTTGGATGTGCAAGGCTCAACGATATCAACGATAAGCGCACGCAGCAGGAAGCATTGCTTGATAAGAAAGCGAGGAAGAAAGAATTTGACTTTTGTCACATGGATAACTTACATCATCCTTCTAGTTAGCGAGAATGCTGAAATATTAGAGTTGAAGATTAAGTATTAAATTCTCATTTCTGATTGCGGGAAAAGCAAACTACTTACAAGATTGATATGTTGAATGTATGTACATACATACATACATACATACATACATACATACATACATACATGAGTCAAGTGGAAAGATTTTAACTGCTCGTTTAATTTCACGTTTGCGTTAGCATTCCTCAAGGAAAAGTGGGATTGATATTAGAATTGCAAGATTTCGAGGTGGCCAAATTTAATCTATTTTAATGATTCATAGCCTCTCAGCGCATGACAGATACACACATAATTTCATCCTCTTTTTTATATTGGACATTTCGACAACTTCGCTACCGAGGACTTGAGCAACAATCAGGCGAGCAAAAGGAAAAGAAAGAACTTAAAGCGCGAATCCCAGGTCATCTGTCATAGTGGAATGTAAGTATGTGCATGTTGAATGTTTTTTTTCCCCTCATTTTCAAAGTGCACCGATCAATAAGCCACTATAAAAATAGTTTTTGAATTTTTCTACTCTTTAATTGGTATATTTTCAATTTGACATCTCATATGGATTTGATATTTCATCTTTCGTACTTGATAATAATCAAAATCGGATTTTTTTTTGTTTGTTGGCCGAAGTCTTTAAAACATCCGTCTTGTTGGCTTTCTTTCTCCCACCTTGCCCATCTCTCTGTCTGAGCATCATTACATCACTGATATTGTTATCCTGTTAGCTTCCATCTCTCTATTTGTCTATCGGTCTCTAAGCTACATTTTTCTTGGTCTATCCTGTCTTGTTTTTCCTTTTTCTTTTCTCCCCCCTATTCTTTATTCAAACACTCAAATCTTCTCCTATTAACATTATGATGACTTCTCACCCTCTTTCTTCCCCTAAACTGAATCTTCACCGCTCTTTCATTTCTTCTCGCTCGTGTTCATCATCTGCGTTTCATTCCCCTTCCTTGGCCTGTGCTTCACCGCCTCCTTCGTCATGCTCTTCTTCGCTTGTCCTTGGTACCTCCCTCTTACTCCCTACAAACCAACCGTCTCTCACTTTACCTGAAGTTATCCCCATAGATACCAAAGTTAACGCTCCTTGTAACATAAATAGCTTATTGTTTAATCCTCATCTTCCTTGTCCTCGTATTTCCCCCTCATCATCCTTGGACTCCTTCTCACCTTACTCGCATTATTACTCTCCTTCTTCCGACTGTATAAAGTCTCCCATTATGGCTCTTCCCAGTCCTGCACTTGGCCGAATTGATATCACCTCTTCATTGCAAGGTGACTGGTCTTCCTTCGCTCGTGCAATCGCAGACTTGAAACAGATGGACTCATCTGAGTCTTTGGCTTCCCCCTCTCCCGTGGGTCGGAAAACGACAAATTTTTTCGCCCATTCGAGTCCCCCTAACTCTCCGCATTTCAAGGCACGAGGCCCACCAAACACGTCTCGAAATCTCCTATTTTTTAATAATTCTACTCCGCCCTCTCCCTGTCCATCCTCTGCTTCTTCAGTCGTACCATCTAACTCTGCACCAAACTCTACGCTCTCTTCACGTTGCTTGGATCCGGCTCCTATCCCTACCAATTTTGACTCGGATTGTTTTAGTCCTAAACAATATTCTCAATCAGTCATGACACCTCCAAGCGTGATTCCGATCCCCTATAACCCACATTTCTCAGCCGAGGCATCCAAATCATCTACCACTACGTCTATCCCCTTACTAACCCCACCTTCCTTGCCACGTACTCCAATGCCTCACTCTCCAGATGATGAAACTTGTCTAGGATACGTTCTCAAAGATCCGCATACTTTCTCTGAATACTGCCTTCAGCACCAACTTGGCCAGGGAGGATTTTCCAAGGTGCTGGCTGCGAGAGCTCGATCCATCTCTTCGCCTGCTTTGGATAATCAAATCGTGGCCTTGAAGATGATTTTGAACGCTGCTGTTGACGACGATGAACGGATGAAGTGTAGTGTCCGTCGAGAAGTTGGCGTTTTGAAGGTAAGCAGATGCCTTCCCATGTAATATCTACTTTGTGATTCTTATTTTTTGTTGCTCAATCCAGCATATCCAACATCCCAATATTGTATCGCTTTTTTCCGACTTTCAAACCCCTCATCACACTGTTTTGGTTTTCGAAAATATCCAAGGTGGAGAATTGTTTGAATTGGTGAATGAATATCACCACCTATTAAACGAGTCGGTTGTCAAACGGCTGCTCTGTGAGTTATGTGGAGTTGTCAATTGGATGCATCAGCTTGGCCTTGTACATAGAGACATCAAGTTAGAAAGTAGATTCCCTTTTTTTTTTCTCCATCGAAGTTAAATTCTGACTTTGCTTTTTTTCAGACATTCTCTTGACCCAACCAATTGTCACCAAAGATGGCCCTGTGCTTAGTGTAACTCCACCGGGTAAACCAATGATTAAGCTAGTTGATTTTGGTTTATCTCGCTTTATTGATCCGTCATCACCATTATTATCGACCCGGTGTGGATCAGAAGAATATGCTGCACCCGAAATTATTCTGGGCAAATTGTATGATGGAGTCAAAACTGATGTTTGGGCTATTGGAATTGTTGGCTATGCCCTCTTAGTGGGTTGGCTACCTTTCATGGTGGCAACAGAAAACCAGAGCAGGTTTGAATCCATTCAGGCAAAAAGGAGAAAATACCTATCTCGAATTATCCGAGCCTGCTATGTTTGGCCCAGCGAAGGTGGCACTGAAGGAGAAATGGCTCAAAACCCTCAGGCACGTGAAGTCATAGACTGCATGCTGGCCCGGGATCCCGCCACAAGGGTTTCCTTAGATTCACTTTGGAATTTCAAATGGTTTGAAGATGATGTTGACACATTGAGAGATCAAGGTGTGAATGTTTTAGCTAGCCAAGCAGCCGGTCGAAGACCTTCGGAAGGCTCGGAGCTGGCCCATATATTGATTGGAGAGTTTCCATAGATTGAAGAAATACACGTACTTGGAAGAGTTAAAAATCTTTGTTGAATTTGAAAAATCATATTGCTAACATTACATATACCACTTTCTTTGGATGCTGCCTTTCCTTCAAATATTGTAAAATCTTTTTGTAGATAATTTTCTTCATAAGCTTATCATCTGTATTTTTAGTCTTGTACAACCTTATCATTTGTTAAGTAGATTTTGGAGTGGTAAAAAAAGTAAATAGTATTCACTGGTGTCAAAGGTAAATGGTTTTTGATGCTTCAGAGGCTTAATGTATTGTTTAGCAAAAGTGACGGCAATTGCCAGATTCTTAGACAAAGTTGAAAAACATTATTTAGAAAAAACAAGCAAATATTGAAATCTTAAGACGTGTACGTGATTTGAAACACAATATCAAAAGGTGATTGAAAGGTGAAGCCACAAAATCCTCTTTGAGACAAGACACTACAGGCGAAAGAAAAAAGAAAAAAAAACATCTGGATTAATAATGAAGAAACATAGGGCCGTTTATTATATGGCCGTTTGATAGAGAAAGAGACATAGTGCGTATTTTTTATTTTTTATTTTTTTTTGTTTCATACAATCTCACCCAACTAGGGGCATGAAGGGACAAGGAACAATATAGTCTAGGTACAAGTGGGCGGCGATAAGCAAATGAGGGAGGATAATATAGGGCAATTCAGAGTGAAAGCATTTTAGGAATTATTGTGAAAGGGGAACGTTGTTAAGAAATCTGTTAGAGTTAATAAAGAAAGAAGCGACATTTTTTTTTTTTTTTTTATTTTCTTACAATCTCACCCAGCTAGGGGCATGAAGGCATGGTTAACTAATGGGCTAGGTACAAGTGGGGAGTAAATGAATGTAGTGTGTTAGGTAACAGGGCAATTAACAGGATGACATGGGTGGGGGGAGCCAGGTGGCTTGAGAACAAAGATGGGGTTGCCATTGGGGGGAGGGTAATCCTCGAGGGGTCGTGGTTTGATGGGCAGGGTTTTTAGAAAGAATTTTTGGGGAGTGGAATTCCGCAGCAGACCCAAGGTGAATGACCAAGCACGTTCGTCCAGAAAATGGGGAGTTGGCAAAGTGGGGAGGTTGACAAATTGGGTGTTTGACATAGTGGGTGGTTGACTAAGTGGGGGGGGTTTCCAGCCTTCACGCACATGTCCATCCACTGTAGGTTGCTGAGGGAGAAGAGAGACATCGTGGGGATAACGAGACATCGACACCAGCATGAAAACGAGCGTGCCGACCATGGACGAAGGGTGTGGTTAAAAGGGGGGAGGCGGCAGGGATTTGAACCCGCGACACAACAAGTCAACATGACAAGCGGCCATCCAGGCGATGATCTAACCACATAGACCATCTCACCCCAAGAAGCGACATGGAAGGTGATTGGAGAAGGAGATAGAAGAGAAAAGGAATCAAATTTTATTTTGTGTTTTTTTATTTTTTTTTATTTTTTTTATTTTTTAGCCATTTCAAAGAGCGCAGAGCGCTCTCTATGGAGTGGACTGGGCAAAAGAGTAGGACATGTTCATGGGGTTGTCAGGAGCGTTGAGAGTGCAAAGCGCGCATAAAGGTGAAGGAGCATCTTTGAAACGGAAAAGATAATGCTTCAAGGGGGAGTGGCCGGAGCGGCATTGAACAAATACAGTAGCATGTGCTCTTGGGAGAGAGGACAGCACTTTAAAACAAAGGGATGGGTTAAACCGACCTCTAAGTTTTCTCAGTGTTTCAATGCTGGGAAGAGAATGAAGGAGGATTTTTAAGTGCTTTTTAATGTGGGATTTAAGGGAAGAGATGGAGGGAAGGAGAGCATTGAATGAAAGGAGAGACTCAGCAAGGGGGGCCATGGAGTGAGAGCCATTGGCTAGTGTGTCTGCAACCTCGTTACCTGGAATCCCTGCGTGTCCTGGGCACCATTAGAGAGTAAGTGACACTCCTGGATTGGCTTCTATGATTGCGGAGACAGAGGCAGCTATTGAGTGAAGTAACATAGAGTTGTGTGTTGGGTTAGATGGGGAGGACAAGGTCTTAATGGCAGATTGGCTATCAGTGAGTAATATTAGCGAGTTGTAAAGGAAGTAAAAAAGGTTGATGATGAAGAGGCGTAGGCCTAGGAATATCCTAAACAGCTCAGTCTCAAATACCAAGAAGAGGTGTTGGTCACCTAGACGAGCCACAAAAGAGAGGTTCTGACCTGGGTCAAAAGCTGCTGCAAAAGACCCTGACCCAAATTTTGACCCATCAGTGTATATTAAATAGGATGAGTGGGGGTGGGAAGAGATGAGATTGTAGGTTTCAGCATGAGCTAGGTCTTTAGTGTTACTGAGGTTAGAGGAAAAAAGGGGAGGGCGCCAGGGCGGGAATGGGGAAGGGTGGCAAGAGTCTAGGTTAGAGAGGGGGAAGGAGGAGGGAAAGATGTTGGTTTTGGAAAGGATGTGGAGCTGGTGTTGGTGAACTTTGGGGGTAGGGGAAGAAAGGAGTTGTTTTGCCAGGTGGGCCATTGGGTTTGAGGGAGAGATGGTGAGGAGCCTGGCAAATGCCTTGTTAACAACCATATCTAGACGCTGTTTGCAAGGGAGAGAAGATGAGTCATGTAAGAGGAAGGAAACAGGAGTAGAGCAGAAACAGCCAAGGGCCCTTCTCAGAGCCTTGTTGTCTACCACCTGCAGAAGCCTCATAGTACAGGAGTTTTTCCTAGGATTGTGCCAAATAATGGGAGCATAATCTGCTCTAGAATGAACTAAAGATGTGATCAGAGTGCAGTATTGTTTCAATGGAACACCCCAATCAGATGATGCTAGGTGGTAGATAGCTGCTGTAGCCTGTAAACCCACTGCAATCAGCCTGTTTCCATTAGGGATGAATGTCGGGGAAGGGTCCAGGAGTACCCTGAGCCATTTCAGGGAGGGGGAATAGTGCATATTTGCTTCAGAATAAAAAAAGCCATGCTGTAATGGCAATCTGAATACATAACATGATTAATTGAATATAAAGGCATGAAATAAACATACACTTATTTCTATTTCTTGAGATCTTACCCAGTAAATGAAATGCAACTCAAAGCTAAGAATTAGTTGTTGGGAAATTCAACCAATTGACCAAAAATAAGTCATCCAAGTGGAACAAGGAGAAAAATACTAAAGGTTGAGATGAGGTTATGATGAGACAGGACCATATTCAGATGCTGTTGCATGTTGAGGTTAGGGGGTATCTGCCAACTTAATGCCTTTTAAATCAAATAATAGATCTTGCTAGGTACAAGATCATATGAAGTTGGCAAATTTAATGAGCCAACCTTTTAAACCAAATAATAGGTCTTGTTAGTTACAAGATTGTATGAAGTTGGCGAATTTAATGAGCCAACCTAATCAAATGAACAGATCTAGAAGTCAACCATGCAATACAACAGTAAGAGAAGAGTTTGTACCAACTACCTAAGAATGACAGTAACAAAATGTTCCAATAACAATATCACAAGCAATTATAATTTTGATGATGAATTGATTACAATGAGTTCAAGTGATCAATAGAGAGAATATAATAGAGCTATTGTTTTTTTTGATTATTATCCTTTGATCTAACCTAAACCTATTGTGGATTGGCCAATATATCATCATTGTTAAAGGTATGGTAAACTCTAAGCTTAATCAATACTATGGTATTAACTAATGGAATGTATGACAACAACTAGTATGATGAGTTACAAGGCAGAAGTCTTTGGAAGTTGACACCCTTCCCTGCTGAGTGACTCATCAGATATGTGCAGCTTTGAGAGAGGAGTTTTGAGCTTGACTCAATCTAGGGCCTTGGTGAGTGTCAGCCTAAATATCCTTAGGACTGAGTATTTCTTATGCTTAAAATAGGATAACCTTAAGTAAATTAAGCTTATATCTTAAAAATAAGGTTAAAATAATAATATATATTATTTTATTATATATATATATAATTATTATTCTATTATATAACTTATAATAGTTTAAATAGCTTATCCATGGCCTAATAATATTTATTAAGGTGTTAATGGAGTCATAATATACTTATCTTAAGTGATATGAAGTAATTATTGACATACATAAGCTTATATGTATACATAAATCTCATATTCAGTGAAATATGCAGTATATTATGTATATTTAGGTATATAAGTGGGGTTTAGCCCCTTAATAGCCTATAACCTTTGTTTTTCTTCTTATTTTAGGTCATATGGACGAAATCAGTGGACTCACTACGCCTACAGAAGCATAGACACCTATATCAGGCGCATACACCCAGTTTGGACAACTTAATTTACTTCCTTGGATGGTTATTCACAGATTTATGGGTTGGAAGGACATTTCTGGGTCAATGTGGATGCTTGGGGATGTTATTGGGGGCTTGGACATTTTATTTGTTTCCTTTATATGCTTTTAGTTTCATTAAATCTCTTTTTGATTGTTTATTTTACCTGTTTCTTTATGGTATCCGCTTTTATCTGGATTTTCTATTTATGGTATAGACCTGTGTTATTATTAATAGTGATGGAGGGTCCTTACTGGAGGTCTGGGTGTTGAAACTGCTTGAAGTGGACGTCATGGGGAGGTGATGGGCCCTCACAGTGCTGTAATTGCTGGGGATAGCAGTGACATCATCTGGATTGAAGGTCTGTGCACTCCAGTGGATTTGGGTATAAGTAAGGAGGGATTTTGATGGTTATTTATCATCATTCAATTACTACAACTCCAAAAAACACTACTATACAATTATTAACATTTAGAAATATATTATAAAGCCATTATAAATTGATTTTATCTTTATATAAGCTATAACTATATTTTATTCATCTATTTTCCACCACTAGCACCCACTTAAATCCAAGTATTGTGAGTTTGATTTGAGTATAACTATTTTATTAGTCTTCCCCTGAGATTTAATCACTAAATCATTTATCAATAAGTAGTAGGACCATAAATAAACACTGTTATATCATACTAATATACTAGACTATACTGACAGTGAGCATGTCAGCAGGCATCTTGCTGGTGGACAGGTAAGGCACTTCAAAGATTTTGTTGTTGACTTGTTCACAGATCCAATGAAGTTGAATGTCAATATGTTTAGTTTGCACATGATACAGTGGATTCCTAGTCAGAGAAATTCAGCCCTGATTGCTGTTATGGATCTTTGTGGGTGACCCACTAATATATTTGGGTATGCCTAAGTTGCAAGGTAGGTGTGATAACCAGAAAGCCTCTTTACCTGCATCTACAGCAGCCTTAGCTTCTGATTCAGATGTGCTTAATGATACAGAATTTTGTTTCTCTGTTTTCCAGCTGATTGTGCAATCATTGATTGTGAAAACATAGCCAGATTTTGCTTGTTGTGTTTCCAGACATGATCTATGATCAGCATTACAAAATCCAGTGAGTGCTTCACCCTTGACTTCAATGGGCTTGAAGTTAATGCCAATGTTGGATGTTCCTTTAAGATATCTGAGCACATTAACAAAGACATTCCAGTGGCTAATTATGTGCCTGTTAAGGAATTTTTAAAGTTGGCTACATGCAAATGCTAGATCAGGTTTTGTGAATTGGACCAAGTAATTTAGGTGTCCAACAGCAGATCAGTAGTTGTGACCAGTATTGATAAATGCTTCATGATCCTCATTGCTAGCTGGAATTAATTGCAAGTTGGTATCCATGGGTGTGGGTATGGACTTGCAATCTGACATCTTGTGTAGGCTTAATATTGCCTCAATTTCTTTTGATTGCAAGAGTTTGACAGAGTCATTAGGGGGTGTCAGTTCTGGCAAATCCGCACTTACAAATCCGCACTTAAATTTGACCAAATCCGCACTTAAATAAGTGCGGATTTCCAAAACACACTAGCCCCAATACTGGTGGATTTCAAAATGAAATAAGTCACTTATTTCACTCAAATCCGCACTTTCTCAACCAAAAGTGCTGATTTCACCATCAAGTCCCATTTCACTGATTTGTCAGCATCATCCCATTCATACGCAGCACTCCGCAGAATAACACTTCATAACTCAAAACATCGTACATCACTTACATCTTCATATCATATCATATAAGAGTCATGCCTTCCTCACTTTCAAATCGTGATAAATTACATAAAGCAATGACTTTCATGGCGCTTGAACTGCTCTTGGACTCTGATTCCGATTCTGATCTAGAAGAAGATTTTGTCGTTTTATCAAAAATGGCCAGGAAACGTTACCTTCTTCCCAGAAAGCCTCAAGTACTTCATACCCCCAAGTACACCATCCAAACACTTCTTAACCTATCTACACCCAGTTTTAGACAGCTGTTCAGGACTTCTCAGGAATTTTTCCTTAAATTGCTTGAGCTTATTCAGGATCATCCCATATTTCACAATAATTCTCAAAAAGAACAACGACATCCTTCAATTCAATTGGCCATCACACTATGCCGTTTGGGTTCAAATGGTAATGGAGCCGCTTTGAAACGTTTAGAAAATGTCTTTGATTTAGGGTATGGTTCAGTTAACACTTATACCAAACGATGTATCACTGCCATTAACTCCTTGGAATCATCCCCCTTTTCCCCCCTTTGGCTGCCTCATTCACCCCTCCTTGGCTCACTCTAACCTCCCTTTTCTCCCTCTTTGGTCTCATCTCTCCCTTTCTCCCCCTTCTTGGTCTCCTCATATCTTCCCCTCATTCCACTCCACCCCCAACCAAATCCCCCAAATCCTCCCTCCAAATCCCCACCAAACCCGCCTCTAACCCCCCCTCCAAACCCCCCTCCGAACCCCCCTCCTATCCCCCTCAAAACTCCCCCAAATCCTCCCTCATATCCCTCCTACCCCCCCTTAACCTTCACTTAACGATTCGTTAACGAATCGTTAAGTTATTGAACAATTGCAGCTAATCATTCATTAACACCATGCAATATGGGGGGCGGACTTGCTAGCAAGTCCGCCGAGAGGTTGAGAGGGGTGAAATGGGGATCAAAAGAGGATGGCATAAAATGGGGCTGGGAGGATAGCAAAAGGCATGGGGAGGGAAGACAAGCATGTGTTGATAGAATTGAAAGGGATGGAGATTGGTGCAAACAGAGTGTGAAAATAGGAGGATGAACTCTGTTCTTCGGGCAAAGAACAGAGTTCACTTCCATTCACTTATATTTCTTTTTTCTCAACTCATCTCTCCAGGTAAGTCATTTTATTCTTTTTAAACAGAGTGTGAAAATAGGAGGATGAACTCTGTTCTTCGGGCGAAGAACAGAGTTCACTTCCATTCACTTATATTTCTTTTTTCTCAACTCATCTCTCCAGGTAAGTCATTTTATTCTTTTTAAACAGAGTGTGAAAATAGGAGGATGAACTCTGTTCTTCGGGCAAAGAACAGAGTTCACTTCCATTCACTTATATTTCTTTTTTCTCAACTCATCTCTCCAGGTAAGTCATTTTATTCTTTTTAAACAGAGTGTGAAAATAGGAGGATGAACTCTGTTCTTCGGGCGAAGAACAGAGTTCACTTCCATTCACTTATATTTCTTTTTTCTAAACTCATCTCTCCAGGTAAGTCATTTTATTCTTTTTAAACAGAGTGTGAAAATAGGAGGATGAACTCTGTTCTTCGGGCGAAGAACAGAGTTCACTTCCATAAAATATTAGCTGAAACATAGTTTTCAATTCTGTAAAAACAGTTGTAAGTAATAGAAAAAGTCACTGATTTTTTTTATATGTGATCTGAAATTTTTTAATAAAATTATTGTATTTAAGAATTGCAATATTGTCAATCAATCTTTATTGATCAACTTAATTTAATAAAGTATTATTTAAATAAGTTGCTTCAAAAAATACTTTGCATTGAACCTAGTTTCTAGACTTGATCTGCATTTTGGCTTAAGGAATTGTCATTACTTTAAAAGTAGTATACTTGACATATCTTATTTATATATTAATTAATTTATGTAATTATATTGTATTTTGATGACTTTCACCCTTTACTTCAATAAAATGCAGGGGAGGGTATTGCCAATTTTTTAAATCTGACATGTGAAATTGATGACTTAGAAAAATTTGGTGGTACCCACCCCTTGTTTCAATAAAATGCAGGGGAGGGCATTGCCAATTTTTTAAATCTGACATGTGAAATTGATGACTTAGAAAAATTTAGATAAGCAAACTTATTGACTAGAAAGTAAAGATAGAAAATTTTTATTATACATTCAAATTTTTGTCAAAAATAACGTACTATATTCTTTTCCTTTTATAAGTCAGCATATAAGAAAATATTACCAAAATTAAATTAACTAGAAAAACAATTTATCAATTGAAAAGGTCAAGTAATTTTTTAATGTCCTCATAAGATTGGCCATTTTTAACACATTCCATAATGAAATCTTTTTTTTTAAAACTCTCTTGTTTTTCCAATTCACAAGTAGCCATTTCTCTTTGAAATTGACGGTCATTTACTCTTTCCATCTGCTCTACCTCAAATTTTTTTTCTTCCAAATCTAAGGCTTGCTGATCTTTCCTTAGCATATGATCAAACTTCATCTTCTCAAAGTCAAGGGCATTATTTGCAATAGTTGATTTCGCTGAGAAAATTAAATTGAAATAAATAAATAAATGAGTTAATGATTAAGATATATAGTAAACAAAACTTACTTATATCTTTTTTTTCAAAATAATCCTCAAGGGAGCCAAATGAGCTTGTTGAAGTATTACCACGTTTTAATAGGTGGTTCAAGTTCATTGAAGTTGAGGCTCGACGCTTTAGTTTGGAGTTTGAACAAGAGGCTTCAGGAAGTTCTTCTAAAGCAGCTTCTAAAGAGGTATTCACATTTCCAGAATTGAGATTATTTAATGGAGATTGAGTTTGAGTAGGAGGAGACTAGAAAGAAAGAGAAATTCAGAGAAGAATTGAAGAAAAAACAAAAAGTAAACATACATTTAAATTTTGGGCCTCTGAGGATTCAGATCTTCTGCGATATAATTGTTCTGCTTGATAGTTGGGATCATCTTCAGCTGAACTATGGTTAGAAGGTGGAGGGGATTGATCTTCTTCAAGTAAAGGTGTGTTGAGAGGATTATAGGAAGGTTTGGATCCAGAGGGTATATGCTTAGTAGTATCGTGTAGAAACCAAGGGTTTACATCAACTCGGGTGCCAAAAAGATTATCCATTTCCTCATAGAAAGGACACATGACATTGATCTTTTCGGAAACAGTAGTAATTCCAATCTCCAAATCATCATTGTCAATACCAAAGCCAGTTTCATTTACAGCATGATGAGTCTTTTTATATTTTGAATGGTAACTCTTAAATCTCTCCTTCATTTGTTTAGGCTTGATATCGATTCTCCCCCTTGTTTTCTTCCTTACTTCATTGGCCATCAACAAGTAGCCATTAACCTTTGAAGAAGGTGGACGTCCAATACGAGTGGACTTTTCACATCCAAAACATGCTTCAAAATTTGATTTTATTTTAAGGAAGTTGATTATGATGAGATAATCATCCTTTTTAAGCTGACCTGAACCTGCCTTTGATTTTTCAGGTGTAGGGCTTGCTTTACGAGGAGACTTTTGTGACGAAGCAGATTTTTGAGTTACCTTTTGAGATTTGGAATGTCTGGGAGGCATTATGAAACTGGCACATAACAAGAAAAAAGATTAAAAAGTAGAAGAAATAAGTAAAAAAGAATGTAAACATGCCTGGTCAAAATATTGAAAATGTCAGGAAGGGGTGTGTGCCGAGGATTGATGGGTAGGTAGCGAGGAAGGTCAGTGTGTCACATGTGACAGGGATGGGGTAAGAAAGGAAGGGATGTTTTGTGGCCAAAATGTGGTTGTGAAAAAAAACGGGAAAAAAGTGCTGATTTGAGGTCATAACTGACACCCTTTTTTGAAATAAGTGACTTTTTTGCAAAATTTAAGTGCTGATTTGTAAGTGCTGATTTGGTTTGAAATCCGCACTTAATTTAAGTGCGGATTTGCCAGAACTGACACCCCCTATTGTTGTAATCTTGTGTTATCCTAATTCCCAAGATCATTTGGGGACAGCCAATGTCTTCCATGTCAAACTTCTGTGAAATTAAGCTTTTAAACCATTGTGTGTCTTTTCCAAAGATTGGTAAATAATCAATGTGGATGTGAACAAAGCATGGTTTTTTTGTGTCTTTGTGGATGATCAGAGCCAAATCTACTATACTGCATGTGAAATTATTCTTCAGGAAAAACTCCTTGACTATGTGGTACTAATCTTGCAGTAACACAGAAAATGTCTCAGATAGCAGGAGCACAACAAAGGGGTTGACAAGAAGGATGAACACAGAAGCGCAAAAAAGGGGTCTTCAAGAGCGCAGAAAAAGTAGATTCTCTGCACACAGTTTTTTTTGTGTACTATGGCTATACTAGCTGTGGCAAGTAAAGAAATGAAGGAAATGTGTACTGATCTATACAACAAGAGGATATAGTATGTACTTGTGAAAACTATAGTGTGGGCTAGATGCATACTACAGATTTAAGGAAAAAACAACAAGCAATGGCATAAAAAATTACACTAATGATAATACCTTTTGGGTAAAGCGGTGTTCACCCATTGAGATGAAAAACACGTCAAGAAAAAAAAGGTAGTGAAAGGAAAACAAATAGGTTTTAAGTAGTGCTCAAAGAAAGGAGTAGCAAGTAAGATATGAAACAGGGAAGTTATTTGCTCTTCCTGGATGGTTTCACTTCTAGCAGGGACTCATGTGGTGAGCATAGGTTATACAATAGGTACAAAGGTGGTACTGTACCTTCTATTCAGTCAGTAATCTCAGGAAAAATAGGGTATGTACAAGAGAGTGGAGTTTCAGTTGCTAATAGTAGTTCTTGTCTAGATGTCTCTGGCACTATTAGAACCAAGACTTAAGCTAACAATTGTACATAGAATAATGAGACATTTAGATACTTTTTGACACTCTTGTATAGCGCTAAACTTATGTAGGAAACCAAGTGGGAAAAAAGAGCATAGGGGTAGAGCGCTGAACATACAGGTGTATATAAACAGCACTTACTTTTTGGTGGAAAGAGTAGTAGTAGTGAGTAGGTAGAAGTATAGAAGAATATTATAGAGTAGAAGTGTGTGTAGAGTACAATATAGAGTATAATAGATAAGGAGGAAAAACAGATTTATTTATTTTTTATTTTTTATTTTTTATTTTTTTACATAATGGTGTGCATACCAGAAGTAGCACTGTAGAGTTATTTTATTGATACAGTGAAGATAGTATTGAATAGAGTGCTTCAAGAGGGGGTGACTGAGAATAATAGTGCTTACTGAGAATAGATCTAGCCAACAGGTTGATTACTTATATTAAAATATATATCTCCCTTTTTCTTAAAAAACATCTCTAAGTTTCTCTACTTGCAGCTCCAACAAAGTTAAATAACCTTACTTATAATACATGCTTTCACTGTCTTTAAAATTAGAGTTCCAGGCACTTTTTTTAAAAAAAGTTTTATTTTTCTCTTTTTGGAAAGAAGAACTAACCTATCTTGGACTGTCTCTATAGCTTAGTATTATAGAACTTTTTCTTTCTACAATTGGTGTCCCAACAGTGGAAGCCAGATTGTAAGTATGGTTATCATTATTTTTTTCAGGGTTTTTTCAAAGAGGACATAATCAAGCAGGTGCTTCAGAGGAAGAGCTGTAGGGTCTACAACAAGTAGATCAAGAGCCATTATCAGAGGATAGCATAAGTCTGTATTGTGGATATAGTCAGATTTAATTATCAAGTGTGTTTTATTTTCTTATGAATTCTATTTTGATCTTTTATTTCAAAAAATGGAGCCTACTGCGACTACATCTAAGTGATTTCAGTAGAGGGTTAAATCTCCCAATTTGACAGTGTCATTGCCACAAAGGGTATACACAATAATTAGATGAAAAAATGAGATTTTGCGTTTTTCAGGCAATAATACCAAGAAGTTCTTACATAGGTTTGAGCAGGCGGCAGAAGTTCATGGTGCGCCAAGTATTGTTCTTTTTAACAAACAAGTGCAAGGATGATCAAGAGGATCTAAAAGTTCATGAAGAGCGTAATTAGTCAGCACTAAAGGAACAGATGCTTAAGAGATGTCCAAAGATTACAGAAGAAACTAGGTACACAATTAAGGATCTAGATGTCTTTGTGAGCAAGGTTAAAGCTAGAGGGGGTGTTCAAGACCCTAAGGAATTTAAAAGCTTCAGAGAAGAGTTTGATCAAATGGTTGAGTATTTGGTAAGTAATGAAGACTTTAGTGATATTAATGTATCTTTACCTTGAGTTTAGGGGGTATTAGCACCAGAAGTTGAGGACTGGGCAAAGAGGCGCTTAGATAATGAAGAAAAGCTAGTAAAGAAGAGGGATGGGAATAAAAAGTACCCTGGACTAGAGGAAGTAGAGACAGAAGTCAAAGCTGAAATGAAGTTGCATTGAGTAGAGCACTGAGCAGCTAGGGTCTCCTTGGAAGATGAAGAGGAGGTAGAGGTTTTGCCTAATAATGCATCACCTTCTTCAATGCCAACCCCAAAATTCAAGACAACATCACATGATGTGAGTTCAGTATTGGCTAGGATAAAATAATTGGAGAAGAAATTAAGGGAAGCAGCTAAACCCAAGCCTAGATTCATGCCTCAGTTGTCACAATTTTCTTCTATGGTATGTTATTATTGTAATAAGGAAGGACATACAAGAATGAGGTGCAATGCATTTCAGAAGGATAAAAAAGAAAAAGTTGTTTTTGAAGAAGGTGCAGTGCTAATGTTAGAAGACAGTAAAAAACTTATGATAGATAAGGATCAAGGGATGCAATCCAAAGTCATTGATAATATTAATAAAAAGGCTGTGGAAGTAAAGAATAGTAAGGACAAGCAGTCCATAGATAAAAACTTGAAATCAGTCAATTTTGTAGTAACCTGTGCTGTATATGACTTTAAGGTTAAAGAAGAAGTGGTTTCAGAGCCACTCACTTCAGCGTGGTTTGAGATGTTTGAAGTGAAGCATAAGAAGATGGCTTCACCCAATGGTATTAGGCCAAGGAGGGCAGGTGCTAAGTACGCAAATCCTGAGGATATTGAAGAAGTAGGATATACTACAAGGGAGAATACACCAGTACCGCTTGAAGATGTAGAAATGGAGGATGAATCTGGGAATAGAATGGATTATGATATGAATAAGTGTATTGAAGAAAAAACGTTAGAAGATCCAGAAGAAGTGCAACAGAGAGCAGTACCGGCGGAAGGAATGCCAGGAGCAAAACATAGTACTCCAAAGAGCCCGCCAGGTAGAGCCAAAGCTGGAGCAAAGTTGATTCAACCAAAATGGAGAATTCAGAACACAGTCCATGCGGAATTTCCTAGGGCATCTGAGGATTTTATTACAGAATGTCTGAAAACGACAGTTTCAGTACCATTGGGGGTGTTAATGTCAGTAGCTCCAGATGTAGAAAATGGAATTGTGGATAAGTGCAGGAAGAAAAGGGATTCTAATTATTCTGATTTTGAATTAAGACAGCAGTCATTTCAGCCAGTTGTAGAATTATCAAGGGTAAAACACTATGCAGGACCATTAGGGTATTTAATGGTTATAATTAATAGGAAGTAGATTAGAGCACTAGTAGATACTGGCTCTCAGATCAATGTAGTTTCAGCGGAGAATTCTGTGGATTTAGGTTTTCCAGTAAAAGACAGAAAAGGTACTGTCGCAGGTAGTGAAGGTGGTAGGTTACTGGTTATAGGGATAGCGGAATATGTTAAGACATGAGTTGCGGTAGCATCAAGAAATCTGAATTTTTATGTTCCTATGGGTGTACTTAAACCAGTTTTAGGAAAACTATTTTTGATGGATTATTCTGAAACTATTGATTATTTCTTGAATTAGACTATTGGAATTAGGATTATGGGTAATGATGGTATTCCAGTTACAGCAGTCTTAGTAATTCCTAAGGATGGTGGGTGAGAAACTAAATATGTTGGATATGTGAGTTTAGAGAAGGAAAGTGAGTTTTATGAGGATGAAGAGAATGGGTTTCCACCAAGTTGGTGCCAATCATTTCATTAGGGGCTGGTGTCTTAGGTATTACTATCTCCCAGAGTAAGAAGAACCCAGATAGTGATCAGTCAGTCCAACAAGAGGGGATACATAAAGCGGTACCTCATAGGTGTCTTAGTAATACTACTGTATGACTTTATTATAACTAAGATTTTTGATTTCTTTGATTATGGATTTTGTTATACTTATATTAAAAAGAAAAGAAAAAAACCAGATGTAGGTACAACCCTTAGTTATATTCACAGGGGGAAAAAAATGAGGACTTGTAGGCGAGTCGTTTTTCAGGTTTCCTGGAGTAATCTGTGGAGTAATCTCTTGATGCTAAATTTGATGTCTAGATATAGGTGTATAATTTGTTATCAATATCTGATAATTTATGGGAAATCTCTACAACCAAACTTTTTTTCTTGGATGCAGATTTTGGAATGGAAAAATCTTTGAAACTCTAAAAAACAGATATCATCAAATTTCAGACAAGTTCAAATAATATTCTGCACTTTCTTCATGAAAAACATAAATTATTTCTATCAAAAGACCAATAACAGGAAAAAGTGCCATGCTATGATTTATTGGAAAAAAAAGTCAAATATTATAACCTGTCATAATGTATTTTGCACTATTATTATTTTTTCATTAAACAAATGGATTACATATATTAAGGTAGAGATTCTTGTGCACTGAATTTACTATATCTGAGCCATAAAAATGACCATGTCCACATCTTTTCTAAAGTTTATTTGGTGTTAAGTAATATTTGAAGTGTTTTCAAATTGCAAACTAGCAAGCATAATCCAAGAGCTATTTTATAATTTTGATCAAGATTAATTTTCTTATTCTAATCAAGACAATTTGCCTTCAGCTAATGTCAAAAGGTTAGAAATTTTTTATGTTTCCTCAGTCAAATGATAGTATCAATTTTTTGATATCATTATTTCTCCTACTTCAGAAGTTTTTTTTTTGTTTTTTTTGGTAAGATTAATAATAAAACTGAAAAGTGTTTGCACTTTTAATATAGATATAGATTAGTCTTTATCATTATTAATATGAAACTCAAAATTCATGTTAGGAATATTATTTTTTATGATTTATTTTTCCTTTTTTCACTTATAATATATGAAATATAACAATTTTTTTAAAAAAAGCATTTCTTCCACAAACAGATTACAGAAACATCAGAAGCTCAGAAAAAAATTTCCAAAATATAAAATATCAAAAGCAGAAATGATTTTGATATGGAAATTGATGCACTATTTCATATAAAGACTAATGGCTTTGAAATAAGAACAATTCTTCCTCTTCTTCATAGATGCTCCTATTATAGACTTTTTATTTGATCTAAACCTTTTTTTCATATCACTCTCCTTAGTGCTTGGATAATTCTCCTCTTTATTACCTCACTCAGACCTGGAAAAAATAATCATCTTTTTTTCACCTTTCTCTCAGCAATAATTCTTCTAAGCTTCAACTATTTCTGGAATTACGTAGTTATTTTTTATTTTTTATATTTTTTGTAAATCATTCATGTTTACCCATCAGGCTATGTTTGCAACTGGTTAATTTTTTTTTGAAGTTAAAATATATTTCAGATTTAGATTAGGAAATAACTTAATTTTACATATATTTGTTTTTCTGATAAATCAAATATTAATAAAATAGCTCTTGAAAATTCAAGCGTAGATAAATACTCTGAATAAAGCTCCAGTAAAATTTTGTACAAAATTTTGAGCTATATTTTCTTATCGTTAGATTTTACAACTACAAAAAATTGATTTTGGCTCACATAATTAGGTTTTTTTATTGAAAAATTTAACTGTATTATTTATTTTGAAGAATTAACAAAATTGAAGATCACATCAGTAAAATCTTATGAAACCTACACCAGGTAGATTTTGACTTTTTCAGAAAAGTAGAAAAAGAAAAAAAAATCTATTATGGTTTACAACTATGTAATGCTCTTATGATCAATTCTACTTTTTTAAATAGGAAATTTCCATTTTACATGGAATATTATTGTAAAAAGATTTATGTAGATGTACTATTGTTGATGTAGTGGATTTAAAAATATCATGGGGACAAAAACAATTCAACTGCTTGTTCAAATTACAAAGATAAAATTTTTAACAATTTGGAAAAAAATAGTGAATTACTAGTGACAGTGAAAGGAGTGATAATGATGGTTGTGAAATAAAATTTGAATTTTTAGGGCTGAGAAAGATAGTTGAGGCTGTGAAAAACAATAGAGGCAGTGAAAGAAAATTGTAGAAGACTGAAAAAATTTAATTTTAAAATTCAAAAAAATTTAACAAAATAATGGAGAGCAATTTTAACCCACCATAGATTATATAGTGGAATATAGATATAAAAAAAATTAAGAGATGGGGAGAAAATGATTGTAAATAGAGAATGGAAAATGATTGGAGCCTAATGAGGGATGATTGAGATAGTAAAAGAAATTGTATATTGGTGATATCCATGTTTGTATTTCTTCAAACTAATGTCTCTAGCCCTTGTATATACTATATATCCATCTTTTTCAAAGAATAAAAAACAAAATTTTAAATAGCACATTTCCAATGCAGTAAAAATTATTCAAATATCACTAAAATAAAAAAATCATCTTTTCAGATATTCTATTTTCTTAGAAGTTAACATAATCTCACTACCAGAGCAGTAATACTCAATAACTTCAGCTAGCTCCTTCAAATCAATATCACTTTTATTATCTACACACAATTTTTCTATTACACTGAGTTTGCTATAATATTCATCATCAACATAAGCTTTAGAAATACCATTGGGAAGAGGTCTATCATCAATTTCATATTTAATGGGACAATTGCTAGGCCCTGCTTCAGGTTGATTTCCCTCAGTTGTTGGTGGTAAAACTTGTTTTAGAGGATGAGTGACCTTGGCCCTCACAGAAGCTTTGGCTGTTGATGATTTTGCTTTCATCATTGATTTCTTGACCCAGCCTTCATCGAGTGAATCTAAACATCGGACAAGTGCTGGACTTTGCCAAGGAATTATTCTCTTAGTGTGAGTTCCACTAGCACTTACCTCTGTGTCTGAATGAAGCTCAGCATCTTTGAAAAGCCCAGCCTTATCAGGAACCAAGAATGAAGCAGAAATCTCAATTCAACGGTCACACAACTATATAAGTCAAGAATCAATTTATTTATATACTACTGTGATAAATTAGTTCACTTACCTCTCTTCTCATTTTAGCAGTCTGGTGTTTCACACTTTTTATCTTCTGCACTTGGGCAAGATCAGAATAAGATTGTTTTTTTTTGGCTTTATCCCTGAAAATTTTGGCCTGTCCAGATATCCATTGCTAAAGAATGCTTAAAACTGCTTCATTACTGACAATGTCTTGAGAAATCGGAAAATTTTGGAAAACTTTGCCCTGATAACAAGCCATCCATCCAGAGACAATTTGAGTGAGGATGGTTGAGTTCCAATCATCATCATCACTTTTTCCCCAGTCATACAAGAAGCAAGAGATCCCAGTTTGAGCCAATTTAGCTTCAGCTCAATGTTTCCAAACAACTTTAATGGTCTGGCCTGGTGGAAGGGGGTAGTCAGAAGTGGATGAAAAGGTAGGATTTTTGAAGGTAGAAATAAGCTGATCAAGTTCGGATTTGATAATAATTTTTTTTCAGCAAAATCCAGGCTAGGACGGGGCTTATTTCGAATCTCTTGAATCATTTTTTCCCTTTTCTGGTGCAGGCTTCTCCATTTGTTGACTAGCCCTGGTTCAGGGCACGGCGGAAATTTTTGCTTTGAGGGGTCAAAGCCTAAAAGAAATCTTGCAAACATGATGACAGATTGTCCTAAGGGAGAGGATGCAGATGGAATTTGATTCTTTTTGGCTAAAGAAGTGACTTATCTCCTGGAGGAATTTTCAGACTTTCTCTTCTTTTCCTGTGATTCTTTGTGCTGATGCCATTGAATATAAGACTCCGGATCCAAAGCTGATTCCACTGTAAATTCAATTAATAAAGATAAAATGAAACAATAAATATATGAATTTGTACTTGCCATCATCATCACCAGATGAACCTTGAAGAAAATCCTCGATGTTCCTTTTTTCTTTTAGGGGTTAAATAAAAATCATTTGAAATAAGCAAATGAAAATTTTGGATTTCCCATTTACTTACCTGCTACAACCACCACAAAATGGATTTGAAAAAAAATATTGATGAAATTGTGAGTATAAAACATGTAATATCATGTTGTTATAAGGTAAAGCTATTTACCTGCAGAAGGGTTACTTCTTTCACTCTCTCCAGGTTCAGGATTGGGTCCTTGTGATTTCTCACGCAAGGGTGAAGCAGGTGGGGGTGCCGTACTCTCATCTTCTTGTCTATTTGGTGATGCATGTGATGAGTTGGGTTGGGGGGAATTGTCTCTACTATCTCTTGGAGAATCAACCATTGGAACTTTTTTTCCTGTGAGTACAAGAGTTGCGATCACAAACATGAAAAATAATTACCATCTGTACTGATGTGCATTTTTGAGGATAACTTGGCTTAGTAAAAAAAAAGATTTGATACTCTTGAAGGTAGATGTTGAATGTGGCTGTTATTAGGAAATAAGGCAAGTTTTGAAATATCATAGAACCTTCTTAGAACAAAATAATTATAATATGCATTATTCATTATATCTGACAAGAAGAAATAAATTTATAGTAAGAATTTTAAAACATCCATAATAAGATAGCCATTAGGTAAAAAAAATTGCAATTGATTCTTTCTGGTCAAAAATATGAACTTTTACTCAATATTATTAATTTGTAAAATATATTTCACTCTTCCATGGAAATGGAAATTAGTAATTCATAGCCATCAATTGATCTTTTTATAAAATATATTAAGATGGAAAAAATTTTAGATTCACGCAAGCAAACATGAAAAAGATAATCAGATCATATTTATTTAAAAAATAAAGCAATGTATTTACAAGCTTATACTAGGAGGCTGATATTTTTTCCCCCCTTTCCAATCCATGGAAGTTCCTGGTTTTTAGTATCTACAGACCATTGCTCAAAAAAATCTAAAAAAATAGCCATCGAAATGTCTTCAATACTCATACTAAACTTATTGAAAAAATTGTCAGAACCCAGACAGATAAAAATAATATCAACAATGTATTTATGTGTCCTGGGCCACTTGACTCTATCCCTGTTTTTGTGACTCTTCTTGAGCCAATTGGTGACCTCAATTAGCTCAGCACAAAAAACATATCTTGCCTTCCTGATATCATCCTTGCACAAAAACAAACCTCTTACCCCACCAGCTAAGAAAAAAGCTAGATAAGAATAGTTTTTATCCTGGTTTTCTGACTGAAGTTCTGTGTTTGTTTTTGATTTAACCAAAGTATCCCCAGTTTTTTCTTCCAACAAAAAGTCAGGTTTTTTGGAGTATCCCTTCAACATAGTCAAACATTGAAGCATAACAAGGATTCGGTCATGAAGAAGAGTATCAAGGTATACTTTTTGTCTAGAAGATTTGGTACGTAGTTCTACAAGGATTTAAAAGGCTATAATGGGTTCTCAACAGATTTGTACGTATTTCTAAATTCAAGTTGAATTTTTTACTCAATAAAAGAGGTAGGTTTTAAAATATTAATATAAATTATACTTTAGAATTACGCTATTGTAAATACTAATAATATAGAATATAAGAATAAGTGTTTAGTTGGTTATTGTTGTAATAAAATGAGTTGGTCAAATAGAATGATCAAAAGACAACAAAAAGAGAGGCCTTTTATAGGCAAAGGAGAGACAAAGCACGGAAAACAAATTCTAAAAACAGTAGGGAAAAAAAAAGAGAGAAAAAGAACATTCCAGAAAGGTATTTCAAATAATAAAGTTATTCTAAAAAGAAGGCGTCAAAAAAGATGTATTTACAGAGTATGTCAGAAATACATCAATATTTTTAATATTTACTGTAAATGTCAATTCCAAATAAGAAATTTGATTTATTTGTATATATTTAATATTATTTGAATATTTAAATCTTATTTTATCTTTGTATTTTATTTTTTAAATATAAAGTTTTATTTTCCCAACCTGTCAATTGAGCACGGTGTTAGAGAAAATATAAGGGACAAAATTATAATTATAATTTTACTTATTTATTTAATTAATTAATTTAATTTTAACATTCTGTAACTAGTTAATTTATAACTAATGTTAATGTAACTAAATGATAATTAAATAATAATTAAAGATGATAAGGTGCGGCTTCATCCAGTAAATAATTACTTATTTCACTGGGTAAGTCTAGTAGCCTGGCTGACACTCCCTTACTCTAAAAAAAATAATAAAAAAAAATGCTATGATTTTTTCTTCTTATACTTTTTTAGTAGAGTAGGAAGATTAGATATCTCCTTCCCAGGTATCCAAGAATCATATTCAGATGATTTATTCTTGAATCTCAATAAGTATTCTGTACCTTTCTCAGCAGTGACTATTCTGTCATTTAATATTTTTTCAATTTCTGCTGTCTCAGTGATTTCATTTGGGGTTTTCTTTGGTCTACCCCTCCTTTTTGGAAATAAATCACTATTGGATGTGTAAGGTTTCAAAAGAGATATTGGAAAAACAGGATGTTTTCTGTCATATGGGGAATACAGAATAACTTCAACTGCATTATCTCCAATCATTCTTCTGACAACAAAAGGACCAACAAATGGATCTTTTAATTTGTTATTACCTTGTAAGTTGAAGTGGACTGTAGAAATCAACACTTCATCACCCTTTTTAAAAGTGTATTCTTTATGGGATTTGTCCCATCTTTTCTTCTCATATTCAAATGATTTTTCAATACATTTTTGAGCATGATTTCTGCATAGTTGTTGCATTTGAAGAAAAGATTTTACACCAGGATGTATATCCAATTTAGGTATTTTGTTATTGAGAATTTGGGCAGGAGTATTAGGAACATATCCAAGCCAGAGCTCAAAAGGCTTTCTTTGAGTAACAGAATGAACAGTGCTATTATAAGCAAATTCTAACCCAGGAAGTAAGGTAACCCAATCATGAGTGAATCTGTCATTATCTTTATACTCAAGGCCAAAGGCACAATATCTTCTTATCATGTCCTCTAAAGTCTGAATCATTCTTTCAGCTAAACCATCAGTCTGAGGGTGATGGGCAGTAGAAAGTTTCAGATCACAACCACAAACATCCATCAGAGACATCCAGAATTCAGAAGTAAATTTAGGGTCTCTGTCAGAGATTATGGCTTTAGGAAAACCAGCAGTATTAAACATATGAGACCACCATAAGAAAGCTAATTCTTTAGTGGAAACATCCTTGTGGGTAGGGATAAATTTACACATTTTTGTGAATCTGTCCACAATAACCCAACAAGAGTTATAACTGTCTTTACCAGCAATAGGTAATCCTGTTACAAAATCCATGTTTATTATTTGCCATGGGGCATCAGGAGGTTCAATATGTTGCATTAATCCTGCTCTTTTACCAGTTAATCTTTTTGATTTTTGGCATGAATCACAGGATTCAACATATAATTTTGTGTCTTCAGACATATTAGCCCACCAAGCAGTGTTCTTAATTCTGATCATTGTTTTGTCAAGACCAAAATGTCCAGCCAATATGTCATCATGACAAATTTTCAAGATGATTTCTTTCATAGAAGGAGGAATAACAATAACATTACTCAACTTTCTTCTATAATATAGATATCCTTCATCAATTGAAAATTTTCCTTTTTCCAAACCTTTTTGGTACTTTGGTGGGAGGGTTTTAATTAATGCTTGTATTGAAGCATTCTTTGGATCATTTAATATGGTGCATAACTTTTTCAAGTCAGTGTCCTTATCATATGATTCCAGAATAAGCTGTAATAGCTCTTCCTCCATATCAACCACATATATCCCATGGATATGGATAATTTCATCCTCAGGATCATATGCAGGATTTGAGTCATCATTTGGTAAGAATAACCTTGATAACATATCCACATTTGAGCGACCAATACCAGCTCTGTGAATAATTGTCATTCTCCCTCTGTACTCTTGAACAGCCAGCTGCCATCTAAACATATGTCTATTAGGTGTTTTCAAGTTTAAAAGGGATTTAACTGCACTGCAGTCAGTGACAAGTTCAAATTTCTGGTCATCTAGGTAGTAATGAAGCTTTTCTAGAGCCCATACTACAGCTAAACACTCTAATTGAGTAGCACCATATTTCAATTCACTATTTCTCAAGGTTCTTGAAATATAACAAATTACTACTTCTGAAACTTTATCATTTATCACTTGTTTTTGATGGAGGGCAGCACCAAGACCAATGAAACTGGCATCAGTGTACAAAACAAATGGTTGATCAAAGTCAGGTAAAGCAAGAATTGGTGCTGACATCAAACAGTGTTTCATAGTGTCAAAGGCTCTTTGTCTTTCACTATTCCAGACAAAAGCAACATCCTTTCTAGTTAATTGGGTAAGGGGTAAAGCTATGACTTGGTAATTTTTAATATACTGTCTATAGTATCCACACATTCCCAAAAAACTTTGGAGCTCTCTTACTGTTGTAGGAGCTTTCACCTGTTGTATAGCTGCCACTTTGTTCTGGTCAACACATATCTGTAAGCCTGAAACAACATGACCAAGAACTTTTAAAGAATGGAAACCAAATTTACATTTCTTCAAAGCAAGTGTCATATTTATTTCGTCCATTTTCTGGAATACTTTACACAGGTGTTTAAGATGGTCCTCAAATGTTTTTGAGAATATAATGATATCATCAATATAAACCATCATCCAACCTTCAATTATCTCTTGATGGAATGTGTTATCCATTACTTTTTGGAAAACTGAAGGGGCATTTTTAGGGCCAAAAGGCATCCTAATATACTTATAAATACCCATATGAGTGGCAATCATCAGAAAGTTCTGAGAATTTTTCTCAACAGGTACCTGGTGATATCCCTTATTACCATCCAAACAGCTGATATATTTAGCACCCTGTAAAGTAGCATGTATAGAGCTGATTCTAGGTAAAGGATAGATATCATCAACAGTATAAGTATTTAGTGCTCTATAATCACCACATAACCTGGCTTTATCTTTCTCATAAGAAATTAGGACAGGTGAGATAACACAATATTTAGGTGTTTCAACTACCTTTTCAATAATATTCATTTTTAAAAGGGTAGAGATATTATCTTCAATATCTTTTCTCTTTGTGGGAGAAGCAGGATAAGGCTTCTTCTTTAAACTAGGTGGTATATCAGTTAATGGGCAAGACAATGAAAGTTTCATTTCCTCTTTAACTAATCCCAGTTCATGTGACCCATGAGCAAAGGCCATAGGAAAAGATTTTATCAAGTTAATGATGGAATCTTTATCCTCACCAGAAAGTTGTTCTCCAAAAGAAGCATTGTCAATTTCAGACATAAGGGCATGCATTTCCTTTGTAGATCTTCCTTTATATTGAACCACAGAATTACATGTGTTCAATTCTGGTTTTAATAATTTTTTAGGGGAGGAAATTTTAAATTTTCTCTTCCCATTCAACCCCATTGTGAAACATTGGTTTGAAGGATCCAATTTTATTCCATACTTGGTTAAAATATCATTCCCTACAATAAACCAATTGCTTAAGTTATCATTTTTCATGACAACAAAATCACAAATAGCTCTTACAAAACCATGGTTATATTTAAAAAACACTGTGGCTTTGTATTTACCAATGGGGGACAAAACAGAGCCATACCCTCTCCAATTTTCAGAAATGATAGGCAACAGTTTAGATTTATAGTCTTGATCTACTGAGGCAAGTGCTCTTTCAGATACTACACTTCCTCCAGCTCCAGAATCCAGAACAACTTCAATGCTGGTTCCATTAATCAAGACTGGTGCCTTAAGAGGGGCAATAACAATTGAGTTATCCTCAATGCTCTTTATGATCTCAGCATCCTCAACTGTAGATAAATCATTATTATTAACGTCAATAGTATTTAAATAATGAATATCTTCTTCCAGCATCAAGATTTCTTGTTGAGATTCATATGAAATATTGCTGGCACAATCACTTGATGTATCATCCAGTGCCACTGTGTTATCAGCATGCTCCTCTGTTTGTTCCACAAGATTTATCTTCTTGTCACAAACATGGCCTTTCTGCCAAGGCTTGTTGCACTTGAAGCAAGTGTTTGTTGCATACTTCTTTGGTGCAACAGGGGCAGAAGGTTTACCAACCTTTTCCAGAGGTTTTTGTTGGTAAGTGGAGGGTTTCTCCAAAGGGGTCCTAGGAATGAATCTTCTTGCATCATACTTATTGTTTAGAAGTATCTCATTGCAAGTATTAATGAAAGAAGAGGGTTCTTTGGAGAACTCAATCCTAGCCACAATCAAGTCTCTCAGAGACATTGGCAATTTATAGAGGATCCTGTCCTTCCATAAATCAAACTCCATATTTGGGTCCATTGCCCTTAAGATTTTTACAAGTTTCATTAAAAACTCAATAGGTTTATCAGTAGAAGAGCTATATCTGGTTTCCTCATACTGCCTTTGTTGAGCCATTCTGAACTTGGAGCCACCAAATTGTGCTTTAATTAATTTCTTCCAATCCTCCCATGAGTAGTCATTCCCATCCAGGAGAACAGATTCATACCACATCAGGGCAACATTAGTGAACAAAGAAATTAATTTGGACACAATTTCCTCATCTGGGAGTTTGTAAGAATTTTTTAAATTATCAATTCTGCAAATAAATTGTTGCCAATCAGAGGAAGAATCACCATCAAATGTTGGGTACTGGTCAAGTTTTGGCCAATTCTTTTGATTTGAAGGAGTCTCCTTAGTACTAGCTTGTTTCTGAGTAAGAAGCAGCTGTAATTTCTCTAATTGTGCTGAAATCTCATTGTTTAATCCTTCTGTTGCAGATCCTGGTGCATCATCAGTTTTTGATGGAAACTCAGTGTTATCAACAGGTATTTCTGGATCAATTTTTATCTTAGATGAACTAGCCACAGGTACTGGTTGAGAATCCTGCACTATATGTTCCTTCACAGAATTGTCAGAATATTTTTGGTCATTTAACAATGAATTCAATGTTTCTTCAATGGTTGTTAGTCTTGTTTTCATTCTTGGAAGACTAGATAAACTTTCATTGACAGTTGCAAAAGATAATTGATTTTTATGTTGAAAAGATGACAACTGGTCACTCAATCTTTTCAGATTTATCTTATCTATCTCTACCTCCTGGCAACAGGCAGATACAGTATCTTTTAGTTTATACAAATCATTTTTTATATTTTGCCATAAAGCAATTTTCTTTTCATGTGTTGCTTTGTAATGAGACAATTCATCAGAGACTCTCTGTGCTTCACTTTTTAATGCTTGATAACCCTGATCAGTTAACAAACTATTATATCTCTGAGTCAATTGCATATTGTTCATTATATGATTTTGCTTGGCAATAATATCTCTCAAGTGCTCATCATTAATTCTTGCTACATCCGGAGTGTTTCTCAATAAGGAAACTGAGTAACTTTCCAGACTCTCATAGAACTCAGGTTCAAGAGTTTCATCAATCACAGCCATATCAGGATTAATCATTGAGGTAGCAATTAAAAGTAATGGATTGGATACATGAGATAACTGTCTACTATTCCCAGCCTCTATAGGTCTCAAGGTTTCATCTTGCCTTCCAGATTTACCTGAAGGAACAGAGTCAGCCACAAGAAAAGGCACTTGAGAATCAATAGAGGGACGTACCAGGGTTTGCTGGGTATCACCATATTGGGCTTCCTTCTTCTTTTGCCTCCTTGATAAGGGTGGGGAGGAGTGGGAATGGTCTGGGTGGGCCTTGATGGACCTACCTGAGGTAACTGATGCTGGTTTTGAGCCAAGTAGTCCCACTGAGTGTTGAGCCAGTCCCACTGCCACTTGGACACTTCTACCATTTCTTGGGATTGGGGAGCCAATTGTTGTTGATCCCTGGGAGGAAGAGGTTTCCTTTTCTCTTGGAGAGAAGTATTTTTTCTTTTCTCCCATTCTTCCAAGGCATCTACCCTTACCTTTAGTTTTAAGCTGTCTGTATTTAACTCCTTTATGTGGGTTGACAGATTCTTTATCTGCTGGGACAACGGCATCTTTTTTATCTTGAAGCCTCTTGGAAGCTCTTCTGGTGGGTTTGTCTTGGGTTTCTGATCCTGAGTATTGTCCACTAGGATTTCTACTTCTTCCATTTCCACATCCTGTTTGGGGCAAGGATTTATTAGTTTGAGAAATTCTTCTTGTTAAAGGAGAACTTACAGAAGTAGGCTCATCATAATCAATTAAGTCTAGTTCTTCTTCACGTGCAGTAAAACCACTTTGATCAGTCATTTTAAGATTCTACTGAAATAAAGAAAAAGAGACAAAATTAATTAGTCTTTTATTTTTAATTTTTATTTAACAGAAATAAAATAAAAATAAATAAAAAAAAATCTTTTTAGGATAAAAATCAACTTAAATAAAATTAATAAAAACAAATTTAAAACCAGGATAATGCAATCAACTGTAGAAATAAATTAGAATTTCTATTAATTTTTATTTTCAGGATTTAAATCAACTAATTTATTACCAGGACCAATTGTCAACTGAAATAATCAAATATGAATCTTTATCAATAAAAATTATGTTAACTAATTAATTAACTACCAGGACTTAATGTCAACTGAAGTAATTTAAATATGAATTTTATTACTTAAAAAGATTTATTGGATTACCAGGACTCAAAGTCAACTGAAGTAATGAAATGTTAATTATTTATTAAAAAAAATATAATTTTCAGGACAATTTGTCAACTGGAACAATTAATTAATCAGGACAAATGTCAACTGAAAAATTATAATAATTATTTTATTTAATAAAATATTTTATTGTCAGGACAGTTTGTCAACTGGAACAATTAAAATTCAAATTAATCAGGACAATTGTCAACTGAAAAATGATAATAATTAATATTAATATATAATTATTTTATTACCTCTGGGACTAAGAACAGTTATTGCTCTATTATGGTCAACCAGGAAAAATAAAAAAAATATAATAATAAAATTAAATTCCAATTACCAGACACCTCCCCCTGCAAAATGAGCAAATTAATGCCACTTACAGAGTGCTGAGTAAAAGGAAATACGTAGCAAATGAAGAGTGAAGAGTAACCCACAAATAGTAATCACAATAATTACCACGATATATACGATCTTTAGTCAGTATATGAACTTAAGTTTTGGAGCGCGGTTCGATTCCCGTTCGCAGCAAAAACTTTTATCACGTGACGTATGACGTTCGTCGTTTTCTTGCCTCCACTCGTCCTTTACAGGTGCTTCTACGCCGATGGTCCTCTCGATTATGCCTCAAGTAACGTTGCGCCGTCGATATTTCGGAAAGGTTCCCAATTTTCAAGGTATACTTTTTGTCTAGAAGATTTGGTACGTAGTTCTACGAGGATTTAAAAGGCTATAATGGGTTCTCAACAGATTTGTACGTATTTCTAAATTCAAGTTGAATTTTTTACTCAATAAAAGAGGTAGGTTTTAAAATATTAATATAAATTATACTTTAGAATTACGCTATTGTAAATACTAATAATATAGAATATAAGAATAAGTGTTTAGTTGGTTATTGTTGTAATAAAATGAGTTGGTCAAATAGAATGATCAAAAGACAACAAAAAGAGAGGCCTTTTATAGGCAAAGGAGAGACAAAGCACGGAAAACAAATTCTAAAAACAGTAGGGAAAAAAAAGAGAGAAAAAGAACATTCCAGAAAGGTATTTCAAATAATAAAGTTATTCTAAAAAGAAGGCGTCAAAAAAGATGTATTTACAGAGTATGTCAGAAATACATCAATATTTTTAATATTTACTGTAAATGTCAATTCCAAATAAGAAATTTGATTTATTTGTATATATTTAATATTATTTGAATATTTAAATCTTATTTTATCTTTGTATTTTATTTTTTAAATATAAAGTTTTATTTTCCCAACCTGTCAATTGAGCACGGTGTTAGAGAAAATATAAGGGACAAAATTATAATTATAATTTTACTTATTTATTTAATTAATTAATTTAATTTTAACATTCTGTAACTAGTTAATTTATAACTAATGTTAATGTAACTAAATGATAATTAAATAATAATTAAAGATGATAAGGTGCGGCTTCATCCAGTAAATAATTACTTATTTCACTGGGTAAGTCTAGTAGCCTGGCTGACAAAGAGTGAGATGTCCAATAGAAACCTTCTTACTAGTTGACAGTGCATCTGATTTCTCTTCATTGTTTACATCTTTCTGTATCTTCAAGCTCTCCAAGTATGAGATAGCATCTAGGCCACTATCTTCAGCTCTGCCAGTCTGAAAAGTTTCTCTTGAAGAATTCAATTGGGGTCCGGATAAACTGATTGCTTCCATTATAAGATGAGCCCAAGAATTCTTCTGACCTTTGGATGGCTCATTTAGCTGGAGAAGAGCAGTAAATAAGTAGGTTGAATTCTTGAATTTACTGTTGATAAAGCCTGTATGGAAGATGTCACGTCAATACCATAGTTCAGATTCTGAGGGAAGGAGGTAAGAAGGTTCTGTAAAAAATTTCAACCACTGCTATTATAATTCAGATGAAAATATGAAATAACATACCTAAAGTCAAAACCTGCTGAAGCCATTTCCCTATAGAGCAGCTTTCTTGCTGCCAGGCACAGTTTGTTGAATTATTTGTTTCACTAGAGGAATCAACCTTGATAGAGTGATGATACTCCAATATACTGTAAGAATTTAATGCCATTTTCCTCCAGGAATCTTGATCCATTCTACCTGAAAATGTGAAACAAATTTTTTCCTCAGATTCTCTATGCTGGGCCAAGACAAAGCGGTAATTTGATTTAGTAGTAGATGATGATGCCTCATTATTTGGATTGGATGTAGAAGCTGGGGCAGTGGAAGGAGCGGCAGTTGAAGATGAGGCAATGGGAGCTGAAGTGGGTTGGGGAGGGAAAGATGTAGAGGAAGCAGGTGTATGAACTGAAGCAGGGATAGAACTTTGTTCTTTTGAAGTTGAAGAAGATTATGGAGGGCCAGCCAGTTGCAATGAAGTTGAAGCAGATAAGGATCTTGAGGATTCATCAGGGATAGATTTTTCAGCTGGAGCATTAACAGGAGTTTGAGTTGAGGGGGACTGAGCAGGAGATTGAACAGGGGGAGATGGAGCAGGGGGAGATGTAGCAGTGGGAGATTTAGCAGGGGGAGGTTTAGAAGGGGTTAATTGTATGATAGATTTGGTAACAGTTGCTTTAGAACCAGCAGGTTTCTTTGAAGGGAGTGATGGAGCTTCAATATTTTTAGCAGGTTCAGGAATAGAGACAGAAGGATTGGGGATACAGGGAGCTGATGAAGTTTCTTCTGGGGGAGGAGGTATCTCGGAGGTTGAGGCTTGTGGTAGTGAAGAATCTAGATTAGCTGATAACCTTTGCCTCTTGGGTGCATCCTTTTTGTATAGTGAATGTAGCTTTGATTGAGGCTGGGAGTCATCCTCTGAGTCAGATAGAACAGGATGGCTGGAAACTTTAATGGTCTGTTTTCTTTTTGAAGCCCTTCTTTCAGGTTCGTTTGTGAGATCAATGATGACAATTTGATCATTTGGTGGAAGCTGTTTTCCACTAGCAACAGCTAAAATTGAAGAAATTAGTTATTTGAAAAATAATTAATACTAGAATACATACTTTTTTTGGATTAATCACATGCAAGTAGAAGCTCTTGAACCTTTTGCTTGATTTTGCCTGAAAGAATCTTCTTGCCAGCAAGTTTCTCCACTGATGCTTGAAACTCAGATACAGATGTGAGGAAATCATCCTTCAAAATTCTGTCCTCATGCTCTTCAAAGTCTTCCATTTCGTGAGCGTGATCTGAAGCACCATCAGAAGTAGAGCTTGTTAGCTCAAAATAAAACTAATAATGATACAAAAAACTCACCAGAGCCTCCACCTGATTCTTGAGAATATTTTATAGAGGAGAGAGGGCTAGATATATCCATGGACTTAGAAAACTTTCCAGACTCTAATTGATACAAGAAGAGACCAAAGTAAAAAAAAAGAACTCAAGAGGTAAAAATTACACAAAAAATTAGACTTTTCTGTTCCAGCATTATCTTTATCTTGAGTAGAAACTTGTGCTGTAGCAGGTACAGGCAGTGCTGATTCTTCAGCCACAGAGGGAGAGCTTGGAGGGGCTTGGCTATGGGTTGATGTCTGGGAAGGCATAATATCTGAATAAGTTGAGAGAGTTGAGCCTGATTGTGGTTAATGGAAGAAAGAAGCAGCTGCAGATGTAATTGCGCATGAATCTCAATGCGAAGGTCATCTCATATTCATTATTCACATTGAAGTTGAATACAATACATTTTAATTTATGCACAAATTTATATATATTAATTTAAATTGAAATATAATATTATAAAAATTAAATTAAACTCATATGTGCATAGCACAGCCATGTTATTTCACAGCCCGCCTGATTTTGTTTTTCTTTGTGGTGTTTTTGATTTTTTTGTGATTAATTTGAGCTTACTATAAATTAACATATACTTAAGTTAATTGAATTTTTCTTTAAATTTTTATTAACTCTCAATTTTTCTATATTATTATTTATTTTGCCTACTGGCACATTTAAATTTTTTATTATTTTTTATTTTCATTTTTTAGCCATATGAAAAAAGGTATCACTGATACTTTTTTTCATATGGTCATTTCTTTTTCTCACACTATAGCTAGATGAACCAGAATATCTGGTCCATCTAGCTATTTCCCTTTTTTTTTCACTTCTCACCTCTATGTCACCTGCAGCAAAGTATTTCAGCAATACTTTGCTGCACGTGAACTTTTTTTTTCCTTGCCTTGGCTTGGTCAGATAGACCATAACATTTTTGATTAATATAGCAAAAATACGTGAGTTAAAATACTGTGGTCCCATGAAAATAAAAATAATTGTGGGATTTTTTTTCATGGGATCAGAGAATGTGAGTTTAAAAAAAGGTTCAATGCACCATAATTTAAACATTATGGTCCATCAAACCATGAATAAGGGAACTGGGACAGGTGATGACTTTGGAATAATTATATAGGTAATTCTTTTTTCAATGTGAAAAGTGAGTAATTGGGGGGTTTCATAGGACTAAATCAACAAAAATTTTATTTTTTTCAACTACATTTTTGTCAGCCAGGCTGTCCCAGGAGCCAAGTAATAAACATACAATTTTATTGGAGTTAATAAATGACATAATAATTGTAGCTTATGTATATATATTAAATTTATATTACATAATAAATTAAATTAAAATATTATTTTATAATTAAAATAAATTTTATACCAATTTTATTATCATATAAATTAAGTATACATTAAAATAATCATTATATTCCATATAAAGAGGTGTTATGTGTATTTAATGAATAATTAATTAATTACATGTTGATAATATAATTATATCTTATTAAATTATCTTATATTGTAATTACATTAATTTTTAAATTTAAATATATAAATTAACCCTTTTCATATTCAAAATTATCCATAATTATTGACGTTGTTTTTTGACCCTTATTTGTGTTGAATATTAAATGCATTATAATAATTATAATTAATTTAAAATTCTAAATTTGGTTCAGTAGAAAAAATAATTACTTGTTTCAACTAGTTATTACATAGTCAAAACAATTTATTAATTTTCTACAGACTAATACAAAAATTGATTACAATATTTTGTTGTGTCAAAACATTCCATTTGCTTCACTTAAAAAATCTATAAAAAATATTGTTATACTTGATTGGATTACCTTTTCACATGGTTCTCATGTCTCAGAGATTGTTTAATTACTCACTATATTACTTAAATGATTTGGGAAATGGTTGCGTGAAAATTGTGTTCTTAATTGGGATTTTAATTACTTGTTTCATCTTTTTCTCTCCATTGTTATGTTTCAATTATTTTCTTTTATCTTCTTGTTTCATCCTATTATAATTTTGTATATACTCAGTGATAGCGCCTCATTGGTCCCTTTGCCTATAAAAGGCCTTGTGTTATCTCATTTATCCTCATCACTTACCACTCAAACAAATTTTAATTACATAACAAAATACATTTTATTTACTACTATTTAAATTGTGCTTCTGACTATTTAAGTAATACAACAAAATATTAAAAGGTTGTAATAAGAATATTTTAGTATTAATAGATGATAATTGAACAGAGAGAATAAAACCGTACTTACTTTATTAACCACAGTGATCCCTGTCCTTCCTCATTAGAAGTCTTTAAATTTTTTATATATCTTTATTTCAGTTCCTTTTTTTTATTTCCCCTTCTACCTTCTTTTTTTCATCTTCTTCTAGACGACCGGCCAACAATTTTACTACATATTTGATGGGAAATAACATATATATAAATTCATGACTGGCAACATGGAGAGAGAGAAAAAAAGTAAGCAGAGATTAAACATAATATTTATATAAGGTTATGGATTTTAAGTTTATGGAATTGAGAAACGTTTTTATGAGGGGTTTAACAGAACTTTAATAGAGAGAAACACCTTTGCGCAGCCTTTCCTGGCACTTTTTAAGCCCCTTTTCCACCCCCAGTCGGCCCCAGGGGGGCCCCACTGGGGGTGACAGAGGGGCTAAAGGGGGGATTCAAAGGTTTAAAATAAGTGATTCAAAGGGGTAAGTCAGAGGTAATGAAGGTAAAATTAATAATATCCTGTTCTTAAAATATCAAATAATAAATTTTTTTTTTTGGTTTTTATAAAATTAAATTTTTTATGTCACATTTTTTGTATAATTTTTTGGTGTTGAAGATAGCAATTTTCAAGATTCCCAATATCAAGGTACATAGAAATTCCTTAAAATTTCATTGGGAAATTAAAAGCTGTTTTTGAATTTTAATAAGCTATTTCATAAGGTAAAATTTAATCAAATATACTAATATATATTGTGATATTATTCTATACACTGAACACATCTAGCCTTCAAATCTAAAAACATTTCTAGGAAGCAGGTTCTTAGAATGTTGCAAGATGATTATTCAAGTGAAATATGAAAAAATATAATCATTATTAATTTATGTAAGCAGCTGTAAGCTAAAGTAAATGTAGGCAAATCAGTATTATTTAATTATTGATCTCTCAAACTATATTTGATGACCTTTTTTTACAAAATATGAATTTAATTTATTAAATGCACCTCCAAAAAATTAAAAATAAAGTTCCTTGAAAGTTTTTACTATTTAAAAATGAAGATTTATTATGTAGTACATGTAGTTTTTATATATAATTGAAGGATTTACATTATTAATTTAGCCCTTTATACTTCTGCATTAAATTAAAACACTTCCAAACAAAAAAGTCACTTTGTTCCCAAAATATCAAGTCCTATATATAGGGCTCTGCTTCCTCAAAAAATTGTCCCATCTTTTATTTCTTTACCATCATGGATGTTTCTACTATCAAACCCATTTGTATTGGCATCTTGAGGTCCTACACCACAACTAGTCACAATACAGCTTCAGTTCAGAAACAGCATGTTTCTATTTATTTATCTAAAACTGAAAATATTATCAAAATATTTTCACAGAAGCCAAAGTTTTGTGTGGGAAATCTTATCTCTACACATGCAAAGGTGCTCTACACTCTTCTTGGAAAACCATCCTCCTCAACAACTATAGCTCCAGTTGGTGGTTGGACGCCTGGTCAAGAAACACCTCTTCTACTCATTGAGACTCTTCTTGTTCCTCACCTAGATCTCACCCTTCCTCCAACAATCAATATATTATTTTTCTGTTTACCGGTGTAGACAATCCTATAGTACTAGCAATAGGCCTTGACCAAGGGAGTTGGAGAAAAACCAGAGAGAAAATCCCCTGTCCCTTTAGAAAAATAGAGTGAGATTTACTTGCTAAAGTAAGTTGGTTCCTGTTTTGCTAAAGCTCCTTTTTAACACACTTAACTGCTTGATGAGCCAAGAAAGTAGTCCCCAGATAGACTACTAGACCAAAGAACTGAAATGTAGAACAAAGTCCACACCAGAGACAGCAAAGATACTTGATGTAGGCTGCAAATCCACACCAGAGACAGCAATAATACTTGCTATAGCTTGCAAGACTATAACAGAGAAAACAGTTGCCAAAGTTAAGTTAAATGAAGAACTCACTTGCAACAAACACAGCCAATTGTGGCCAGAAAACAGTGAAAACAAAGTGAGGAACAATGATATCACCTCCGGATGGTTGTATGATGATTAAGGTTGCCCCAAACTGTCTTATTCACTATGTACACACAGACCACTAACTAAGAGCCCATGCGCACCCACCAATCTGGCGCCTGTACCCGCCAAATTGCATAAAAAACCCTCCTGGAGCGCTCCCCAACCTCCTAAAACAGAGGCAGGCGGGCCGCCCAACGTTGGAGATGCCGCCTGAAGCGGCCTGGCCTCCCTGAAGCCAGAAAACCAATAAAAACTACTAATCTACTTAGAAAAATTAGCTACAACTACTAAAACCTTTAAAACACGGAATTTCACTATAACAACATTGAGACATGAAATATAGAGAAAAATTAGCTCTATCCAATGGTACTAAGCACTTAACCCTAAGACTTAAGGTTAGCCCGTAAAACACAAAAAACAAAATTAAACAGCAATCTTTTATAAATGAAAAATGAGGAAATGACCCCTTAAAACTCAGAATATGAAAAATGTCTTCAAGACATAAAATATAGAGAAAAACCAGGGCTATCCAATGATAGTACCCACATACCCGCAGACCCAATACCCACGGGATAAAACCAGAAAAATACCCAATTCTTTAACAGATGTCAATTAAGACATGCACAAACAGCGCCAAATCACAGAACAAAGGCCCCTGCCAATGTTGGAAGACCACATCCTCCCTCCAATTGAGAATGTCCACATTCTTTCTTCATCCAACCACCATGTTTAACCTCCTTCACAAATCTGCCTCTGAAATGGGCCCCTGCCAATACTGCATCGACAATAATTTAATCTGTGCCATGACACCACCTGTCCATCCATACAGAACGTCCTGCAATGTCTGCCACTCCAGAAAGAAGACCTTCCACAGACCTGGTCCACTTTCTTCCACAACAGATTCACCTCCACCTCAACCTGGTCCTTCTTCTGCCAGCACCAAAAGATCTAGGCCATCCATCCTGATACCCAGATTAATCAAAAAGCTCCACCCTTCCCAGAAGAGTGCCACAACCCATAAAACAACTAGTTCCCCCATCCCTGGCCCATCTGATGGTAAAGAACATTCATTCCTTCCTTCAACTTTAAAACTGATAACTTCTCAGTTCTTTCCTCTTCTGATAGTGATGATAACAATGTAGGATCCATTGCACCACCAAAACCAACGCACTTGCCCACTATCAAGGCCAAGTTCCAACAACACACATCTCAACAGAAACAACTTCTGCTTCACTACTTCCAATCCACTCCTGCTAGAGATCCACAGGACATTGAGAACAGAAGACACCTCATTCACCAGTTCAAGGCTAATTCTGAACACTTCATTTCATCTCTTGATTCCCTCTGTAATTCCACTAGTACTTGAGTTTGATTCAGAAAAGAAAAATTGACCACACCCTCTATAGGATGTAACCACAAACAACCTTCAGTTTTAAGTCTTGGGGGACCATCCTCATTTTATAGTCTTGGGGGGCTCAAAAACCCTCAGTTTAAAGTCTTGGGGGACTCAAAAACCTAAATCATAAACCCAGAACCAGAGATCAACCACATTAAGACACAGAGAAAAAACTAACATTCTGGGGTAATTGTGAATAGAGCTGCAAGCCCATCAATTACCCCCAAACTTTCCTTTGCTAAATTCGGAGGCTCCCCCTGTGGATACCCTCCACCAATATTTCAAAACCAACTCCAACAACAAAAAAAACTTTTCCTCAGTTTATAGTCTTGGGGGACTTACAACCCTCAGTTTAAAGTCTTGGGGGACTAACACAGTGTTCAGTTTAAAGTCTTGACGGACTATTCTTGATAAAATCTTGAAACCAGCCAGTTTAAAGTCTTGGAGGACTAACAGAAACCAGATTTCAGTTTAAAGTCTTGATGGACTGACTTGATACCATAGCTTTTTCAGTTTAGAGTCTTGATGGACTGCCTTGATAATATAGCTTTTTCAGTTTAGAGTCTTGATGGACTGACAGAATTTTGCATAAAATGGACGCAGCCAATTTTATGCAGCACACCTCTACAGCCAACCTGCTGAACTTCCACCTTCACTTCATCATCTACCCATCACTGACAACAATCTCCTCCTATCCCTTTTCATCATCTTTTCTCACCACAGATCATGGCTGGATCTCCTGATGTTAACCCTTCTACCCTCCCTTGCTTCACTGCTCCCAAGGACTATGCTTTCAAACAGTGCATCCACATGTGCAGACCTTGCACATTCACTCTTCCAAATCCTGAATCCAAATTCTACAACAGGGATTGTGACTCTTGCTATTCCAAAAAGAAAAGATGTGACAGAGACGCCAACTACCCTATTCCTCCGACTTCTCCTTCTCACAAATACATCTCCAGATCCCCTACCAGATCCCCAGAGCTTGGTCCTTCCTATTCCTCTCTATCTTCTGCTCCTTCCAGAAGATCCAGAAGCTCAGCTTCCTGCACTCTTCCCAAAAGACCAGCCTTAGCCTCACAAGAAACTGCTTTTATCTCCGACAAATTAGCTCCAAAAGCTTCAAAATCAACTCCCAGGCTTCTAGACCGCGTCCAGGCGGCCCGCCTGCCTCACCAAACAGTGAAAATCAGGGCCAAAACCTCCAAAAACGGCCAGAAAATAGCCAAATTCATCCAGACAACAACAACAACTCAACCCAACTACCTCCTACTGCTCCCAGAGCAATGCAATCCACCCTTCCAAAGTCCAAAAGCACAAAAATTTACCAGATTTCTAAGAGAACTGCCAGAGAACCCCAAGAAGAAACCAGAACACCACACACTGCTCCACAACAGCAACTTCGTCCCCAACTAAGACAAAAAACTACACCTCTCCTCTGTCAGCCAACTACTCTTCTGACAGTTCCATCTCTTCAAATTCTCCATCCAGAAGAGAGCAGTCTGCTTCCAAATCCCCCTCTCCTGCTCCATCCTTTAACAACCCTGGTACTCCATCACCAGCACCTCCTCCAGCTGAATCCAACAGAAATAACAACCACAACACCAACAAAAATCTCACTGCTCCAACTAGGCCCCAGGAACCTCAGCATCCCAGTTCACCGTCTCAGGATCCTTCAGAGGAAGACCATGAGAATCCATATCTTTCCCTAGTTGATCCACCCACTATGACCATTACAAAATCGTCAGAGATCCAAATCCCAGCTGCTTACAGATTTGATGAGCTTCCAATCTGTAAGTACCAAATTAATTTATCCCATTTCTTCAACAAAAATAATTACTGATCCAATTCTTCTTGTCTAGTTGGCACCCCTCCTCCTGAATCTATTATTGGAGTTGGCCAAACTCTTGAAACTTCTTTGACCCTGGATTATGGAGACATGAAGAAACACCTAAGCACCATGTGTTCCAATATGCTAAAAGCCTTTGCCCTCCATGGACCTTTGAATGACTTTGAAAAATCCATGAGAAAGCGCCTACTGGACGACCACTGGAAAATTTCTAGGATCATTAAACACACCCTCCAGCACTCCATTCCTGCCTCTTCTTCTTCCTCCTCTGAACTTCCCTCTAATCCAATCCCTATAATCTCTCCAGCAGGATGCACTTCAAAGAACACAGTGCTTCCCACAATCCCAACAAAAAACAAAAACATCATCACAATCCGAATCAGCCTCCAGAAGCTTCATCATCCAGACAATGAGCTCCTGCACAAAGATTAGAAACATAATAATAATATAAAACAATTAATAAAAATAATTTCAGGATTTTTTTCTATTTGGTTGTACTAACATATTAAAATTAAAAATTTATAAATAAAACAATATAAAGTAAAACAAATGAAATAAAATAAAATATAAAAAATAATACAAATGGTATCCCCCAGCCAATTGATGAGCTGATCCCCTGATACCTTACCCACATCCAAGTGCACCTTGATGTGGATACACAATTAAATCTTTTAAATGATTAACAGAAAACAAAATTCAAAAAATTTAGAAATTCAGAAGATAATAAAAATAATGAAACACAGAAACACATGAAATAAATAATAAATAAAAATAAAATAGCATTGCCCGGCCAATTAATGAGCCTTTCCCCACCAATGCTTGCCCACATCCAGGTGACCCTGATGTGGTAACACCCTATATTTTTGATTTTATAATTTTAAACAACCCCCATAAAAAAATTAAAAGAAAAAAAGAGAAAAAAGAAAATAATCTAAAACTGCTATCTAGCAAAAACATAACTGCAAAATCAAGGAAAGTCCAGCTCCACAGATGGTCCAATAAGGGAAAGTCCGGTCCATAGAAATGATAACTGGGTGGGCTCCCTCCATTAAGTAAAAATGATGGGAGACCACCAGTGATCCACCACCAATCTGAAAGAACCAAAGATAAAGAAGCCAGTCCCAAAACAGTTTAAAGTCATAGCGGACTTAAAACCTGAATAATAAACAACAGAACTTGAATTCAACTAGGAAAAACAATAGACTTGAGACAGACATTCTGGGGTAACTGTTCTACAGAGCAGCCAGCTCATCAGTTACCCCTACACTTGCCAAAATAAAATCTAGAAGCCCCCCCTGGGTACCTTCTAACAAAAACACAATTTCCAACACAAAAAAACCAAAACCAATAAGAGTGAAGAGACCAGCACATGAAAACCAAAGGAATTTCCAGTATAAAGTCATAGAGGACTAAAACCTGTGAAAATAAACAAATACTAGGGTTCAACCAAATTAAGAGAAAGGATTGGAAACAGACAATCTGGAGTAACTGTTCTACAGAGCAGCCAGCCCATCAGTTACCCCTACACTTGCCAAGATCAAATCTAGAAGCCTCACTCATGGGTACCTTCTAACAAAAGGTTTCCAACACAAAAGTTGCTCTGTAACGCCAAAAATTCCAAAATTTAAAGAACGTTCCATAGTTTATCCTCATTGCGGAGTCAATCTTCTTCATGTCTAGTGCCTTTGGGATAAAATCTCTTCACCTCATCTGCAGCCACTCTCATCTTTAAGACTGCACCATCCCACTCTTCCAAAACATAAGAACCTCCAGACACCTGAGATCTGACTCTGTAAGGTCCATTCCATCTGTCAGCAAACATTTTTCCCCACTGACTCTCCAAACTTCTATTATAAACCAAAACCAAACAACCAGGTTTCAAGGGATTCCTGAGTCTATGACCCAACTTCTTGTCCCAGTATCTGACTGATTGATTCCTAATCTTCATCATTCTAGAGTATGCCTTCTCTTGTCATTCCTCTCTACATTCCAACTGTTGCATCCTGTCACAGAGCAAATCTTCTGTTGACTGCACATCATCCCAATCAATTCCAAGATAAGAGACAGCTTCCAAGTCCACTGGTAGAACGGCTTTTTGACCAAACATTAACTCATAAGGAGAATAGCCAGTTGTCCTCTTCACAGTGACCCTATCCACAAATAAAACCAAGGGTAAATAATGCCTCCACTTTTCGGCACTATCTCCACACATCTTCACCAAAGCATACTTGATAACTTGATGGCCTCTTTCAACCATGCCTTCAGCTTCAGGATAATACGGTGTAGTCACTCTAACCCTAGAACCAACACTAGCCAGAGCTTCTTTAAATTGGGCACCAAACTCTGGCCCACCATCAACAGTGACCAACTTCATCAACCCATACCTATAAATCCACTCCTTCTTCAAAAACTCTGTCACATTCTTGGCAGTCAAATTAACCAGAGGCACTGCCTAAACCCAACCATACAAATCACCCCTAGCAACAATTAAGTATTTATACCTGCCCTCTTTAATATGGACAGCATCCAGACTGACTTTTCCAAAAACAGTTGATTCACCAGTAGCACGGCCGACCTCTTTAGGTTTCAAGTGATTTCTTCTTTGAAATTCTTCACAAGATTGAACCCAACCCTGCACAGCCAACTTCATACCTGGCCACCAAAATCTGTCTGCTACTCTTCTATAAGTCTCCCCAAAGCCTCTATGACCAAGGTCTTCATGCAAAGACTTCAAAACCAATTCTTGACCCTTCTTCTGAGTCACCACCACTTGAGGATTTGGATGTCTCCTCCTCATCAACCACCTTCCTGACACATAAAATCCAGGACTCTTCTTCTTGATTGCCAACCAAGTATCATCATCACAACTATCTTGCCTCTCCAAGGTCAACAGATATTCCACCAAAATAAAATAAAACCCAGATTGACCCCAGGTCTCATCTTCAAAATCCAACAAAACAACATCCAAGGGTACAACTCTGTCATCAAAATGACCAGTGTGAACATGAGCCAATTGAGCAGCCCAACCAGGACACCAATCCTTAAATTTTGGCACGTCCTTTTCTTTCCACTGAACCTTGTGAGAATCCAGTTCACTAACAAAAACACCCTTTTCCAATTTTGAGCTGTCCAAAACAACAACTCCATCTTCATCAACAAAAACATCCTGATCACCAGCATCAAGATCAGATCCAGCCAGTTTAACCTCTTGGGGGAGGTCAGAACAATCATCCAGTTTAGCCTCATGGGGGAGGAAAGAAAAATCCTCAGCACCCTTTGTGCTGGCCATAATCACTGGAACATCTTTGTCAAACTCTTCAGAATCAGAATCCTCATCTGTAGGTGGCCTCCTTGATAACCCATCAGGCATAGTAAAAGTTTTACCTGGTTTGTGTACCAGGTCAAAAGAAAAATGTTGAACAAATGCCACCCACCTAGTCATTGGAGCATTTGGAAGACTAGGTGTATTGATAATCTGAACCAAAGATTTTTCATCCACCTGCAGCTCAAAATTCTGCCCCCACAGAACCGTCTGTAGCTTCTTTAAAATTTTAGCTACGCCACACAATTCCAACTTAGGTTGAGAATACCTAGATTCCACCTCATTAAACACCACAGACTCATAGCTTACTGGCCTGACACTCCCAGTCTTATCCTCCTGAGACAAAACAGAACCAGCAGCAATATAACTTGAGTCCACTGCCAGATAAATCTTTCCAGCACCAACACCATAATCCAACTTGTGAAGAATTATATCTTCACCAAAAACCTTTTTTAGCTTCTGAAAAGCCTCTTCACACTCTTCTGTCCATTCCCAATCTGCATCTTTTCTGGTCAACCTTCTTAAAGGTGAAGCCAACAAAGAAAAATCCTTAATGAAAATCCTCACATATACACATACACCCAAAAATCCTCTGACTTCAGTAGTATTTTTAGGCCTTGGCCATGCCTGAATTTTATTAATCTTCTTCTTCCCCATAATCCTTCCCTCTTTACATACCACATGACCCAGAATTTCCAAAGCAGGAACACAACAACAGAATTTTGACCCTGAAATGGTCAAACCAGCCTCTTCAATCCTGAACAACACTCTCTCTAGAGTTATTGCATATTCCCACACAAACCTCCTTATTCCAGGGTTCTCCGATAACACCTCATTACCATAATCAGTGGATGGTCCTTTAATTCCACCATCATCAATAAAAATACCAGCATGAGTAGGAACCTCATCCTGCAAAATCCAAGCCATCTGTGCTTGATAAACTGCCACTGAATTAGTTGCTCCTTGAGGCAACCTAGTGAGCTGAAATCTTCCCAAAGGAGTCTCAAAAGTTGTGAGAGGCCTTGAATCTGTATGGAGTTCCCTCTCATCATAACCACCCATAATATCACCCAAACCATAACACACCCTTCCAGAAAAAGCTTCAACAAAATCCTCTGCACTTGGCGGCATACCAGCGTCCTTGATAGTGACTCTATTCAAGGCTCTAAGATCATGAACCACCATCAACTTTCCATTCGGCTTCTTTACACAGAACACCGGACTTGAGTAGCTGGATGTTGATTGTTCATATAACCCAGTCCTGACTCTTTCCCTAACAATCTCTACAAAATCCTCTCGAATAGTGGCTGGAATCAGAATAGGTTTGATTTTCCAAGGTTCATGACAAACAACAGGAATCAAGTAAGGTTCCCCATAAGAGTGCTTCAATACACCCCTTTCCTCCTCAACAAATGCCACCGCTTTTTCCCTTAGCACAATAACGTGCAACAACAACTTCTTTTCTTCCTCAGACAACCACCCATCAGGACCAAAATTAACAACTTTCAATCTTTCCACGGTCACCCTAGCCGTCTCTACAAATTCTGGAGGATTCTTCACCAAAGGAGTACAGTACGGATCTCTTGACAAAGGAGGTCTTTTCAAAGGCAGATTCAAACCCACAGGCATAGGCTCATTGACAGGCCTAATCTTCTGCGCTACCTTCTTATACTTTGCCGCTCCACCTTCAACTTGAGGGATCTTCAGGAAATCTTCACCACCAGACCTGGAACAAAAACCAAGGGTTTCCCCATTGCTCACATGTGCGGCCAAGGTAATATTTTTGGAAGGTGTAGAAGAAACCCTAGTGGTGCACAATTGGGAGGACTTACTTTTACACCCCAATCTCACCACTCCAAAACTTTTCCGCAATTTCAAATCTTCATCCTCACTTCCAACTTCCAAATCTTCAAATCTTGATTGATCTTCTGAATCACATCTTCTAAAATTGTGCAGTTTATCCTCATGCTGGAGGTCCAAAAATAGATCTTGATAATCTTCTTTCTTCAACATTTTCTGCAGTTTAACCTCTTGCTGGAGGCCCAAAAATAGATCTTGACAATCTTCACAAAAATATTTTGCATCTTCTTTCTTCATTATCTTCAGATTTTTTTCTTGATTTTCTTGAATTATCTTGAAATTTTTATCTTCTTTTCTTGAGTTTTCTTCTGTCCTACAAAAATAACCAGGGGTTTCCCCAATGCTCACAGGTGTGGCCCAGGTAATGTTTTTGAAAGGTGTAGAAGAAACCCTAGCGGTGCACAATTGGGAGGACTTACTTTTAGACCCCAATCTCACCACCCCAAAACTTTTCCGCATATCTTTCAATAAAGATATATAACCAATCTTCTTCTTTAAACTTGAATTAAAAATAATTAAGAATCTTGAGAGAGAACAGAGACTTGATAAAAAACTTGATCAATACTTGCAGAGAAGAGAAACATTAAAAAGAGAAAGTTGAAAATCCACTTGGTATATCTCCAAGGGAGCTGACCTACTACAACCTGGGATTTCCTCATCTTGGGGAGAGGTTGTAGCACTAGGGTGATCAGCCCTCATTACTCTAAAAAAGACAGACTCTCAATAGAGCCTGAGCCGCACTCCAAAAAACCAGAGGCAGCACCCACTTCCTTCCTTCTCCTGCAGCAGTCCATGCACTGGCACATTGAAGATAAACCAGGCCTAGTCTCCCAACCATCCTCTCCAGGGGATGACAACCTCATGTGAAGCCTCCTTTTGTCTTCACCAGTCAACTCCAAACTGATTCCCAAATCAAATTGATAACCAATTCTTGCCTGAAAATCCATCAAGAATGGCCCACCCAAAACTGCTTTTACATTACCTTTAGCAATGTAAAAATGAACCTTCCCTGAGGCTCCTCCAACATCTAACTTCACAAACTTTGAAGTTCCAACCAATTCAGTGACATGGCCACCGATCCCTCTCAAATTCCCACCAATACCAGTTTTGATGGGGAGGCCCATATGAGTTGCCTCAAACAAAGAAATCAGGTTTATCTGAGAACCTGAATCCACCAATGCCCTTGCCTCCCTGCCATTCAGAGTGACATTGACATATCCCAGAGGAGCAAAAAAATGAGTTTCCAACCCCTCACCAAACTTTTCAGCAGAATCACAAATTTATTCTACCTCACCAGAAGAAACCCTTCTCCTGGTCAACAACTTCTTGTGCCTATCAGCCAACCCTGGACTGATAGCATACAATTCCCCATAAGATAGGGAAACCTGACCCTGGTTCATCCTTTCCAGGACAGAGTCCATAACATTAACTTGACCAGACACTACTGGCCTCTCAAAGTGAGCTCTTTGCTTCACCACCTTGGTCCTAGAAGATTCTTGAGGACCAGCACCACCAACAGATTTACCATTAACAGGAACCAAACCAGATCCCTCACCAGAACCTCTGACTCCAACAGGCTTTGGCAATGAAGCCAAAGGGACATCCTCCTCGGAGTCAGAATCCACCTCCATTGGCATTGGCTCACCATTCAGGTCCAATGCACCAAAACTAGGGGGGCCCATGTCAGCCATACCCTTCTGCATCTTGTACAGCTCCTCTTTGCTGCACCTCTTCCTAGCTGCACTCAGCTTAGGATTACCCTTTGAAGCGTTTGGCTTTGGTTGGGCCTGAGAACTGCTCTTAGGCCTACCCACCTTTCCTGCTTCCACATCATAAACACCAGCCAAGCATTCACCACTTGACTGTCCACCACAAGAATACAACTCAAAACCACCAAAGGAAGTAGAAAAAGAGACCTTATTGACCTCCTTCCCCTTTCCCTTGACGTCCTCATCTACCTTAACAGAAGACTTCCCCTGATCAGGAATCTCCTCAAACCTTGGCCTCCTTTGATTGAGACCACCCCTTCTCCTGACCAAATCAACAGGAGCCTGCCCTTCACTGGGCTTCACAAAAGAACCGTCAGGGAACTTAAAAACCCTGCCATCAAACTCCACTTTTCCTTCAGACACATCTCTGATCAGTGCCCAACAATCATTGGACCTGTGCCCCCTCCTACTGCAATAAGAGCAAACCCAAGGATCACTCCTACCAGCCCTCCTTTCAAAATCTCTTGGCTGAGAAGGTGCCTTGTTAACCTTCTTGGCCTCCTGGACAAAAATGTGCAGCTGTTTTGTCAGATCAGCCAACTGCTCCACCATTGGGTCCCTCTCCTGTTTGGGAACCTGCACCAAATTCTTCTCCTCCTTCTTCTCCCTAACTTCCTCTTCAGCCAAAGCCTCACTGACTTTGCTGACATACTTGGCACACCCCTCCTGATAGGTGTCCACAGCCAATAACTTCAAATGGGCCTCAACAGCCTCCGTCACCTTATCCAAGGCAGGCAACTTCTGATACCCATTAGAAAGAGTCTTCATCAATTCCTTTCTTGACAACTCCTTCAACACATCCATCCTGACATCTCTAGCCAGGGCAGACCAAAAAACATCTTTGGCAGCATTTTCATGTGCCAGCTCCTCCACTTCCACCAAATATTCCACCACAGGATCAAACTGTAGCAGAAACTTCCTGTAACTATGTAAGTTACCAACACCACCATAACATTGCCATTCACTGAAAACCTTGTTCAGATCCACCATAGTGAACCTGACACCCCATCTATCAACCATTTCCCTACACAACAATTTCCAATCCCTCTTCTTGTAGCCAGACATGGCCACAATCTCCTTCTCCACTGACCTATCACCAATGAAGAAGATAATCTGCTTCACCATGTCCAGGTAGGAAGCACCATCCACTCCAGCAGCAGTCTCATACTTCTCTAGAAACCACTTGACATCTTCCCCATTAAACTTGGTACCATCCCAAGTTTTAATTCTCACACACTCCCTAACCATCACAGAAGGAGGACCATCCCCCCCACTGATAGTCACCACAGGAATAGCAGAACCAGAAGCCATTCCTCCAGTCCAAAACACCAAAAAGAGCCAACCAAAGAAAAAAAAAGATTCCAAAGAACTAGCAAGTTCTACCCCACGTTGGGCGCCAGAAATGTAGACAATCCTATAGTACTAACTATAGGCCTTGACCAAGGGAGTTGGAGAAAAACCAGAGAGAAAATCCCCTGTCCCTTTAGAAAAATAGAGTGAGATTTACTTGCTAAAGTAAGTTGGTTCCTGTTTTGCTAAAGCTCCTATTTAACACACTTGACTGCTTGATGAGCCAAGAAAGTAGTCCCCAGATAGACTACCAGACCAAAGAACTGAAATGTAGAACAAAGTCCACACCAGAGACAGCAAAGATACTTGATGTAGGCTGCAAATCCACACCAGAGACAGCAGTAATACTTGCTATAGCTTGGAAGACTATAACAGAGAAAACAGTTGCCAAAGTTAAGTTAAATGAAGAACCTCACTTGCAACAAACACAGCCAATTGTGGCCAGAAAACAGTGAAAACTGAGTGAGGAACAATGAGATCACCTCCGGATGGTTGTATGATGATTAAGGTTGCCCCAAACTTTCTTATTCACTATGTACACACAGACCACTAACTAAGAGCCCATGCGCACCCACCAATCTGGCGCCTGTACCTGCCAGATTGCATAAAAAACCCTCCTGGAGCGCTCCCCAACCTCCTAAAACAGAGGTGGGCGGGCCGCCCGACGTTGGAGATGCCGCCTGAAGCGGCCTGGCCTCCCTGAAGCCAGAAAACCAATAAAAACCACTAATCTACTTAGAAAAATTAGCTACAACTACTAAAACATTTAAAACACGGAATTTCACTATAACAACATTGAGACATGAAATATAGAGAAAAATTAGCTCTATCCAATGGTACTAAGCACTTAACCCTAAGACTTAAGGTTAGCCCGTAAAACACGAAAAACAAAATTAAACAGCAATCTTTTATAAATGAAAAATGAGGAAATGACCCCTTAAAACTCAGAATATGAAAAATGTCTACAAGACATAAAATATAGAGAAAAACCAGGGCTATCCAATGGTAGTACCCACATACCCGCAGACCCAATGTCCACAGAATAAAACCAGAAAAATACCAAATTCCTTAACAGATGTCAATTAAGACATGCACAAACAGCGCCAAATCACACAACAAAGGCCCCTGCCAATTTTGGAAGACCACAGCGGCTACCATAATCCTGAGCAAGTATGACATTACTAATCAGCGCCCTCTACCAAATCTATTTTTGCAGATGTTGAAACTGAAATTATTCAACAAAAAACGCTTAATCTTACAAGAAACTCTAGTGGGACTGTTTTGTCTGTGGACACCAAAACAAAATCCTTTTTCTCAAAAGGGAAACATAATCCCCTTTCTCCTCATTCTGAAGCCTCGTGCTTTCAGCTTCATCCAGCAAAGAGGGAGGAATTTTTAAAAAGCAAGAAGGATGAAGAACTGAAGGGAAATGAAACTCAACATAAGGTTTTATCTGTTTTCTTGGTTCTCCCTCTTAATCATGCCATCTTTGAAAGTGGAGCCTCTTTTTCTATTTTCAATAATCAGGACTTATTCACACAGTACAAAGATTCTAAAATCTCCTTAACTCTGGCAAACGGGGATGAAATTCTTACCCTTGGACAAGTCAAGTTTTCTTTTACCTCATCATCCAGTCAAGAGTTTGATATCAACTGCGCACTCTATGTACCTTCTATCAGTGTAACACTCATTGCTATTTTTGATCTTCTCAAGAATGGTTGATACCTCAAAAACAGCAATGGGAAATTTGAAATTAAAGAGAATAGGAAAACTCTTATCAAACTCTCAACCAAGGGTAGAATTATAATCTTTCCTCTTTTGAGATACCAGATCTTTAATTTCAATTTAACACCTTCCAAAAAACTGGACCTTAAATTACTACATCATAATTTTGGACACCCTAGTAATAAAACTATAGAAATGATTTTCCCAGGATTGAATTTCTCTCAGTTCATTTGTAAAACCTGTGCACTTTCAAAAGCTCACATTTTACCATTTTACAGTTCTTTCCCTATCCCTAAATCACCTCTGGATGTTCTCCATATGGATTTATGCTGTCCAATCACTCCAGAATCAATAGGCGGTAAATCCTATTTTTTCCAAATTGCAGATGGTCACTATTTCTTCCAACATGTATGCTTTTTGAAGCTCAATTCAGAAACCTTTGAAAAGTTTAAGGAGTATGAGAAATTAGTTGAAAATCAACTGGGACAAACCATTAAATCCATAGTGTCAAATAATGGTGGAGATTTCACTAGTAAAAACTTCAAAAATCACCTCAATAATAAAAGCATTAATCACCAACTGACAGCTCCATACTCTCCACAACAAAATATAATAGCTGAAAGAGGTAATCTTTCTTTGATCAAAAAGGCCAGATTCCAACTTCTTGAATCAGACCTGGATTCCTACTGGTGGGCCAAAGTCATTAATACTGCCACCTTCCTCCTGAACATTCTTCTCTCTTCTGCCCATGAGAATAATCAAACACCATGGGAATTGTGGCATGGTGAATCTGAAAACATTCCAAGGAAACTTCACCTGTTTGGCTCTGATGTTGTGTACTATTGTCAGAAAAAATATCCACATGGAAAATTTGACAGTAGCGGTGTGGTGATCCAAACCTGGGTAGGCCTTTGGAGTGCATTTTTGGGGGTATTTGGTATGTAGGGTGTTATTGGGGTTATGGTGTTATTAGTGGATTTTTTCATCTTTAGGTGGTAGTTAGTAGTTTTTATGGAGGCTTAAGCTAGGGTCACTTATTATGTCTCAGCTTAATGTCCTTTCTTTTCTCTTCATTCTGGTATCCCTTATGGGTGGTTACCTTGTTTTATAGGGTAGTTATGGTGTTGTTATTGGTATTTATTGGATGTTTATTGCTTAGTGGTGCTTATGTAGGCTTAAGCTAGGGTCACTTTTTATGTCTCAGCTTATTTTCCTTCATTTTATTTTCATTTTGGTATGTCTTATGTGTGTTTATTTTGTTTATTAGTGAAGTTATGGGTTTTTAGGGTTTTTAGGGTTTTTATGGGTTGTATGGGTGTTTTAGGGCCTAGAAGCGGCCAGCCCGCCCCCAAGCGGCCTGCCTGCCCCTAAGCGGAGCCGCCTCTAAGCGGCATAGCTGCCTGGGCACTGGGGAGGCGCTAAAATGCACTTTTATGCATGAAAAAGGCTTGGAAAGCTGGATTTTGGGTGGGGAATTGGTCAGGGTGGTCTGTGCGCTGGCTGTATGATGCGTGTGTGGGAAGATTTTTAGGGAAGCATCTTATCTCTTTACCTGTTCCTCACTGTCTCATTGGCTGGTTTTTTGTTGGAATATATTACTGTTCATTTCAACTCTTTCTGGTAGTCTTTCTGGGACTATTATCTTCACTTTTAAAGAGGTCAAGAGTGTTTAATTAGAGGGTCTAGCAAACAGATCTCCAATTTGCTGCAACAGGTCAATCTCACTTGTTTTTCTAAAGGGACAGGGTATTCTTTCTGGTTTTACTCCAACTCCCTTGGTCAAGGCCTATAGCTAGTACTATAGGATTGTCTACATTTCTGGCGCCCAACGTGGGGGTACAAATCTGTTGGCTTTTTGGAATCTCTGTTGATCTAGGCTTCTCTCTTTGGTGGATCTACTTTGGTGGATTTTGGATTTGGTTCTATATCTCTTTGTGGTTGGTCTAGGGGTCTTCTTTTCTGTTGGTTTTGGTCCCTCCTAGGTCTCTAAGGCTCTTGGGGGGGACTTTGGCTATCTTTGGTGGAGATTGGAGGCTGTAACTTGGAATTCCTAGGATGGTTAGGATTCAGTCTTGGGATGGTTCAAGGTTTTTGGGAGAGGATGCAAAGGGGTTTTTGGCTAGGTTTGAGGTTGCTGCTGAGATTGATGGGGCCTCACTGTTGGACATGGTTAGGCAAGTAATCTTTTTCATTGGTAATTGAGAGGTGGAGAAGGAAGTTTCTGGCATGGCAGGATATAGGAGTCAGGACTGGGGAAAGTTGAAGATTGAAATGGTTAAAAGGTGGCCTACTACTTTCTCAATGGTGGATCTTCATGGGATTGCTAGGAAGTGGGAATTGAAAGGTGGTGTAACTTCTCTTTCTCAGTATGGGGAATTTATGGAGGAGTTTGGGGAGGCTCTGGATTATCTGGTATATAATGATATATTACCACATGAAGATGGGGCCAAATATGTATTTTGGAGTGCCATGGGTAGGAATGTAAAGGTGGAGTTTATGGAGATTTTTTTAAAGGCTGACTTGATGAAGACTCTTCCAAATGGGTAAAATAGGATTCCTGGTATGGCTATTCTGAAGGAGGTTATTTTGGGATATTTGGATGGTATGATGGATAGGGATGTGGAATCTGGAGAGGATATCCTGTTGGATGGAGAGGTTCAGGAGACTGTGGTGGAAAATTCAGTTTCTGGAAAGGTGTTGGAGCCATCAATTTTGGAAGATGGGGACTCTGATGATGTTTGTGAAACTGATTTTTCTTTTCCCAAAGGATGCCATGGGATCTCAGGAATGTGCTACACTGGATGTTTTGGAAATGTACACACTGGAGGATCAGTGTATTTCCTCAAGTTTGGGTGAATTATGTGGGAAGAAGGACTTGTCTGGTCATGAAGATGGATTTTGGGATATTGAGAAGGAATCTGTGGTGGATGAATGGCTGTTGAGGGATGATTATTTTTCTTTCTCAAGTTCAGATAATGGCTTATTGGAGGAGGATGTATCAGTTGAATTTTTGGATGGATAGAAAGATTCTGTCTTGGATCTTTTTCTAATAGAGGAAGATTATTTTCAGGTGGTTCCCTCAAGATCAGAAGGTCTCTTCTTGGAGGAGGATTTTTATTTTGATGTTATGGATGTTATTCTGGAGGATTTTGCAGATTTTAAGCAAGATTCCTGTAGGAAAGGGGAAAATTGTGATGTTTTGGATGTCACTGGTATGGAGGTTGATTTTAAAGATGTGGCCAAGGTTCCAGATGTTTCACAGGATGGAGAATTCATTGATTCTGGTAATGTGAACTATGAAAGACTCAGTGTATGGAGGAGGATGAAAGATTTGTTTGGAGGTCTGATGTTGGGATATCAGAATTGGAAGAGGATCTTAGGGGGTTCAGGCCCTAGGGGCAAACTTATTGGTTTAAACCTTGGGATTTCAAGAATCTGATTCCTCCGAAATGAGGATAAACTACTTAATTTGTTTTGGTTTTGCTAAATTTGGCCTCTATGTATTTGGTCAGGATTTTTTTTATTGTTTGTTTTGTCCAATTCTTTTCAGTCTCTCTGGTACAAGTCTCTATATAATAAAGGGAGGCCAGGCCGCTTCAGGTAGCACCTCCGACGTCGGGCGGCCCGTCCGTAATAAAAATAAAAAAAAATCTTAGTATAATGAAGATGGAAGAAAAGAAAAATTCAAGTGAAGATGGATATTTTATTTAAAAGAAAATGAAGATAAAAATGAAGATTATTGGTTTTATTTCACCTCCAGCATGAGGTTAAACTGCAAAATTTTATTTCTAAATTGGATTTTTTTGGCTTTAAAGAATTTTAATGGTTTTGGTTTTTTACAGGAGAAGATTTGTGTTGGAAAATTCTTTTTGTTAGAAGGTACCAAGGGGTGGGGCTTCTAGATTTTATTTTGGCAAGTGTGGGGGTGACTGATGGGCTGGCTGCTCTATCAACAGTTACCCCAGATTGTCTGTTTACAACCCCTTCTCTTAATTTTGTTGAATTCTAGTATTGGTTTTTTTTCTTTAACAGGTTTTTAGTCCACCATGACTTTAAACTGGAAATTCTTTTGGTCATCAAGTGCTGGACCCCTCATGTGTATTGGTTTTGTTTAATTTTGTTGGATGTTGTGTTTTTGTTAGAAGGTACCCAGGGGGGGCTTCTAGATTTTATTTTGGCAAGTGTGGGGGTAACTGATGAGCTGGCTTCTCTGTAGAACAGTTACCCCAGAATGTCTGTTTCAAGACTTTGGTTTTTTTTCTAGTTGAGTTCTAGTGTTTTTTTTTTGTGATTCAGGTTTTTAGTCCTCTATGACTTTAAACTGGATTGCCTTGGATGTCTTTTGGTGCTTTTGGATTGGTGGTGGATCACTGGTGGTCTCACATCATTTTTACTTATTGGAGGGAGCCCACCCAGTGATCTCTTCTGTTGACCTGGAGCTGGCTTTGCTATGTGGTTCTAGGGTGTTGGCTGTGAAAGTGGTGGATTCAAGATTTTTTTCTTTTTTTCTCTTTTTTTTCTTTTAATTTTTTTATGGAGGCTATGTTTGTTCAAAGGCTCAACATAGGGCTCTGGCATTGTTTTTGGTAGAAGAGAAGGAGTCAAAATAAAAATATAAAAAAAATTAAATTTTTTTAGGTGTGACCACATCAAGGTGCACTTGGATGTGGGTAAGGTATCAGGCGATCAGCTCATCAATTGGCTGGGGGATACCATTTTATTTTGTTTTATTTTTTAAAGGAGGTTAAATGTTTTGGCTTTGATGGTTTTTGGTTTGGGGATTTATGGGATATATCTTCAAGATTTATATTCTGGAAGGTCCTTCAAGACTTCAAGCTGAATTTTTTTTAATTATGGGATATATCTTCAAGATTTTTTTTCTGGAAAGTCCTTCAAGACTTTAAACTGATCTTTTAATTAGGGGCTCAAGATTTTTTTGATGTCCATCAAGACTTTAAACTGAAAATTCTGTTAGTCCTCCAAGACTTAAAACTGGCTGATTGTTAAAGATTTATTCAAGAATTTAATTTTACTAATGTGGATCTAGTAGTCCTCCAAGACTTTAAACTGGCTTGTTTCAAGATTTTTTCAAGATGTAGTCTGTCAAGACTTTAAACTGAACACTGTGTTAGTACCCCAAGACTTTAAACTGAGTATTGTTGATGGTGAAGTCCCCCAAGACTATAAACTGAGGAATGGGAGGCAGTGTGAGGTGGAAGTTTAAAGGCAGAAGGATCCAAGGGGGAACTTCTGAATTTTGTAAATGCAAGTTTGGGGGTGACTGATGGGCTGGCAGCTCTATATACAGTTACCCCAGAAAGTTAGTTACTTCTCTAAATCTTTTTCTGGTTGATCTCTGGTTCTGGGTTCTGTGATTCAGGTTTTTACAGTCCCCCAAGACTATAAACTGAGGATTTTTGGAGTCCCCCAAGACAATAAACTGAGGGCTGTTAGTCCCCCAAGACTTTAAACTGAGGACTTTTAGTCCCCCAAGACTTTAAACTGAGGGTTGTGAGTCCCCCAAGACTATAAAATGAGGAAATTTTTATGCTGGTAGAAGGTTATAGTCAGGAAGACTTGTCAACTAGATATCACTTTTCATTTTTGGAAGCTGGTACAGCCAGATTTGGAATTCAGGAACAGAAGAAAGAGATTTTTTTCACAGAGATAGATTTAATTTAAAGGCATGGTGCAAGAGAAGTTTTAAAGAAGAAGCTTGGATTGCTGGTTCAGAAGTTCACTTAGGATGGAATAGGATCTGGTGGAAGAGAGAAACGGGCTGTTTGTAAGGATTCTGGAGAGGTGTTTAAACATGGCTGTTGACAAAGGAAGAATGGTGACATTCTTGATTGGAGGGAGGATGTGGTGATCTAAACCTGGGTAGGCCTTTGGAGTGCATTTTTGGGGGTATTTGGTATGTAGGGTGTTATTGGGGTTATGGTGTTATTAGTGGATTTTTTCATCTTCAGGTGGTAGTTAGTAGTGTTTATGGAGGCTTAAGCTAGGGTCACTTATTATGTCTCAGCTTAATGTCCTTTCTTTTCTCTTCATTTTGGTATCCCTTATGGGTGGTTACCTTGTTTTATAGGGTAGTTATGGTGTTGTTATTGGTATTTATCGGATGTTTATTGCTTAGTGGTGCTTATGTAGGCTTAAGCTAGGGTCACTTTTTATGTCTCAGCTTATTTTCCTTCATTTTATTTTCATTTTGGTATGTCTTATGTGTGTTTATTTTGTTTATTAGTGAAGTTATGGGTTTTTAGGGTTTTTAGGGTTTTTATGGGTTGTATGGGTGTTTTAGGGCCTAGAAGCGGCCAGCCCGCCCCCAAGCGGCCTGCTTTCCCCTAAGCGGTGTGGTAGCCTAAAGTTTAGTATGGCACCTAAGTACCTAAATGGAGTTATTACGGCATGCAAGATTGGTGTTATTATTTTTATATAAAAGGGTTTTATTTAATTTATTTGAGTTTTAAATATGAAGAAATTGGTCACGAGCGAATGCCTACACAAAAAAAATTTATTTTACGGAGAAAACTTATTTTTACGGTCTGAAAAGTTTATTAGTATCAAGTCGAGTCACTCAAGAACCTTGGGAAATTTTTCCAGAATTTTTACTATTTTTCTAATATTTTTAAATGAATTTTAAAGTTTTATAGAAATATTTACATTTTCAGAAAATTACTTAACTTTGATGAATTTTCACGGGGTAATTAGAGCTGCGCAGACTACAAAATTTGGTTTGAAATTTAAAAGGGAAGTAGCTCTATTATGTGTAATTTTTCTAGATTTTTTATTATAGTTTTTAAGGTTCTAATTGAGTCCGGAAGTCCGGACCGACTCCGTACGGGCTCCGGATTGACTCTGGGAGAGCTCTGGAGGGGAAAACTTAGGCAGGTGACTAGGAATACTTAAGCGCCTCTCAAGCTCAAAATTGAAGGGGGGATACAACATACAGCTTAATCTTTAACCACCACGGTCTTATTATTTATTACTCAAAAAATTAAATAAATTTGTAATACCCTTATAACTTTAATTTTATATATAACATTTTAGAAATACTACTGAACAATTTAAATCACACTTCATACAGGGTATCTTTAGAAAGGTCTTCATCACTGGGACTTGATTATTGCTGTCTCATAAAAAATCAAATTATTATAAAAACATAAAAGTCAATCTTTACAGATCTTTCACTGGTACACCTTAATTGTTGTATTCAGTATTTCTTTCTCAACAGCCACTTTATTTAAATCTCAATAAGCGTTAAATATTTTAGAGTTTCATTATTTTTATCGATCAGATCCAAGTAGACTGGTAAGCTTAGTGATTTAGAATTCCCATTTTTGTTATTTTTATTGGAAGGACGGGGTTTTCCACTAAATCCACCCATCTCCTCCGGATTCTGCTTACAGCAAGGCGACTGTAAGAGTTTACCTTACCATAGTTGGCGCCCAACGTGGGGTTTGATTTCTCTAGCTTTCTTTAAAGACTTACTTGGATCAAGAACGTTCTTAGCCTGCAAGAGGCTTATTTTCTGGAACTCTAATTGGATTTTGTTATTGGCCTGCAAGAGGCTTGTTATTTTATCGATTGTTAACGCTTTTCATTACTTATTGGGATGTCTTCTTCTGCTGTTGCTTCTGGATCTTCTAACCCTCTTACTCCCTCAGTTAGAATCGTTTCTTGGGATGGCCCAAAGTTTGATGGGGAGGAGGTTAAATGGTTCATTAGCAGGTATGAAGCTGCTGCTGCTGTTGATGGTGCTTCTCATGTGGATATGGTGAAGCAAGTTAGGTTTTTTATTGCTGATAGGGAGGTGGAAAAAGAGGTTATTGCTATGCAGGCATTCAAGGAAAAGGATTGGGTTAAGCTTTCTAAAGCTATGGTTGATAGATGGGGTGTTAGGTTTACTATGATGGACCTCAATAAAATTGTTGGAGACTGGCAAGCAAAAGGTGGAGTTTCTTCTATGGCTGACTTCAAAAAGCTCTGTGTTCAGTTTGATGAAGTGGTGGAATATCTCATATTGGTGGATGAGTTAGTGCATGAGAATCAAGCAAAAGATTTGTTTTGGACAGCATGCAGCAGGGATATTTGTATGGACGTCTGAAGGATCTTTCAAGAAAAGATTTGATGAAGGAACTGCCTAATGGTGAGCAGAAACTGCCGGCTCTGGAGGTTATCAAGGACAACATTCAAGCCCATCTAAAGTTATTGGCGTTGGACAAATATCAAGAGTCATGCACTCAATATGTTAGCAAGGTTAGCGAAGTTTTGGCCGAAAACAACGATATTATGGTCAAAGCCCAGGAGGCCAAGAAGGCTCAAATGGGATTACCTGCTGCTAAAGTTGAGGGCAATGTAGATAATAAGATGGTCGATCGTTTGGCCAATTTAACTAAACAGTTAAAAATATTTGTTCAAGAGACTCAGAAGGCTAATAAGGCCCCAATTGCTTCTTCGTCAACGTCGACTTCTTATCAGTCCAGAGGTTTTGAACGTAAAATTATAATGGCAATAATAATGGTAACCGCTTCCCAGGCAATGGGAGAAATGGTGGGAATGGTGGTAGTAATGGATATAGAGGTGGCTACGATGAGCCAAAGGTGTTCTCCTATTGTAATAGGAGGGGGAATAGAGCAACAGTTTGTTTTGCTCTTGATAAGGATATGGATGCTGGGCGAGTTTTATTTGATGGTAAAGTTTATAAATTTCCTGATGGTTTGTTCATCAAGCCCAGTGATGGACAGTCTCCTTCTGATTTGGTCAGAAGAAGTTTAACGGCTGAAAGGAGAGCCAGATTTGAAGAGGTGACGGATGAAGATGTTAATGACAAGAGTGGCAAAAATGGTAATGGTAATGGTGGTAAAGCTGACAAGGGAAAGGAGAAAGAGGTCAGTAAAGCCACATTTTCTACTTCTTTTGGTGGTTTAGAGCTGGCGACGGTTGCCCAGGTGGAGGGTAGCTGTATGGCCGGCGAATACAATGTTAATGCTGCTAGAAGAGCAGCTGCTACTAAGGCAAAAAAAAGCATTCAGAGCCAATTGAGGGCTAATCCTGGCAAGGCCAATAACAAAGTGAACCCTTACTCTAAGGACAAGAATTCTAGTGCTCAAACTGCTGCCAACAAATTGAACCCTTACTCTAAGGACGAATTATATAAAATGCAGAAGGGGATTGCTGATATGGGGCCCCCTAGTTATGGCAAGTTTGATTTAAATGGTGAGCCTATGCCAGAGGATGATTCGGATTCTGAGGAGGACGTACCGTTGGCGTCTCTACCCAGACCAAATTTTAGCGGTCCCATCCCAATGGAGGGTGTAAGAAGGACTAGCGATGGATCAGGATTAGTGCAAGAAGCTGGTGAAGGAGTTAGGGTTATAGAAAGTGAAGATGGCTTGGTTGGACCTCAAGAGGTACCCAGGGCCAAGGTTGTTAAATCAAAGGTCCAGTATGAGTGGCCAGTAGTTTCTGGTCAAGCTAATGCGATGGACGCAGTTTTGAATAGGGTGAATCAACTTCAGATTCCCTTATCTTTGGGGGAGTTATTTACGATTAGTCCGGCGCTTGCTGAAAAGCAAAAGAAGCATTTGACGAGGCGTCGGGTTTCCACTGGAGAGGTGGAATATATTTGTGAAAATGCTGAAAAGTTTGGGGAAGACGTAGATACGCATTTTTCCGCTCCCCTGGGTTACCTGTTGGTAACTCTTAACGGTAAAGAAGTCAAGGCCTTGGTCGATTCAGGGTCTCAAATTAATTTAATTTCATTGGAGCAAGCAATGAGTATAGGCTTGCCAATTAAAAGTGGAGCTGGGGGAAACCTCAGAGGTATTGGAGGGCATGCAACAGAGCTGATGGGCACAGCTGAGCATGTCAGGTTAGGCATTGGTGGATCTGTTGGTAAGGTTCACTTTTATGTGGCCAGAGGAGCAGTCAAAACTGTTTTTGGTGGTCCTTTTTTGATGGATTTTGAGGCCAGGATAGGGTATCAAGCTGGCATGGGGATTAGTTTGGAAATCACTGGTGAAGATATGCGGAGGTTACATATGCGGTTAGCGCCTCCTGGAGATGAAGGTTGGGAAACACGGCCAGGGATTACTACTCTGTGCCAGTGTTGTGTTTGCACCAAGAAGAGGCATATAAAACGGACGGCTTCTGGTGAATTATTTTTGTTGGAAAGGGATGGAAGCCCTCATTTTTTGGGGTAGCAGGGGCTGATCACTCTAATGTTGTAATCTCTCCTCAGGATGAGATCCCGGATTGCAATAGGTCAGCTCACTTGGAGATAATTCAAGTGGATTCTCAATTATTTTCTGTTAATATTACTTTGGAGTGCAAATACGTTTTGGACTTTTCTATATGTTTGTTGGATTTACCCTGTTTTTCTATTAAATTTAAAAATGGTGAAAAAGGCAAAATGGGCCAAATTAGGTTGGATAAAAATGGGAAGGGTATGTTTTTGGACCTCCAGCAAGAGGCTAAACTGCAATTATCTCCTTCTATTTTGGACCTCCAGCAAGAGGTTAAACTGCAAGTATCTCCTTCTATTTTGGACCTCCAGCAAGAGGGTAAACTGCAAAAATCACATCAAAATCCAATAAAAAATCTCAGTATAATTAAAACTCAAAAAAATAATTTTTGTGAAAATTCAATTCCGGTCCTCCAGCAAGAGCATAAACTTCCAACTTTCTTTACGGGCGATATACTGTTGGATAAGGGAAGCAAAGGTGTTGGAAAATCTGTTCATAAATTAGACGAGGGAAAGGAGAAAAGGGTAAAATTTGAAAATGAAATAAAATATTTTTCTAATTTTTCTTATTCCGATTCTGACGATGAAGAAGATTTATTTGATGAAATTTTTAAAGGCAAATCAAAAGTAAATGTTTTACCTCAAGCTTATTTAGATGTGGAGGCAGCCAAATATAAGAAAGTAGCAAATAAAGTTTGACCTATTAATGAACTGCTACCTGCCGAATTAAATCCACCCTTGAGAAGACCAAGGTTATCAAGAGATCCTTATGAAAGTCCCTTGGTAAAGAATCCGCCTGAATTTTCTGAGACGTCAAGAATCACTTTCGAGAGACTGGGTGTTGTTAATTTTGGACCTGATGGTTGGTTGTCTGGAGAAGAGAAGAAATTGTTGTTGTATGTGATGGTCAAGCGAGAGAAGGCCATTGCTTTTGTAGAAGAGGAGAGGGGTGTGTTGAAGCATTCCTATGGGGAGCCTTACAAGATTCCTGTGGTATGTCATGAACCGTGGCAGCAGAAACCGATTCCTATTCCGGCTGCATTAAAAGAAGCCTATATTGAAGTTGTCAGAGAACGGATACGCACTGGACTGTATGAGCAATCAACGTCAAGTTATTCTAGTCCGGTATTTTGTATCAAGAAACCAAATGGAAAGCTTAGAGTTGTTCATGATCTTAGGGAATCAAATAGGGTTACAATAAAGGATGCTGGGATACCGCCTAGTGCTGAGGAGTTTGTTGAAGCGTTTGCAGGGAGAGTGTGTTATGGTTTGGGAGATATTATGGGTGGATATGATGAGAGAGACTTACATCCGGACTCAAGGCCTCTCACTACATTCGATACGCCACTTGGACGTTTACAGTTAACAAGATTACCTCAAGGAGCAACAAATTCACTTGCAGTTTATCAAGCTCAGATGGCTTGGATCCTTCAAGATGAAATTCCACAATATGCTGGAATCTTTATAGATGATGGAGGAATTAAGGGACCAACAACCGACTATGATAACCAGTTGTTGGAAGAGAATCCCGGGATACGCAAATTCATTTGGGAGTTTGCAATTACATTAGAAAGAATCTTGTTTCGAATTGAAGAGGCTGGTTTAACTATTTCAGGTTCAAAATTTTCATGTTGTGTTCCAGCCTTAGAAATATTAGGCCATGTGGTATGTAGAGAGGGTAGGATTATGTCCAAGAAGAAAGTTAACAAAATTCAGTCCTGGCCAAGACCCAAGAATACGACCGAATTCAGAGGGTTTTTAGGCGTTTGCGTATATGTTAGAATGTTTATCAAGGACTTTTCTTCATTGGCAGCTCCATTGAGACGGTTAACGAGAAAGGATGCAGACTGGGAGTGGGATGAAGAGTGTGAGAAGGCATTTGTGAAGTTGAAGGAGGGTGTGGGGAAGGATTTAGTCCTGCACAAGTTGGATTATGGAAAAAATGCTGGCAGAATTTATTTAGCAGTTGATTCAAGTCAGATTGCAGCTGGGGTGGTTTTGTCTCAGATGGATAAAGCTGGTTACATCAGGCCAGTTAGGTATTAATCTGTAGTATTTACTGAGGTCCAATCAAGATATTCTCAACCAAAATTGGAATTATGTGGTGTGGCGAAAATACTGAAGAAACTTCAGCATATTTTGTGGGGGCAACATTTTGAGTTGCAAGTGGATGCGAAATCGTTAATCCAGATGATTAATTCCCCAAGTTTACCAAGCGCACCCATGACGAGATGGGTAGCTTTTATTCAACATTTTTCGTTTGATTTAGTTCATAAGCCTGGCAAGACTTTTACTATGCCAGATGGTTTATCAAGGAGACCACCCACTGAAGAAGATTCAGACTCAGAAGAGTTCGATGAAGATATACCTATTATCAAAGCCAGCACTAAAGGAGCTGAAGACTTTCCATACCTCCCCCATGAGGTTAAACTGGCAGGACTATTGTGTTTAGATTATGGTGATGATGACCTCCACCAAGAGGATAAACTGGAAAATAGTTTTTATGTTAATAAAGGTGTTGGAAAAGGTGTAGATAAATTCGGTAGAAAGGAGGTAGAAGAAGATGTGGTGTATGTAGAGGAAGATGGATTGGTAGTGTGGGATAGTAGTAAATTATGGAATGGTGTATATTTTGGAGAATTAGAGAATTTAAATAAAAGGGTGGATAAAGAGAAAGAGGTATTTTCGAATACGGTTTATGAAGGATGCAAAGGTTCAGAAGAAAAATGTTGACAAAGCTCGATTAAAGATTTATTTAAGGGTCAATGATTATTGGCTCATTCATGTTCAGGTGATATTGGTGATAGAGAAGTCCCTATTGATGTTATATTAATCGATTTTCAAGATGAAGTCTGGGGTCAGACTGGATTTTATTTTTTGTTAGTCAAATATTTGTTGACTTTAGAGAGGCCAGAAGATTGTGAAGACGATGAATGGGTGGCTATCAAGAGGAAGTCATCTACGTTTTACCTATCTGGTCGACGTTTAATGAGGAGGAGGTATCCAAATCCTCAAGTAGTTATAACTCAACAGAAGGGGCAAGAATTAGTTTTGAAATCACTGCATGAAGATCTTGGGCATAGAGGCGTTGGAGAAACGTTTAGAAGAATTTCTGATTGATTTTGGTGGCCTGGCATGAAGATGGCTGTTAAACAGTGGGTTCAGTCATGCGAAGAATGTCAAAGACGAAGTTATTTAAGGCCAAAAGAACCTGGACACGCGACCAGTGAATATACGCTCTTTGGGAGAGTTAGTTTAGATGCCGTTCATATAGAAGAGGGACGGTATAAATATTTAATTGTGGCCAGAGATGATTTATCTGGTTGGGTAGAGGCAGCGCTATGGTAAGGTAAACTCTTACAGTCGCCTTGCTGTAAGCAGAATCCGGAGGAGATGTGTGGATTTAGCTGAAAACCCCATCCTTCCAATAAAAATAACAAAATGGGAATTCTAAATCACTAAGCTAACCAATCTACTTGGATCTGATTGATGAAAATAATGAAACTATAAAAATATTTAACGCTTATTGAGATTTAAAGAATGTGGCTGTTGAGAAAGAAATACTGATAACAACAATTAAGGTGTACCAGTGAAAGATCTGTAAAGATTGACTTTTATGTTTTTATTATAATTTGAGTTTTTATGAGACAGCAATAATCAAGTCCCAGTGATGAAGACCTTTCTAAAGATACCCTGTATGAAGTGTTATTTAAATTGTTGAGTAGTATTTCTAAAATGTTATATATAAAATATAAAGTTATAAGGGTATTACAATTTTATTTAACATGTTGAGTAATAAAAAAATGAGACCGTGGTGGTTAAAGATTAAGCTGTATGTTGTGTCCCCCCTCTCAATTTCGAGTTTGAGAGGCGCTTAAGTATTCCTAGTCACGTGCCTAATTTTTCCCCTCCAGAGCTCTCCCAGAGTCAATCCGGAGCCCGTACGGAGTCCGTACGGAGCCGGAACGGAGTCGAAACGGAGTCCGTACGGAGTCCGTCCGGACTTCCGGACTCAATTAGAACCTTAAAACTATAATAAAAAATCTAGAAAAATTACACATAATAGAGCTACTTCCCCTTTACATTCCAAACTAATTTTCGTAGTCTGCGCAGCTCTAATTACCCCGTGAAAACTCATCAAAGTTAAGTGATTTTTGAAAACGTAAATATTTCTATAAAACTTTAAAATTCATTTAAAAATATAAGAAAAATAGTAAAAATTCTGGGAAAATTTCCCAAGGTTCTTGAGTGACTTGACTTGATACTTATAAACTTTTCAGACCGTAAAAATAAGTTTTCTCCGTAAAATAAATTGTATTTGTGTAGGCATTTGCTCGTGACCAATTTCTTCATATTTTAAACTCCAATAAATTAAATAAAACCCTTTTATAAAAAATAATAACGCCAATCTTGCACGCCGTAATAACTCCATTTACGTACTTAGGTGCCATACTAAACTTTAGGCTACCACAGCGCCTCTTATTAATTTAACTGCCAAAAATGTGGCAGAATTTTTTTTGAATAATTGGGTATATAGGTATGGGGTGATGAAGTTGGTGACGGTAGATGGAGGTCCTGAATTTTTGACAGAGTTTAAAGAGGCCGTATTGAAAGTTGGATCAAAGGTTAGGGTAGCAACCCCATATTATCCTGAAGCTGAAGGCATGGTTGAAAGAGGGCATCAAGTTATTAAGGATGCTTTAGTTAAAATGTGTGCGACAAGTGCCGAAAAGTGGAGGCACTATTTACCTTTAGTTTTATTTGCTGATAGAATCACTGCCAAAAGGACAACCGGATTTTCACCTTATGAACTTGTTTTTGGACAGAAAGCAGTTTTACCGGTTGATTTAGAAGCTGAATCATATCTTGGAGTTGACTGGGACACGGTCAAAACTACTGAAGAATTATTGTGTGCAAGAATGATGCAGCTAGAAAAGAAAGAAGAATATTTTGAAAAGGCATATTCGCGGATGATGAAGATCAGAAACCAATAAGTTAGATATTGGGATGAGAGGTTGGCACATCGATTAAGGAAACCTTTGAATCCAGGAGATATGGTCTTGGTGTATAATAGGAGTTTGGAAAGTCAGTGGGGAAAGATGTTTGCAGATAGGTGGAATGGACCGTATAAAATCAAGGAGCAAGTTTCCGGTGGTTCATATGTGCTAGAAGAGTTGGATGGAGTAGTATTAAAGAAGAGGGTAGAAGCCGATCAAGTGAAACGGTTCTATCCTAGAGGCACCAGGAGTGCCAAAGTCTTCCTCCGCAATGAGGATAAACTATGATATCAATGAAATTTTATGGATTCCTCTGCAATGAGGATAAACTATTATGTTTATAAAAATCTTATCGACCTCCGCAACGAGGATAAACTATCTTCTTTTTATCAAAAATACTTTACTTTGGTTACACTGCATATGGGCGACGAATCTATGATGAAACTTAACGAAATGCAAGAAAACCTTCTTTGAAATTCTCAAAATTTAAAATTCTTAAAATATGGGTGAAGATAGGGTTGGAAAATTTTAAAATTTTATTGGAAGAAGTGTTCACAGGGGAACCTTCTTAATTTAATATTGGCAAGTGTGGGGGTAATTGATGGGCTGGCTGCTCTATACACAATTACCCCATAATGTTCGTTTCCAAAATTTTCCCTGTTTCTAGTTGAATCCTGGCTTTGTCTTTTAATTATAGGAAGTCCACTAAGACTATAAACTGGAACAAATCAAGAGACACCGCTCTCAACGCCGGATTCAAGATTCTTTTATTTTATTTTGTTTTTGATTTTTTTTATGTTAGATTGTGATTTCTTTTCTTTAATATATATTATGAATTATTGTAAAGGTGATGCTCACTGGTGGTCTCTAATCATTTTTATAAATTGGAAGGAGCCCACCCAGTGATCATCATTATAAAAATTATCTTTTAAAAACTTTCATTTATTTTCTTTTCTTTTCAATTTCTCAAAATTGTGTAACCACATCAAGTTGCACTTGGATGTGGGTATGATGTTGAGGGTACGGCTCATCAAATGGGCGGGGGGGCATCTTTTAAAATTTTATTTTAAAAAAAAAAATTTTTATTACTTTTTTTATCTTTCTTTTCACATTTGTTTATCTTTCTTTAAAAATTAAATTTTAACTTTTATTTCAAAACTATCTTATTAAAAAAAAATCTTTTATTTTAAATGGTGAAAAATAATAATAAAAAAAAATAATAATAATAAAAAAATAAAATAACTAAAAATAAAAAATAAAAATAAAAAAATAAAAAATAAAAAATAAAATAAAATAAAAGGTATTTTAGTTTTAGGTAGTTTAGATGTTTATATTTTTTATTTTTCAAACATTATTCAAGAAAGCTACATACCAGGAAGAACACCATCAAGGGTTTTTATCTTTTGAACAATCAAAATTAGAAAATTTAGAAGGACTTTGATCGATTTCCTGGGATTCGAATCTTATTTCACGGTCACGATAGTGTTGAAGCCAGTTGGCTATTTTGAAAAGGTCTCTTAACAGTTGCTCTCTCATCCAAGATTCTGATCTATCAGAGGGCGGGTATTGTTGGAAATAAGCAATAAGATTATTAAAATTAGCAAAGAGCTTTTCAGACACTAGGTGAATTGGAACTCTAGGGAAGCTTGGATTAGGTTCTGGTAGTTCATAAGCTGAATATGAAATTGGAGAACCGGTGGACGCTTATCAAATTAAAATATCAGCAAATTAAAACCTGAAGATTAAGAAAATAAAAAGAGACAACTAACCTGTGTCAACACTATCATGATCATAGATAAATGGCTTACTTGGTAATGGAGTGGGATTTTTTATGTTTAGGAAAGGATTTTTTAATTTGATAGATGAGGAGGACTGGTGTTGGATTTGGTGTTTGAAGTAGATGTTCTGGGCCTTTTGGATGATACAAGAGAAGATGAAGACTGCTGGCTATTATAGGACCTTTTGTGCTTCAAGATGTTGGAAGTAGGAGAAGAATTGTTAGAAGGTTGAAGCATGGCCCTGGGAGCAGAAAGAGTTCTTGGGGGAGTAGCAGCAAGTCTAGATTGGAGAGAAGGACCCAGAGGATTAGGTGATGGAGAAAGATTTAAATAGGCTAATGGAGAAAAAGGGATGGGATCTTTAGAGGTTGATGGAATAGGGGGTGGAGTAGAAGGTGAAGAAGAAGGAAGAGGTTTACAGAAGGCGGCGAAGCTAGTAGCAGTAATGGGGAAAGAACCACAGTTTAAGCCAGAACATTTTCTTTTCTTCTCATAACAGGATAAACAGGCCCTGTTATAAGTGTGCTTTTTCCAGTTTAAAGTGAAGATACATTCCCTATGGGTGAAAGCACAGTATTTGCAAGATTGATCAGCTGAAGAAATGAAGTCAGAAGGTTTCATCTTTTTAGGAGATATTTTTTTGAAGAAGAAAACTTGAAACTAGGATGAAGAAAGCTGGTGGCAAAATCTGGGTTCAAGGATAGAGAAGTTGTTAGGTCCACCAAGACCATAAACTGGACTGTTATCAAGCTGTTGGGTCCACCATGACCATAAACTGGATTTCTTATCGATCAAATGTTTGGTCCACCATGACTTTAAACTGGTAGTTCATTCATTGTTTAGTCCACTATGAATTTAAACTGGAAAATTAATATCTGCAGGATAATTCAACATTCATTGGTCCACTATGGCCTTATACTGGATTACTTGTCGATCAAATGTTTGGTCCACTATGACATTAAACTGGATTATCAAATTTATTCAATCTTTGGTTAAGCCTAGGCCTTATTTAGGAATATATCAAGTTACTTATGCACCTAAACAATCTTTGGTCCACCAAGACCATAAACTGGCAATCGATTATATGTTTGGTCCACCAAGACTTTAAACTGGAATGTCAATCTTGTTTGGATAACTCAATTCAATCTTTTAATTTATCACTGTCCACTAAGACTCTAAACTGGTTATTCAATTATTTCTGGAATTGGGTGCTGATAAGCTTTAGGAGGTTAAAACTTTAGGTGGTGATGATGCTAAGGAAAGCATAATGGTTAATTAGGTGAAATTTGTGGCGCTTTAACATGGTCTAAAGTTAATGTTATTATTGGAAGCCTGGCAAAAGTATTTTATGGGTTTGCTGTATAGCAAAGTTTGAAAATTGTGATGAAGGAATCAGAAGTTAGGATGGTAGTTGGATTTTAGGGAATGATTTTTTAGTGCCTCATTGTTAGGCCATTTTTGGTGTGAAGCTTGGAGGACCTTATGGCGAGATTGGAATCATAGAATTCAGCTCAGTGGGGGGCCCTATGAGGTTGGAATAAGGAGTATTCGGCTCATAGGAAGATCCACTCTCTCAATGCTGTGACAAGAAGGAAGACTGGTATATGGGAGTCTGAAGGGATTCAAACCTTGCTCTCAGTAGTAGAATCATCACAAGATTTATATTATTTTATTTTATGTTATATCAAGCCAGAGAAGAAAGAAAACAACATTTATGTTGAAAGTTAAAGAAGACCAAGCAAAAACAAAATTTTATCAAGTTATACTGTTAGAAAGGATAATTTCTTTGAAATTGTTCAACATCATTATCAAAGCTTTGCATTAAAATTCTTCTTTTCATGAGGTCTTCATGGTTATTAGCTGGAGTTTCTTGAAAATAGGCCAGCATTTTTTGTTTCAACTCATTAGTAAAGTCAAGAAAAAGATAGCGATGAAAATTTGGATAATGATTGATATAGTCCGTCTTCACTCTACCAACATCATCAGTGTTGGTTATTTCGACAGCTAGAAGTTCAAATATGTTATTAAGTCATAAGTTTAGTCAATTTTGATTAAAAGTTTTTTTTAGCAAGATAATAGGGTCTTACATTTAGAGCCAGGAAACATAGTCTCAGCAAAGTTGGTTGGGGGCACTGGCGTTATAGGATTAGGATCTTGTGAAGGCAAAATTAGGCCGGGATCCACTGATGAAGATTGAACTTTTGAAGCTGTTTTTGATCTTATTCGTTTTAAGAAGACAGGAATTTTTGATCGCTTTTTAGAAGTTGAGGGATCAGGGAGAGCTGCTGGTCCTAAATATACGTTTGTTTTAGAAGGAACTATTGGCTGGTTACATTTGATTTTTTTCACACGGCATAAGTTGCAAGCTGTCCTGCCAGGAAGATTAGGGTTGGACATTAAACAAGGTACCTGGTATCGAGCGCAGAGTTCACATGGAGCAACAAGTTCTTTGGAAGACATATTGATGAAGATGAATTTTATAGTTGATTAAAGAAGATGGTGGTTGAAGGTTAAAGATGAATATTGTGTTCGACCACTTATGCAAAGTTATAAGAATGGGGACATTCTCAATTGGAGGGAGGATGTGGTAGCCTAAAGTTTAGTATGGCACCTAAGTACGTAAATGGAGTTATTACGGCATGAAAGATTGGTGTTATTATTTTTATATAAAAGGGTTTTATTTAATTTATTTGAGTTTTAAATATGAAGAAATTGGTCACGAGCGAATGCCTACACAAAAACAATTTATTTTACAGAGAAAACTTATTTTTACGGTCTGAAAAAATTATTAGTATCAAGTCGAGTCACTCAAGAACCTTGGGAAATTTTTCCAGAATTTTTACTATTTTTCTTATATTTTTAAATGAATTTTAAAGTTTTATAGAAATATTTACATTTTCAGAAAATTACTTAACTTTGATTAATTTTCACGGGGTAATTAGAGCTGCGCAGACTACGAAAATTAGTTTGGAATATAAAGGGGAAGTAGCTCTATCATGTGTACTTTTTCTAGATTTTTTATTATAGTTTTTAAGGTTCTAATTGAGTCCGGAAGTCCAGACGGACTCCGTTTCAACTCCGTACGGACTCCATACGGACTCCGTACGGGCTCCGGATTGACTCTGGGAGAGCTCTGGAGGGGAAAACTTAGGCACGGGACTAGGAATACTTAAGCGCCTCTCAAGCTTGAAATTGAAGGGGGGATACAACATACAGCTTAATCATTAACCACCACGGTCTTATTTTTTATTACACAACAAATTAAATAAATTTGTAATACCCTTATAACTTTAATTTTATATATAACATTTTAGAAATACTACTGAACAATTTAAATCACACTTCATACAGGGTATCTTTAGAAAGGTCTTCATCACTGGGACTTGATTATTGCTGTCTCATAAAAATTCAAATTATTATAAAAACATAAAAGTCAATCTTTACAGATCTTTCACTGGTACACCTTAATTGTTGTATTCAGTATTTCTTTCTCAACAGCCACTTCATTTAAATCTCAATAAGCGTTAAATATTTTAGAGTTTCATTATTTTTATCGATCAGATCCAAGTAGACTGGTTAGCTTAGTGATTTAGAATTCCCATTTTTGTTATTTTTATTGGAAGGACGGGGTTTTCCACTAAATCCACACATCTCCTCTGGATTCTGCTTACAGCAAGGCGACTGTAAGAGTTTACCTTACCATAGCGGAGCCGCCTCCAAGCGGCCTGGCCACCTGGGCACTGGGGAGGCACTAAAATGCACTTTTATGCATGAAAAAGGCTGGGAAAGCTGGATTTTGGGTGGGGAATTGGTCAGGGTGGTCTGTGCGCTGGCTGTATGATGCATGTGTGGGAAGAATTTTAGGGAAGCATCTTATCTCTTTACTCATGACCTCTCTGTTCCTCACTGTCTCATTGGCTGGTTTTTTGTTGGAATATATTACTGTTCATTTCAACTCTTTCTGGTAGTCTTTCTGGGACTATTATCTTCACTTTTAAAGAGGTCAAGAGTGTTTAATTAGAGGGTCTAGCAAACAGATCTCCAATTTGCTGCAACAGGTCAATCTCACTTTTTTTCTAAAGGGACAGGGGTTATTCTTTCTGGTTTTACTCCAACTCCCTTGGTCAAGGCCTATAGCTAGTACTATAGGATTGTCTACAGCGGGATGAAAGGAATATTCCTGGGTTATTTTGAGAGCCAATAAATTATTGTATTTTTTGTCCAAGTTCTGACTCCATTATAATCACTCACAGAGTCATATTTCTCAAAACATTTAACCTTGCCCCCAAAATTAGAAAAGGGAGTCCTGTTGAAACCTTAGTCTTTCCCAATTCTAATTTATCTCACATACCCCTCTCCAGTTCCCAATCTTCTGAATCAATAATCAACAACTCTTCTAATCACAATACTGAACCTGCTCTGGAATATTGCTCTTATGATAACCTTAACATTGAACCAGATATTAACATCCCCGATTCAGAGAGATTTGAGAAAATTACTGCTATTCCTCTGGAACCTAAAAATTATGCCTATGTTAACGAAACACTTAGACCGTCAAAAGAAATTTTGTCCAATATTTATCCTGGTAATATACTCCAAACTAAACAAAGGGGAAACCCACTCTGCTTAGCCGTTAAACCATGGGATACTCCTAAAAATTATTATGAAGTTGTTAATTCCCTTGAAAGCAATGAATGGTTGAAAGCTACTAAAACTTAGCAAGAAAATATATCAAAACATCAGGTCTGGGAAGAAGTACCTATTCCCAATCATAATCATCTTTTAGGAAACACCTGGACTTTCAAAAAGGAAACCAACTCAGATGGAAACATAGTGAAATGTAAAGCCAGGTTATATGTGTAGGATTTCTCTCAAATTAAGGGAATAGAATATAATGAAACTTATGCTCCCATTAGACGACTCACTACTCGTTGATACTTGTTGGAGGTTGCTTCTTTCAAAGATTGGGAGCTTCACCAAATGGATGTGAAGTCTGCCTTCCTTCATGGGGAACCCAAAGAGGATCTTTACTTATGATACCCCAGTGGCTACTCTCCTTCCAACACAGAGTTTTTACACATCTAAAAAAGTCTCTCTACCGACTTAAAAAAAGTCCCGGTGTGGTCTTACAACATTGGCAGAAGCATTTGTTGTGTGATTTGGCGCTGTTTGTGCATGTCTTAATTGACATCTGTTAAGGAATTGGGTATTTTTCTGGTTTTAATCTGTGGATATTTGGTCTGCGGGTATGTGGGTACTATCATTGGATAGCCCCAGTTTTTCTCTATATTTTATGTCTTGTAGACATTTTTCATATTCTAAGTTTTAAGGGGTCATTTCCTCATTTTTCATTTATAAAAGATGGCTGTTTAATTTTGTTTTTCGTGTTTTACGGGCTAACCTTAAATCTTAGGGTTAAGTGCTTAGTGCCATTGGATAGAGCTAATTTTTCTCTATATTTCATGTCTCAATGTTGTTATAGTGAAATTCCGTGTTTTAAAGGTTTTAGTAGTTGTAGCTAATTTTTCAAAGTAGATTAGTGGTTTTTATTGGTTTTCTGGCTTTAGGGAGGCTGGGCCGCTTCAGGCGGCACCTCCGACGTCGGGCAGCCCGCCTGCCTCTATTTTAGAAGGTTGGGGAGCGCTTCAGGAGGTTTTTTATTCAATTTGGCAGGTACAGGCGCCAGATTGGTGGGTGCGCATGGGTTCTTAGATAGTGGTCTGTGTGTACATAGTGAATAAGACAGTTTGGGGCAATTTTAATTATCATACAACCATCCGGAGGTGATCTCATTGTTCCTCACTCAGTTTTCACTGTTTTCTGGCTACAATTTGGCTGTGTTTGTTGCAAGTGAGTTCTTCATTTAACTTAACTTTGGCAAATGTTTCTCTGTTATAGTCTTGCAAGCTATAGCAAGTATTATTGCTGTCTCTGGTGTGGATTTGCAACCTACATCAAGTATCTTTGCTGTTTCTGGTGTAGACATTGTTCTACATTTCAGTTCTTTGGTCTGGTAGTCTGTCTGGTGACTACTTTCTTGGCTCATCAAGCAGTCAAGTGTGTTAAAAAGGGGCTTTAGAAAAACAGGAACCAACTTACTTTAGCAAGTAAATCTCACTCTATTTTTCTAAAGGGACAGGGGATTTTCTCTCTGGTTTTTCTCCAACTCCCTTGGTCAAGGCCTTTAGCTAGTACTATAGGATTGTCTACACCCGGTGCTGGTACCACAAATTAAGAGGTTTCTTTACTGAAATCGGGTTCAAAGCTAGTAAAGCAGATCCCTTTTTATTCTTTAAAAAAGATACTAACAATCCATGCTATGTGTATATTCACGTTGAAGACTTAATCATAGGTGTTCCCTCTATCCAAGATTTCAAAAACAGATTTCTCAGGTCTTTGATATGGATGACCGAGGGGAACTTAAATGGGTGCTAGGGATGAAAATCAATTGCAAAATAGTTGACAAATCAATATAATTATCTCAATCACTTTATGTTGAAAAAATCCTCAATGAATTCAATCACTTAAACTGCTATCCAATATCCACTCCACTAGTTCACAATACTCACTTAGTTAAAGGCACCTCTAAGAAACTGACTCACCTAGTGAACTATTTTCAAGCTTTAGGATTAATTAATTATTTAGTCTTATGTACTTGTACTTATTTGTACTTTGCTGCCAGTTCATTAGCTCAATACATCAATGATCCATTGGATAATCAAATAAACGCCTTCTTCCACATCTTACAATATCTTCAACTTACAAAAAACTATTGTCTAACTCTAGGCAATGTTGGTGGAAGTAAATTAGGTCACCTCATTGGTTAAACTGATGCAGACTACAATAAGGCTGAGGACTCCAAATCAACCTCAGGTACATTGGTTTTTCACCTGGGACTCATTAGCTGGAGATCATCAAAACAACAATCTTGTGCCCTCTTAACTTCCAAATCTGAATACTATGCAATGACTGAATGTGGACAAGACTTAATCTTGACAAAAGAACTATTCAATGATTTTGACATACAACTTATTAATTCCTCACTAATTGGTGAAAATTAAGGAGGTATAAGTTTAGCATTAAATCCTTTATATCAAAACAGAACCAGACACATAAACCCCAAAGTATGCTGGTTACAGGAGCAAGTAAACTAAAATGAATTTAAAATAAAATATATTCCTACTGATCAAATTTTAGCTGATATTCTCACTAAATCTCTATCTAGACCAAAGAATCACCAATTTTTAAAGAATTTAGATTTAAAACAATTTCTGTTTTGAGCACCGTGTGGTCTTCCAACATTGGCAGGGGCCTTTGTTGTGTTGTTTGGCGCTGTTTGTGCATGTCTTAATTGACATCTGTTGAAGAATTGGGTATTTTTCTGGATTTATTCCGTGAATATTAGGACTGCAGGTATGTGGGTACTATCATTGGATAGCCCCAGTTTTTATCTATATTTAATGTCTCTTTGATATTTTTCATATTCTAAGTTTTAAGGGGTTATTTACTCATTTTTCAGTTACAAAAGATAGCTGTTTAATTTTGTTTTTTGCGTTTTACGGGCTAACCTTAAGTTTTAGGGTTAAGTGCTCAGTACCACTAGATAGGGCTAATTTAGCTCTATATTTTATGTCTCAATGTTGTTATAGCGTAATTTTGTGTTTTAAGGGTTTTAGTAGTTGTAGTGAATTTTTCAAAGTAGATTAGATGTTTTTATTGGTTTTCTGGCTTCAGGGAGGCCAGGCCGCTTCAGGCGGCACCTCTGACGTCGGTAAGCCTGCCCGCCTCTGTTTTAGAAGGTTGGGGAGCGCTTCTGGAGGGTTTTTATTCTATTTGGCTGGTACAGGTGCCAAATTTGTTGCTGTGCATGGATCTTAGATGGGTGGTCTGTGTGTACATACTGAATAAGACAGTTTGTGGCAACTTTAATTATCATACAACCATCTGGTGATTAGATATTGTTTCTCACTCAGTTTTTAACTGTTTTTGGGCCACAATTGGCTGTGTTGGTTGCAAGGTTAGTTCTTCATTTAACTCAACTTTAGCAACAGGTTCTCTGGTATAGTCTTGCAAGCTATATCAAGTATTATTGCTGTCTCTGGTGTGGATTTGCAGCCTAAATCAAGTATCTTTGCTTTCTCTGGTGTGGACATTGGTCTACATTTCAGTTCTTTGGTCTGGTAGTCTTTCTGGGGACTACTTTCTTGGCTCATCAAGCAGTCAAGTGTGTTGAAAAAGGGTCTTTAGCAAACAGGAACCAACTTACTTTAGCAAGTAAATCTCACTCAATTTTTCTAAAGCGACAGGGGATTTTCTCTCTGGGTTTTCTCCAACTCCCTTGGTCAAGGCCTACAGCTAGTACTATAGGATTGTCTACATTTCTGGCGCCCAACGTGGGGTAGAACTTGCTAGTTCTTTGGAATCTCTGTTTTCTTTGGTTGGCTCTTTTTGGTGTTTTGGTCTGGAGGAATGGCTTCTGGTTCCTCTATTCCTGTGGTGACTGTCAGTGGGGGAGATGGTCCTCCTGCTTTGACTGTCAGGGAGTGTGTTAGGATTAAAACTTGGGATGGTACCAAGTTTAATGGGGAGGATTTTGAGTGGTTCCTGGAGAAGTCTGAAACTGCTGCTGGAGTGGATGGTGCTTCTTACCTGGACATGGTGAAGCAGATTATCTTCTTCATTGGTGATAGGGCAGTGGAGAAGGAGGTTGTGGCCATGCCTGGCTACAAGAAGAGGGATTGGAAGTTATAGTGTAGAGAGATGGTAGATAGATGGGGTGTCAGGTTCACTATGGTGGATCTGAACAAGGCTGTCAGTGAATGGCAATCCTATGGTGGTGTTGGCATCTTGCATGGTTACAGAAAGTTTCTGCTACAGTTTGATCCTGTGGTGGAATACTTGGTGGAAGTGGAGGAGCTGGCACATGAAATTGCTGCCAAGGATGTTTTTTGGTCTGCCCTGGCTAGAGATGTCAGGATTGATGTGTTGAAGGAGCTGTCAAGGAAGGGCTTGTTGAAGACTCTTTTTATTGGGGACCAGAAGTTGCCTGCCTTGGATAAGGTGGAGGAGGCTGTTGAGGCCCATTTGAAGTTATTGGCTGTGGACACTTATCAGGAAGGGTGTGCAAAATATGTCAGCAAAGTCAGTGAGGCTTTGGATGAAGAGGAAGTTAGGGTGAAGAAGGAGGAGAAAAATTTGGTGCAGGTTCTCAAACAGGAGAGGGACCCAGTGGTTGAGCAGTTGGATGATTTCACAAAGCAGCTGCATATTTTTGTTCAGGAGGCTAAGAATGTCAATAAGGCACCTTCTCAGCATAGATATTTTGATAGGAGGGCTGGTAGGAGTGATCCTTGGGTCTTCTCTTATTGCAGCAGGAGAAGGCACTGGTCCAATGATTGTTGGGCATTGAACAGGGATGTGTCTGAAGGAAAGGTGGAATTTGATGGCAGGGTTTTCAAGCTCCCTGATGGTTCATTTGTGAAGCCCAGTGAGGGGAAGGCTCCTGTTGATTTGGTCAGGAGAAGGGGTGGTCTCAATCAAAGCAGGCCAAGGTTTGAGGAGATTCCTGATCAGGGGAAGTCTTCTGGTAAGGAAGATGATGATGTCAAGGGAAAGGGGAAGGAGGTCAATAAGGTCTCTTTTTCTACTTCCTTTATTGGTTTGAAGTTGTTTTTCTGTGGTGGACAGTCAAGTTGAGAATGCTTGGCTGGTTTTTATGATGTGGAATCAGGGAAGGTGGGAAGGCCTAAGAGCAGTTCTCAGGCCCAACCAAAGCCAAAGGCTTCAAAGGTGGATCCTAAGCTGGATGCAACTAGGAAGAGGTACAGCAAAGAGGAGCTGTACAAGATGCAGAAGGGTATGGCTGAAATGGGCCCCCTAGTTTTGGTGCATTGGACATGAATGGTGAGCCAATTCCAATGGAGGTTGATTCTGACTCTGAGGAGGATGTCCCTTTGGCTTCATTGCCAAAGCCTGCTGTAGTTAGAGTTTCTGTTGAGGGATCTGGTTTGGTTCCTGTTGATGGTAAATCTGTTGGTGGTGCTGGTCCTCAAGAAGATTCTAGGACCAAGGTAGTGAAGCCGAGGGCTCACTTTGAGAGGCCAGTGGTTTCTGGTCAATCTAATGTTATGGACTGTGTTCTTGAAAGGATGAATCAGTGTCAGGTTTCCCTTTCTTATGGGGAATTGTATTCTATCAGTCCAGGGTTGGCTGATAGAAAAAAAAAGTTGTTGACCAGAAGAAGAGTTTCTTCTGGGGAGGTTGAATACATTTTTGATTCTGCTGAAAAGTTTGGTGAGGGGTTGGAAACTCATTTTTCTGCTCATCTGGGTTATGTCAATGTCACTCTGAATGGAAGGGAGGCAAGGGCATTGGTGGATTCAGGTTCTCAGATAAACCTGATTTCTTTGTTTGAGGCTACTCATTTGGGCCTCCCCATCAAAACTGGTATTGGTGGGAATTTGAGAGGGATTGGTGGCCATGTCACTGAATTGGTTGGAAATTCTGAGTTTGTGAAGTTAGATGTTGGTGGTCCTCAGGGAAGGTTCATTTTTATATTTCTAAGGGAACAGTTAAAGCTGTTTTGGGTGGGCCATTCTTGATGGATTTTCAGGCAAGAATTGGTTATCAATTTGATTTGGGAATCAGTTTGGAGTTGAGTTGTGAAGATGAAAGGAGACTTCACATGAGGTTATCATCCCCTGGAGAGGATGGTTGGGAGACCAGGCCTGGTTTATCTTCAATGTTCCAGTGCATGGATTTTTGTAGGAGACGAAGAGAAGTGGGGGCTGCCTCTGGTTTTTTGGAGTGTGGCTCAGGATCTAGTGAGGGTCTGTCTTTTTTAGAATGAGGATGGCTGATCACCCTAGTGCTACAACCTCTCCTCAAGATGAGGAAATCGCAGGTTTTAGTAGGTCAGCTTTCTTGGAGATATACAAAGTGGATTTTCAACTTTCTCTTTTTAATGTTTCTCTTCTCTGCAAGTATTCATCAAGTTTTTTATCAATTCTCTGTTCTCTCTCAAGATTCTCAATTTTTTTAATTCAAGCTCAAGGAAGAAGATTGGTTATATATCTTTATTGAAAGATATGCGGAAAAGATATGGAGTGGTGAGATTGGGGTCTAAAAGTAAGTCCTCCCAATTGTGCACTGCTAGGGTTTCTTCTACACCTTTTAAAAACATTACCTTGTCCACAAATGTGAGCAATGGGGAAACACTTGATTTTTGTTCCAGGTCTGGTGGTGAAGATTTCCTGAAGATCCATCAAGTTGACGGTGGAGCTGCAAAATATAAGAAGTTAGCACAGAAGATTAGGCCTGTGGGTTTGAATCCGCCCTTGAAGAGACCTCCTTTGTCTAGAGATCCGTACTGTACTCCTTTGGTGAAGAACCCTCCAGAATTTGTAGAGACAGCTAGGGTGACTGTGGAAAGGTTGAAAGTTGTTAATTTTGGTCCTTATGGGTGGTTGTCTGAAGAAGAAAAGAAGTTGTTGTTGCACGTTATTGTGCTAAGGGAAAAAGCTTTTGCTTTCGTTGAGGAGGAAAGGGTGTGTTGAAGCACTCTTATGGGGAACCTTACTTGATTCCTGTGGTTTGTCATGAACCCTGGAAAATTAAACCTATTCCAATTCCAGCTGCTATCAGAGAGGATTTTGTAGAGATTGTTAGGGAAAGAATCAGGACTGGGTTATAAGAACAATCGACATCCAGTTGCTTGAGTCCGTTTTTCTGTGTAAAGAAGCAGAATAGAAAGTTGAGGGTGGTTCATGATCTTAGAGCCTTGAATAGAGTCACTATCAAGGATGCTGTTATGCCGCCAAGTGCAGAGGATTTTGTTGAAGCTTTTGCTGGAAGGGTGTGTTATGGTTTGGGTGATATTATGGGTGGTTATGATGAGAGGGAACTCCATACGGATTCAAGGCCTCTCACAACTTTTGAGACTCCTTTGGGAAGATTTCAGCTCACTAGGTTGCCTCAAGGAGCAACTAATTCAGTGGCAGTTTATCAAGCACAGATGGCTTGGATTTTGCAGGATGAGGTTCCTACTCATGCTGGTATTATTATTGATGATGGTGGAATTAAAGGACCATCCACTGATTATGGTAATGAGGTGTTATCGGAGAACCCTGGAATAAGGAGGTTTGTGTGGGAATATGCAATAACTCTAGAGAGAGTGTTGTTCAGGATTGAAGAGGCTGGTTTGACCATTTCAGGGTCAAAATTCTGTTGTTGTGTTCCTGCTTTGGAAATTCTGGGTCATGTGGTATGTAAAGAGGGAAGGATTATGGGGAAGAAGAAGATTAATAAAATTCAGGCATGGCCAAGGCCTAAAAATACTACTGAAGTCAGAGGATTTTTGGGTGTATGTGTATATGTGAGGATTTTCATTAAGGATTTTTCTTTGCTGGCTTCACCTTTAAAGAGGTTGACCATGAAAGATGCAGATTGGGAATGTACTGAAGAGTGTGAAGAGGCTTTTTAGAAGTTTAAAAAGGTTTTTGGGGAAGATATTGTTCTTCACAAGTTGGATTATGGTGTTGATGCTGGAAAAATTTATCTGGCAGTGGACTAAAGCTATATTGCTGCTGGTGCTGTTTTGTCTCAGGAAGATAAAATTGGGAGGGTAAGGCCAGTAAGATATGAGTCTGTGGTGTTTAATGAGGTGGAATCTTGGTATTCTCAACCTAAGTTGGAATTGTGTGGTGTAGCAAAAATTTTAAAGAAGCTACAGACTGTTTTGTGGGGGCAGCATTTTGAGCTGCAGGTGGATGCAAAATCTTTAGTTCAGATGATCAATACACCTAGTCTTCCAAATGCTCCAATGACTAGGTGGGTGGCATTTATTCAAAAAAAAATTTTTGACCTGGTACACAAACCAGGCAAAACTTTTACAATGCCTGATGAATTATCAAGGAGGCCACCTACAGATGAAGATTCTGAGGCTGAAGAGTTTGATGAAAATGTTCCAGTGGTTAGGTCCAGCACAAAGGGTGCTGAAGATTTTTCTGACCTCCCCCAAGAGGCTAAACTGGCTGTATCTGATCTTGATTCTGGTGATCAGGATGTTTTTGTTGATGAAGATGGAGTTGTTGTTTGGGACAGCTCAAATTTGGAAAATGGTGTTTTTTTTAGTGAACTAGATTCTCACAAGATTCAGTGGAAAGAGAAGGATGTGCCAAAATTTAAGGATTGGTATTCTGGTTGGGCTGCTCAATTGGCTCATGTTCACACTGGTGATTTTGGTGACAGAATTGTACCCTTGGATGTTGTTTTGTTGGATTTTGAAGATGAGACCTGGGGTCAGTCTGGGTTTTATTTTATTTTGGTGGAATATCTGTTGACCTTGGAGAGGCCAGATAGTTGTGATGATGATACTTGGTTGGCAATCAAGAAGAAGAGTCCTGGATTTTATGTGTCAGGAAGGTGGTTGATGAGGAGGAGACATCCAAATCCTCAAGTGGTGGTGACTCAGAAGAAGGGTCAAGAATTGGTTTTGAAGTCTTTGCATGAAGACCTTGGTCATAGAGGCTTTGGGGAGACTTATAGAAGAGTAGCTGACAGATTTTGGTGGCTAGGTATGAAGTTGGCTGTGCAGGGTTGGGTTCAATCTTGTGAAGAATGTCAAAGAAGAAGTCACTTGAAACCTAAAGAGTTCGGACGTGCTACTGGTGAATCAACTGTTTTTGGAAAATTCAGTCTAGATGCTGTCCATATTATAGAGGGCTGGTATAAATACTTAATTGTTGCCAGGGATGATTTGTCTGGTTGGTTTGAGGCGATGCCTCTGGCTAATTTGACTGCCAAGAATGTGGCAGAGTTTTTGAATAAGGAGTGGATTTATAGGTATGGGTTGATGAAGTTGGTGACTGTTGATGGCAGGCCAGAGTTTGGTGCCAAATTTAAAGAAGCTGTGGCTAGTGTTGGTTCTAAAGTTAGAGTGGCTACACCTTATTATCCTGAAGCTAAAGGCATGGTTGAAAGAGGATATCAAGTTATCAAGAATGCTTTGGTAAAGATGTGTGGGGATAGTGCTGAAAAGTGGGGGCATTATTTACCCTTGGTTTTATTTGCTGATAGGCTCACTGTAAAGAGGACAACTGGCTATTCTCCTTATGAGTTAATGTTTGGTCAGAAAGCTGTTCTACTAGTGGACTTGGAAGCTGTCTCTTATCTTGGAATTGATTGGGATGATGTGCAGTCAACAGAAGATTTGCTCTGTGACAGGATGCAACAGTTGGAATGTAGAGAGGAATGTCAAGAGAAGGAATACTCTAGAATGATGAAGATTAGGAATCAATCAGTCAGATACTGGGACAAGAAGTTGGGTCATAGACTCAGGAATCCCTTGAAACTTTGTTGTTTTGTTTTGGTTTATAATAGAAGTTTGGAGAGTCAGTGGGGAAAAATGTTTGCTGACAGATGGAATGGACCTTACAGAGTCAGATCTCAGGTGTCTGGAGGTTCTTATGTTTTGGAAGAGTGGGATGGTGCAGTCTTAAAGATGAGAGTGGCTGCAGATGAGGTGAAGAGATTTTATCCCAAAGGCACTAGACATGAAGAAGATTGACTCCGCAATGAGGATAAACTATGGAAAGTTCTTTAAATTTTGGAATTTTTGGCGTTACAGAGCAACTTTTGTGTTGGAAACCTTTTGTTAGAAGGTACCCATGAGTGGGGCTTCTAGATTTGATCTTGGCAAGTGTAGGTGTAACTGATGGGCTGGCTGCTCTGTAGAACAGTTACTCCAGATTGTCTGTTTCCAATCCTTTCTCTTACTTTGGTTGAACCCTAGTATTGGTTTCTTTTAACAGGTTTTAGTCCTCTATGACTTTAAACTGTAATTTCCTTTGGTTTTTAAGTTCTGGACTCTTCATTCTTATTGGTTTTGGTTTATTGTGTTGGATGTTGTTTTTTTGTTAGAAGGTACCCAGGGGGGGCTTCTAGATTTTATTTTGGCAAGTTTGGGGGTAACTGATGAGCTGGCTGCTCTGGAGAACAGTTACCCCAGAATGTCTGTCTCAAGTCTTTTGTTTTTCCTAGTTGAATTCTAGTTCTGTTGTTTATTATTCAGGTTTCAAGTCCACTATGACTTTAAACTATTTTGGGACTGGCTTCTTTATATTTGGTTTTTTTGGGTTGGTGGTGGATCACTGGTGGTCTCCCATCATTTTTACTTATTGGAGGGAGCTTACCCAGTGATCATTTCTATGTACTGGACTTTCTCTTACTGGACCTTCTCTTAATCTGGACCATCCATGGAGCTGGACTTTCTTTGATATTTAGTTATGATTTTGCTAGATAGTAGTTTCAGATTATTTTATTTTTCTCTTTTTTTCTTTTAATTTTTTTATGGGGGTTGTTAAAATTATAAAATCAAAAATATAGGGTGTTACCACATCAGGGTCACCTGGATGTGGGCAAGCATTGGTGGGGAAAGGCTCATCAATTGGCTGGGCAATGCTATTTTATCATTTTATTATATTTTATTTTTATTTTCATTATTCTCATTATTACCCTTAATTTATGATTCTTATTTCAAATCATTTAAATTAGATAAGGTGTATCCACATCAAGGTGCACTTGGATGTGGGCAAGGTATCAGGGGATCAGCTCATCAATTGGCTGGGGGATACCATTTGTATTATTTTTTTATCTTTTATTTTATTTCATTTATTTTGATTTTATTTATCAATTTTTAATTTAATTATGTTAGTAGACTGTTAAAAAAAATTAGAATTTATAGTTATTAATTCTTTTTTTATTTATTTATTATTATGTTTTTAATCTTTTTGCAGGAGTTCAATTTCTGGATGATGAATTTTCTGGAGGCTGGTCCGGATTATGATGTTGTTTTTGTTTTTTGTTGGGGTTGTGGGAAGCACTGTGCTCTTTGAAGTGCATCCTTCTGGAGAGATTATATTGATTATAATGGGCTGGAATGGGTTTGGATGGAAGTTCACAAGAGGAAGAAGAAGAGTCAGGAATAGATTGTTGGAAGGTGTGCTTAATGATCCTAGACATCTTCCAGTGGTTGTCCAATAGTTTTTTCCTCAAGGTTTTCTCAAAGTCATTTAAAGGTCTATGGAGGGCAAAGGCTTTCAGCATGTTTGAACATATGGTGCTGAGGTGTTGTTTCATGTCTCCATAATCCAGGATCAAAGAAGTTTCTAGAGGTTGGCCAACTCCAATAGTAGATTCAGGAGGAGGGGTGCCAACTAGGCAAGAAAGATTGGATCAGTAATTATTTTTGTTGAAGAAATTGGATTAATTAATGTGGTACTTACAGATTGGAAGCTCATCAAATTTGTAAGAAGCCTGAATTTGGACTTCTGAAGATTTTGGAATGGTGATAGTAGGTGGATCAATCAGGGAAAGATATAGATTCTTTTGGTCTTCCTCTGGAAGGTTTTGAGAAGGTGAACTAGGAGGCTGATGTTCCTGGGGCCTAGTTAGAGCAGCAGGCCTGTTGTTGCTGCTGTTAATATTTCTGCTTGATTCAGTTGGATGAGGTGCTGGTAATGTAGTACCAGGGTTGTTATAAGATGGGGCAGGAGAGGGTGATCTGGAAGCAGATTGATCTCTTCTGGATGGAGCTCTTGAAGGAATGGAAGTGTCAGAAGAATAGTTGGCTGGCAGAGGAGAGGTGTAGTTTTGTTGCCTTAACTGGGGGAAAAGTTGTTGTTTTGGTGCAGTATTGGGTGCTCTGGTGTCTTCCTGGGGTCCTCTGGCAGGTCTCCTAGAAGTTTGGGAAATTTTGGAGTTTTTGGACCTTAGAAATATTGGCTGCATTGCTCTGGGAGAAGTGGGAGGTGGCTGCGTTGAGTTGTTTTTTTTGATTGGAGGAATTTGGCTGTTTTCTGGTTGTTTTTGGAGGTTTTGTGCCTGATTTTCACTGTCTAGTGAGGCAGGAAGGCTGCCTGGACGCGGTCTAGAAGCCTAGGAGCTGATTTTGAAGCTTTTGAAGATAATTTAGCAATGATAAAAGCTGTTTCTTGGGAAGTTAAAGCCGGCCGTATTGGGAGAGTTCTGGAAACTGAGTTCTGGGATCTTCTGGATGGTGCTGAGGATAAAGATGAAGAGGCTGGACCAAGCTCTGGGGATCTGGTAGGTGATCTGAAGAGGTATTTATGAGAAGGTGAAGCAGAAGAATAGGGTAGTTTGAATCTCTGTCACATTTCTTCTTTTTGGAGTAGCAAGATTCACAGGCCCTGTTGTAGAATTTGGCTTCAGGAGTTGGAAGAGTGGATGCGCAAGGTCTGCACATGTGGATGCACTGTTTGCAGGCATAGTCCTTGGGAGCAGTGAAGCAAGGAAGATTAGAGGGGTCAAGATCAGGGGATCCAGCCATGATCTGTGGTGAGAAAAGATGATGAAGTGAAGGTAGATGTTAAGCAGGTTGACTGTAGGTGTATTCTATATGAAATTGGCTGCGTCTATTTTATGCAAAATTCTGTTAGTCCATCAAGACTCTAAACTGAAAAATCTATGGTTTCAAGATTAGTCCCCCAAGACTTTAAACTGAGTATTGTTTGATGGTGTAGTCCCCCAAGACTATAAACTGAGGAATGGGTTTGAAAGATTGGCAGAGGGTATCCACCGGGGGAGCCTCTGAATTTAGCAAATGTAAGTTTGGGGGTAATTGATGGGCTGGCAGCTCTATTCACAATTACCCCAGAATGTTAGTTTTTTCTCTGTGTCTTAATGTGGTTAATTTCTGGTTCTGGGTTTATGATTTAGGTTTTTGAGTCCCCCAAGACTTTAAACTGAGGGTTTTTGAGTCTCCCAAGACTATAAAATGAGGATGGTCCCCCAAGACTTAAAACTTAGGGTTGTTTGTGGTTTCATCCTATAGAGGGTGTGGTCAATTTTCCTTTTCTGAATCAAGCTCAAGTACTAGTGAGGTTACAGAGGGAATCAAGAGATGAAATGAAGTGTTCAGAATTAGCCTTGAACTGGTGAATGAGGTGTCTTCTTTTCTCAATTTCCTGTGGATCTCTAGCCGGAGTGGATTGGAGGTAGTTTGGCAGAAGGTTTTTCTGTTGAGATGTGTGTTGTTGAAACTTGGCCTTAATTGTGGGCAAGTAGTTTGTTTTTGTTGGTTCAATGGATCCTACATTGTTATCATCACTTTCAGAAGATGAAGGAACTGAGAAGTCACCAGTTTTATAAAATTGAAATAAGAAATGGAAGTTTTTACCATCAGATGGACCAGGGATGGTGGAACTTGTTGTTTTAGTGGTTTTGGCACTCTTCTGGGAAGGGTGTAGCTTTTTGATTAATCTGGGAATCAAGATGGATGGCCCAGATCTTTTGGTGCTGGTAGAAGATGGACTGAGTTGAGGTGGAGGTGAAGCTGTTGCAGAAGATAATGGACCAAGTCTGTAGAAGGTCTTCTTTCTGGAGTGGTAGACATCACAAGACATTCTGTATTGATGGACAGGAGGTGTGATGTTGTAGATTAGATTATTGTCAATGCAGTATTGGCAAGGACCCATTTCAGAGGCAGATTTGAGAAGAAGGTTGTACATGTTGCTTTGATGAAGAAAGAATGTGGACATTCTTAATTGGAGGGAGGATGTGGTCTTCAAACATTGGAAGGGGCCTTTGTTGTGTTGTTTGGCACTGTTTGCGCATGTCTTAATTGAAATCGTTTGAATAATTGGGTGTTTTTCTGGATTTATTCTGTGAATATTGGGACTGCAGGTATGTGGGTACTATCATTGGATAGCCCTGGGTTTTCTCTATATTTCATGTGTTTATGATATTTTTCATATCTAAGTTTTAAGGGGTCATTTCCTCATTTTTCAGTTACAAAAGATAGCTGTTTAATTTTGTTTTTTGTGTTTTACGGGCTAACCTTAAGTCTTAGGGTTAAGTGCTTAGTATTATTAGATAGGGCTAATTTAGCTCTATATTTCATGTCTAAATGTTGTTATAGCGTAATTTTGTGTTTTAAGGGTTTTAGTAGTTGTAGTGAATTTTTCTAAGTAGATTAGATGTTTTTATTGGTTTTCTGGCTTTGGGGAGGCCAGGCCGCTTCAGGCGGCCCACCCACTGTAGACAATCCTATATTACTAGCTATAGGCCTTGACCAAGGGAGTTGGAGAAAAACCAGAGAGAAAATCCCCTGTCCCTTTAGAAAAATAGAGTGAGATTTACTTGCTAAAGTAAGTTGGTTCATGTTTTGCTAAAGCCCCTTTTAAAAACACTTGACTGCTTGATGAGCCAAGAAAGTAGTCCCCAGATAGACTACCAGACCAAAGAACTGAAATGTAGAACAAAGTCCACACCAGAGACAGCAAAGATACTTGATGTAGGCTGCAAATCCACACCAGAGACAGCAATAATACTTGCCATAGCTTGCAAGACTATAACAGAGAAAACAGTTGCCAAAGTTAAGTTAAATGAAGAACTTACTTGCAACAAACACAGCCATCTGTGGCCAGAAAACAGTGAAAACTGAGTGAGGAACAATGAGATCACCTCCTGATGGTTGTATGATGATTAAGGTTGCCCCAAACTGTCTTATTCACTATGTACACACAGACCACTAACTAAGAGCCCATGTGCACCCACCAATCTGGCGCCTGTACCTGCCAAATTGCATAAAAAACCCTCCTGAAGCACTCCCCAACCTCCTAAAACAGAGGCGGGCGGGCCGCCTGACGTCGGAGATGCCGCCTGAAGCAGCCCAGCCTTCCTGAAGCCAGAAAACCAACAAAAACCACTAATCTACTTAGAAAAATTAGCTACAACTACTAAAACCTTTAAAACACGGAATTTCACTATAACAACGTTGAGACATGAAATATAGAGAAAAATTAGCTCTATCCAATGGTACTAAGCACTTAACCCTAAGACTTAAGGTTAGCCCGTAAAACACAAAAAACAAAATTAAACAGCAATCTTTTATAAATGAAAAATGAGGAAATGACCCCTTAAATCTCAGAATATGAAAAATGTCTTCAAGACATAAAATATAGAGAAAACCAGGGCTATCCAATGATGGTACCCACATACCCGCAGACCCAATGTCCACGGAATAAAACCAGAAAAATACCCAATTCCTTAACAGATGTCAATTAAGACATGCACAAACAGCACCAAATCACACAACAAAGGCCCCTGCCAATTTTGGAAGACCACATCCTACCTCCAATTGAGAATGTCCTCATTCTTTCTTCATCCAACCACCATGTTTAACCTTCTTCCCAAATCTGCCTCTGAAATGGGTCCCTGCCAATACTGCATCAACAATAATTTAATTTGCACCATGACACCACCTGTACATCCATACAGAACGTCCTGCGATGTCTGCCAATCTAGAAAGAAAACCTGCCACAGACCTGGTCCACTTTCTTCCACAACAGATTCACCTCCACCTCAACCTGGTCCTTCTTCTGCCAGCACCAAAAGATCTAGACCATCCATCCTGATACCCAGATTAATCAAAAAGCTCCACCCTTCCCAGAAGAGTTCCATAACCCATAAAACAACGAGTTCCACCATCACTGGTCCATCTGATGGTAAAGAACATTCATTTCTTCCTTCAACTTTAAAACTGATAACTTCTCAGTTCCTCTCTCTTCTGATAGTGATGATAACAATGTAGGATCCATCACACCAACAACACCAAACTACTTGCCCACAATTAAGGCCAAGTTCCAACAACACACATCTCAACAGAAACAACTTCTGCTTCACTACTTCCAATCCACTCCTGCTAGAGACCCACAGGACATTGAGAACGGAAGAAACCTCATTCACCAGTTCAAGGCTAATTCTGAACACTTCATTTCATCTCTTGATTCCCTCTGTAATTCCACTAGTACTTAAGTTTGATTCAGAAACGAAAAATTGACCACACCCTCTATAGGATGTAACCACAAACAACCCTCAGTTTTAAGTCTTGGGGGCCCATCCTCATTTTATAGTCTTGGGGGACTCAAAAACCCTCATTTTAAAGTCTTGGGGGACTCAAAAACCTAAATCATAAACCCAGAACCAGAGATCAACCACATTAAGACACAGAGAAAAAACTAACACTCTGGGGTGATTGTAAATAGAGCAGCCACCCCATCAATTACCCCCAAACTTGCTTTGCTAAATTTGGAGGCTCCCCCTGTGGATACCCTCCACCAATCTTTCAAAAGCAATTCCAAAAACAAAAAATTCTCCCTCAGTTTATAGTCTTGGGGGACTTACAACCCTCAGTTTAAAGTCTTGGGGGACTAACACAGTGTTCAGTTTAAAGTCTTGATGGACTAGTCTTGATAAAATCTTGAAACCAGCCAGTTTAAATTCTTGGAGGACTAACAGAAACCAGATTTCAGTTTAAAGTCTTGATGGACTGATCTTGATACCATAGCTTTTTCAGTTTAGAGTCTTGATGGACTGACGGAATTTTGCATAAAATAGACGCAGCCAATTTCATGCAGAACACCTCTACAGCCAACCTGCTGAACTTCCACCTTCACTTCATCATCTACCCATCACTGACAAAAATCTCCTCCTATCCCTTTTCATCATCTTTTCTCACCACAGATCATGGCTGGATCTCCTGATGTTAACCCTTCTACTCTCCCTTGCTTCACTGATCCCAAGGACTATGCTTGCAAACAGTGCATCCACATGTGCAGACCTTGCACATTCACTCTTCCAACTCCTGAATCCAAATTCTACAACAGGGCTTGTGATTCTTGCTATTCCAAAAAGAAAAGATGTGACAGAGACGCCAACTACCCTATTCCTCCGCCTTCTCCTTCTCACAAATACATCTCCAGATCGCCTACTAGATCCCCAGAGCTTGGTCCTTCCTCTTACTCTTTATCTTCAGCACCTTCCAGAAGATTCAGAAGCTCTGCTTCCAGAACTCTTCCCAAAAGACCAGCCTTAGCTTCCCAAGAAACTGCTTTTATCTCCGCCAAATTAGCTCCAAAAGCTTCAAGATCAACTCCCAGGCTTCTAGACCGGGTCCAGGCGGCCCAGCCAACGTCGGGCGGCACGCCCACCTCACCAAACAGTGAAAATCAGGGCCAAAACCTCCAAAAACGGCCAGAAAACAGCCAAATTCATCCAGACAACAACAACAACTCAACCCAACTACCTCCTACTGCTCCCAGAGCAATGCAATCCACCCTTCCAAAGTCCAAAAGCACCAAAATTTCCCAGATTTCTAAGAGACCTGCCAGAGAACCCCAAGAAGAAACCAGAACACAACACACTGATCCACATCAAAAACTTTGTCCCCAACTAAGACAAAGAAACTACACCTCTACTCTGTCAGCCAACTACTCTTCTGACAGTTCCATCTCTTCAAAATCTTCATCCAGAAGAGATCAATCTGCTTCCAAATCCCCCTCTTCTGCTCCATCCTTTAACAACCCTGGTACTCCATCACCAGCACCTCCTCCAGCTGAATCCAACAGAAATAACAACCACAACAACAAAAAAAATCTCACTGCTCCAACTAGGCCCCAGGAACATCAGCCTCCTAGTTCACCTTCTCAAAATCTTTCAGAGGAAGACCATGAGAATCCATATCTTTCCCTAGTTGATCCACCCACTATGACCATTACAAAATCTTCAGAGATCCAAATCCCAGCTGCTTACAGATTTGATGAACTTCCAATCTGTAAGTACCAAATTAATTATCCCATTTCTTCAACAAAAATAATTACTGATCCAATTCTTCTTGTCTAGTTGGCACCCCTCCTCCTGAATCTATTATTGGAGTTGGCCAACCTCTTGAAACTTCTTTGACCCTGGATTATGGAGACATGAAGAAACACCTAAGCACCATGTGTTCCAATATGCTAAAAGCCTTTGCCCTCCATGGACCTTTGAATGACTTTGAAAAATCCCTGAGAAAGCGCCTACTGGACGACCACTGGAAAATGTCTAGGAGCATTAAGCACACCCTCCAGAACTCCATTCCTGCCTCTTCTTCTTCCTCCTCTGAACTTCCCTCTAATCCAATTCCTGATCATCACAATCCCTATCATCTCTCCAGCAGGATGCACTTCAAAGAACACAGTGCTACCCACAATCCCAACAAAAAACAAAAACGTCATCACAATCCTGACCAGCCTCCAGAAGCTTCATCATCCAGACAATGAGCTCCTGCAAAAAGATTAGAAACATAATAATAATATAAAACAATTAATAAAAATAATTTCAGAATTTTTTTTTTTATTTGGTTGTACTAACATATTAAAATTAAAAATTTATAAATAAAACAATATAAAGTAAAACAAATGAAATAAAATAAAATATAAAAAATAATACAAATGGTATCCCCCAGCCAATTGATGAGCTGATCCCCTGATACCTTACCCACATCCAAGTGCACCTTGATGTGGATACACAATTAATTCTTTTAAATGGTTAACAGAAAACAAAATTCAAAAAATTTAGAAATTCAAAAGATAATAAAAATAATGAAACACAGAAACACATGAAATAAATAATAACTAAATAATAATAAAAAAAGAAAATAGCATTGCCCGGCCAATTGATGAGCCTTTACCCACCAATGCTTGCCCACATCCAGGTGACCCTGATGTGGTAACACCCTATATTTTTGATTTTATAATTTTAAACAACCCCCATAAAATAATTAAAAGAAAAAAAGAGAAAAAATAAAGTAATCTAAAAATGCTATCTAGCAAAAACATAACTGCAAAATCAAAGACAGTCCAGCTCCATAGATGGTCCTATAAGGGAAAGTCCAATCCATAGAAATGATCACTGGGTGGGCTCCCTCCAATAAGTGAAAATAATGGGAGACCACCAGTGATCCACCACCAATCTGAAAGAACCAAAGATAAAAAAGCCAGTCCCAAACCAGTTTAAAGTCATAGTGGACTTGAAACCTGAATAATAAACAACAGAACTAGAACTCAACTAGGAAAATCAAAAGACTTGAGACAGACATTCTGGGGTAACTGTTCTACAGAGCAGCCAGCTCATCAGTTACCCCTACACTTGCCAAAATAAAATCTAGAAGCCCCCCCTGGGTACCTTCTAACAAAAACACAACGTCCAACACAAAAAAAACCAAAACCAATAAACAGTGAAGAGTCCAGCACTTGACAACCAGAGGAAATTCCAGTATAAAGTCATAGAGGACTAAAACCTGTGAAAAGAAACCAATACTAGGGTTCAACCAAATTAAGAGAAAGGGTTGGAAACAGACAATCTGGGGTAGCTGTTGATAGAGCAGCCAGCCCATTAGTTACCCCTACACTTGCCAAGATCAAATCTAGAAGCCCGACCCATGGGTACCTTCTAACAAAAAGTTTCCAACACAAAAGTTGCTCTGCAACACCACAAAATTCCAAAATAAAAAAGAATGTTCCATAGTTTATCCTCATTGCAGAGTCAATCTTCTTCATGCCTAGTGCCTCTGGGATAAAACCTCTTCACTTGGTCTGCAGCCACCCTCTTTTTCAAGACTGCACCATCCAACTCTTCCAAAACATAAGAACCTCCAGAAGCCTGAGATATGACTCTGTAAGGTCCATTCCATCTGTCAGCAAACATTTTCCCCCACTGACTCTCCAAACTTCTATTATACACCAAAACCAAACAACCAGGTTTCAAGGGATTCCTGAGTCTATGAGCCAACTTCTTGTCCCAGTACCTGACTGATTGATTCCTAATCTTCATCATTCTAGAGAATGCCTTCTCTTGACATTCCTCTCTACATTCCAACTGTTGCATCCTGGCACAGAGAAAATCTTCTGTTGAGCGCACGTCATGCCAATCAATTCCAAGATAAGAGACAGCTTCTAAGTCTACTGGTAGAACGGCTTTCTGACCAAACATTAACTCATAAGGAGAATAGCCAGTTATCCTCTTCACAGTGACCCTATCAGCAAATAACACCAAGGGTAAATAATGCCTCCACTTTTCAGCACTATCTCCGCACATCTTCACCAAAGCATTCTTGATAACTTGATGGCCTCTTTCAACCATACCTTCAGCTTCAGGATAATAAGGTGTAGCCACTCTAACTTTAGAACCAAAACTAGCCACAGCTTCTTTAAATTTGGCACCAAACTCTGGCCCACCATCAACAGTGACCAACTTCATCAACCCATACCTATAAATCCACTCCTTCTTCAAAAACTCTGTCACATTCTTGGCAGTCAAATTAACCAGAGGCACTGCCTAAACCCAACCATACAAATCATCCCTAGCAACAATTAAGTATTTATACCTGCCCTCTTTAATATGGACAGCATCCAGACTGACTTTTCCAAAAACAGTTGATTCACCAGTAGCACGGCCGACCTCTTTAGGTTTCAAGTGACTTCTTCTTTGACATTCTTCACAAGATTGAACCCAACCCTGCACAGCCAACTTCATACCTGGCCACCAAAATCTGTCTGCTACTCTTCTATAAGTCTCCCCAAAGCCTCTATGACCAAGGTCTTCATGCAAAGACTTCAAAACCAATTCTTGACCCTTCTTCTGAGTCACCACCACTTGAGGATTTGGATGTCTCCTCCTCATCAACCACCTTCCTGACACATAAAATCCAGGACTCTTCTTCTTGATTGCCAACCAAGTATCATCATCACAACTATCTGGCCTCTCCAAGGTCAACAGATATTCCACCAAAATAAAATAAAACCCAGACTGACCCCAGGTCTCATCTTCAAAATCCAACAAAACAACATCCAAGGGTACAATTCTGTCACCAAAATCACCAGTGTGAACATGAGCCAATTGAGCAGCCCAACCAAGACACCAATCTTTAAATTTTGGAACGTCCTTCCCTTTCCACTGAACCTTTTGAGAATCCAGTTCACTAACAAAAATACCCTTTTCCAATTTTGAGCTGTCCCAAACAACAACTCCATCTTCATCAACAAAAACATCCTGATCACCAGAATCAAGATCAGATACAGCCAGTTTAGCCTCTTGGGGGAGGTCAGAAAAATCTTCAGCACCCTTTGTGCTGGCCCTAACCACTGGAACATCCTCATCAATTTCTTCAGCCTCAGAATCTTCATCTGTAGGTGGCCTCCCTGATAATCCATCAGGCATAGTAAAAGTTTTACCTGGTTTGTGTACCAGGTCAAAAGAAAAATGTTGAATAAATTCCACCCACCTAGTCATTGGAGCATTTGGAAGACTAGGTTTGTTGATCATCTGAAGCAAAGATTTTGCATCCACCTGCAGCTCAAAATTCTGCCCCCACAAAACCGTCTGTAGCTTCTTTAAATATTTAGCTATGCCACACAATTCCAACTTAGGTTGAGAATACCTAGATTCCACCTCATTAAACACAACAGACTCATATCTTACTGGCCTGACCCTCCCAGTTTTATCTTCCTGAGACAAAACAGCACCAGCAGCAATATAACTTGAGTCCACTGTCAGATAAATTTTTCCAGCACCAACACCATAATCCAACTTGTGAAGAACAATATCCTCACCAAAAACCTTTTTCAACTTCTGAAAAGCCTCTTCACACTCTTCAGTCCATTCCCAATATGCATCTTTTCTGGTCAACCTCCTTAAAGGTGAAGCCAACAAAGAAAAATCCTTAATAAAAATCCTGACATATACACATACACCCAAAAATCCCCTGACTTCAGTAGTATTTTTAGGCCTTGGCCATGACTGAATTTTTCTTAATCTTCTTCTTCGCCATAATCCTTCCCTCTTTACATACCACATGACCCAGAATTTCCAAAGCAGGAACACAACAACAGAATTTTGACCCTGAAATGGTCAAACAAGCCTCTTCAATCCTAAAAAACACTCTCTCTAGAGTTATTGCATACTCCCACACAACCTCCTTATGCCAGGGTTCTCCGCTAACACCTCATTACCATAATCAGTGGATGGTCCTTTAATTCAACCATCATCAATAAAAATACCAGCATGAGTAGGAACCTCATTTTGCAAAATCCAAGCCATCTGTGCTTGATAAACTGCCACTGAATTAGTTGCTCCTTGAGGCAACTTTTTGAGCTGAAATCTTCCCAAAGGAGTCTCAAAAGTTGTGAGAGGCCTTGAATCCATATGTAGTTCCCTCTCATCATAACCACCCATAATATCACCCAAACCATAACACACCCTTCCAGAAAAAGCTTCAAAAAAATCCTCTGCACTTGGTGGCATACCAGCATCCTTGATAGTGACTCTATTCAATGCTCTAAGATCATGAACCACCCTCAACTTTCCATTCTGCTTTTTTACACCGAAAACCGGACTTGAGTAGCTGGAAGTCGATTGTTCATATAACCCAGTCCTGACTCTATCCCTAACAATATCTACAAAATCCTCTCTAATAGTGGCTGGAATTGGAATAGGTTTGATTTGCCAAGGTTCATGGCAAACCACAGGAATCAAGTAAGGTTCCCCATAAGAGTGCTTCAACAAATGCCACAGCTTTTTCCCTTTAGCACAATAACGTGCAACAACAACTTCTTTTCTTCTTCAGACAACCACCCATCAGGACCAAAATTAACAACTTTCAATCTTTCCACAGTCACCCTAGCCGTCTCTATAAATTCTGGAGGATTCTTCACCAAAGGAGTACAGTACGGATCTCTTGACAGAGGTCTCTTCAAGGGCGGATTCAAACCCACAGGCATAGGCTCATTGACAGGCCTAATCTTCTGCACTACCTTCTTATACTTTGCCGCTCCACCTTCAACTTGAGGGATCTTCAGGAAATTTTCACCGCCAGATCTGGAACAAAAACCAAGGGTTTCCCCATTGCTCACATGTGTGGCCAAGGTAAGTTTTTGAAAGGTGTAGAAGAGACCCTAGCGGTGCACAATTGGGAGGACTGACTTTTACACCCCAATCTCACCACTCCAAAACTTTTCCGCAATTCCACATCTTCATCCTCACTTCTAACTTCCAAATCTTTCAATATTGATTCATCTTCTGAATCAAATCTTATAAAATTGTACAGTTTATCCTCATGCTGGAGGCCCAAAAATCGATCTTGATGATCTTCTCTCTTCATAATTTTCTGCAGTTTAACCTCATGCTGGAGGCCCAAAAATCGATTTTGATGATCTTCTCTCTTCAAAATTTTCTGCAGTTTAACCTCATTCTGGAGGCCCAAAAATAGATCTTGACGATCTTCACAACAATATTTTGCATCTTCTTTTTTCATTACCTTCAGATTTTTTTCTTGATTTTCATGAATTATCTTGAAATTTTTATCTTCTTTTCTTGAGTTTTCTTCTGACCTACAAAAATAACCAGGGGTTTCCCCAATGCTCACAGGTGTGGCCCAGGTAATGTTTTTGAAAGGTGTAGAAGAAACCCTAGCGGTGCACAATTGGGAGGACTTAATTTTAGACCCCAATCTCACCACTCCAAAACTTTTCCGCATATCTTTCAATAAAGATATATAACCAATCTTCTTCCTTGAACTTGAATTAAAAATATTTAAGAATCTTGAGAGAGAACAGAGACTTGATAAAAAACTTGATGAATACTTGCAGAGAAGAGAAACATTAAAAAGAGAAAGTTTAAAATCCACATGGTATATCTCTAAGGGAGCTGACCTACTACAACCTGGGATTTCCGCATCTTGGGGAGAGGTTGTAGCACTAGGGTGATCAGCCCTTATTACTTTAAAAAAGACAGACTCTCAATAGAGCCTGAGCCGCACTCCAAAAAACCAGAGGCAGCACCCACTTCCTTCCTTCTCCTGAAGCAGTCCATGCACTGGCACATTGAAGATAAACCAGGCCTGGTCTCCCAACCATCCTCTCCAGGGGATGATAACCTCGTGTGAAGCCTCCTTTCGTCTTCACCAGTCAACTCCAAACTGATTCCCAAATCAAATTGATAACCAATTCTTGCCTGAAAATCCATCAAGATTGGCCCACCCAAAACTGCTTTTACATTACCTTTAGCAATGTAAAAATGAACCTTCCCTGAGGCTCCTCCAACATCTAACTTCACAAACTCTGAAGTTCCAACCAATTCAGTGACGTGGCCACCAATCCCTCTCAAATCCCCACCAATACCAGTTTTGATGGGGAGGCCCATATGAGTTGCCTCAAACAAAGAAATCAGGTTTATCTGAGAACCTGAATCCACCAATGCCCTTGCCTCCCTGCCATTCAGAGTGACATTGACATATCCCAGAGGAGCAGAAAAATGAGTTTCCAACCCCTCACCAAACATTTCAGCAGAATCACAAATGTATTCTACCTCCCCAGAAGAAACTCCTCTCTTGGTCAACAACTTTTTTTTTCTATCAGCCAACCCTGGACTGATAGCATACAATTCCCCATAAGAAAGGGAAACCTGACCCTGATTCATCATTTCCAAGACAGATTCCATAACATTAACTTTACCAGACACTTATGGCCTCTCAAAGTGATCTCTTTGCTTCACCACCTTGGTCCTAGAAGATTCTTGAGGACCAGCACCACCAACAGATTTACCATTAACAGGAGCCAAACCAGATCCCTCACCAGAACCTCTGACTCCAACAGGCTTTGGCAATGAAGCCAAAGGGACATCCTCCTCAGAGTCAGAATCCACCTCCATTGGCATTGGCTCACCATTCATATCCAATGCGCCAGAACTAGGGGGGCCCATATCAGCCATACCCTTCTGCATCTTGTAAAGCTCCTCTTTGCTGTACCTCTTCCTAGCTGCACTCAGCTTAGGATCCACCTTTGAAGCATTTGGCTTTGGTTGGGCCTGAGAACTGCTCTTAGGCCTTCCCACCTTTCCTGCTTCCACATCATAAACACCAGCCAAGCATTCACCACTTGACTGTCCACCACAAGAATACTACTCCAAACCACCAAAGGAAGTAGAAAAAGAGACCTTATTGACCTCCTTCCCCTTTCACTTGCCATCCTCATTCTCCTTACCAGAAGACTTCCCTTGATCAGGAATCTCCTCAAAACTTGGCCTCCTTTGATTAAGACCACCCCTTCTCCTGACCGAATCCACAGGAGCCTGCCCCTCACTGGGCTTCACAAAAGAACCGTCAGGGAACTTAAAAACCGTGCCATCAAACTCCACTTTTCCTTCAGACACATCTCTGTTCAGTTCCCAACAATCATTGGACCTGTGCCCCCTCCTACTGCAATAAGAGCAAACACAAGGATCACTCCTACCAGCACTCCTTTCAAAATCTCTAGGCTGAGAAGGTGCCTTATTAACCTTCTTGGCCTCCTGAACAAAAATGTGTAGCTGCTTTATAAGATCAGACAACTGCTCCACCATTGGGTCCCTCTCCTGTTTGGGAACCTGCACCAAATTTTTCTCCTCCTTCTTCTCCCTAACTTCCTCTTCAGCCAAAGCCTCACTGACTTTGCTGACATACTTGGCACACCCCTCCTGATAGGTGCCCACAGCCAATAACTTCAAATGGGCCTCAACAGCCTCCTTCACCTTATCAAAGGCAGGCAACTTCTGGTCCCCATTAGAAAGAGTCTTCATCAATTCCTTTCTTGACAACTCCTTCAACACATCCATCCTGACATCTCTAGCCAGAGCAGACCAAAAAACATCTTTGGCAGCATTTTCATGTGCCAGCTCCTCCACTTCCACCAAATATTCCACCACAGGATCAAACTGTAGCAGAAACTTCCTGTAACTATGTAAGTTACCAACACCACCATAAGATCTCCATTCACTGAAAACCTTGTTCAGATCCACCATAGTGAACCTGACACCCCATCTATCCACCATCTCCCTACACAACAAATTCCAATCCCTCTTCTTGTAGCCAGACATGGCCACAATCTCCTTCTCCACTGACCTATCACCAATGAAGAAGATAATCTGCTTCACCATGTCCAGGTAGGAAGCACCATTCACTCCAGCAGCAGTTTCATACTTCTCTAGAAACCACTTGACATCCTCCCCATTAAACTTGGTACCATCCCAAGTTTTAATCCTCACACACTCCCTAACCATCACAGAAGGAGGACCATCCCCCCCACTGACAGTCACCACAGGAATAGCAGAACCAGAAGCCATTTTTCCAGTCCAAAACACCAAAAAGAGCCAATCAAAGAAAACAGAGATTCCAAAAAACTAGAAAGTTCTTACCCCACGTTGGGCGCCAGAAATGGGACAATCCTATAGTACTAGCTATAGGCCTTGACCAAGGGAGTTGAAGAAAAACCAGAGAGAAAATCCCCTGTCCCTTTAGAAAAATAGAGTGAGATTTACTTGCTAAAGTAAGTTGGTTCATGTTTTGCTAAAGCCCCTTTTAAAAACACTTGACTGCTTGATGAGCCAAGAAAGTAGTCCCCAGATAGACTACCAGACCAAAGAACTGAAATGTAGAACAAAGTCCACACCAGAGACAGCAAAGATACTTGATGTAGGCTGCAAATCCACACCAGAGACAGCAATAATACTTGCTATAGCTTGCAAGACTATAACAGAGAAAACAGTTGCCAAAGTTAAGTTAAATGAAGAACTTACTTGCAACAAACACAGCCAATTGTGGCCAGAAAACAGTGAAAACTGAGTGAGGAACAATGAGATCACCTCCAGATGGTTGTATGATGATTAAGGTTGCCCCAAACTGTCTTATTCACTATGTACACACAGACCACTAACTAAGAGCCCATGCGCACCCACCAATCTGGCGCCTGTACCCGCCAAATTGCATAAAAAACCCTCCTGAAGCACTCCCCAACCTCCTAAAACAGAGGCGGGCGGGCCGCCCGACGTGGGAGATGCCGCCTGAAGCGGCCCGGCCTCCCTGAAGCCAGAAAACCAATAAAAACCACTAATCTACTTAGAAAAATTAGCTACAACTACTAAAACCTTTAAAACACGGAATTTCACTATAACAACATTGAGACATGAAATATAGAGAAAAATTAGCTCTATCCAATGGTACTAAGCACTTAACCCTAAGACTTAAGGTTAGCCCGTAAAACACAAAAAACAAAATTAAACAGCAATCTTTTATAAATGAAAAATGAGGAAATGACCCCTTAAAACTCAGAATATGAAAAATGTCTACAAGACATAAAATATAGAGAAAACCAGGGCTATCCAATGGTAGTACCCACATACACGCAGACCCAATGTCCACGGAATAAAACCAGAAAAATACCCAATTCCTTAACAGATGTCAATTAAGACATGCACAAACAGCACCAAATCACACAACAAAGGCCCTTCCAATGTTGGAAGACCACACTGCCTCTGTTTTAGAAGGTTGGGGAGTGCTTCAGGAGGGTTTTTTTCAATTTGGCTGTTACAGGTGCCAAATTTGTTGCTGTGCATGGATCTTAGATGGGTGGTCTGTGTGTACATACTGAATAAGACAGTTTGTGGAAACTTTAATTATCATAAAACCATCTGGTGATTAGATATTGTTTCTCACTTAGTTTTCACTGTTTTTGGGCCACAATTGGCTATGTTGGTTGCAAGGTTAGTTCTTCATTTAACTCAACTTTAGCAACAGGTTCTCTGGTATAGTCTTGCAAGCTATATCAAGTATTATTGCTGTCTCTGGTGTGGAATTTCAGCCTACATCAAGTATCTTTGCTTTCTCTGGTGTGGACATTGGTCTACATTTCAGTTCTTTGTTCTGGTAGTCTGTCTGGGGACTACTTTCTTGGCTCATCAAGCAGTCAAGTATGTTGAAAAAGGGGCTTTATCAAACAGGAACCAACTTACTTTAGCAAGTAAATCTCACTCTATTTTTCTAAAGGGACAGGGGATTTTCTCTCTGGTTTTTCTCCAACTCCCTTGGTCAAGGCCTATAGCTAGTACTATAGGATTTTCTACAACAGGGGAGTGTCAATATATATCTATTGTTACTTACAATTTTACCATTACTTATTTTTAACCTAGAATTTAACCTAATAGTATGATAGATGAGCATTATGTATTGATGCATCAATCTTCTTTGATTCCACATCCATCTTCATCTCTTTATTTATTTTTGTATTTTTTTCTTCATTATTTACTTAATTTTTTGTCCCACTGTCACTCCTCCTCAAGTTCTCTTCTTAGTCCATCTCTGTCCCAAGTCCACTTAGTCCATTAATAAATAACTTAACTGCTATATTTATCTATCAGGTAACCTTGCACGTATGCTCTACTACAGTAATGCATCTATCTTCTTCCCCTTGTTTATTTTTATATTTTTCCCTTCATTATTTACTTATTTTTTTGTCCCACCGTCACTCCTCCTCAAGTTCTCCTCTTAGTCCATCTCTGTCTCAAGTTCACTTAGTCCATTAATAAATAACTTACCTGCTATTTTTATCTATCACTTTTGACACTACTTTGTTGAATGGGGATATTGAAGAGGGGGTAATCCTTGGTGAGGCAAAACTGGTGGATGTTTCTTTGGTGAAGTTGGTAAAAAAGGGACACAGGGAAGACAAGGAAGTTCAGGATCTGGTGAGGGCGCTACTGTCAAAAGAGGTGTTGGTAAGGAAGGGATTGGAGAAGTATCACTTGGAAGAAGAGGTGCTGTATTTGAATGGTAGATTTGTGGTGGAAAATAGCAAAGATCTCAGGAGGCAAGTGGTCAATTCAAGACATGACTCTCCAATGGAAGGACACCCAGGACCATTGAAGAGGGTGTAGGTAGACTCTTACAGTCGCCATGCTGTAAGCAGAATCCAAAGGAGTTGGATAAACCAAAGAAAACCCTGTCCTTCTAAGTAAAATAAGGGTTGTTCAAATATCTAAGCTCCCTAGTCTACTTGAATTGATTGAAATATATGACACTATGATTTATAAATACTTATTGAGATTTAGAAATAGCAGCTGTTGAAAAAGAAATACTGATGACAACAATTAAGGTGTACCAGTGAAAGATCTGAAAAGATAGACTTATATGTTTTTATAAAGATTTTATTTTAAGTGAGTTAACAGTAAAAAACAAGTCCTTGAGATGGAGACCTTTCCAATGATATCTTATATGTGATGAAAATATAATTGTTGTTTTGTATTTCAAAAGTGTTATGAAAAATATAAATGTTATAAGGGTATTATAATTTTATTTAATTTTCTTGAGTAATGAAAAATATGAAGGTGGTTGTTAATTAATTCAAAAAGACCCCTCTAATTGAAAACTAAAGAGACAAAAAACATGTAGAAGACTAAGATCCACCCTTTCTATCTGATTCTCCTACTCCAGACCTTTCCAACAATACCCTACATGCATAGGGTCTACAATAAACTATTGATCTAATAAGCATAATAAATTCTAACCAAATTTTGCCACAATAGCCAAATTTTTTCAAATTCACCAGACTTTAATACAGTGTCCAAAATTTGGTACAGTGACCAAACTTTGGCCCAGTAACCAAACTTTGGCCCAGTAACCAAACTTTGGCCCAGTAACCAAACTTTGGCCCAGTAACCAAACTTTGGCACAGTGACCAAACTTTGGCACAGTGACCAAGCTTAGGTCCAGTGACCAAACTTTAACACAGTGACTAGACTTTCCCATTGTGTGAAAATTTTGATACAATGAGCTCTTTTTGCCATAATGAGCTAATTTTTCCAGAGTGAGCTAAATTTGCCACAGTGAGATAATTTTGCCACCATGACCAAACTTTGCCACAATGACAGAATTTTTCCAGTACACTTTGCTTTTGCACTGGAAAATCACCAGAGCAAACTGGAGCGCACCGGAGTACTGGAGCTCAGTGGCCATTCCATCAGCACACCATATCCACAAATAATACTCTAAGTCCTTATATCAAGTTAAACACTAAGAAAACAGTAAAATATGATAAAAAACCATAAAGACATAAAAGATAGAGAAAAATCTGGACTATCCAATGATAATAATCACCTTCCAAAATTCTAAATATCCAGCCTTATAATCCAGAAAATTGCTACTAATCTTCAAAAATAAACCTAAGTGGCATACCCAGATGTGGAATGCCACAACGGTAGAGATGGTGAGGTGTAACTTTTATTGGAAATTCATGAAGATGTACATCCAGAAATATGTAGGGGCATGTGAATCTTTCCAGAGAAACAAGGTTAGTCCAACAACAACACCACTGACCCCTCTAAAAATTGCCAAGCAGCCATGGAAGGAGCTCTCCTATGATCTTATAGTGGAATCACCAAAGTATCAATGGAAGAACACTATTTTCACAGTGTATGACCACTGCACTAAGATGGTGCAATTCATTCTAATCACTACCAAGGCCACATCAGAAGGTATTGTAGACCTAATGGTGGTGCAATTCTGGAAGTTGCATGTTTTTCCTGATAGCATTATATCAGATAGGGGAAGTACCTTTAACTTTAAGTTGTTGAAAGCAATATATGAACAACTGAATGTTAAGCCCATATTTTCAACAGCATGGCACCCCCAGGCTGATGGACAATTCAAGATAGTGAGAAAGGTAGTTGAAGAATACTTGTATCATTTCATCAACTATCAGCAAGATGATTGGGTGCATCTTCTACCATTAGCTGAAATTTCATACACCAACCGACTACATGTGTCAAAAGGCATTTCCCCCTTTTATGCTAACTATGGATATCACCCAACATTCTCAGTTAGTACCCCATCCATGTTACAAGTTCCAGAAGCTGAACAGCAGATTCAGAAAATACTGAGTATACATCAAGAATTAGAGGCAATGCTCAAGTTATCCCAGAAAGCAATGAAGTGTCATCATGATCAAGGGAAGAATCAGCATTGCGCGCTACAGGTAGGTGACAAGGTTTGGCTAAGCTCATTTTTCCTTTCCACATTGTGCCCCAGAACTATATTAGATCACAAGAAAGTGGGGCTATTCAAAGTCAAGCGCAATATATCCAACTCAGCTTATGAAATGGAGTTACCAATCTCAATGAGGCAAGTACATCCAGTTTTCAACATTTTATTTCTCAAAGAGCGCAAAGAGGATACAATTTCTGGATGCCCAGAAGAACCACCAGCACCAATCCAGGTGGGAAAAAAAGAGGAATTTGAGGTGTAAAATGTTGTTTCTAAAAGGGTGTACAGGGGAAAGGTTCATTACTTGGTGCATTGGAAAGGCTATGGGGTTGGAGATAGGTCTTGGGAGCTGGTGGAAAATCTGGTGAATGCTAAGGGAAAGTTGAAGGAGCTTTAGAAGGAGCGCAGGGAAGAGGAGGGGTAAAAGAGAGGTAATGTTAGGATTTGGTTGAGAGGTGGGGAGGAGGAGTGCTATGGGTGCTATGCATTGTAAAGAGGAAGAAGAGTGGATATTGAATAAGGGGGTTATATGGGGCAAGAACTGTGGAGTGTTCCTCATTGGACAACTTATATAGTAATCCAATTACTCTCTAGTCTCACTGCTAACTTAGCATAGTCAGTCCCATCTTCCCTCACTTTTGGCAACCCCAACATAGTCAGTCTAGTTACTCTCACTGCTGTATTAGCATAGTCAGTCCTGTTAAAAGGCTAGTGTCTGTGCTAGAAGTATTCTGCCTTCTCAGTTCATAACAGTCATGCACTTTGGGTCAGATGTGGAATTCTACTCCCTTTATATTCTCAAAAACCCTGCCCATCAAACCACAACCCTATGAGGATTAACCTCCCTTCTTCTCCCCCCCCCCCCCTATGGAACCCCTATCTTGTCCTAAAGACAACTGGTGCTCCCCCTATTATCCTGCTAAGGTCTGGGTAGCCTAAACTATTACATTCATTACTCCTAACTTGTACCTAGCCTATTAGTTAACCATGCCTTCATGCCCCTAGCTGGGTGAGATCATAAGAAATAAAAAAACTAACAATTAAATTGCAGACAACAATAGACTCAATAGTTGGCCTAACAGTTAAAAGAAATGATTGAGTTTTTTTCCTAAGACAACACAACTTTATCAAAAAAATTTTGGATAAATTCTGTAAAAATTATGAAACTAAGAGAATCCACACATGTTTGGTTGTGTAACTCCCACTTACATGCATATTACTTCTGAGCTGCAAAAATTTATGATATCATTTCACACTCATTTTTCAAAAAAATTGCCTATTTGAAAGTTACACAAAATATTCATCACTTCTGTTTCTCAGTTTATTCAATAAGATCACTCCTTCCATGGCACTGATTTCATCTATTTCTCCTTATGCCATACTCATTTTTATTCACTCAACTGTTGCATTTCACATGCCATTTAATTTCCTTTATGATTTATCAGACATGGAAGAAGAAGACCTGCTTCTTATATATATTTTTAACTACCTATTACAGCAATCAAACATCTAATTCAACAAAAATAAAGATAGAACAAGATTTTTACACTGGTAATTCAGGCTTAATGAAAGACTACTTTGGGCAAAACCATTTTTAATTTTGTTGGATCTTTGAGGTGTAGACATGGTTTAGAAAGTATCACAATATAATGAAATGATAATTTTGGGTGTGATGTGATGATGAGAAGTGAGAAATTTACTGTTGAGTAAGGGAATCATTAGTAATGTAGTATTTGGTAAAAGTGAAGTTCTAATGAATCAGAGGTAGTGAGGAGTTGTGGAGTGGAGCAAGTGAGATGAATTACTGAAAAAATGGCAGGGCTGAAAATGAATTACACAAATTTTTCAATAATTTGTGAAAATATCCCTGATTTACTGAAAAAATTACTGATTTGACCCTTTAACAAAAGACTGAAAATAGATGAGTGTGGAATTTTAGTGGCTATTTTCACTAAAGTATGCATACTGAAGCTAATTTGACCCACAAGTGTGGATGCTCTAAGTCCACCCCTCTTCCAGTGTTCATCAATTTAAAAGTATCACCAGCAAGCTCAAAAGCACTAAATGCTACAAAATATTTTTCTGCAATTGGCTGACTGAGTTACCTGGTAAGTGGCACAAGACCAGACATCACTTTCAGAATAAATTTTCTTACAAGATTCTTTAAATTCCCATAAATAGAGCACTGAGTGTGTTTTAAACATCTTCTATTGTATATATCACCACAGAAAATTTGGGGGGGTATTGCTAGCAATACCCCTCATTTAAAAATGTTGGGAAGTGGTTGGAAAGCTGTTGGAAGGCTGTTGGGAGTTCATTGTGAAACCAGATTTAAATTAATTGGACAAAGATTTGGTAATCAGTTAGACCTAGGTTCAACCAAACTCAATCACAGGTTTCTTGGAGCTTGGTGATTACTTTGATTTTGAGCTGAGCACAGATTGAGCAAAGCTTGAACATATCACTTAACATATCATAATATTCACTTTCCCATCTTGTGGAAAGCAAAATTTGATATTTTTTCTAAGAATATCTACATATATTTTCTTGCCAAGTTGGTAACAGAAGGTTAAACTGTAGTATCTCAATTATTACACTAGACTACATAGATATTTGATAAAACATACAATTCAAATCAATTTTAATATTATTGAGATCACCATAAGTGTCTGTCCAAAGACTTACAAAAAGTATGTTAGTATCAAGACATCGTTCTAGGTAGTAGTTTCAATTTGGATTTTGAACTGACATCTAAAGCATTTTACTATTAGACAGAAACATAAATAAGTGTAATAAGAGTGAAATTATTCTATTTTGTGATTATAATGTAACAATAAAGCACATTTTTATTGAGAAAATTTTTCTTCCTCCACAAACCAAAATTTACTCTATAGGCTCAAGATTTATTTTTAAGCCATATTATTCATTTCAGTTATCATTGATTTACTTCCAATATTTATTAAAAAGATAATAATAATGCATGTGAAAGAATTATGAGCTTAGCATAGCATATGCTAAAAAGTTATTTTGTCGTTTTATTCAAAACTGATTACTCATTTTTTGCTTCAATTCATCTTTTAACAACCACTATCTTCAGATACTATTCCTACTTAATATGTCAAGTCTCAGATGTGTTGAACAGTTCTCAATAACAATTGATCAAATTTATATGAATGTAATTTCAAGATTTCAAAACTCACCGACCCCCACGATTTTACAGCGAGGCCATTCGAATGTTCATATTTTTGGACTATTTGAAGAAAGAAAACCAACCCTTGTCGGTAATCTTTCTCAAGTGCAGAGTCAGCACATTGGACCACTATTGGGTGACATTGGCTCTGGATCTCACCATTTAAACCAAAGAAGTGCCTTGAATCCTATGAAGCCTTTCTATTTTCATGCTTACTTGGTTCCAGTTTTTGGTAATCAGTATCAACTTTGGGGATGCCTCTTTTCTTCAAGTACACTAATCAGTCTTGCTAAAGAAGCATTTTCTTCTGCTCAAATCGATTTATGTCCAATCCTGAACTACGACTCCACTATCTTTTTTAATATCCCGCATGTAATTTTTGAAGGCTCTTTCCAAATATCTCAGAGTACTCAAGATTGGAAAGCTGATCAACTTATCCGAGGAATCAAAACAGTTCTCAAAACACATCAACTTCAAGCAATAAATTTTATGATTGACAATTAACGAATGTTAAAGGAAAAGTTGGATATCATGTGGAGGCACCAGGACAACCATTGGCTTAGAACTGGATTCGATGACTATAAAGATCAGTTTCCTAACAATCAATTAACGCCTGAAGGAAACGGGTCAATACTTGCTGATGATATGGGTTTGGGAAAGACACTTTCAACTCTTTCTTTTATAAGTGCAACTCAAGGTGAAGCAAGACAATTCCAGGTATCAGAAAATCAAGAAGGTATTAATCGGAGTTCAGCCACACTGATTATATGCCCCCTGGCAACACTATCGAATTGGATCAATGAAATAAGTGTGCACTTTGAAGATAATGCGCTTCCTTTCAAGGTTCTTTATGGGAAGGATTGTCAAAATACTAATGTCAATGAGCTACAGGACACTGCTATTGTTTTAACGACCTATGAAACAGCTAGCCCAACGATGTCAAAAAATCAAAGCCAAAAAAAGATACCGGTGACTCAAATGCTCTTTTGGTATAGAGTTGTTTTAGATGAAGCTCAGTTAGTGCCCATTTCTATATCTAAAACTTAAAACTTAATTTTTATAATCAATTTTTATAAATATTCTTTTAGTTACATTAAAAATCCTTACTCGCAGAGGGCTCAAACAATATTTGACTTGGAATCCCAACACCGACTATGCTTGACTGGAACTCCACTTCAGAACAGGCCCACTGACCTTCAAAGTCTCATATTTTTTCTTAGAATTGAAAAGTGGCAAGAAGACTGGTTATGGAAGAATTTCCTTTTTCCAGGTTTGTAAAAAGGAAAGGCTAATTCTATTAAATCAATCAATCACTTAATGAAAGTCATAAGCCTACGTAGAACAAAGGATGCAATTTTGTCTCTTCCAAAAAAGATTCAAAGGGGGATATCGGTTCAATTAGCAGATCCATGGAGGTCTAAACTTGATGTGCTTCAAGAAGGATTCACTGAGCGATATGGGTCCTCCAGAAGCACTGACTTCCCTTGGGACCCATCTGAGTTTCTAAGAGAGCTAATGATTTTAAGAAAATTCTGCAACCATCCAATCTACGAAAATCTGGATGAAACTCCAACTTTTGATTTCACCTGGCAGCATTCCGCAAAGATTTGTCATCTTATAGGCCACTTAAAAAACTTTTTGTCTGGTGAAAGGGGTATAAATTTTCCAAAAGCTTTTATATTCTCCAACTTTGCAGACTTTTTGCAGATGTAAGTGATTCTATAATGAATTGTTTTACAAAATTGTGTTGGCTTATTAAAAACAATTTTCTAATATTTCAAAATAGAATAAAAATGGCTTTAGATGACCACAATATTAGGTATACCCAGCTTACGGGTGAACTCAGCAGGACAAAGCGAGACAAAAATATGCATGAATTCCATTTTAATAAAAATTGCCAAGCTTTGGTTGGAACGATTCAGGCTGCAGGAGTGGGTATAGATCTCAGGTGTGCTCAAAATGTATATATAATGGTGAGCTCAATGTCTTTTATTTCATATTAAGAAAAAAAATATTAAATTTTTTATATGTTCAATGTTGAAATAGGAGCCAAATTGGAATCCAGCAGTTGATCAACAGGCTGTTGATCGGCTGTATAGAATGGGGCAGCAAAATGAAGTAAATGTTTTGAATTATTTTGTACAAGGAAGTATAAAATTCAGCATGTAAAAGATTCAAAGGAAAAAAATGGAGCTAACTATTTAAGCCAAATTTCATTTCTATAAATTTTAATGATAATAGTAATCATTAAAATTATGTTTTTGTTTTCAAGGCTAAGTGTCCCAAACAGTGGAAATGAGGAGTATGAATGTGCAAACCTATTATTAAGGGAGTTTGTCAATCACTCACATTAGAGGAAGAAAGAATTTCAAGGAGAGCAGGTAAATTTATGGGATTTTGAGGATTTAAAAGTCTGAGTTGTTGAGGATTTAGAGATGCAAGATATAAGGGAGAATAACAGTCATTCGGCAAACCCCGGGGGACATGAGAAGGATTAAGGTTAGGGGATAATGTTGAAACCAAACTGATTCTTTTGTACAAGGCCAAGTCCTTTAGCACACTTCCAGAGTAGGTTGAATTATCTCGAATATCAAAGTGTTGTTGGTCAAGATATTGTGCAACTTTAGAAAAATCTTCAGACCTCCATTGCATTAAGATACGTCTTAACAATCCATCATTATCAATTTCGGTGTCTGAACAACACTTGATGTTTGTGAAAAGGTTGTGATAAGTTTCACAATGTGGAAGTTGTTTAAGAAGTTTAGTTCAGTTAACTGAATTCTAAGAATCTTTGTTATTTGAAATAAAGGTCATAAATAAAAACGGTTGAAAAAAAGGGGATTTTCATACTTTTTTTTTATTCTATATTTATGCTTTCTCACTTTGATTATTTCTTGAGAGCTATGAGAATCCTTCCCAAGTCTTAATCTATCAGCATGACCTAAAAACCAACAGTGAAGAACTCCTATTTGATTTGAGAAGCTAATTTGATTTGAGTCAATTGGATATGCAATCAAATTATTGGTTTTTAAGACATTGTCCCAGTGTTTAATGAGAATATTTTCCAAGACCTGGTTCCATTTGTCAAACCAATCTAGGTTCCAAGCGAAAGTTGATCCTGGGAAACCACACATGGGAAGGTGCTCAATAAAAGATTCACGGAAAATTGGTGGAAACTTTTCCGAAACCGCTGAATTTGATTCTGGATGAGGTAGTTCAAAGGCGATGTTGCAAGAATTCATGTCGAATGATGAAAATCTGTCTAATTACTCTTCAGTAGGGTTTTGTTTCCATCCATTTGATTCTGGTGACATATCCAAAAGTGAACGACAAAAATTGTGTATAGATCTACAAAAGTGAGAATTGAATGGAGGCAAAGTCTCATTAAAAATTCTATTAAGTGTTCTTGTGTTTGTGGGCAGGTTTCCATCAGGAAAGTTAGAGCTACTAGGGTTCATAAATAATTAGATTAAGAAAGTGTTCAATTAAATTAAACAAAGAGGAAGGATAAATTGTTGAGCTCCAAAACTTTATGATCAAAGTTGATTTAAGGAGAAATATCACAAAAATTAAGAATAAGAAATATTTCAACTTTATGGAATTATAATATGCATAAATTATATTTTTATATGCAACTTGAACTCAAAAGGAATGGTATAAAATAAAGAGAATGATTATGTGATAAAAGCAGACTCATTTAAGAAACGGATTTTTTTTTCTTTTCAAAAAATTCTTCCACAAAAATAATTTGTTAAATGTGAGGCTATGTTCATTTTTTGATTACCAAAAAATTATTTTTGGTCCAATATGATAGTAATACATATTCTATTGAGTAATTTTTGTTCAACCTGAATAAATAGACTAGAGTGTCACTTCATCACATTTATGTATGAAAAGTTATACAAGGTTTCAGCTTTTATGTAATTCTTTAAGGTTTACACTTTTGTAGCATCTATTATTTGACTATTTTTGATTTTTTCTTTATAGGAAATTCTACCTAGTAAAGACCAATTTTCAAAGTGAAAGAAATATGTTTGTGATTGTTTTTTACAAAATATTAACCTTATTTTTGGGTTTAACTTTGATTTTTGGGGTAATTTTTTAAATAATTATGTTAAAAATATGGATTACTTTTCTTATAGTCCATAACTAAGAATTTTTATCAAAATCAAATAATTATAGGGTAGTTAGATATAACTCAGAAGGCATTTGATAGAAAAATAATTAAGATGCTTGTGTGTACAACAGAATTTTTTCTATGATAGAAAATATTCTGATAAACATGCATGCATTGTTGTACAAATGCAGAGAGTATACAGAATACAAATAAAGTAGACTGCATAACTTTAAATTAATATATAATTTATCTGATTAAAAATTAAACATTTAAACTTAAATAATTTCAACACATATTCCATCATATTCTTTTGATAAAAAAATGTAGCTTATATTAGCTAGTGCCTTTCAAAAAAAGGAATACCTTCAATCGGTAACTTCGAATAGCTAACTTATTCCTACAATTATCACAATTACAATGCCTCCATTTTTTCATGTATGTCAATGTCAAGATCTTGGATGTGTCAATAGAAAGTATCAAACTTCTTCTGGGTCCTTTGAAGTTGGTATGGCTTTCAAAAGCTCTAATTCTTATGCAAAACATCAAGAGGAAAGAAATAGGAAGGCCCAGATGGTTATTTCTTCCAACAATCCACTTAACATTGGAAGTTCCAGCTCCACAGAAACAGTAAGCTGTATATCTATAGTTGAATGTGAGAATAAAAGTCTTTATGATGTTTCAATGATTTATTACATAGGGGCAGTTGCTATTGGGGGCAGAAGTATCTTCAACAGTCTCTAGAAACTCAAATCTTGGGGAACGGTATAGCCAAATAATTATGTGGCAGGCAGCAAAGCTTTCTCTTATTCAACATTTGAGCAAAGAAGGTTGTACTCAATTTTTGGATGAAGAAATTAAGAAGCTCAAACTTCTAGGTGATAGTGGAATACTGGATTCTGATAGCATTGTCCGCCTGGTCCCACGCTCGATAGATACAGTTTTTAGTCGATTAAAGCTCAATCAATCATTTTTCACTAAAACATGCTGTCCTAAATGCTTTTCTCTTTATGAGTATAACTCTGAATCTCAACCATCTATACTATGTTGCAATCAACCGTTTCTTTCATCATCAAAGCGCTATTTAAAAATGTTTGGAGCAGGACAAATTGCAGTTAAATGTGATGAAAGGCTGTATTTGATGGAGGAACATCAAGAACATGTAAAATACTTATCTCTTAAAACATTTCATGACCATTCTTTTATCGACTGGCTTAAGGAAAAGATCAAACTGTTCAAATTTGAGCTTCTGATTGAGAAGAAAACCCCTGTGGCAGAACGTGTAGAGTGTGATTTGATGAAGGATGTTTGTGATGGTTCAATTTGGAAAAACTTTCCCATAACCACTCCAGCTCTGGATAGCAATGATGATGAATATACGATAACTTCAGGCAACTTAATGTTTACTATATATGTCGACTGGTTTAGGCCTGGTGGTAATAGGATTGGAGGTCATCAGAAGTCTGTAGGCAATATTATGATGGTGTGTATGAACCTACCTCAAGAAGATAGATACAAAATGGAAAATCTTTTTTTGTATGCTATTATACCTGGACCAACAGAACCCACAAGTGAACAGCTTAATCACCTTCTAAAACCACTGGTTAATGATCTACAAACTCTATGGGATGGTATATTGATTGAAAAGACACATCTTTATCCACGAGGCCGGAAATTAAGAGTTGCATTGTTCTCTTTGATAGGTGACATTCCTGAAATATGAAAATTGGCTGGCTTTTCGAGTCACTCTGCAAAAATGTTCTGCTCTTTCTGTAATATCTCTAAAGATGAAATTAGTGAAAAGAATGTGGGAAATTTTTCATTACGGAATCATGAGGATCATATGTGCTGGGCAACAAAGTGGAAAAATTCTAAGTCACATTGGGAGCATGTATCAATTGTTCAAAATCATGGGGTACGATGAAGTGAGCTGAATAACCTTGAATATTGGTGTCCAACTGAATATTGCTCAGTTGATGTTATGCATTCACATATGCTTGGCAACCTAAAAGATCACAGTCTAAGCTATTTTCAAATCCAAAATGCAGCAAAAGATCTAGAAAGAAAGCTGGAAAAGGATAAAAATTGGCATGCAAGAGAAGAAGATGATGATTTCTTTTCTGATACTTCACTGCACAAACATTCAAAAAAACGTAGAAGTAGCTTAAGCACCACGAATAATGATGATGATGATACAGGACACACGAGAAAGCACAAGCGGCAAAGACGTATGAGTTCAAGACAGTCATCAAGTCATCATGGACTAGATAATGAAGGATTGGGAACAAATTGATCAAGAAGCCAGAGTAGGTCATCCAGCTCCAAATTTATTCCTCCATATAGCGATTTGGCCTCAATACAGTCTCACAGCAGTGACAGTAGGAATTCATTGTATAACTTAAGGCAAAAAGCATTAGCATATCACAGAGTGAAGGATCTCACTCATCAAATGAGACAGCTAGAGATGAAGAAAATAAAAGGAAAGGTAAGGAGAAAGAAAATGAAGGTAGTAGTAATCCACGAATCACAGCAGCAGAGCTACAGGTTGTATGGAAGATGATTGATCAAGTAAGAAGACCTTCCTGGCTAACACGAGTTCCAAAATCAGTAGGATCTAAAAAGGCAGGATCCCTCAAGGCAGCAGAATGGCACATGCTGTATACTCTCTACTTCCCTTTGTCACTTATACCCCTTTGGTTTGAAAAATTTAAAGAATCTGAATCTTCAGCTTCCTCAGCTGATAAACCAAGAGAATATTATCTTCTCAAGTCACTTGTAACATTATGCTCGATCACCAATTTTTTGACATTAAAAAATATACAGACTAATGAGCTTAAAGATCTAGATCAATTTCTGTTAGAGTATCGTGAGTGCCTTGAAGAGGGTTGGAAGAATATTAATGCAAAGCCAAATCTGCATATCACTCAACATTATCCTGAAATGATAAAGTGTCTTGGTCCACCATCAGGTACAGCTACTTGGTCTGGAGAGCGGGTGAATCATATATTATCTGAAATTCCAAACAATCACCATCCACGTATGTAATGTTTGTAAGCAATGATTTAAAAACTCAGCTGTGCTAATTTATTAATATTTACCACAGGAGAGATACCGCTAACAATGCTCAAACATTGGTATCGGAAGTCTAGGGTATTAGATCTTGGTGAAGCTGAAGATAATGATCAATGTGAGACTAAAAAAATCCATATTGATCTCAATAAACAAAACAAATGGATCCATCTAAGTATGGCATTATTTACTAAATGGTTAAGGGCACGAATGGGAAAAGAAACTTCAAGATGGGCTTTGACACCATCGGAGAAAAGTGGGGATCGGGTAGTTGAAAATGTAGCAAGCATATTGATACATGGAAAGAGGTTTACTAGTTACCATCGACACATTGCTAATTCCACAATTGAATTCTACTATGGAAAAGATAGCCAGTTTGGGCAAATTGATGATCTTTTCAGATCAAAGGAAGAGAATGATCAAATATATTTAATAGTAAGTCCTTTCAAAGAGCTCCATCCAGAAGAAACATCAAAGGATCCCTATGAGCTTTTCCCACAAGTGCATTGTTGGTTAGTAAGAGTAGCCAAAGCAACTCAAATTGTGATTAAGAAAGATGCAATAATTGCACATGCAGCTACTGTCGAGCACAAAAAAGGAATGTTTGGAATCAAAGACGAGGTTGTCACTGCCATTGGACTGCAGACAGTAGTGAGTGAAAAATTTAATCAAATTTATTTTCTGTTGACTAACATCTTTGTGTTAATTTGGGATTGGTGATATTTGTAAATGGTGAAAGAAATAATTCAATGCTCAATTAAAAAATGAAATGCATCCAACTTACCTTATCATAAATCAGTGAACAATTACTTTGGTTGCTTTTATTGCAAGAGAACCCATGCTTTCAATGAGTCATTTTTATCTTAAATGTAAGAATGAAAGAAATAAAATCATGATAATGAGAAATATGATAAAATTTTTACTTAATGAATGATCTTCTTGCTCATTCATCTACTATAAATAGTTTGACCTTCCAACTTTAGCTGATAGCTATATATTATTCACTTTATTTTTCGACAAGAGAACATACACGTTTACAAGACTATATACATAGTATCTTTTTTTACTTTAGCTTTGATAGGTATAAATTTTAACAACTGATTATTTTTATTTTATTTTATTTTATTACAGTTCATTATGGATGATAATTTTGAAGGGATGTCTGTTGACCCAACCGATTCTGATTGTTTTCCGCCTCAACATACTAATACTGGAAATACTCCTCTACCACCCTCTGCTGATCCACCTCCAGATGCATCTCAATCTGTACCACCTAATCCTAACCCACCACCTAATCCCAATCCAGGCGAAGAGTCTCATTCAGAACAGAGAAATTTTAATCCCAATCATCCTTCTGCTTCTGAAAGTGCTTATCAGCAAGCTGATCAGCTAGGAAGAGATTGGGCTAGTGAAGTATTGAGGGAATTTTTCGGAGACCAATCATCATCTGCTCAGCCTAACCAAGGAGCAAGAACAAGTGGAGCAGGTAAGTCAAATTTGTAGTGTATTCTTTTATTGAAAAATAACCAATTTAATTAACTTATTTGAATTGTTAGTGAATCCCTCAATCATTATGGGTATCAGTGATTACCACAGACTCAATTCAGCAGAGTCTCATGAGCGAGAACGGGGGTTAAGGGCTGTAAGAGGCTTAGTTAGAAGGAATGATGTTCCCAGGAGCTCGGACAGTCTAAATAGAAATATTTACCACTTTCTGAAGTATTGTCTTGGGGGACCAACACAAATAACAAAATATCCTGCCAGCCCAACACCTTTGGAGATTGAAAATTGGAAAGCTTGGAACCAATTCAAACTAAAAACCATTCAAACTGTCCTAACCCAAGTCCAATCTTCTAACCGTGCCAATTCTGCAGCTGATCGACAATTTCTGATAACCAATTCTATAGCCTTCTTGCGATCCAAAATTCGACTACCCGAATTTTTTCCAGCACCTGAGCCTCAAGGACTAAAAGGAGGATCACCGATCCCACTTTCTGTCAAAAGAAACTTAGAGCGTGAATTTCAAGAAAAAGGTTTTTGGAAATTCGCGTTTGATTGGACTTGCCGTGATTTTTCAGAATCAACTTGGAATCAAGTCATGGGAAGCATAGTATGCGACCACTGTACCAGATGGCTCACCACCTTGAATACAATCGATTAGTCAAAGCTTCAGTTCACTCAATGTGATATTGAGAAATGGGTAGTTAATAAGGGGAAGGAGATGATAAGATTGTTTGGGCAAGAAGAGGAAAGGGTAGCAAGAGAAAAGATCGAAAAAGGGCAAGGGCACAAGTAAAACGTTATCGGACCAAGGTAAGTTTTTTATTTTACTTTGCTTTTTGTTATTATGAAGCTTATTTAGTTGGAATTCAGATTGCTAGTGCACGCTACAAGTTAGCAAGAGATCTCTGCAGTGATGTGCCAGGTTTTGTTGTGCTTTTTCATGATACTAGGTGCATCTCTGATATCGAGGAAGGCCCAGCACCAGCCCCAACTGCACCTATCCGAGTTATTCCTGGATGGCGAAATCCTGAACTCAATGATTTGTTTAAAAAAATGGATAAGATGATTCAGGACATAGCCCATACACCAGCTCAAAGAAAATCAGCATTAAAAACATATTCACGGTCATCAGAAAGGACAGTTGCACAAAATGGTATATTCAATGTTCCCAAATACCTCCCCAAGAATTGCTATTCAGCAACATTTTTGCAAGGATTATCTGTGAATGAACGTGAGTCACTTGGGGTTGGAGCTGATATTGATCTGGTAAAGATTCGGGAATCAATTAATAGAGCATCAACATCATCATAACTTAGGTATAACGGTGATCTTCTGTGTAATATAGCAATCTTATATTGAATTTTATGTATTCTGTTTTTTTTCAAAGCAGCTTGGTAAATGTTATAAAGTGATATTGAGAGAGAGTAACATTTTATTTAAGAAAAACAAATAATGTATGAGATATAAAAATTTATTTTCAACAAATTGATGGTCCATACCTCTTTATGTCACATTTATGTATCCATATTAATTTCAATCGAATTTAATGTTGACCAATACATAGTGAATACACGCTATGCCACTTATACTTGCCAGGAATTGCTACCATTAAATATGCCAGTATCAAAAATTAATTTCGATCGAAATTAATGAGCATGATAATCATGAATTTCTGGAGTCAACTGCTTATTTTTATGCATGGTGCCTTGCCAACATTAATTTCAATCGAAATTACTTTTGATACTGGAATATTGCATGGTGTCTATTCCTGGAAAGTGTAAGTGGCATAGTGTGTATTCATTACGTATTGGTCAACATTAATTTCAATAGAATTTAATATTGACATTTTCATATTGAACCCAAACCAGAAAACGACGCAAAAAATTCTTCATAAAACTGCTCATTAATTTCGATTGAAATTAGTGAGCACCATATACATATTGAATGGTAGTTATATCTGGTGTGTGTAAGTTGTAAAGCTTGTGTTCAATGTTTATTGGTCAACATTAATTTTGATTGAAATTAATATTAATGTGTAAATGATATTTACATGCTCAATATGCATTGTAATGTGTTTACTTAAGAATAGAGTGCCCTACTTTTCATCTTACATAAAAATGCTTGGTGGCATGTCAAATTCAATTTTTATTAAAATTAATGTTGACATGTTACCATGCATAACAGTAAGCAACTGACTGAATAAATTGATGATAATCATGAACCTTAATTTTGATTGAAATTAATGTTGCCAAGTGCAGATTGAAAAAAAGCTATGCCACTTACACTAGCCAGGCATATTTACTATTTATTATGTATTGGTCAACATTAATTTTTATAGAAATTAATATGGATATGTAAATTTTATATTTACCCTCAACATGTATAGTAAATTTCAATACTTAAAAATACTTGCCGTCCTTTACATGTCATGCAAAAAAGCATTATATCATTTCAACATTAATTTTGATCAAAATTAATGTTGGCATGCCATTATGCATTGAAACAACTTACTGACTGAAAAAGTTCATGATCAAAATGCTCATTAATTTTGATCAAAATTAATGTTGACCAATACATATTGAATATAAGTAATCTCCGCTTACTCAGACCAGATATAACTACCATTCAATATGTATATGGTCAGCCTTAATTTCGATCGAAATTAATGGGAAGTTTTATGAAGAATCTTCTGGGTTGTTTTCTGGCTTGGGTTCAATATGCAAATGTCAAAATTAAATTCGATCGAAATTAATTTTGACCAATACATAATGAATACACACTATGCCACTTACACTTTCCAGGCATATATACATGCAATATGCCAGTATCAAAAGTAATTTCGATCGAAATTAATGTTGGCAAGGCACCATGCATAAAAATAAGCAGTTGACTCCAGAAATTCATGATTATCATGCTCATTAATTTCGATCAAAATTAATTTTTGATACTGGCATATTTAATGGTAGCTATGCCTGGCAAGTGTAAGTGGCATAGCATGTATTCATTATGTATTAGTCAACATTAATTTCGATTGAAATTAATATGGACATGGACTATGCATAAAATTCCTATAAGTATAGGTAAGCTAAGCAGTTAGATAAACTGGTTTGATCAAGTACACCATATAAAAATTGATTTTTTAATGCCTTGGTTAATTTCGATCAAAATTAATTTTAAGCCATGCATGTTGAATTTTATCTATGTCTGTGTAGTCCATGTGAAATGGCTTGTATTCAATATGCAGGGGTCTATATTAATTTTGATCAAAATTATGAGGTTCATTGCCTCATAAATTTGATGGTTTCTGTCAGTGTTTCATGCATGGTGCCATATGATACTTGTTGATTCCTATCAAAATTAATTTCAACACCAATATATTGAATACAAACCATGGCACTTACAGTACTTGGTCATAGCTAAAATTCAATATGCTAGTCTCAAAATTAATTTTGATAGAAATTAATCAGGATCCATGAAGTTTATCAATAGTGTATGAGTTAAGTTTCAAGTCATATGTTTCATCATTTTCTTGCACCCATTTCTAGGTTATCTTAACAATTTTTTTCAAGTTTTATTATATTAATCAAAACTGTGGTAAGTTGTGAAAAATTAGCTAATCCAAATCTCAAATTGAATATTAATATTTTAATAATTTTGAATGTTGCTTAAGGTATTTCATTGGGTGATTTATAATAATATTTTATCAACTTAGTAGTCCTATAACTTTTGAAAAGTAACAATATTGGTATAGTTAGGGACAACAATGCAATATCTTGTGCAGACTAAGATATATTGCAAAATAAAACTATTCAATTTTTTTTCCCTTAGTTGTATCCAGGTTTATCAAAGGTTTGGTCACGGTGCCCACACCCTAGCCTGACACTCCTCCTGTCACTTAAAATTCAAATTCTTATATTAAATTCTAATGTCACCAATTTTATATTTATAATTCATTTCTTGTTTGATGAGGCATATCAGTATATATGTGAATCTCGCATTGTCATCTGAAAGTAAATTTAACAAATATTCATAAAGGATTATCCTTTTTTTTTCATATAATATACTAATTAAGTGTATCTCCATTGTTTAGGAGTAAATTCTAATTTAAAAAATTTTGTATTTACCCCTGGCAATTTGCATATGGGATATACATTTGTTATTATTTGTTTTTCACACTAAAAGTCCCCAAAGAATTACTAGTATTTTCTGTTAGCTACATCGAATTTCGCTTCAATATAAACAGATTGTGATTTAGCATGTTACTCAGTTTACCTCACTATGAATAATACATGTTAAAAAAAGCTCAAATAATATAAAATCCCCCTCTTTATGTTTTCTGTTTCTTTCATCCTCACTTTAATTTTAATCTTATTCAATTTTTTATCCTATTAAATAATCAACTTCAATTTTCTAGAATAGAGTTTCTTATAATTATTCATCATATTACATCATAATTTTTTGATATCAAATACTTTTTTTTATATTCATTAATCAATATGTCTAGTATACAAAATCCTACACCTCCACTTTGTATGTATATCATGTTCCTCTCTCTTAATTTATATATTTCACTTATGTTCTATATCTTTTTTTTTCAAAAATTTGATTTTCCAGCACCCGAATGTGTTTCATCCCACTCTCTGATTGATACTTGCTTTGAAGCTTTTGAGCTTGCACCATGTCTGCCACATGGCATGGCACCTAACCCTCCTGTACTTAGCAATGAGAGGCAGGAAATAACGAGAGTTCAGTATCGCAACTTACTTGAATTGGCTAGAGATAAAACAGAAGAGCTTGTCAAGATCCTTAACAATAATCCTTCTCCTTCATATTTATCTAACCCTTGTAATTACTTACTCCAATATGTGAAAAGCCTTGAAAAATGTATGTTCTTCACCTTTTTTGTCTCCTTTTAAATTAGTAGATAAGATTATTAATATTTTTTTTTCTTCATATATATTTGTAGCTTATGAGGAGGGTATGATTCCTCCTGATGAAATCATTGTCATTAGGGATGATGATGAGACAGATGAACCATCAGATTTAACTCATGCTTCAACTTCTAAGGAAAATCTTGAAACACCTGTTATCCGCTCCAAGAAAAAGAGATTATCCCAAGGCTCCTCTTTTGTTCGACGTATTAAACCGGCTTCTGCTAATGAATTTTCTGATGTATCAAATAATAAATCTCAAAAAAAAAGCAAAGGTTTTGATAATGAGTATATTCTTGTTTCCTTTTTTTTATTGTTATTCTTTTATCTTTAAAATTCTATCATATATCTCTTTTATTGCTTACATATTGTACTTTTTATCTTTCTTTTGATATTTTGTACCAGAAACTCACCTGCTGTAGATTGTTCCATCCATAAACGCCCTCTCCCTGATGAAGATGATGAAAAGAGCGATGAAAATAGCGATGATCAACTGTCAGAATATGAAGCTATGCTTGTTCATCAAAAAAAGCAAAGTTTAAAATCTTCTTCAAGACATGTTGATATGTTTGATAAAGATGATGATTCAAACAGCTCATCACCGAATTCCTTCATTTCTAAGAAGCAATACCCATCACCTCCTAAATTACCTACTTTGACCACTTTGAAAGCTTCTCTACCAATGAAATCAACTCCAATCAAGATATCGAAAAAACCTCTAACTTATTCACCATCAGTTCTAAAAGAATCTGATTTTCAGGAGGAATTCTGTAAAATTCATAATTTTTATAAAGGTAGAATCAGCACGGCAAAGGTCCTCATGTTGTGGTTGGAAATTGTTACTCTCCTCGAATTACGCTCTTCTACTTCTTCCCAAGAACCCATGTCAAATATTCCAATGTTTACTTTTCATTGGGAAAAATCTTGTGGAGAAGATTGGCTTTCAAAACTTACTGAGTTATGTAAGTTACCATAATTTTTAGTCTTGACTTTTGTTCTTTTACTTATTTTTTTTTCCTTTTGTAGCAAATATTTTTTTAGAGATTGATAGCTCACAGCTATGGGTACTCGATAATATTGATTTCAAAAAAATGGAAGATTTATGTGATCCTGATGGTTTAAATACTGAAATTCTTTCCTCAACAAAGAAAATGGATCACCCTGAATCCAATCTTATCCGAATGCTCATGAGATTAATGATCCCAAGTGACCACTGCCGTTCTTCATGGGTATCTCTTATATCATCTTCACTTTATCTGACTGCACATGAATTCAGCCAGCTTCCATCACATCAAAACATTAACTCAGATTGTCCAATTGAACGTGGTCTTCAGCTTCTAGCTCACCTTTCAAATCTGAAGAGTCCGATTTCTGATGGCTTAGAAGTTGGTCCCACTGCACTTCAAACCTGTGATATATCAATTTCAACTCTTCTTCAAATCAGAAATATTATCATTGATATAATTATGTCAATTATCATTCTTAAATCAAAATATTGTGCTGCAACAATATCAAGTGGCAAGACTAGTGAAGCTTAACAATCAAGTGAGAAAAATAAAAATACTGAACTGACTATAATGAGAGAGAAACAAAAGGCTGCACTAAACAAAATAAATTCTGAATACTCCCACCACCGATATCAATCTTTCACATTCTATATAATCGATGGTGTCCGTGGTTTATTTCTGAGCTCTCAAGATCATAGATTGGCTTCAGCAGCTGATTGCTTGGAGGTAATATCAGAAGTTAAGTTTCTTAATTTACATGAAAAAAAAATCATTTGATGGAAGAAATAATTTGGAAAAATTTAAATAACTATATTTTAACATTAATAAAACCTTTTATAGGCAAGTGTGATCCATTTCCTTTAAAATTTGATACCCCAAGTCCTCCAGGAACTGCTAGGGCTATTTCTGCAGATTTTCTTAATCACTGGAGCTCCATTCAGCCAGTATCACCTTTTTTTGCTAAACATAGCCTTTCAATAAATTAATATTCCAACATGTAAATAGATAAAGTTCTGTCTATATGATATATCTTGTATAATTCAAGTTATTTTCCTTCAAATACGTCAAAAATGTGACCATCTTTGAAATTTATTAAGTAACCTTTGACATGATTTTCTAAATTAATTATTAAAAAAAATTATTGTAAGTCCAGCAATAACAAAGATTTTAAAATCTACTTATATGATTTCAAATACTTGTATTAAATTCTTAAATATTTTATTGTTTATATAAAAATATGATAACTGATCTAGTTTTGTTACTTTACCTTTAATATTAAATAATCTATTAATTATTACAAATTTTTTCATTGATTGTAACATTTTTAATCAGAAGTAGAACAACTTAAATAATTAAATGTGTGTATTCTTAAAAAAATACAATTTAATCTATTTTTGATTCAAAATTCTTTCATCAACTCTTTATTATTAACTTTTTTATTAATAAGCTTGTTTGACCTAAAATACTATACAGTTAATTTGGTAGCATTAATAGCACATTTTTATGGCTAATATATTTCAAATTCTTTATTATAGTTTTTTTTATTTTAGAACCTTTGCTACCAATTTAATAAAAATGACATTTAAAGATTTCACAACTTATATATTTCCTCAAAAGTAAATCAAATTTTCTTATAATATTATGAAAAAAAATTATTTTATTTCACAAATAAAAAAAATAGATAATACTATAATTATCAAAACTGAAAATGTTACAGCTACTCCCAGTATTTATCATGTTTAAATTTGCATTAAGTTGTGTATATATAATATAAATTTTTAATATTTATATATCTAGATTTTTTAGATTTGTCTTAACATTAGATAAATAATACTTTGCTGATTCTATTTCTTCCTCTATTAAGTCATCTCTTTTCAAAAAATCTCTTAAAGCACTAATCAAATATTCTAACCTAAATTTTTCTTTTTTAATTTCTAAGTATTCTGAAATATCAATATCAAAAACATTAAGCTTTTCTATAGCATGAAAAAGTCTAGTGCTGATTTGAATAGAAGAGCCTATCCTAGTGAAGCCAGGAATTTCATGACATCTTGAGGTAAAATGCCTTAGTTGATTGGCAGGCCATAATGTCACTGTTATTCCATTAGTTGCTTCAAAGTTGATTTTACTTCGAATTTCGGGAAACATAAGTTCTCCACCTATTTGTCGTGGTTGGGTCTTATCATACTTCATATGAATGGTGTTTTTTTCTGTATCTTTAGGAAAAAATATTCCTAAAGTATACTCACTTGTATCCTTATCGAGATGAACCTCATTAGAGAACCCATTACCATTCCCTCCAGATGTCCAAGTTAAATTACTAGAAAACGGTACACCCTCTTCTTCACTAGAAACTTTTGAAAATCCAGGAATACCAAGTTTTGCGCAAAGATTAGTTGCCTCATTGTACTTTACATATGATATTTTTTTAAAAAAATATTCAAAGTACATTGCAATCCTCTTCATTCGTTTTTTATATTCATCCGTTTTTACAATATCATCAGTGTATTCATCTGCAAGGAAAAGCATTCAAAAATTCAGTATTTAAATTAAAAAAAGTGATACTTACAAATATATAAAGATTTCTTTCTATCTAAAATAAAGCCACCACCAAACATTTTTCCAAAACCACCAGCTCTTCGATGATAACCATTATTTTTAATTTCATGTTCGCAGTAAGAAAGATCCTTAATGCATTGCACCGTAGCTTCTAACATATCTAGTTCTTTGAGCTCATGAATTTCAAAAGTCTGCACAAGAACATTAGGTATTAAGACACCTTTTGGTTTATAAATACTACATCCAGGAAAAAAATTGTAATAATTATTGCAATCTGTCATATTATTTGCATAAGATTGTGCATAGAAATGTGGCTTCTTCCTGTTTGTATCCATTCCAAGAGCGTTTACAAGTTTCATTCCAGTAGCAATGTCTTTCGCCCACCTAATGTTAGAGTTCTTCCCTGGCCGTTTTTTTTTTCAAATCGTTACTCATTGATGGTTCAATCCTAAGAGAATTCAATTTTGATTTAAAATAGAAAAAAATCAAAAATTAGATAATAGTAACATAATTTCAATTATCAGTCAATGATACCTTTAACTTTATCATATCTTCAATATTAGAAATACAAAAGTTAGCATATCTACATATTAGTAAATTTATATACTTTTTCTTTATTTCAAATATTAAGAAAGCGTTTCAAAGGTATACTTTATTAAATTATACATATAAAGAGTATAGCTTTATCCTGTATGCATTTAGCAACTACGACATTTGGCTCTACACTTAATATTAATAATATAATGAAAGTATAACTCCAATACACTAGTAATATTAAAAAATTTACGGAATTATGATATCCACATATATAAAATGAAAAATCTTGCTCTGATCAATATATTGACTTAGAAAGTTATACTTCAATAAATTATTAATTTTTAAATTGTAGCATTGTCCTGTATGCTTTCAGCAAGTACGAGACTTTGAAACAACTCAAAAATCAATAAATTAAAGGTAAAGTACAAACAATCTAATTATTATTATGAAAAGCAAAACATTATCCTGTATGCTTTCAGCAAGTACGAGATGATGTTTTACTTTTCATATTAATAATGTAATGGTTGAGAAAGTATTAAAGAAATATAGAAAAATGATAAGCAAAACATGAACTTACATGTCTATAAAATCTTCTTCCATTTGTAGCTGATTGATCAAAATTAATTATAAAGTTTATTTTATAATCACTGTTTTAAAAAATAAATGGTTAGATAAATAAATTGAACATTTTTGCTAAGGAATAAAGAAAAGTAAATTGACAAACAAATAAAAAAACTTTAAGTTAACTGAAAAAGAATTATTTTATAATGAATCGAAAGGGTACAGTAATAGATACCATAAAAATAAATTCAGAATTAGAATCATTAGATTAACTTGTCAAAAGTGTAAAAAAGTGTAACAAACCAAAATGATATGAAATGCAATAGCAAGAAAAATTTGCTTACCGGTAATCAGATAAGGTCAAGAAAATAGTACCAATAATTCAAAATGATAAAGCAAAAATATGATTGATAATTTTTGAAAAAGGTAAGTGAGAAAGAGAAAGAAAAAATAAATTGGGTGGCAAACAGATGTATATATCATGAATTTTCACTGATCACATTTTCAAAAAAATGCAGCTCTCCAAGTCATATGATAAACTTCATCTAAATTCCAAGAATGATGTTGCCAAGGCACTGTATGCAGAATGATCATTTTTTCCTATGCATATACTAATTCCAGCTAGAATTTACTTGGCTGCATGTTGTACAGATGCACATTTGTGGAAAACTGAATTTCACATCTAAAAAAAATTGACGCCACATAATTCTAGCTACCATGTTTCACGTAGCTAAAAAACATACACTCATCACATTTAAATTTACATTGCGCCAAAATTAATTCATTTTTGAATTTTTTTAAAGGGAACTATAATGTGCACCACCTATTTCTAAAATATGAACCTCCGCACCATATTAAATTGGGAGACTTTTAATTATGCAATTTTTTTTGCCGTGACCTTTTTCCTGATCTTACTTGGTTCAAAATATTGAAACATGACCAATGTTGATGAAAGAAACATTTGATTTTGTTTCTATGTGTAACAATGGAAGGCTGTTTCTTACTGGCTGAAGAGTGTTGTATATTTTATTTGAACACATTTTTATTTTTTTATGTATTTTATTTAAAAAATTTACTTTTTATTGCAGCCAGATTTATACTGGCTGCTTTTTAGAAACCTTAATTTATGACCCAAGCCTTTGAAATTGGCTTGGGTCCCTTACATTGCAATTTAGTACTTCCAGCCAGGTTTCCCCTGGCTGGAAGTGTCTCTTTCAAGCAATTGAAGTCGCTAAAAGCGACTTCGATTGCTTGCTGTAATTTTTGCCACCCTCCCAGCTAATTTACTAGGCTGGGAGGTGGCCAAAGCAGTGTGCAACGCGCATTGCACAATTGCTACCATATCTTGTGCAGCTGATATCAAGTCAGCTGCATGAGATATGCGCAGCACATGCAATGCGCATTACTTGCAGCAGCAATGCGTGTTGCATGTGCTGCATGCAGTGCATTGCACAGCCAGTTTTTTTCTGGCTGTGCAATGCACACAGAGAAACCAAAGTCCCTGCAAGGGACTTTGGTCTCTAAAATGGAAGCGACTTCCCTACCAGGTGCAATCTGGTGGGAAAGTGAGAGAAACGTTAGACCGAAGTTGTTTGAAAGCAACTTCGGTCTTAAAAACATTAGAAATCATAAAAAAAATGAGAAATCTAGAAAAAAAAAAAAATTAAAATTAAAATGTGAGTATAAGAAAAAAAATAAGTGCTAGTGATACCAAAAATCCAAGCCAATTTCATTTGGCTTGGTTATTTAATAATTATTTTTTAATACATTAAATTTAAAATTCAAACACCATAAAATATATGAATTTTTTTTATATGAATATTATAAATTTTATCTACCTCTTTCTCATAATTATATTTATAATTTTGTTTTTTTAATTTTTGACATTTAAGTTTATTTTTTGGAAATACAAAATTAAATTTTCAACTAAATTTTTTAGTAAGGTAAAATAAATTATAAATTTGACATTTTGTAATTGAATAATGAAAAAAAATTTAAATTTATTTAAAAAATATTTTTGTTAGAAGAATACCAATATTTTAAGGGTAGAAATATGGTGCAAATTGTAAGTAAAAAAAATTATATTTTTTTTTGTGAGGGGTTATTTCTATTTTTAAAAATATTTTTCAAAAACATTCATTAAATACTGAATCAAATTACTTTGCAACTCAAATTTTTTGTAAAATAATTAAAAATGAAATAATAATATTGTTATATTTGATATAAAATTTGAATTGGTAATATTAATGTCTCTTTAAGTAAATTTGAAAATCATTTAAAAAGACCATGTTGATAAGTACTTCATTTTTGATATACAATGGTTATATATATATCTTATATATATTTCTTGAGTGTTATTTTTATATACATTCAATAAAATTTGTAATATAAAATGCCATTTAATCATTAATTATTGTTCAACTTAGTTATAACAACTTCATATTCAATACCAGCCACTAGTATTTACTTTTTAATTTAAAACTCCAATATAATATGAGAGTATCCTTATTTTGTCTGTATGTAATGAACAACAATAACAGACCATAAATGAGTGGGTAATTAATTACAATAAATAGTTGAAGAATAACCTATAAGAAATGATAAGTTTATCAAAAAGAGTACATTAAAAAAATATACTTTTGAATTTTTTTTGATATAATTTGGGTAGTTGAATGAAAATTTAAATTATAAGACATCAAAATGGATAAAATCTAAAAGTGATGTTTATATAATAAGCCTCATATAAAAAAAGGATAAAAAATCTACTATGTAACTAAATTATTAAATATTAAGGTATTATTAAAATTATTGAAAAACTTATTTTACAGTTATAATGAAATCTAAATGTGAAAATAATGGTGGGATAATAGTAAGACTATGTGTAAACACTTTAATTTATACATACTTTCAACTATGTTCAGATAAAAAAATTGTTAAAATTGTATAATAACATCTAGTTAATAGTGATGCAATTTTATTTAGATCAAGAATAAATTTTTCTGAGGAAAAACTAATTAAATTGAGATATGGCCATCTCCTTTCAAGAGATAGAATAATAATAAAAATTTAAAAAATTATAATAAGTATTCTTAATCACCATTTTTGAAAAGTCTCTAGTAAAATTCATTATAATATATCATTCATTTATTACATTATATGGAGTTTCATCTTGAAGTAGTGATGTGCAGCTTTGAACTTATGTTATGAAAAACAAAAAAGTTAAAAAATATATAGTTATACTAATGAAAAAGCCAAAAATAAAAATACTATTATAAATTAAAAAAATAAAACTACATAAATTTTATTCTGCTCTAATGATGGAAGGGTACTATGTATGAATTTCAACATGTTAAATCCAAACCTGCTTTAAGGCTAGTTTACAGGTAGAGCTATTAAGTCTCCTTAAATTCTAAAAATAACTTATGCATTTTACTAATTATTTTTTTCTTGTTTTCTTTCCAAAGTTGTTAGAGTTGCTTAATTAATACTGTTATCTTGATTGTAAGATATATAATTTTTTTTGAATACATGATTTATTGTTTCAAAAATTATATTATAAATTTAAATCATTTATTTCATTTTCTAAAGCTTCATTGTCAAAGACACAACTCCATTTTCTATTACTTAACAAATATATAAAATGTTATAGTAAAATTTGAGGAATTTTCTTTTTGAGAGGGTCAAACTATATTGTGAAGATTTTTATCTAGAAATTCTTGTACTCTAAAACCAAATAATTTTCTCCCTTAAGTAAGCCATTTCAAAAATATGAGAATATAAACAAGAATATTAACTTATCTTATTTTTATTTTCTTTACTGAAAGTTTTAGTTCAATCCCTTTTTTTATATGACATTAGTATAAAAACATGGTTAAATGCTACTATATAATTAATTTTTATTATATATATATATATATATATATATATATGAAATATTTAGAAGGTCATCCTTTTTTATTTACTTGAATAAATGGCTCAATTATAATACCCAACACTTATTAATGTTTCCCAAACTCAATAACAAATTTCTCATATGAAATATTAGCTTCTAATATAAGAAGTTTATCTATAGATGATATTCAACATGTGATTTTACTTTTTAGATTCAGCTAAAATTAAACAAAAGGAGAAATCATGCATATGTGTATAAATGGTAACCATATGTTACTTAGAGGATTGTGAAATTCACTCATCAGAATGGTTTAAGTATTAAAATAAATTGAGGTCATTATTTTCTAGTATTTGAAACTAATTAGGAAATTATTCTAAAAATATATTTTAATGTGTATCATGTTTAAAAAGTTGGAAATATGATTTTTGAAAATTGTGAGTTTCTTATGAGATACCAAGCTTTAGTTTACATTGTTTCAAGTAGAATAGAATTTTAGTATTAGAAATTGAAAGCAATGTACCATTATCAGATTTTAACTGTGTTCTACTTATAGAATGATTACATAACATTAAACATTATTTAAATCAAAAAGGTTTAAAAGATATTTAGAATTTTACCAAATTTCACCATTTATTAATCTTTGATTTGAAAACAAACTATGATGTACACTCACTAGAAATAAGCAATCCCAATTTTAACATAATTTATCAATCCAAAAATAATGAGTCAATTAACATGAAAATATATATTATTTCAAAACCAAATCTATAGATTTAAAATATGATGCTTTAATGAAAAATTATTACAAAACTTTAATGCAATGAACTCTCTTAAAAAATTCAAAAATAGAATATCAAAACAAGTAATTTCTGCAAAAAAAACTACTAACTATTGTAGATAAAGCATAAAAATAAGTCATATTTTTTAAAAAAATGATCTAACAATATTTATTTTTGTTAAAAAAATCAAAACATTGTTAAGTTTGCTTGTTATAATAATGTTAAAATCCACTAAACATTATCTAAAGGTGGTAAAATATGTTAAAAATATGTTGAATTTTGTGAGATAAAAATCAACAATTTTGTATCATTTCCTGTTGTGCTATGAATTTATTCCACCCTTTTTATCTGATTCTTCCAGTATTACTTTGCTATGATCACTAGTTTTCAAGTTAAAATTTACAAATGTTCATTATACTTGATAATATGAAAAATAACTCAAACTTTTATAACTACAAAATAAGATTTTGTAACTCCTTTCAATCAATATTTGAAGAAATTTTTAGTTTATTTGAGTAATTATTTTAAGAATAACAAAAAATTTGAAATTCACAAGGAATTATTTCCAGAGACTATAATTATTTACTTGTGTAATGCATGAGCTACTTATCAATGATGTAAAACATCAGAAAAACAAGTTATAGTTATAAATCTACAGATTATACTGTTTCTGGTATATATATCTTCAATAAATCTTTTAAACTTATCTTAGCCTACATACCACACAATAGAAAATCATTATATTAAAAAAGGAAAAAATTCTATGATAATATCATAAAGAATGATAACCATGGATTAATATTCCATAAAAATGGTTAATAAAATTTTAAGAGAACCTAAATCAGTATTCTTTCATCAAAATATATCCTTTTTGTCTTTGTAATTTATTCCAAACAAATTTTTTGAAAGTTGAATCTATATATCTAATGCCAAAACCACTATTAAGTTCCCTCTTAGACTTTTTAAGAAATTATATATATATATATATGTATATATATATATTATTTATCAAAAATTGAAATAAAGAATAAAAACATAATTTTATTTACCTTTAATTATTTAAATATAGAGTATTTTCAGAATGCATTGTGGTTACTTGTGAAGGTTAGAAGATTTGAAGTTGGATTTATGAGTTTTTAGAAGGGCAAATATTGTAAAATTCTTTCATAAATATTTTTTTATCATAGTTTCAAATGTTGAAATCTACAAACTAATGGGATTTAAAATTATATTGAGATTTAAAATCTGTTTTCTACTCAAGTAAAATAAAATAAAATGATGATATCAAAATTGAAATTAAGTTTAAACTTGTGATATGCTCTATCTTCAATTTTATTGATAGTGCATCAAAAATTTAATAATATTTTTTTCCTTCATCACTTTTTACATAAAAGATAGTTTTATCATTTTATGCATTAAAGATTGCTTATATAAATTTAACATCTATGTCAACTGTTTATGACTATTAATCTATATAATAAATTTTTTAGAAGAAAAAATAACATCAGTATATACTGACTTTGAAATTATTCAATTTAAAATAGTTTACAGGTAGATAATGAAGGGTGATTTCATTTTTGAATATGAATTATAGAAGTCTTATTTTGTCAATTTTAATTCTTTTTGAGCTCAAATGTATCCACCGCAACTTATGTAAGAATAAAAATTATTTTTATTGAAATTTACATGAGAAAGTATGCCTATTATTCAAAATCAAACTTGCTCTAATGGTGTTTTTCAATCATTATTTCAATTCATAACAATAAAAAACGTTTCAATTTGCTGATGTTTTAGTTTTTGATATCCCCAAGTTTATATCTCAGGTGTACTATTCACAAAATTATTAAAAATATAATTTTCGAAATACATGATAAACTTGAAAGTGAGGGGGCATTAAATTTTTAAAAATGAATTCTAAATTCAGGATGGATAGTATTTTTTCTATTTTCACAAATGAACAATTTTTTGTTTCAATTAATCCAGAAAGAAAATTTTGTTGTAAGCATATTATATTATATTTATTATGATTTTAAATACTATATTTTCAAGATTTGTGTTTAATATTTCCTGTGAAAGTTAATGTTAATGTGAATTTAAAGTAAGCTTGAAGAAATTTAATCAATAGGCATATTGGATATTTAAAATAATATTTTGCTCCAATCTTGAATCATCCTGGGCTAAAAAATATCCCAAATAAGGTTTTTGTGGGTCAATTTGTATTTAAGTAGGATTAAGTGAGGTTTAATAAAGGACAGATAAAAGGCTAAATTCATTACTAGTGCCTTTTTTCTCAAAATAGTTATAAAATATGTATCATTCTGGAATCAAGCTTCAATAAAGTTGAATTGAAACAGAGATAATTTCTAGCAGCACAACACCATATTTACAAAGGTGTAAAATACCTCAAATATTACTCATAATTTAGGAAGGCAAGGAATCTACAAAATTCACATTTCAAACGAGGATTTATATTTGGAATTTGAAATTGAGAAATGGAATATTATTTTCCAATTTAAATATCTATTAGTCATTTTAACAAAAGTTTTCAGTAATCAGATTGAATTTTGATGGTATTTTGTTGTAGATTAATCATTTTGATGAGACATTTACTCAAAATTACTGGTTTCGTTTCTAATATTCCATGTGAAATTCATTATGAATCTTTTTGAAAGTGAATAGTTGACATATTGGATATGCAAAAGCTTATGTTAGATCAAAGTGAGATCAAAGGGAGTTTAACTGATGATCAAATTAGGATTTTACAAGATCAAACGGTGATCAATGTAGGTTCATCTTGAGCTCAATTTGTGACAAATCTCTGACTAAATGTAAGGCCAAACAATTTCCTACATGGTGATGATGTGTGCATAATTCAAGCATAGATTTGTGGCTCAACGGAGTTCAAGCAAGGGGTATTGCTAGCAATACCCCCCCCATTTTTTCTGTGGTGTATGTGGATCAAAACACCCTATTGCTAAGAGCATCCACACTTGCAAGTCAAATTAGCCTTGTTATGCATATTTTACTGAAAATAGCGCCTAATATTCAACACTCATCATGTTTTAGTCATTTGGTAAAGGGTCAAATCACTAATTTTTTCAGTAATTGGAGGAAAGATCCACAAATTATTGAACCATTTGGGTAACTCATTTTCTGCCCCACCATTTTTTCAGTAATTCTTCTTTACAGACCACACTTGCAACACCTCACTACCTCCATTTCATTAAAATGTCACTCTTACCAAACACTACTTTTCTCACTTCTCATCATCACACAACACCTAAGGTTAACATTATATTATACTATAATACTTCCTAAAAAATTTCCACACCTCAAAACTCTAGCCCAAAATAAAGTAAGAGAAAACAGGAACCCAATTGGTCTCAACATGAGGAGGAACAACTTTCTATCTCTTGGATCTTCATTAGCAAACAACCTGAATTTTCAACATATCAATCTGGAGAGACATTTTATAAAAAAATTGAAACCCATTTTAATCAGTTCAGTAAGGCACAATATAATGATCATGAACAGATAAGAATACAGTAAGTTGTTTTTAGTTTTTAGACTTACATTTTAATTAAAACTTTTGTCTTATATTTTTCAATCAACCTTAGATGGAAAGCCCTTAACACATCCACCCTGAAGTTCAGTGCTATCTATAATTTGATTGCAAGAAACCCACCTAGTGGTACCTCACCTAGCAACTGGATAAGGATTGGACTATCTCTTGATCAAGAGAAAGTCAAATCACCTTTTAAAATCTTGGCTGCTTGGGAAAAACTTAAGCATGTCCATAAATGGAAAATGCATTTTAATAAGGAACAAGCAACAAACACACCCTCAAGTGACAATATTAGATTGGAAGACCCCAACAGCAATGTGGAAATAGAACCAACTTTTGGAACCCCTAATTAATCCTACACTGAATGTCCTCCTGGTCTGAAAACCACAAAACAACTTCATCTTAGTGAAGCAAGCAATCTTGATGAGCAAAAAGCCCTGGAATTATAAATGGGTAAAATGGCTAATAATCAATTATCAGCAATAAAATCAACCAAAATAAAATGAGCTGACTGAACTGAAAATTCAACTTATTAAAGAGAAACTATCTATTCAAAAAGAGCACCTCCAGATAGACAAAGAAAAAATTTGAAGTGAGATTAGAGGTAATTATATGAATCAACTTTTACTATTAAAAAAAATTGTTGTACTGAAGAAGACTTAGAGCTTTTACAAAAAATGGAGGGGGACATGAAAAGGGAGGCTCTTGATTTAAATTTAGTTATGTTTTATGGTAGTAGGAAAAATTAAGTACAAAGAATGGAAAATAATACAATCAAAAAGTTATAGTAAATATTAATGGAGATTTTAAATTTGTAAATATAAATAAGTGAGAAAATTGAAATCAGTAATTAAAAAACTATTTACAAATAATTAACCAATAAAAATTATTGTGTACTTACCAAAATGTTTTTATAAAACTTTACTTATATTTTCTCAGTAAGGAGGAGACATGCAAGTGCTGTACTTGCTATGAAATTTATAAAGAGAAATAAGTGAGATGAGAATTGTGAGATCAGAAAAAAATAACTGTTATGTTATATATATTTTATTTATTTATTTATGTATGATACTCAAGTTATGATATATATTTATTATTTATTACAGTATGATAGTTAAGTCTGGGATGAAAAGAAGGAGACAGAAAAGGCCAGCTTATATTATTTATTACTCTGATATATTATTTAGTTATTAGTGTAAGATTTGCATGATATTTTAAATATTATTTATTACTTTTTACTGTAAGATAGTCACAATATATTTATTTTACTTATTAGTTTATGGTATTCAAGCTATGTTTAATATATATTATTTATTAAATAAATATTTTAATGCTATATTTATTTTATTTATTAGTGCATGATACTCAAGTTATGATATATATTTATTATTTATTACAGTATGGAATTCAAGTCTGGGAAAAAATGAAGGAGACAGGAAAGGCCAGCTTATATATTACTGTGTCTGTCTCCTATATACTACCTATAGCTTTCCTTTTCCCAGAAAAAAAATGCATTAAAAAATTTAGAAATAGTAAAAAACAATTACTTACTGCTAGATCAAGATTGCACATCAATTTTCTGGCTTGGCTGTAAGAGGCAGGAAAAAAGGAGAAAAAAAATTAATTATAAATAAGAGAAACAAGAATATCAGGGAAAGTGGAGGAGAAAAAATGACTCACCAGTAAATGAAAATTTACTAAATTTTTGGGAGCGCCTATTACAAAAAAAAAATTAAACATGGGAGTAGCAAGAAAAAGGCAAGAGGAGAGAGGAGATATAATTTGTGAAAATATCTCCACTCTCCTCTTGCCTTTTTTTTGCTACTCCCATGTCTCACTATTTTTATAATAGGTGCTCCCAAAAATTTAGTAAATTTTCATTTACTGGTGGGTCATTTTTTCTCCTGCACTTTCCCTGATATTCTTGTTTCTCTTATTTATAATTAATTTTTTTTCTCCTTTTTTCCTGCCTCTTACAGCCAAGCCAGAAAATTGATGTGCAATCTTGATCTAGCAGTAAGTAATTTTTTTTTACTACTCCTAAATTTTTTAATGCATTTTTTTTCTGGGAAAAGTAAAGCTATAGGTAGTATATAGGAGAAAGACACAGTAATATATAAGCTGGCCTTTCTTGTCTCCTTCTTTTTGTCCCAGACTTGAATACCATACTGTAATAAATAATAAATATATATCATAACTTTAGTATCATACACTAATAAATAAAATAAATATAAAGTTACAATCTTAATTTAATAAAAAATATATATTTAACATAGCTTGACTACCATAAACTAATAAGTTAAATAAATATATGGTGACTATCTTACAGCAACAAATAATAAATAATATTTAACATATCATGTAAATCTTACACTAATAAATAAATTATATATAGGAGTAATAAATAATATAAGCTGGGCTTTTCTGTCTCCTTCTTTTTGTCCCAAGCTTGAATATCATACTGTAATAAATAATAAATATATATCATAACTTGAGTATTATTCACTAATAAATAAAATAAATATTAAATAAATGTAAAATTTTTAGAAGCGTTTTGGTAAGTAATTCTTGCTTACCTCACATTTCTTATCTCACTTATTTCTCTTCATAAATTTCGCAGAAAATATAGTACTTTCATGTCTTATCCATGCAGGGAAAATATACTTGAAATTTCAAAAAAAAATACATTTATTCTTCATATTTGGAAAGTGCACAAGATTTATTCATTCTTTTTTCTTTTCAAAATCCCTCTATTTTTCCAGTTATGTATATTTAGATTCTCTCACAATTCAAAGTGCGCACTAGAATTGGGAATTTCATTTGTGTGCTGGATAAAACTGAAAAAGCTATTTGTCAAAGTGGGATCTTGGTGGTTTTCACCAGTTGAAATTGAAGAGATTTTCCATTTAGGTAAGGATCAGTATGTAAATGCAATTCCTCAATCATGTTGTGCAAAATTACACAACAGATCATAGTATCCTTGACTTCTTATTATACCATAGACAATATGGCTGCTTTAGTATACCCCACCTACTTTGCAACACCCCAAAAGTATTTTACATTTCCTTTATAGAACTTTCTTGTAATTTAGAGTAATATCTGCTTTACTCATCTTTTAGATAAGCAATTGTTTTCACCAGGGTCAACCATGGTGGGTAAATTCCATCAGCAAGGTAGTAACCATTTCTATATTTTTTATGATTAATTTTAAATATTACATCATCATGACTCCCTGCCAATAGTTTATCAAACAAGTTGCTGTATTGAAGAACATAAATTTCATTTAAAGCACTGGGTGACCCAAAGAGAGCATACCAAAATAATAAATATTTGCTTGCTACAGCCTTCAATATCATTGTAGGAGTTTTTTCTTTTCCCTGGTACTTACCTTCCCAAGCTGTGGGGCAGTTTTTCCATTCCCAGTGCATTCCATCAATACTTCCAAGACAACCTGGAAATTCCCTATCTTCATATTCCCTCAAGATCTTGGTTTTCTCCAGTGGATTTGGTTCTTATAAGTACTCAACCTTATTTAAAGATATTATGTCTTTAACAAAGGTTTTCAGTGCCTTTAGTGAAGTGGTTTCAGCCATGCAAACATATTTGTCAGTAGAACCAGAAGATGTCCCATAAGCAAGCTGGAGAAGTACACTTTTTAACTTTTGTTGAGGTGTCAAACCATGTCTCCTGCAGCAATCCTGCAGTTATTAATGTCTTTAATAGAAAAATTCTGATAAAGCTTGATATTAATAAAAGAATTACAATTCTTACAGATTTTAAAACCCCATTTTTACTGTGCATCTGTAGATCATGAATAGGGTTTTTAAATAGATCTTCTCTAATTCTAAATTGGCGTTCAAAAATAATACTGTTGTTGGTCAGGTTATTTTCAAAGTATTCTTTCATTAAGCGCTCATTACCAGTCCTACAATCTCATTCAATCATTTTTTTTCTTGTTTTTTGTGTAGTTGAATTAGATGTTGGATTTATGTAGTAGTTATTTAATAAATAAGTAAGAAGCAGATATTCTTCTTCCATGTCTAGTAAATCATCAATGAAATGGAATGGCATGGGAAAGACAAAAGTTGAGTGTAGAAGAAATAGTGGGAAAGGAGGGTTAGAGCAATTAGTGCAGTAGAAGCAGGGATGCTATTGAATAAATAATAAACACAAGTGTTGAAAATTTTTTGTAACTCACAAATAGTGAAAATTTTCACTAACAAGTGTGGAATGGCCTCTTTAATTAGTGCAACTCAGAACTAATATGAAATTAAGCAGGAGCTACACACCCACACAAGGCTGGATGCTCTAAATTCTCTACCCAAATTGACAAGCACAAACTGAAACACTTAAATGCTACAGTGACTCCAACTGGGGGGGGTGAAAATTTCAGATATACAGGATGCAATTTAATCCTCCTCAATTATTGTACAATCAGCTGGTCATCACAACATCTAACATGTGTAGCTACAACAACTTTTCATCCTGGACTCATGGTACTATCCACAGTAACCAAATCAGAGATATGGATTAAAAATCTATTAAAAGACCTAATCAACTTTCCAAAAACCAATGGATTTATATTGTGATAATGAATCTTTGATAAAATCAGCAAGTAATGAAAGTTCCAACAAAAGAGCCCAACATATGGAATTTGACTTCTACTAGATCAACAAACAGCTTTACAAAAAGAAAGAAACTTTGACATGGATACCCTCATTCAAAAAATTTGCCTATGTCATGACAAAACCTCTAAACATCTTGTCCCATAAATATATCTTAGAGCAAATGAGCATTCACCAATTTTTTTTCTCTCTTCTTTTTCTTTCTCTCTTTCTCTTTCTCTTTCTCTTTCTCTTTCTCTTTCTCTTTTTCCTTTTTTTTCTTTTTTCATCTCACAATAATATAATACAGAATAAAATAACATTCAATAAAATTGAAGCAATATATATAGGCAGGTTATACATCCACAACCTATTTTTGATATGGATACAACCTGCAATAAAAAAAATTTTTGTTTGATGCACTCTTAGGCCACCAAATGAAATAATGTACCTACTACTAATCACATATTATATTGTATGCAATAATACATACACTTGTTCAAACCCTGTGCAAGGTATCATTTATCCCTTGCTCTCACTCTTGCTCTAGTTTTTAACTTTTTTTTCTTTGACTGCTTGTTTCTTTTTGAGTATCTATATTTTACAAGCTAAAATGAATGTATAGTTTTTATTAATGCTTAGCTTATAGTTTAATTTAGCTGATTAATTTTCTGTCTTGTAAAAAAACAATCAATCTATTGTAATTAAATTTTAATGAGATTTTGCAGCAGCAGTATCAGCTGCACTTTCTACAGGAAACCATAATCTCTGAAAACCACCTAAAACATTACTCCAAGCATTAATTGAAAGACATAAAGTCCTAAAATAGAAAGGTGAAATGTGGGCACCTTCCTGAAATATCCCCTGACAAAAGTAAGCAGATTGGAGGTTGAAAACCATTCCCAGCAGGTTGGTACTTCCTGTAAATTTAATTGGTACAAATGTAAATGAAAGTTTACAAACATACTCATCACCTTGGGGCAAAAATACTGGGCACTCAAATTTATCAGAATCAAACTGACTGTGAAAGGGAGACTCAAACCAATTGTGTTCAGGTGCTGGAGTCTCAAAGAAGGTAATTTGTTGACGAGACTGGCTTGAAATTTTGTCTCCAAACAACTGAGTGTAATCCTCAACGCTATTTGATACTTTTTGAATCATGGCTTTACAAACTGAAGCCCATGTCAAATTTATGCCAAGAGATTTTTCAATGCAAGAGAAGCCACAGTGGTCATCAGGGGGTACATCATGAATTTCAACAAGACAAAATTTAAGTACTTAAGGTATTTTTGAGAGAGAATTTGAAGAAATCAAAAAATGAGTATTGAGTGTTGACATCTTTGAATTGCAAGTCTGACTGTTGTGGAAACTCTTTCCGCAGATTCTGTGTTTACAAGTTTTTTCTTCTGTAAGAACCTCTGCCTTAAGAATATGTTCAAACCCAGAAAGATCTTGTTTTTCCCACTTCATTTTTTCAGGACAGCCTCAGATATTATGAATGTACTTGGGTTCAACAACATCAAGTATTATTTTTCCTTCAGATATGTCTATAAGTTTATTTTCTATTTCTATCTGATCCAGAGGAGGTAGGTTTTGATAGAAGCTTTCAATTTTAGAAAGAATATCAGCAAGATTTTTTGGTTTTTTCTCTGAAATTTCTTTTTGAAGTTTTGTAGGGTGTAACCACCAGTGCTTGTGAAATAAATTGATTTCAAGTTGTGCTTCAGGTTGCTTCATAAAAAAATTTTAATTTGGTGAGAACAAGGCATGCCCATTGTTGTTCGGAAAACATTTGTACATGCAGATGAAGTAGGAAGCAATTGAATGGACTTGTAATGTTCCTCCTCAACTTTTTGCAAGGCTAAATGTGATATTTTATGCTTCACCTATTTATAAGTTCTTTGATAAGTCCCCAAAAAACATGTATCAGAAAGACAGGGTGAAACAAAAGATGACTGGTAGGCAAGTATTTTTTGAGCAATCATAGAGTAATCTATAAAGTAACCTTCAAGGAAGCCTATTTTTAGTATTTGAGCTTTGTACAGATAAAAGTTGCAAATTTGATTTTGAATAATTTGTAAATCTGATTAACCAGTGACTCTTTCAAAAGAGATTTCAAATGATAAGCACATTGCAGTACTCAAAGACCTCATTTAAACCAAAAACCTTGGAAAATGTTAAATAGTATTTTTGCCTAATTCCAAAGGTGTAACTAATTGCTTTTTTGAATGGCTAATCTTATTTGGAAGACAAATTTACATTTAATAATCCTCCTCACTCATATCATTTTTCATCATAAGCTACTCTGCTTATAATCTTTTAATATTTATAGATACTTATTGGAATAATAAATTTGAATAAACATATTGAAATGGTAAAGCATTGTTTATGCGTGTAGCTTTATGAGTAGAAATGTTCTTAATTTTCTTGAAGAAGAAGAACATATTTGATTAAAAGTCAGGTTGATTTTTGAAACCCTATGCAGCCAAAAATCAGTGCTGCCATTCGTGAGGAATATGAAAATTTACCAAATAATTATAGGAATATATTTTATAATTTTGAATAAACCCTTAAAACATCAAAATTTGGTCTAGGTTCTATAGTTTTTATATTATTGAAGCTAGTAGAAATGTGCATAGAGAAATGTGTTTTCACTAATCCATAAAAATTTTTAATATTTTGGACTAATTGATTAAGTATTCCATAAAAAAATATGTCTATAAGTTGTGCATCCATTGAAATAAAAAAAGGTTCTGCAAATTTGAAGTGCCAAAGGAAAGAAACCCCCCATATTTATAAAACCAATCAAATTTACATTACTGAAGAACAAAGTCAGGTAAATATTTTAGAAGTATTTTGCACATACATGAATTTTTTTTAATGAATAACATAATTGGGATGGAATTTTCTGTATATATAACAATATCCATCTAAAATAATTTATCTCACATGCTAGAAGGTGTCTCCCCCCAACTGAACTTCTATACTTCAGGAAATAATATGGACCTTCTAGAAGGTGTCAATTTTTTTCTCATAATAAAAAACTAAGTGTAAATATTATATCAAAAAGCAAAAAGATTTAAAAATTTGAATACATTTTCCTATCTGAAATTTATATGTCAATATATTTTTTCAGGATGAAAAAATATTTTCATCCACAATTAGCATCAAAAAATGTTCTTCCAGAGTTGAAATTGAAGGTGCTACTTCATTCAGCCTGAGTAATTACAAACACTTATTCAAAAATATTTTCAATAAAATTTTGGTTTCCTTTTAGCATCATAGTATTAAGATTTTACATTATCTAATGAAATCCATTTATTCCATGTAAATTGGAAATATTTTTATCCATGATGTTCCAGAAGTTGAAGACATAAACTTGATATGATTGAATGAAATAATTTAAATACTAATAGATTTAAATGAAATTATCAATTTTTTTAAATTCTCAAATTTATATTTTCCATTCTTTTGACATCCCAGAAATTTTTTTTTATGAAATATATCATGTTACCCTATTACAAAGTCACCATGAATAATCAAACACATGTTGTCAGCCAGGCTGTCCCAGGAGCCAAGTAATAAACATACAATTTTATTGGAGTTAATAAATGACATAATAATTGCAGCTTATGTATATACATTAAATTTATATTACATAATAAATTATATTAAAATATTATTTTATAATTAAAATAAATTTTATACTAATTTTATTATCATATAAATTAAGTATACATTAAAATAATTATTATATTCCATATAAAGAGGTGTTATATGTATTTAATGAATAATTAATTAATTACATGTTGATAATATAATTATATCTTATTAAATTATCTTATATTTTAATTACATTAATTTTTAAATTTAAATATATAATTGAACCCTTTTCATATTCAAAATTATCCATAATTATTGAAGTTGATTTTGACCCTTATTTGTGATGAATATTAAATGCATTATAATAATTATTATAATAAATTTAAATTCTAAATTTGTTTCAGTAGAAAAATTAATTACTTGTTTCAACTAGTTATTACATAGTCAAAACAATTTATTAATTTTCTACAGACTAACACTAAAATTGATTACAATATTTTGTTGCGTCAAAACATTCCATTTGCTTCACTTAAGAAATCTATAAAAAATATTGTTATTCTTAATTTGATTACTTTTTCACATGGTTCTCATGTCTCAGAGTTGTTTAATTACTCACTATATTACTTAAATGATTTGGGAAATGTTGGCCTGAAAATTGGTTTCTTAATTGGGATTTTAATTACTTGTTTCATCTTTTTCTCTCCATTGTTATGTTTCAATTATTTTCTTTTATCTTTTTGTTTCATCCTATTATTACTTTGTATATACTCAGTGGTAGCGCCTCATTGGTCTCTTTTCCTATAAAAGGCCTTGTGTTATTTCATTTATGATCATCACTTACTATACAATCCAAACTTGAACATATTTTAAATATAATACGTTTATTATTATTTTAATTAGTACCATAAATTCTAAGTTAAATTTTATATAACTAACTACAGGTTGCATTAAATCTAATAGTAATAATAGTGTTTGCCGCGCAGAGAGAATAGTACTTACTTCAAATAAATATATTATTATTTAATAAGCCTTACCATTTTGTCAAATCCCAAGAAACTCATCGCCTTTTTCTATCTCAGAATCATTATATTTTTTTTATTATCTTTATTTCTTTATTTTTATACTCCCCTCTATTCTTCTTTACCTTTTCCTCTTTTCCTCACCATCTTCTAGACAACCGGCCAATAATTGGATGCCTTTCCAAACTGACAACGATGATCGATACTTGCGACAAACGACATAGCACACGGACCACCCAGAAAAAAAGAAACTTTTGCCGCAACCGTGTTTCGAACTTGGGTTCGATCTATTAGGTTTATATTAAATTAATTCATATATTATTTTGAACTGATTTTACGATCACTATAGTAAGTTGACCTTTGCACTTCTCAATCATATTATTATATTTTTACTGCAATAACAGTGTTTGTGGCTTAATTGCTGATTCACTGAGTGTAAGTGTTCATTATTTTTTTTCCTAGTTGACCATAATAGAGTAGACCTCTTAGTCCTAGAAGACAATTAATAATTATTAAATTATTAAATTAATTTTATTATTATTTTTTGTATATTGGTTGACCATAATAGTACTCAGTACTTAGTCCCAATTTTACCATCATATAAATTTTTGTATTAATTATTTTGGTTGACTTATAAAAACCTTTATTGGTTGGTCCCATTTTAATTACTGACTATTTCTTAATAAATAATTGTAATTACATTTATTTGTATTACTTTTTTTTTAATTAATTGATTTTTGATAAAATTAAATTTTTTTTAAAATTCAATAAATTTTATTTTGAAATAACAAATTGAATCATTAAAAAAAAATTTTTTGATTTTAACAGTTTAAATGTCCAATATTTTGGCTAGCAGCATGGATAACTTAAATGTGGATGAGATTGAAGTGGATAATGACACTGAATCTGTAGGTTCTTCTAAATTAACTTACAGAAATGATTCAGCTGAGAAAAAACTTTCAGGACGTGGAAATGGTAGGAGAAGTGGTAAACCCCCCTCACCAAACACCTCTGAAAGAAGTAAAACCTCTAATAAATCAGGACAATCAACTCAAAGGTATAAAAATAAAAAAGATACCTCTAACCCAACAAGTAAACAATCTGTCCAGTCACATCAAAGAACTGAAGGCAGAAAGCATGAAGTACAAGGCAAGGGTAGACACACTCTGGCAGCGAATGCAGGAATTGTTAAATCCAAAAAAGGCTCAAACTCCTCATTTCCCAGCCTCTCAGCCTCAGCCTCAACCTCAGCCCAATCAGGTACCTAGCTCCTTCACGCAAAATCAAAGCACTCTGCAAGTGGAACAGTGGAAATGGGACTACTTGATGAGCCATTACCAGCAGAATTCTCAACAACCAGCTCAACACCCTGGCCCATCCAGGACACAAACCTACCATCCATCTCCTCAGCCCCATCCTTATCAGGGAGGCAGAAGAAAGAAGGCACAGGGGAAGTTTTCTCCCTTACCATGGTAAGTAATTTGTTTGATAAACATGTTGGCATGTATAATAACAAAGCTTCTTCAGGTAATCTTGTGTATTCTGGTGATAGAAAAGTTAAACCTCTAAAAAGACAACTTCCTTTAATGAGTAGCCCCAATGATGTAATTAGAAAATTATCATTTGATGAACCTTTACATTTGACTTCTACTTCTTTAATTAATCCTTCTCTTGCAATTAAGAATGATTCTGTTTCCCCTGAAGTCTATACCTTAATTGAGAAAACTTCTGAAGATATATTGAAAGATACCCTTGATTTTAATGTTGTGAGAGACAAACATTTGAGAGATGTGTTAATCCATGAGAGTGATAGATTAAATAATTTGCACTTGCATTGTAAAGTAAGTTCTTCTGTACAGGATACAGCTTATTTTAAAATCAAAGAAACCTTGAATATTGTTCTTAGCCAACAAAAACAAATAAGAAGTGACCATAGAGCTATCTCAGATAAAAATATAAATCTACATAAAACCTTGAGTGAATTGAAACCCCTTATTGAGGAAAATTATTCATTAAAAAGTGAAATAAAATCTCTACAAAATGAGTTTAAAAAGCTAAAAAATGATTTCCATGCACTAAGTGCCAAACACACAGTTTCTGAGGACAGAAATGTTTTATCTCTTGCAAAAGTAAATTACCAGATGTCTGAAATTCCAAGGATAAGAAACTATGTGTCTGACCTGCAGGAAAAATTTTCAACCTTAACCATTAATAATTATGGTATAAATGAGAATGCTGCCCATAAGCTGCATAAAAATAAGGAAAACAAACCTGATCAGAGTTCCTCCTTTCTTCCTCATATTTCAGCCATTAAACAAGCTGACAATGAGTCTGTAAAATCTTTTGCTACTAGCAAAAAATCTTGTGATGGTCATGTACCAGCTGTTTCTGTAAATAATGAAATTTCTGAACACTTGGCTAAACTTCAGGAATTATTAATGATGAATAATTCAAACCAAAAAATGGAACATCTCAGTAGTCAGAAAAATTGGCCTAAATTGGACCAATATCCTACCTTTGATGGTGTTTCTTCTTCTGATTGGCAACACTTTATCCAAAGAATTGATAATTTAAAGAGATCTTATAAACTACCTGATGAGGAAATTGTTTCTAAGCTAATTTCTTTATTTTCCAATGTAGCCTTGATGTGGTATGAATCTGTCCTTTTAGATAACAGTCATTATACATGGAATGATTGGAAATCCTTGATTGAGAATCAGTTTGGTGGTTCAAAATTCAGGTTAGCTCAGCAAAGACTGTATGAGAATACTAGATATGTATCCTCCTCTGTTGAAAAGCCCATTGTTTTTCTTATGAAAGTAACAAAAATCCTAAGAGCAATTGATCCAAAGATGGATTATGATATTTGGAGAGATAAAATCTTGTATAAATTACCAAATTCTCTTAGAGATTTAATTGTAGCCAGAACTGAGCATGTAAGGGAAAACTCTTCTTTCATTAATATCTGTAATGAGGTACTACTCAACCATAGATATGAACCAAAGAACTACCTTGGTAAATCTTATCATGATCAAAATAAACCTTCTACAAAGCCCCCAGAAAAATCTGGTAAACCCTCTGCCCCAGTTGCACCTAAAAAACATACAACAAATACTTGTTATAAATGTAACAAACCATGGAAAAAGGGTCATGTTTGTGACAAGAAAATTCATCTTGTTGAACAAAATGAAGACACTGATGAGGTTGAAATTGATGTCAATAATTCTTCTAGTGACTGTGAAAGTAATATCTCCTATGACAATGACTCTGTTAAAGATGTTTTAATGTTAGAACAAGATGTCCATTATTTAGATAATATATCTGAAGAATGTGTATTGGATTTATCTTCAGTGGAAAATGCTGAAATAATTAAAGATATTACTAACAATACTATAGCCATATCCCCTTTGAAAGCACCTGTTATCATAAATGGTAAAAATGTTGATGTAGTTCTTGACTCTGGTGCTGGAGGAAGTGTAGTGTCTGAAAAAGCTTTAGCTTCAGTAGATAAGGATTATTTGAGTAAATTATTACCTATAACTTCTGAAAAATGGAGAGGGTATGGTTCTACCTTAATTCCTATTGGCAAAAACAAAACCTCTGTATTCTTCAAATATAATGGTGGTTTTGTCAGAGCTATTTGTGAATTTTTTGTCATGAAAAATGATAATTTAAGCAATTGGTTTATTATGGGTAATGATATTTTAACCATTTTTGGTGTGAAATTGGACCCAGCAAATAATTGCTTCACCTTGGGATTGAATGGAAAAAGGAAATTCAAAATTTCCTCCTCTAGAAAACCTTCTGGGCATCTGTTAAAGTCTTGTAACTCACAAATCCAGTGTAAAGGCAGAACAACAATTGAAATGGATGGTTTATTAAATGAAATAAATACTGCTTCTTTTGGTGATCAGTTAACTAGTGAACAAAAGGATTCTATTATTGCCTCAATTACCTCTTTCCCTATGGCTTTTGCTCATGGTTCTCATGTCTTAGGAAGTGTTCAGGAAGAAATGAAAATTACCTTATCCTGTAACTTGAGTGATATCCCTCTTAGTCTTAAGAAAAAACCATATCCTGCTTCTCCAACAAAAAGAAAGGATATTGAAGATAATATTGCCACATTATTAAAAATGAATATCAGTGAGAAAGTGGATATTACCCCCAAATATTGTGTCATCTCCCCAGTCTTGATTTCTTATGAAAAAGATAAGGCTAGATTATGTGGTGATTACAGAGCATTAAACACTTATCCTGTTGATGATATTTATCCTTTACCCAGAATTAATTCAATACATGCTACCTTGCAAGGTGCAAAATTTATTAGTTGTCTGGATGGTAATAAAGGGTATCATCAAGTTCCAGTTGAGAAAAATTCTCAAAATTTTTTGCTTATTGCTACTCATATGGGAATATATAAGTATGTTAGAATGCCATTTGGCCCTAAAAATGCACCTTCAGTTTTCCAAAAAGTCATGGATAATACTTTCCATCAGGAAATAATTGAGGGATGGCTTATGGTTTATATTGATGATATCATAGTTTTTTCTAAAACTTTTGATGAACATATGGTTCATTTGAATAGAGTTTTCCAAAAAATGGATGAAATCAATATGACTTTGTCCTTGAAAAAGTTTAAATTTGGTTTTCAATCTTTGAAAGTCCTTGGCCATGTTGTGTCAGGCCTACAAATTTGTGTAGACCAATACAAAGTTGCTGCAATTCAAAATGTGAAAGCACCAACTTCTGTAAGAGAAATCCAAAGTTTTTTGGGTATGTGTGGCTATTATAGACAATATATTAAAAATTATCAAGTCATAGCCTTGCCTCTTACCAAACTAACTAGGAAAGATGTTGCATTCATCTGGAATATTGACTGTCAAAAAGCTTTTGATACATTAAAATGTTGCTTAATGACAGCCCCTATCTTAGCTCTTCCAGATTTTAACAAACCATTTGTCCTGTATACAGATGCTAGCTTTGTTGGTCTGGGTGCTGCCCTTCACCAGAAACAAATTATAAATGATAAATCCTCAGAGGTTGTAATTTTTTATATTTCAAGAACCTTGAGAAATAGTGAATTGAAATATGGTGCCACTCAATTAGAGTGCTTAGCAGTTGTTTGGGCTCTTGAGAAGATTCATTACTATCTAGATGACCAAAAGTTTGAATTGGTAACTGACTGTAGTGCTGTGAAGTCCCTCTTAAACCTGAAAACACCTAATAGACATATGTTCAGGTGGCAACTTGCTGTTCAAGAATACAGAGGACGGATGACAATTATCCATAGGGCTGTAAATGTTCACTCCAATGTTGATATGCTGTCCAGATTGCCTCTTCCAAATAATGACTCAAATCCTGCTTATGTACCTGAAGATGATACTGTTAATATCCATGATATATTTATAGTTGATATGGAAGAGGAGTTATTACAATTAATTCTGGATTAATATGATAAAGATTCTGATTTAAATAAATTAGTTACTATCTTAAATGATCCTAAAAATGCTTCTATTCAAGCATTGATTAAAACTCTTCCTGCTAAATATCAGAATGCTTTAATTAAGGGAAAGTAATCTATTGAAGATGGATATATTTATTATAGAATAAAGCTTACTAATGTAATTGTAATTTCTCCTTCTATGAAAGAAATTATCCTCAAACTTTGTCATGATGACATATTAGCTGGTCATTTTGATCTTGAGAAAACACCAATTAGACTCAAGAACACTGCTTGGTGGGCTAATATGTCTGAAGATGCAAAATTATATGTTGAATCTTGTGATTTATGCCAGAAATCCAAAAGATTTACTGGTAAGAGAGCAGGGTTATTACAGCAAATTGAAGCACCTGATGCTCCCTGGAAAATCATTAATATGGATTTTGTCACTGGTCTTCCTATTTCAGGTAAAGAAATTTATAATTCTTGTTGGTTAATAGTGGATAGATTTACTAAAATGTGCAAATTTATTCCCACCCATAAGGATGTCTCCACCAAATACTTGGCTTTCTTATGGTGGTGTAATATGTTCAATATAGTTAGATTCCCTAGAGCCATTATATCTGACAGAGATCCAAAATTTACATCTGAATTCTGGATGTCTCTAATGGATATATGTGGTTGTGAATTAAAATTATCTACTGCTCACCATCCCCAAACTGATGGTCTAGCTGAAAGAATGATTCAAACTCTAGAGGATATGATTATAAGGTATTGTGCCTTTGGATTAGAATATAAAGACAATGACAGATTTACTCATGACTGGGTCACCTTATTGCCTGGTCTTGAATTTGCTTATAATAGCACTGTTCACTCTGTTACTTAAAAGAAACCTTTTGAGCTTTGGCTAGGTTATTTCCCTCATACTCCTGCTCAAATACTCAATAGTAAATTGCCTAAATTGGAATTACACCCTGGTGTCAAATCTTTTGTTCAAATGCAACAACTGTGCAGAAAACATGCTCAAACTTGTATTGATAAAGCATTTGAATATGAGAAGAAAAGATGGGATAAATCCCATAAAGAACACACATTTAAAGAGGGTGATGAAGTGTTGATATCTACTGTCCACTTCAGTTTACAGGGTAACAACAAATTAAAAGATCCTTTTGTGGGCCCTTTTGTTGTGAAAAAAATGATTGGAGATAATGCAGTTGAAGTTGTGTTATACTCTCCATATGATAAAAAACATCCTGTTTTCCCCATTTCCCTGTTAAAACCTTATACTTCCAACAGTGACTTATTTCCAAAAAGAAGGGGTAGACCTAAGAAAAACCCTCAGGAAGTCACAGAAACTGCAGAAATTGATAAAATTCTCAATGATAGAATTATCACTTCTGAAAGAGGTACTGAGTATTTATTGAGATTTAAAAATAAGTCATCTGAATATGATGCATGGATACCTGGTAAAGAATTTTAAACCTTCCTACTCTTTTAAAAAAGTATAAAAAGAAAAAATCATAGCATTTTTTATTGTTTTTTTAGAGTGAGGGAGTGTCAGCCAGGCTGTCCCAGGAGCCAAGTAATAAACATACAATTTTATTGGAGTTAATAAATGACATAATAATTGCAGCTTATGTATATACATTAAATTTATATTACATAATAAATTATATTAAAATATTATTTTATAATTAAAATAAATTTTATACTAATTTTATTATCATATAAATTAAGTATACATTAAAATAATTATTATATTCCATATAAAGAGGTGTTATATGTATTTAATGAATAATTAATTAATTACATGTTGATAATATAATTATATCTTATTAAATTATCTTATATTGTAATTACATTAATTTTTAAATTTAAATATATAATTGAACCCTTTTCATATTCAAAATTATCCATAATTATTGAAGTTGATTTTGACCCTTATTTGTGATGAATATTAAATGCATTATAATAATTATTATAATAAATTTAAATTCTAAATTTGTTTCAGTAGAAAAATTAATTACTTGTTTCAACTAGTTATTACATAGTCAAAACAATTTATTAATTTTCTACAGACTAACACTAAAATTGATTACAATATTTTGTTGCGTCAAAACATTCCATTTGCTTCACTTAAAAAATCTATAAAAAATATTGTTATTCTTAATTTGATTACTTTTTCACATGGTTCTCATGTCTCAGAGTTGTTTAATTACTCACTATATTACTTAAATGATTTGGGAAATGGTGGTGTGAAAATTGGTTTCTTAATTGGGATTTTAATTACTTGTTTCATCTTTTTCTCTCCATTGTTATGTTTCAATTATTTTCTTTTATCTTTTTGTTTCATCCTATTATTACTTTGTATATACTCAGTGATAGCGCCTCATTGGTCCCTTTGACTATAAAAGGCCTTGTGTTATTTCATTTATGATCATCACTTACTATACAATCCAAACTTGAACATATTTTAAATATAATACGTTTATTATTATTTTTATTAGTACCATAAATTCTAATTTAAATTTTATATAACTAACTACAGGTTGCATTAAGTCTAATAGTAATAATAGTGTTCTCCGCGCAGAGAGAATAGTACTTACTTCAAATAAATATATTATTATTTAATAAGCCTTACCATTTTGTCAAATCCCAAGAAACTTGTCGCCTTTTTCTATCTCAGAATCATTATATTTTTTTTATTATCTTTATTTCTTTATTTTTATACTCCCCTCAATTCTTCTTTACCTTTTCCTCTTTTCCTCACCATCTTCTAGATGACCGGCCAATACATGTTTAGTTTATGAAAGTGTGATTTTAAACAATGTAGATTAAAATTTTACAAAAGCATTTTTTTAAATAAAAATGAAATAAAATAAAAATAATAACAGAAAAAAAAAAGAAAATTTTTGTCTAGCTCTATAAATACTTACATTTTGACCATTTTTTATCCTGTGTAAATTTTTATTAGCCCTTTTTTGACCCCCTGGGGCCCCCACCAGGCCTGACTTGGGGCTAAGAAAGGGCTGAAAATGTGTCAACTTACTCTTATTAAAAATGTCCAAGTTTTATTAAAAGAAACTGACATTCTTTGTACAGTTTTGACTATCTTAATTCTTTCATGAAATAAGTTTTTTTGTCATCCTTAGCACTCATTGTTACTTTTTTCCTTCCCATGATACCCCATAATCATATATTTTCTTCATTTTTAATTTATGAAGCACATACTTGCTCATTATTCAATAAGAATTATATAAAGAAGTTATTTTGGAGAAAAATTTTCTATAACCTATAGTTTTCATAAATTTTTTATCATTCTTCAAAATTTTATGTCTTAATAAAAATGGATTCTGTGTGTGTCCTTTGATGTAACTTTTTTTTAAAAAAAATTATTATTAATGTTTAGACACTTTTTATGAATTTTATAATTTAGTTAAATTTTTTGGAATTTTTTTCTAAAAAAAATAAGATTTTTAATGTCTTTTAAATGATTTTGTGATCTTGTGAATTTTTTTGAGTTTTTTGTAAATTTTTTTAATTTTTTGGGGAATTTTTTTGAACTAATATTTTTTTTGGCATTGTTTTGATTTTTTTTGATTGTTTTAATGCTTGAATAGGAATCAAGTCACGTGCCAAAAAGATGCAGCATCTTTTCAAGCACATGATTTGATTCCAATTCCTCTAGTGAAAGTTTTCAGATGGACCACAAATTTTCACAGAATTATATTTCTTGTGGTCCATCTAACAAGTTGCACTGAGGAATTGGGTTCAAGCCTTGTGCTTGAAAAGATGCAGCATCTTTTTGGCATGTGACTTCAATTACAATTCAAGTCATATGCTTGAAAAGACACTGCATCTTTTTGGAACGTGACTTCAACTTCAATTCAAGCATTAAAACTTTCAGCCGGGCTACTAGACTTACCTGGTAAAATAATTAATTATTTTACTAAGGTGAAGCCACGCCTTTTTAAAAATACTTATTAATAATTAATTATTTAACATTTACTTATAATTTACTTACAACCAACTAAGCTAATTATATTAAGTAGTGTAAATAATTAATTTAAGTAAGTGTCCTATACATTTTTACTCCCTAACACTGTGCTCAATAGTATAGTTGATTGGGAATAAAAATTAATAATAAAATTATAATAAAAAAACCTTAAAATTATTATATTACTTCATTGAGAGATCTGGAATTACGTGAAATTAATATAATTAATTTAATTGTGATGTAAATAATTGTGACAGTCCAAGGAACTCATACTTTATTACTAATAAAATTAATGCCCTTGTTGATGTACCAATTAAATTATTTTCTTATGTCATATATTTACTACTTTTAGTCATCTTCTGTCAGCCAGGCTATTCCAGGAGTCCAGTAAATGATATGTAACTTATAAGACCTGAAAGAGGGGGTAAGAATTGTATTTAATGTATATAAATTAATATTTTATTGCATAATAAAATTATATAAGTATTTTATTACATATAAGTGTTATATTAATTTGATTGGTTATATAAATTTTTTATACATTTAAATTTAACATAATATAATATATTCTACAAATAATGGCGCATTTTTTATGTATTTAATAATTATAAATTTATATTTAATTAATTAAAAACATATATTATAATTATAAGTGTAAAATTTACTTATAATATAATTAAATTAATTAATTATATTTATATATTAAATATCATTTCTTATAATATTAAACAATAAATAATGACGCTTCTTTTGACCTATAATTGTGTCAGGAAAAACTAATTAATACTGAATTGAAATAAATTACATATTTGTTGTGTCAGAATATTTTTTGTTTCACTTAAAAATCCTTAAATCAGACTGTACCATCTGTTTTGAATGATTTTTCTCATAGTTACTATGTTCCAGGCTTGTTTAGTTATTCACTATTTTTACTTACTGATTTGGGAATTAATGGCAGGAAAATTGGATTCTTAATTGGGGTTTTTAATTATTTGTTTCATATTTTTCTCTACATTGTTATGTTTCACTTACTCTTTGATATACTTGTTTTATCCTATTATAATTATTGTATTTACAAATATAGTGGCGCTTCAGAGGACCCATTGCCTAAAAAGGGCGTTGGATAATCCCCTGTAGCATCATCACTTATTACACACTCAACAATTTAAAGATAAATTTATTACGCTTATTATTATTTTTATTAGTGTTAAATTCTAATTAAAAATTCTAAATAACAATTTAAAGGTTGCCTTAAGTCTGATAGTAATTATATTGTTTGCCACGCAGAAACTCTTACTTAAATAATATTAATATTAATAAAACCAATTTGTTGTCACCTCTCAAATCACTCGTCGTTGCTTTCTCTCAAATAAATTAAATAATCTCAATTGTTTTTATTTCTTTTATTTCTAAACTACTATCTCCTTCTTGTCCTCCTCTCTTTTCTTCCCTCTTATCTTATCTCTTCTAGACGACTGACTGACATCTTCTTTCTCACATTCTTACAGTAGATGGTGTAAATTCCGTGTCTTTATTTCCCTCATGTTTTGCCTATAAAAGGCCCTCACTTTTGTGCTTTTCAGAACATTCATTACTCATTTTACTTACTTACTTAGTTTATTACAACTACATAAAACTATTTATTATTATTTTAGTATTTACATTAAGCCGTAATTCTAAACGTTTAAATAAAATATTAATTATCCCTTTACCTCTTTAAATTTTTTGAGTAAAAATCTTTAAAAGATAAGAAAAATACGTACACATTTTGAATCCTTTGAAATCCACTGTTGCCATCCTTGAAACTCCTTCCATGAAAAATCTTCTAGACTTGAAGGACCACCCAACAAAAACAGTGAGAAAAAATTCAAAGAAAATGCAAAATAAACAAAAAAAATGTAAAAAAATTCAAAAAACACCATATAAATTCAAAAAAATTCAAAAAAATTCAAAAAAATTCAAAAAAAATTCAAAAAAAGTCAAAAAAAGTCAAAAAAAGTCAAAAAAAGTCAAAAAAGTCAAAAAATTCAAAACATTTAAAAAATAAAAAAAAAATCTAAAAAAAATCTAAAAAATTCAAAAAAAGTCAAAAAAAAGTCAAAAAAAAGTCAAAAAAAATTCAAAAAATTCAAAACATTTAAAAAATACAAAAATAATCTTAAAAAAAATCTAAAAATTCCAAAAACTTCATAAAACTTCAAAAAAACTTCAAAAAAAAATTTTAAAAATCCAAAAAAAAAAAATGCAATTTTTTCATTTGAAATATATAAAAACTTAAATGAAGTGCTATTAAATTCCAAAAAAATTCATAAAAATTAATTTAAGGCCAAAAAAAATCTAAAAAAATCTAACAATGCTAAAAATTCTAAAAATTCTGAATATCAATAGAAAATTAAGATGTAATTTTAATAATCAGCAGAAATTAAAATAAAAGCTTATTTATTTTAAAAAGTTGAATAAAAAATTTGATACAACTGAAAAAATTGAGTATATTATTCCAAAAATATATATAAAATAAAAAATAAGATAAATATGTCTTTTTTTAAAGAGATTTGGTATTCATATATTTTTTTACTGGAAAAATCTTGACTCATACCAGCTCCTGCTTTTTTTTTCAAGGAAAATTGATGCATGGATGATAAAATTTTTGATCCTTGATTCATGAGGCAGCCATTCTTTCAAAAAATAGGGCCACTGGAGTTACTACTGAGGTTACTCTTGGGGTAGTCTGAGGGACAAAAAAACGACTTGCATACAAGTTGTCTTTTAATTTACCCTGTAAAATACACTTTACATACCTGCCCCCAGAACAAAGAATGCTGTGTTTTCAAAGTGGTTGAAGCATTTCACGCTATATCTGTACAAATCTTTTTTTCTTTACTTGAAGTTTCCAAGATCAGCCTTAAAACAACAGCTTGTAAATTTCCAGTAGACACATGAAGCCAGGCTTTGATAACTCTATTCTGCCCTTCTATGCGTGAAGTTACCAAATAGCCAAAATGTGGAACTTTTTTTTTCTATGCAAGTACAAAACTTTCTTTATAAATTAGCCACTACCTTTCCAAGTAGTCAACAATGTCTTGAGGGTATAGATCATGTAATTGACAACAATTTTTCTGAAACTCTGACTCATCAACTGACTCCACAAAATTTCTCCAATTCTTGAGAAATGTTTCCCAATCTTCATTAAACTCAAACCTCTTTTTCAGATTAACAATCAAGTTATTATTTAGATGCCAAGCGCACAAATTGTGTTTTGAGTTTTGAAAGTGGGTTTAAAATGCCAGTATCAAGGCATGTTCATGATCTGTAACAATCACTCTGATGAAATCACTTTTGAGAAGATGTTTTTTGAAGTTTTCTAGAGCCCAAGAGTAGTGTTCTTTTTTTTTCTTTACTGAGAAAGATAAATGCAATTGAAAAAGTTTCACCAGTGCAACTTGATCCAGCTATGTGAAGAAGAGGCATTCTGTACCTAAGTTTCAAATTCAAATGTTTTGTGAGACTAAAAAGTTTTATGATATAAATATTTTCTCCTCACTTGTTAGTTTTGTAAGTAGCATCCATTAATATAACATGGAGAAACTCATGAAATAGTTTAATACTGTCCTTCAGTGCAAAGAAAAGGTGTTTTATTTGATGAGATTCATTTTGTTTATATTTGTGAATGATTTGATCAGTATGTAAGTAGTCCAGCAATGCCTCAAGTGGGGTAGGGCCATACATTTTTTTGAAACAATTTTTTTGACAGATGTTGTAAATATCTTGTGAAATGGCTTTAATATTAGGGTACTGTTCTCAAAAAATTGCCATTATCATGTTTGGTTTCACTCCACATCCATGTAATTTCTCTACCGCCTTGCACTGTCCTTCATTAAGTGATTTTTCTTGGGCATTAGCTGTCAGAGTTAAGTCCAGCTCATGATTATGACAAACATTCTTTATATGTGAGCTCCCACCAGTGCTTTTTCACATCAGCACTGCCATGTTTTGTTTTCACTACTGGATCATCAATTAAGTCTACACAGAGCTCTTAAAAAAATGGTGTAAGAGAGACAAAAATCATGCCAAGTAAAAGTATTCTTACATTGAGGGGAAAGTCTCTTTAAACACTCACAAAAACTTTCTTCAAATACAAGTGATTCATATTTGTGTTTCAGTTTTTTCAACTGTCCTTCAAATCACATGAGCTTTCCATGGGCAGTTCCAGCAAACACATTTTTAGTTTTGTATTTGACTCTCTCTGGTAATAAAAGGCCTTTTGATTTGACTTTTACCTGAGTGAAGGCAAATAAGCCAGACATGCTCAGTCTGACCATTAGAGTCTTTGTTGGAACGTTGGAAAGAGATACTTTCTCCTTGTTGGGAAGCAAAGATTTTAGCAGCTTCTTTTGCTTCATCTAAGGTGGGATAAATGGTGGTCTTGGGTATCATTTCTAACATTGAGGAAGTCAAAGAGTGGCAAATTTTTTTTCACATGGAAGGGATAAACAAGTGTATGTATTATTGCATACAATATAATATGTGATTAGTAGTAAGTACATGATTTCATTTGGTGGCATAAGAGTGCATCAAACAGAGAAAAAAAATTGTATTGTAGGTTGTATCTGTATCAACAATAGGTTTGTTTTTTTTTAATTTCATACAATCTCACCCAAGTGAGGGGCATGAAGGAGAGGCCAATGAGTAACGTACATCAAGGTAGGAGAAACAAACTAAGGTGAATAACTGTGCAATAAAAGAAAAGGAGACAACTGAGTGGACTAAGGGGAGAGAGGCAAGTTATTAGGGAACCTATTAGTATTTACAAGAGCAGCTACTAAAGGAAGGATGGGGGAGGGGGAGAGGAGAGTCAATGTATGAAAAGAGACTTTGTGTTTTTTGGCAGCTTGAATGAGGGGAAGTCTTAGAGTGGAACAGGTAGGGCAGAAAAGGAGGACATGTTCTGGGGTATCTCTTGCATTCCTGTTACATAGTGTGTAAAGGGGAGAGCTAAGGATTCTGAAGCAAAAAAAGATAATCTTTGAGGAGAGAGTGGCTGGAGTGGCATTGAAGGGATGTGGTGGCATGAGCACACTTCTGTTGGGAGAGATGATTGACCATGAGTATAGGAGAGTATCAGCCTCTGAGTCTCCTCAGGGCATCAGAGTTTGGGCATGTGAGAAATTGAGAACATAGGTGGGCTTTAAGGAAAGATTTAAGGGAAGACACTGATGGTGGTGGGGAGGGGAAGGAGATCAGATAGTGTGAAAGGGAGGAGAAAGGGTGAGACCTGTTGGCTAGCTTGTCAAACAGCTCATTCCCTGGGATGCCTGAGTGACTAGGACACTAGCGCAGCTGGAGTTGAATAGAGGGGTTGGCTTGGTACAATTTTGTAGGCTGCTGAGTATATTCCTAGGATGGAGGAAAAGTGTTCTGTGGGGAGAGAGGGAGATGAGAGAGCTTTGATCACTGCTTGATTGTCAATCATAATGGTGAGGGATCTAGTAAAGGGGTGGATGAGATTTGAAAGGAAAAGCTGCAGGCCTAGAAGAACACCTACAAGTTCTGTCTCAAAGACTGATAACATGTTGGCATCCCCAAGTCTGGAGACATAGGGGTGAGGGAGGCCCTGGTCAAAGACTGCTGCAATGGAGCCAGCCCTAGATTTAGAGCCATCAGTGTATATGAAATATGAGGGAGCAGGGGTGGAAGAAAGAGAAAAGAAGACTTCTCTGGGGGAAATTTCTTTGGAGGGGCTAATGTGGTGGGTGAAAAATGCAGGAGACCATGGAGCTAGGGGGCATTGTCATTTGACATCCAGGTTTTGGAGAGGGAAGGAGGATGGTGAAAAGTGGGGGAAGGAAAGAGAGTGGAGTTGGTGGTGGTGGGCTTTAGGGGGAGGGGGTGAGGGATAATGTTGATCTGGCTAGCCTTGCTATAGGGTTGGAGGCTGGGAGAGATAGAAGGTGAGACCAGGAAGCATATGCAACCTGGTCCAGCCGTGATTTACAAGTGGGAGACACTGAGTTGTGTAGTAGATTTCTTACCAGGGTTGTCTTGAAACAGCCTAGAGCAATTCTGATGGCTCTATTGTCAACTGTTTGTATTAGGCAAGTAGTGCAGGAGGGGAAGTGGGGGGTTGTGCCATACAATAGCCACATAGTCAGTTCAAGAATGAAAAAGGGAGGATATGAGGGATGTAAATTTTTTCAGTGGGATAGCCCAGCCAGAGGAGGCAAGCTTCTGGATCTGAGATACGGCTTGAAGGACAGCAGCTGCAACAGCCAAGCCATGGCTGCGGAAGGAGAGGGTGGGATCAAGAATGATTCTCAACCATTTGAGAATGAGGGATGTGGGTAGACAGAAGTTTTCAATGTCTAAGGTAAAGGAGGATTTCAGAATAGGTTTGTGGTGAGTAAGAAAAAGCCACTTAGTTTTGGATCTGTCAAAGATGGCTGAATGTTTTTCCCCCCACTCTTGGGAATTGGCTCCTAAACTTGACAGTTTGTCAACTACCATTGTGGGGTCTTTGTGGGAAGTAAGGAAAATTATATCATCAATGTACCCAAGGGTCAGGCAATTGGGAGAGAGGGAGGGGAGAGAGAAAAGGCCTGAGTTGTAGATTATGTATAGGATAGTAGAGAGGGGAGATCCTTGAGGGAGGCCCCTGTGATAGAAAGTGGGTGGGTATTCATAGGATGAGAAAGAGATGCTAGTGCATCTGTTGGTGAGTGAGTTGATAATGAGGGCTGAGAGATTATGCAGGATAGAAAGGGAGTAGAGAATGGCTTTGAGTCTGGAGATGTTGACAAAGGGAAAAGTGCCTTTCACATCTAGGGATAAGGCTCCTACAATTTTACCTTTGGGCCACTGGCCCTTAGTCCATGTGGTAAGGTGGAGCAGGGTGTCCAAGGTGGATCTCAGGGGCTGTCTGCCATAGTGGGTGTCAGGGAGGGAGTTGCTAGATTCCATTATGAAGGAAAGGCATTTTGTGAGGAGGGAGTAGAGAAGTTTGCCCATGGTGTTTAGGAGAGCTATAGGGTGGTAAGAATTTGGGATTGTGTAATTGGCTCTTTTGGGCTTAGAGATAATGATTGTCCTTGCCATTTTCCATATTTTGGGGTAACAGCCAACATCAAGGCATGCCTGGAAGATAGGGAGAAGGAGGGAGGTGGTAGAGGGCATTGGGAATGCTATCAGGGCCAAGGGCACATTTCTTCTTGGTTTTAACAAGAGCCTCGGAGAATTCCTGGGAGGTAAAGGGGGGAGTAGGGGGAGGGAGGGAGGGAGGGAGGGAGGGAGGGAGGGAGGTGGGGGGCAGAATATTTCTGAGATCATAGGGGATTCAGGTAAACCAAGGTGCCTTCAAAGAGTAGAGATGCTTTGATCCTGTTATCCAAGATGGGGAGCCATCTTGGGAGGTAAGGGGAAGATTAGTAAGGGCAGGGGAGTGGGAGAGGGGCTACTTAGCTGATTGGAATAGGGTAGAAGGGGTTAGAGAGGAAAGCTTCTGACACCAGTGCTGTTTTCTTAGGAAGTTGTCTTTGGATCTGAATGACTTTCTTGCTTTCAGGAACTCAGCAACAAGGTGGGGATCCTGGGAGGATTTGAGGCCACACTGGGCCTGGTAACATGCTTGTTTGAGCAGGTCCAGGACTCTGTAGTCCCCCCAGGTGTGACACTTTGTGCTTGGCTGCTGCAGCAGAACAAATTCATCAATCAGTTTGGATAATGAGGAAGTTAGTAGTTCAGCAGCTGAGTCAATTTGAGCTGGGGAGGATAGGGGAGGGGGAGGGGGGAAAGATGATAATGCAGAAATGAAGAAGGACTCATCAACTGATTTCCAGTTTCTGAATGGGTGCATACTAGTGAGGGGGAGCAGGGAGAGATGGAGGGAGGAGAAAATAGAGAGAGGGTCTGAGAGGTGAGAGGAGGAGCCATCCATGTCAGTGGAGCATTTGGTGAGGCAATTTTGGGCCCTTTTGTTAGCAAATACCAGATCTATCACAGATGTGAAGTTTCTGGTGTTGCAGAACATGGTGACTCTGGGCTGGGAGACATGGTTCACGTTCAGGGAGAGAGTGGAATCTATGAGGAGGGTAGCTTTGGGATGGTTTGAGGAATGATGAGATGGATCAGCCCATAGTTCATGGTGAAGATTAGTGTTGGCCATGAGCAGGAATGGGAGGTGCTTGAAGGGAGAGAGGAGGGGGAGAAGGTGAAGGGAGGGTTTTACATGTTGAAAAAAAAGGAAAGGAAACATAGTGATATCTGCCAGGACCAAAGAGATGTCAAGAGTAGGAATGGGGAGGGGGTTGAATAGGTGAATTGGGTGTTTACTGTTGATGTAGAAGCAGAACAGGATTGGGGGGGAGGGTGTAGAGGCATTATGAGATTCCAGCCCTTAGTGGGGGCTGGGGAGAAGTGGTCTGGTGATAGGAATGGTTCTTGAATTACCAGGATGTCAAAAGCTGCTGTGGAGATGTCATTGAAGAGTGAGTGGAAGCAAAGAAAGTAGTGGTGACAGTTCAATTGGAAGATGAAGAATGGGTAAGTTGGTGATTTGGGCAGTTGAGTGGAGACCTCTATAGGGTGCCATTAAGGGGGCAGCCACTGTGATGGGGGAGATGGAAGATTTGAGGGGGGGGAGGGGTTTTGGAGTAAATCCTGGAGTGTGGTATTAGATTTTTTGAGGGGGTGATCATGTGGAAGGGAGTCAACACATCAAAAACACACCGGGGAAGGGAGCTTGGGCTGGTCACACATTTTGGAGTTGTGATGGCCAGTGCAGTTGGAGCATCAGAGTGGAAAGGAACAGTGAATTGATAAATGCCCTTTGCCCCAGCATTGGAAGCAAGTGCTGAATTCATGGTTGATGGCCTCAGTATGCCTCACCTGGCCATCACAGAAGAAGGGAAAAGAGAGGGGAAGGGGAAGAAAGGCAGTCTGGATCTGTTTTGTCAAGGAGGTGGAGGATAACAGAAGAATGATTTTTCCCAACTCTGCCCTCTGCATGTCTCAACCAGGAAACATGGTACAGGGATTTGAGAGTCTCTGGGTTTTCCCCAATTAAAGAATCAAGACACAGTTGGTTGTCCAGATCATAGTGAGTGGGGATACCATGGGCAACTACTGGGAATGAAGGAGGCTTGTAAATCATGCCCTCAGGAGTCCACTTCTGCCATGCATTGGCCAGGGCCTGTCTTTCCTTTTCAGAAGTCAGGATCAGCTTTACCTCATTGGAACGGTGATGAATGGTGCCTTGGATGTGGATGGGAGATGTGGACAAGGTGGGACAGATTTTTTGGGGAGAGATGTGGTTGTTAAGGAAGGTGAGGAGTTGGTTGTTGTTGAGGTTTGTTAGGATGGGGGAGGTGGGGTTAGATTGTTTGATAGTGAGAGAGGGGAGGGAGGGGAGAATTGGAAGGCTAGCTTGGTTAGAGGCTGGTGGGGAGGGGGAGGGGTTGGATGCTACAGCTTGAGAAAAGGTGCAAGCAGGGAGAGAGGGGTGTTGGGGTGAGAATGGTGGTTATCTTCTTATCAATGGAGGAAAGGGTAGGGGAAGGGGTGGGTGGGAGGGGGGGGGGTTGTTGGTTGAATGATGGGGAGGAGGGTTTCAGAGTGAGTGTGTATATCTGACATAGTTGCAATGTGAACAGATGTTTTAATTCCCTTCCTAGGAGGGTCCACAAATGGTGCTGATAAGGTTGTGAAGGCACTGCATTAGGGCCACAGGGTTAGTGGTATCTTCTTGACCAACCAGGCAAGTGAGGCGGGCAGCATGGGTATTCAGGTTGAGGGTAGGAGGGGTAGAGACTAGGTCAGGGTCAACGAATAGCCCATTGGTGTTGTGGATTGAGGCATTGAGGGAGTTTGCTGGGATGGTAGTAGGGGAGGGAGTGGCAAGCATAATTGCAAGGCAGTGAAGAGGAGTTTGGGGTGGGCTTGTCTGGCATCCTCAACAGAGTCAATTGAGTGACATCTGGAGCGGGTTCCTAGAGATGGAGGAGGGGATGCATATCTTCTCTTTTTAGGAGCAGGATATGAACAAGGGGAAGAGGGGTGGTGAGGGAGAGGGGCGGGGCTCATTGGAGGAGGGGGAGGCAGAGCAGAAGGCAAATTTTGAGACACATTGACGCGTGTGTTGTGGTGGTTCTGGTTAGAATCCATGATCAAAAATAGGTTATGGATATATAACCTGCCTATATATATCAAAAAGTTATCAAAAAAAAAAAAATTTTTTTTACGCATACTGTCAGCGTCGAGTTGAGGGGCGGGTGTTATATACTCAACTGCGCTGAATCCATATGTATATAGCCTGTGTGTCACCTGAGAAATATAATTATCCAATCTTCTACAAAACATATATCATACTCCCCGATCACAGACCCAACATACCAGACCAGTAAACTTTTATTCAATTCAACTCTTCCATCCCGCCCTTCACAAAGTCAAATCCAGTTCTTTTATTAGAATAGTTTCTTTTTCTCCCCCCCCCCCCTTCCTCCCTTCCTAATAATCATGTAAACAAACCTTAAATTTCGAGAGGTTAATTTTTTTTGAAAAGATTGCTGCAAGTTAGTCTATCGAGCAGTATGATACTCATAGTAGTTTTGGTTTCACTATTTTTTTAAATCCAACCAATACATGAAGAAAATATAACCTTAAAACTAATAAAGCGCATAAAAACCCCTATTTGATATCAAAAGTTAATGCAGAAAAAGCTAAAAATTGTTCGTGCCATTGTAAATCAATTGATTTTCACAGAAAAAAAAGCATAACAAGAGTGCATTATGATGAACCAAGTTGACAAACATGAGAAAATGGCTTTGAAAAAAAAAAAAAAAAAAAAAAAAAAAAACAATCAACATTAAATAGGAATGCTTGTAAAATCATCAGACCCCTACTTAAATTTTCCATTATACATTTATTTAAATCTGCAAAAAAAAAATAAAATCATGAAATCGTATACATCAAATGAAAAAATAAAATCGTATACATCAAAAGAAAATCTGACAAGCTTCATCATATCAACAAACTTTATAGCTATTTTGTATTAAAATATTACAATTAGAGAAAAAGTGGGGATTTGAGCACATCGCAGAAGTTTTAATTTCGCAAAACTATCCTTTGCTCCAGTTACACTTCAGCTCGATCGCTACATTAGCATCAGCCAAAGCCTCCGCTCAGATATGGAAATAAATATAAAAAAGCAAGACTAAGAAGAGGTCAGCTTTACCACGTAGAAATCACCAAGTGCCGTCATAAGGGAATTATTTTAATAAATAAATCGATACAAGAAGCATGAAGTAACAATGAGTGGTGATTCGCAAATGTTGTCTGAGTTGGTTTTTATGGGGGAGTTCCAGAGGGAGAAAAGCCACGATGTAAGGTTTGTTGATGATTGTGACTAGATAATGACAAATGAGCATTAGGATAAACAAATAATAATAATAATAAAACAGTAACTCGGTTGATGACTAACTGTTTGTATACTTCATTTCCAGCAGCAGCGATTTGGCTGCTATTGCATGGACTTAACATTGCCCCAATGATTTGACAATCTTCATCATCCATTTCTTCTTCTAATTCACGCTCCTTGGAAGAATTTGGCGATGACTGAGATGAAGGTGAATCTAAGTCTGATAAATTTCGCTGCGAGCTAGTCGAAGTATTCAGGGAATCGGTTGACTGACTACCTTCACTGACCGACGCTGGGGACTGCTTAAGGGAAGGGATAGGAGGATTTGAATGCTGATCAAGATTTGAAGATTTAGCCTTCTCTTCCCTTTCGCGCCGTCTTTTCTTGAGCCATGCCATTCCGCTACCGTCCTCCTCAAGATCGGGATTGGGAGCATTGGATGATGGTAATGATTGAGAAACAGGCACAGCAGCAGACCATTCAACAAAAGCAGGTTCATTAGGAGTCACACGTTTACCTGCCCCACCCCTAGAACCACCGATATGAACTTTTCGCTGAGCTACAGGAGGATATGCCATCCTTTTAGGAGGTTGATGAGAAGATGGATAAACTAGCTCGTCTTTACTGCGTGTTTTACGAAGACCCAAAAATCCACGTCTTGTCTTATTTGAACTGGATGGGGGACATGACTCTACTGATCTGGTCTTCGTCAAGGGAAACCCAAAAGTGTGTGTGTCTTCACTATCAGTAGAATGTAGACAAGAATCATTCTGATAAAGTGATTTCTTCTTCAAAGGTTTCCTCATGGCCTCAAGAAACTTGCGAGCCAAAGATGTAGAGTGAGGATGACAAGCTGAAGAATTTACACTACAGTTAGAGGCAATGGGAGATAGGCTAGACTGGTGACAAGCAATGGAAGACGAAGGAGAACATGGCCGATCGCTTTGCTCAAGTGTGCGCTCAACCGAGGTTGTAGAGCCAAGTGCCTCTAAGCCCTCGTCTCGACGGGTATGACAATATTCATCAGACCCGGATTCGGAAGAGCCACCAAAGTGATGTCCATTAGTGGAGAGTCTATCATGGTGAAGATCAGGCAGGGGAGCGAATCGAATCTTGCGGCTACACTCTGATTCTTGGTTAGAATGCCGACGAGCCCGGTGTGGAGGAGCAAGTAAGTTTTCAGATTGCCCTTGTACACGAGAGGGAGGTAAAGTAAGACACTCGAGCTCTTCTTCACCTCCAACGGATGATCCTGTACGTTCATGAGAATCTGGCTCAGACACACATTTAGGAGAAGGAGAATAATTGAAATTGGGACTGCTGTAAGTAGTAAATGCGTAAGTCAGTTTAAAAATTAAAGATAATAATAATAATAATAATAAAATAAATAAAAAAGGCGGACTTGATAAGTATACCAGGTTCTTTTCGTTTTTCAGAGATCGCGTAAGAGAGTAAGCTAGCGGCACCCGCTACGGCAGCGGATTGAGATCCATGGTATTCCTTTAAATAAGACTTGGACATGCCGAGAGAGCCAAGCCAACTATCAGCTAGACTTGCAGCAGTAGAGGAGGGGATAAGAAGCGAAAAAGGTTTTGACGAAGAAGTGGTATGGGTAACATGGAGAGATGAGGTGGGAGCAGTGAAAGAAGTATGGGAGTTGGGAGACAGACGAGCAGGAGAATTTGGATTTAAATGAGAAGATTCACTAGTGACAGGAGAAAGATGTTGATTTGAAGAGCGAGATAAACCGAGAGATAACTTTGGCAAGATGGAAGAAGGTTTGAGAGCACTGAGAGGAGAATAAGGAGGAGAAGAGACAGCGGAAGGAGAGTTGGAAGAAGGAGAAAGAGGAAGAGCTGCTGTCATGATAACGATGACGATGAGAAGATGGATTTACTTTGCCCAAGACAACTACGGCCAACAAACAGGGCCTGACTGAAACAAAAAGAGGGAGAGAGATGGGAATAATAAGGATAAGATATAAACGAGGAGAGAGAGTAGTTGAGAAAATAAAAATAAAAACAAGATCAATAACAAAATCAATAACAAAATCAAAAAAAAAAAAACCCCCAAAAAAAAACAAAAACAAAAACAAAACAAAAAACAAAAAAATTGAAAGGGCTAAGGGCAAAGGGCAAACTAGAGAGAGAAGAGAAAAGTAGTTAAAGAAGGCCTCAGATAAAAAAAGAGAGAGGAGGGAGAGAAAAGCAACCGTTCTAGTCAACCGATTGCCAAAATCAACTAGCTAATGAAGACGATCACCAAGAGGGATTATTATAGTAGATAGTAGGACTAGACACAAGTGAAGGGAGTGAGGCTTCACCTAGTGAAAACCGAGGGCAATTAAGTAGCCAAGGAAGAAAGAAAGAGTGAGATGAAGAGACTTATGAAATCGACTTGCACTGCCACGCACTGCACGACGAGAGAAGAAGCAAGGGAAAGAAGGATAGCAACAATTTGGCAACATTCAGCTTGACTGGTTTGTCTGAGTTCTACTGACAGTTTTAGTTAGTCAGTTAGTTAGTGTGGAGAGATGTCATTGACCTTTTGATCTGGTCTTTATGACTTACAATCATCCATCACCATTATCAGAACTCTCATCAAATCACCCAACGTGCCAAGAGAAGAGTCTGTTGTTTGTCTCTCTCTCTCTCCAAACTCAAATCAAACTTTCATTTCAGCAGCCTTGTCATCGATCCAGCCGGCCTGACTGACAAACTGCAATATAATCATCCTCGAGGGATATCTTGTACCATACATACTCATTCAAATGCTCCAGAAAGCGACTGACCCTTTTTTTTTTTCTATCCTCTCTGCTTCTTCACCCGTCCGTCTTAGTCTATGTATGTACTCTCTGCTTTGTGTTAATCGATTAGTCTCAACTTATCTATTATCACTCGATGCTTGCCATTAGAAAATGACCAATGCATACAAGTCAAAGCAGCAAAGTGAAACGAACAATGTCATGACCATAGACATAAAACTTTAAATAAAAGATCATAAATCGTAAAAATTCGATGTGACCACATTTTAACTTTTTATAGCTATGCGCTAAAATGATGCGCAACCACCGGCTCACTGTTTTAAAAACGAAGGAGACGAAACAGACAAGTAAAGTTAGCTTTTTGGTTATAAATCACCCAGGGATGTGACTATAACTATAACTATCAGCATCACCGCTCATGGTAATCATGAATGGATTAGCATTCGTTTGATTTGATTTGGGTTAGGTTTGTATGGTAGAAAGTATTTACATGATGTTGATCCTCCGAAGTTACATCCAGGCATCCTCACCTTCTGTACATACATGCTAGCAATTTAGATAGTTCAGTTTTGCGTGCTTTGAAGCAGGTCTCCAGTTCTATCAAACATCCCACCGAACGTGCCCTATGGAATTTTTTTCAAACTTGTTGTGTATCATTTCTTCATGGGTTCGGGCTAGTGAACAAAACGCAGATAATAATATAATTATGTTCATAGATTTGTCCTATACTATAAATATTCCCCTTTTGTTAAAAATAAAAAATAAAAGTACATAAATAAATGATTTCCCGCAATTTTTAAGTCTTTATTTAACTCACACTACGCAAGCTAAAGCAATCAAATTAGAAACACTAAATTTACATGCTGTGCGGGAAATCTCTTTAAGGTTTTTTCCATATGACTATCTGAACAATTTGTTTATCTCTCGCTCACCAACATATCCCTCATATCTTGTCTTGTTTTTACATTTCAATTAATTAATTTTTTTAATTTTTATTTCTTACAATCTCACTCGACTTGGGGCATGAAGGGAAGTAGCAATTTAGTATAGTTACAAGCTTGGTAGGTATAAAATAGTAAATAAACACAGGGCACTTAGAGGAAAACAAATTATGAAACCATTTGGGAGAGAGGAATGTTGTTTGAAAATTTGTTAGTGTTAACAAGAAACGAAGCAACGTAATATGTAATAGGTGAGGGGGATAACAGTACTGAGGTAGTGAAATTAAGTTTACGTTTTTTGGCTAATTCAAACAAGGCTTTGCGCTCAACTATATGTGCTGGACAATATCGTAATACGTGCTCTGGAGTGTCTGAAACGCGGAGGTTACAGAGAGTGCAAAGAGGGGGAAAGACTGCCTTAAATCTAAGGAGTTAATGTTTCAGTGGAGAATGACCTGAACGGCTCTGCACAAATGCAGTAGCATGAGCTCTGGGGAGGCTTGACAACACCTGGAAACACTGGGAAGGATTAAATCGTCCCCGGAGTTTTTTAAGTAGGGCACTGTTAGGGGGAGAGTGGAGCAAAGTTTTTGAGTAATTCTTAATGTGTGATTTTAGGGCTGAAATGGAGGGAGGGGGGGATTGATATGATAAGAGTGACTCAGCTATAGAAGCCATTGGCTAGATGATCGGCCATTTCATTTCGCTTGATCCCAACATGTCCTGGGCACCATTGTAGGTTGAGGCTCATATCTGGGTTTGCTTTCTTTATTGCGACAACAGACATAACAATCAAGTTGAGTAGGAAAGAGTTATAGGTGGTAGGGGAGGAGCAGGATAAGATTTTGATTACCGCTTGGTTGTCAGTAAAAAGAGTTATTGAGCTGTAGAGAGGGTGGAATGGGTTGGGGAGAAAGAGGGGTAAACCTAGGTATCTTCTGAACATCTCTGTCTCAAATACTGAGTAGAAGTGTTGGTCACCTAGGCTAATTAATAATTATTATATAGATAGATAGACATACATCTCCTTTATGAATTTTAAAAAAGTTACATAACTCTTTCAGAAAAGCTCTCGGCTTTTTAGAAAATTATTCTTCTCCTACTTCTCCCAGGATGTGATTTTAGGTCTTTCCAACCTTGAGAAATCATGATTGGGACCATCCAGTGGGTCAGACAGACAAGATCACTTGACCTAAACTCATATTCTAAGGGTTGAATGGAAGCAAAAGAAAATTCTCATAAAACCGCAAGCTTTTAGGAGGGAGTAGTTATATATTTTTCCCTCAGTTTAAAACATTTTGTGGGTTCACTTATGCTCATCCACTGGAATCGAATACAGAAAGATAACGAATTTTCATTAAACTTGACTCTACCCAACAAACCCTAAAAGATCCGAATTCCAAATTTTTGCTCTCTCCCCAACTTTCACAGAGCAATATTTGATTAATTAGATAAACCATTTAAAACAACACAACTGGTCAAGCTTTGTTGTGAAAATCGGGTGAACTTTTTGTAACACTGCGCCCCAACGGCCTCTATCTTTATTTATCTTGGCAGCTATAATCCAATTCGATTTGGGAAATTATTTTCTTCAACAAAGAAACGAAAACAAAACCTGCGAAATTCTTTACCTATTTCCCTATTATTATTGAACGGATTATGTAGGCTGCTTTTCGTCACTTGATCGTAAATAATGTTTCGACCCGTGTAGTACAACATATATGTGGTGATTTCCCCATTCTTTTTACTCCTTGATGACAATGGTTCGTCGCTTTAATCTAAACAATAGTTTTGTGTGTGTTCTAGGCGGCGAAATCATGTAGATGTAGTTCCCACAGAGCTATACGTAGTCTGTGAAATTTATTACAGCCAAGTCACAAAAGCTTACTGAATTTGCGACGAAAAAAAAAAAAATTAAAGTTTCAATCACCGAAAAAATGATTTGCCTCTATTCACAAGGGGGTACCCCCCCCCCCCCCACTGACCTATCCCCGACCCTTTTTTATTTTTTTAATTCATACAATCTCACCCAGTTTGGGGCATGAAGGAAACTTAATAAATGTAAGGTACAAGAGGGGGAGCAGCACATGTATTGAGAATCTAACGGGCAATCAAGTTTAAATTGAGATTGGTAAATTGTTAGTGAATCTATTGGTGGAGATCAAAAAGTTGGCAACTTCCTGGGCGATTAGGGATGGGGACAAAAGAGAAGAAGTCTTAAATGGAATTTTATATTAAGTGGCATGTTGGATTAAGGTTGTGAACTTACCGCGTCCCGTCTGATCCCCGACCCTTTTGAATAAGTAAATCAATTTTTGGGTGAGAGAAAATTTTAATTTTAATTTTTATTTTTCGTCAAACGTTCCGCAAGGTTTTGTGACTTGGCTGTTGTTTAAACATAAACTAACCAAGGTTGAAGTCAAAAAAATGAGAAAACGTGTCAGGTGCCCATGAATTAATATGCATTAGGTATCTATCACATGACAAAATATATCCTCAGAGAACGAAGTTTGAAAGTTTCTTGAACATACAGCAGTCACTTGAAAAAAAATCTAAAGGGTTTTTTTTTTTTTTTTTTTTTTTTTGGGAGGCCTTAAAGGGACCACCTTTTTTTCTTCTTCGGAGACCACCTTTCTATTTTTAGTGTCACTTGGTTATTTTTACCTTAACCAGCTACCAGTGCAATAACGCTAGCTTCAAAAATGAGTAAAAGTAATGGTAATCTAACGCTAACCTCTAAAGAATGAAATAATGATAGAAATCTAACACTAACCTTTATAGCAGGAAAAAGCAAGGGTAATCCAACACTATCATCAGTGGAGGAAGGCCATAAGCAAGGGATACTGCTAACTTAATAGGGGAAAAATACTAAAAATAGAAAGGTGGTCTCTGTTGCTGCTCAAAAAGGTGGTCCCTTTAAGGCCTCCCTTTTTTTTTTCTTTGTCCCCCATTCTGCTCCCAAAAATATCAGTTTACAGTCACATCCGAAAATCTTGAAACAATCATTTTTTTTGAAAGTTTATTGACAGCCCAAACATTGTGCTGCGGTATTTTATTTTTTATTTTTTTACACATCTACTTGTTATGTGCTTAGGCACCTTATGTACATAGTCATTTGTGATATAGACTGTAGTTGCAGCATCCCCTGTTCTCTGGTTCTTTCCAGAGTTCTACAGGCTGACACCATGCTACAGGTAAGCAATAATAAAATGGTGCTTTCCAGAGTTCTACAGGCTGACACTGTGCTACAGGTTATGGGCTGTACCTGTGGGCATTGAAATGTTAGCTGTACAAAACTCCACAATGTTAGTGACACAAGGAATGTTAGTAACAAAAAGACCCCTAGCATATGTCCAAAAAAGACACACCTAATCCTTTTGCTGGCAAAAAACTCACTTGCTCAATATCTAACCAGGAGCTAAGAAGCCTTGGATTAAATCCAACAAATCTCAACTCTTCCAAAACTGCAGCACATTTAATTTGCTCTTCTAAAGATTTACACAACTTTTGTACCACCCCTGCCCCTACTCTCACTCCCATATTGGGCTCCCCATCATCTTCTTTTACACCAACAAATACACCAACAAAAACCTCCCTTATCACTTCACCCCTAGCTAAAGTCCCCACTCTACCCCTTGCAAGCCTGGGTTTATCTCAGGCTAATACTCTCCCTCACCTCCACCCTTCTCCCCTTGCATATCCTCTTTCTCCTTCTCCCCTCACGCATCCTCTCCCTCTCGCGACCCCATGCAACAATAACATCCTGATGGACTTGGCAGATACACACAAGCCATCAGAAATTTCCCCCTGCCCTATAGAAGGCCTAACTCAAGCAATTAAGGGCCTTTCTATCACTCCTAATACCCCCTCCATTCTAAACACTGTCAATCCCCTGCCATAGATATGAGCAAATCTAATACTACAATGCTGGCTGGGAGATCAGTCTCCCCCTTTAGACAGACTGATCCCCCTGGTAATTTAGGCCCTTTACCACCCCACATGTTGCCACCTCTACATCAGCCTCCTGTTAGCATGATTGAAAGACAACTCACCTTACATAAAGTCATTGAATTCACTAAATCAATTCCCAATCTTGATGCAAGAGGATGTAACTACTCTGATGGGCATAGTAATGTACTAGCCCTCATTAAAGATTTTGTTGGAACAAGAGCCTATGCTCTAAATGACAGTAATGGACCTGATGAATTTGAGGATAGAGTCACCCACTTGATTCTTGCGCACTCCATCTCCCCAAGTTTGCAACATGAAATCTCAACTGATTGTAAGGCCTGCCAAACTTATCTCCATATCAGCAAAAAACTTACCAGATCCAATCACACCCCCGTGATGACTGCAATTTAAAAATTCCTCAATCTAAAACAAACTTCATTCACATTGCACAGTGAGTATTTGACTGCATTCAACAAATATTTTGAAGCAATAAAACAGCAGGGAATTTTTTTTGATCAGAAAGTCTTTAAAGATCTTATGTCACATGCATTACTACCTTCAACCCTGAAAGACCTTTATGTTGATTTGTGTGTTGCTCTGGATAACTTCCCTGACTCAGAATTGGTCACTTATGAGGATTTCTGCCAACTTATGCCAAATCTAGTCCAAAATAGAGTTGATTGAGAAGGCATTTCATCTTCACCTACTGCAACTTTATCTGTTGAACCTTCTCTTCATGCCGCCACTCAACCTCAGAGACAAACAGATTCTTACAGGCCTCCTGGTGCACATCAAAATTGTCATGAATGCCATTCCACTGCTCATGTTGTGGCTCATTGTCCATATAATCCCCATTCTGAAAATTTCTCACCCAAGCTATACATTATGTGTAAATGTGAAAATGCTTATGCTTCTGATCCTAATGCAAGAAACAAAAAGGTCTATATCCCTTTCAAATGCCCTCCACATGGACCCATTTGTGCTAGAGATATTCAAATTGAAGCCAATGAAATCACTATCTTTGAAAAAAATGTTGAGGCGCTATATGAAATGGTTGAACATATTGATCTGAATAGTGCTGAATGGTCTCCTGAGGCATTTGCAGACAACTATGCTATCTTGGACAGTGGAGCAACTCATCATGTCACTGGAAATGTGAGCCTTCTAGACAACTTCAGACTTCTTAAAAACAAATTCCAGTCAAAGTGGCCACTAACAGTCCATCTTCTTTCATCACTGGCATAGGAGATTTAAAAATTAAAGGGGTTGATAAAATAGTCAATATTACCAATGTCTTCTATTGTCCAGATGTTAGGACTACTCTTATTTCTTTATTTGATTTAGTAAACTGTGGTTTCTGTTTTGGTTTGTGTTCTGAAAATAAAAATTTGGGGATTTATTTGAAAGAGGATTTGATAATGACTGGCCAGGTTGAGAATACCAGACAACAATGGGTCTTTGATGTAATTAGTGTTAGTACCTGCAATACAAATTACGTTCCAAATTATTGCTACTCCTTGCACCTTGTGCTACTCTGCACTGTTAAAAAGAATCTTCATATAAACCGTCCACCTCCAGCCAAAGGTTCCCTAATGGACTGGAATAGAAAACTAGAAAATATCAGCATTGACACTATCAGAAAAATCATCAATGCTGGTATGGGAACTGGTTTACCATTATGAATGCCTGCAGGTAAAATTGATTGTGAAGATTGTTTAATTGCAAAGAGCACTAGGAAACCATCAGACACCCGTGAATCAATGCCAGAATTATTAATTAGTTTAATTGTTGGAGATCTTGTTGGTCCCATGAATCCCACTATTCATGGTGCTAGGTGGGCAGCAATGTTCAGGGAAGGCTCAACTTCCTATGGTGAGGTATTTTTACTCAATGCCAAATCTGAGGCAACTTCTTGTTTTGTTTCTTTCTATAAAAAATTATAAAATATAACTGGGAGGAAGCTTCAATTTTTACGCACTGATGGAGGTGAGACACACAGAAATAAAATGGCTCAGATCTTGGCCTATATTGGTGCTACTCATGAATTCACCTTCACTCACCATCACAAGCAAAATGGAACAGCTGAAAGATTCAACAGGACAGTTGGTGACATTGCAAGAACTATACTCCTTGCAAGTGATCTACCCAAATTGTTCTGGGGTTTAGTGTACAAATGGGCAGGTTATTTTCACAACCAGATTTCCAATGTTAAAACAGGTGAAAAAACTCCTATTCAGCTGATGTACAATGCAACTCCAAACTATTCCAATTTTCAAATTTTTGGCAAAATAACATTTGTTCATATTCACATGGAAACACGCCAAAAACTAGATTATCATGCCCTGATTTGTAAGTGTGTAGGTTATTACTTAAACAATGCTGGTTGGATTTTTTGGCATGAAGAGTAAAACACCTTTTTTGAATCCACCATGGCTGTTTTCCCTGGTGATTGCCTCCCTACTCATGACACTGCTCTCCAAGCTCCAAAAACATCACCATCAAAGGGCTCCCTTCAGTCTATTCTCAAAAATCTGAAATTAGGTGATTTCAAAGATGAAGGAGCACTTCTCTCTCAAGAAAAAGTGGTTACTGAGATAGTAAAAAAGGCTTGTCACACTCTGATATTATCCCTAGAGCTCATCTACAAGCCATGCTCTCTCCTGACCGTCAAAAAAGGGAACTGACATGCAGAAGAGAACTAGCTAACATGAAGAACATGGATGTTTGGTATGAAGAAAAAGTCCCACCTGGAAGTAAATTCACCAATTCAAGATCGGTATTCGCCATCAAAAATCCTTCTTCAGACTCACCAACCTACAAGGCACACTATGTAGCAAAAGGTTTCTTGTAAAAATATGGTATTGACTTTACTGAAACTTTTGCCCCCACTGCAACTTTTGCTTCCCAGTGTGTTCTCTTAACTCTTTCAGCGTATCACAAATGGCCTGTAAATTCATTTGATGTCACAGAAGACTATCTTCTCAGTCTAATTGACAAAGCTATATAGGTATGTCCTCCTGAAGGTTTTCAACTGAAGGATAAAGACAGTGCTCTCTGTCTCAAGAAAGCCCTATATGGCACCAATCAGGCAGCAAAATGTTGGTGGTTACATATTTCTGACAAACTTGACTCCCTAGAATATAAAGCTATCAATATTGAAAAAGTTTTTAGGTCTTAAGGAAAAAGGGTTGTTTGGCTTAGGTTTGGATACATGTTAATGATGGAATTGTAACTGGAAGTAGTGAGGAGGTGTTGAAGGAGTTGGAAGATGGTTTAGATGGATCTTTGAAGGTAAAATGGAATGAAAAGGTAGATGGAATTTTAGGTGTAGGTATTGAAGAGGTCCCTGAAGGCTTTAATCTCAACAATTTTCAGCTTATTAACAAAATTTTAAGAGAACATAACCCTTCATGACTAGTCAAAAGATCTCTTTTACCTCAATAGTTAAAAATCAGGACAGAAACAGATGATAAAGAAGAATTTGACACTACCAAGTATCTTTCTATTCTAGGTGCTCTCAGCTACATAGCTGTGGCAACTAGGCCTGATATTTCTTTCCCAGTAAAATTCCTTGCTAGATTCTCTTCAAAGACAACAGCTACTCACTGGAAAGCTCTCAATCACCACTTATGCTATGTACCATAAACTCCCAAACTTTCATTTCATATTCATCCTGACAGATCCAGTCCCCTTGAATTATTCTCTTACACTGATACCACATGGAACAACAAGGAATTTTCCAGGGCCCAATCTGGTCATCTATTACTGCTCAATGGCTGCACTGTTTTCAGGACATCAAGACATCAAATAACTGTAAGAAACTCATCTATGAAAGCTGAATATGTTTCTCTTAGTAGTGGAATGAAGGATACAATTTGGATCTCAAATTTGCTTCAAGATCTATACCCTGATTTTCCACCTGTCAGGCTCCACTGTGACAATAAAGGGGCTGTCTCTAATGCAAAAAAATACTAAATAAAAGAGGACAAGAAATATTAGTAGGTGCTATTACTTGGTAAATAAACAGCTCTTCCTTAAGAAAGCTTTTCTAGAATGGTTTCCAACTGCAAAAATGCATGCTGATATTCTAACCAAAGCACTGGGCTCATCTCTAACTTGAAACAAAAGGAAAAGTGTCTGTTTGTGTTGATATATTGTGGAATGGGGGGATTATTTCTTTTCTTTCTTATTATTTCTCATTTCTTTCTCATTTCTATCTTTCTTTTCACTTTCTTATTAATTTTTGATGGTTACTTACAAATAGGGAGGATATTTATATTGAAATAGTTCAAATGACCATGTGGGGGGGATGTTATGTGCTTAGGCAAATTATGTACATAGTCATTTGTGATATAGATTGTAGTTGTGGTGTTCCCTGTTCTCCAGTTCTTTCTGGTGTATCCACATCAAGGTGCACTTGGATGTGGGTAAGGTATCAAGGGATCAGCTCATCAATTGGCTGGGGGATACCATTTATAACTATTATTTATTTTATTTTATTACTTTTCATTTGATTTTTCTCAGCTCTCATATTTTTTTAGGAATTATGGTTTTTATTCTTTTCAAGTTTTTTTTAGTATTTTATTAGTTATAGGTAATATCTGTAAAAAAATTAGTTAAAATAATTAAAAAAATTAAAAATTAAAAATTAAAAAAAATAAAATAATAATAATATTTTTTTAATTGCTAATTATTAATTGTTTTATTTACTTATTGATTGATTTATTATATTTTATTTTCTGTTTTCAATAATTTAATTTTGGGAAGAAGAAGCTTCTGGAGGTTGATTAAGATTTTGTTGATGTTTTTGTTTTTTGTTGGGATTGTGGCATGCAATGTGTTCTTTAAAGTGTGGTCTGCTGCAAAGATGGTAGGGATTGTAGCTGTATGGAACTGGTTTTAAAGGCAGCTCAATAGAGGAAGAAGAAGAGGCTGGGAAAGAACATTTGAAGGTGTGCTTAATGATTCTGAACATCTTCCAGTGGTCATCCAGAAGTTGTTTTCTCAATGTCTCCTTAAAAACATTCAAAGGTCCATGAAGAGCAAAAGCATTTAGCATTTTTGAAAACATGATGCTTAGGTTTTTTTAATGTCTAAATTATCCAAGGTTAAAGTAGGTTCAAGAGGTTGGCCAACTTCAACAGTGTCTTCAGGAGGAGGAGTGCCATCTAAGCAAGAAGAATTTTTGATCAGAAGTTGTTTTTTGTTGATGAAATTGGATGAAATAATATGGTACTTACAGATAGAAAGTTTTTCAAAAGTGTAAGCCATTGGGATATGGACTTCTAAAGTATTTAGAAGGTGTGTTGTTAGTGGATCAGCCAGAGATGAATAAGGGTTGCCTTGGTCCTCTTCCATAGTGTTGAGAAGGTGAATAAGGGTGGGACTGTTCCTGAGGCCTAGTTGGAGAAAAAGAAGTGTTATTGGTGTTATTGGTGTTATTGGTGTTATTGGTGTTATTGGTGTTATTGGTGTTATTAGTGTTATTAGTGTTATTGGTGTTATTGGTGTTATTGGTGTTATTGGTGTTATTGGTGTTATTGGTGTTATTGGTGTTATTGGTGTTATTGGTGTTATGGGTGTTATTGGTGTTATTGGTGTTATTGGTGTTATTGGTGTTATTGGTGTTATTGGTGTTATTGGTGTTATTGGTGTTATTGGTGTTATTGGTGTTATTGGTGTTATTGGTGTTATTGGTGTTATTGGTGTTATTGGTGTTATTGGTGTTATTGGTGTTATTGGTGTTATTGGTGTTATTGCTGTTATTGGTACTATTGGTGCTGTTTGTGTTGTTGATGTTGTTGGTGTTGTTGGTGTTGTTGGTGTTGTTGGTGTTGTTGGTGTTGTTGGTGTTGTTGGTGTTGTTGGTGTTTTTGGTGTTTTTGGTGTTTTTGGTGTTTTTGGTGTTTTTGGTGTTTTTGGTGTTTTTGGTGTTTTTGGTGTTGTTGATGTTGTTGGTGTTGTTGGTGTTGTTGGTGTTGTTGGTGTTGTTGGTGTTGTTGGTGTTGTTGGTGTTGTTGGTGTTGTTGGTGTTGTTGGTGTTGTTGGTGTTGTTGGTGTTGTTGGTGTTGTTGGTGTTGTTGGTGTTGTTGGTGTTGTTGGTGTTGTTGGTATTGTTGGTGTTGTTGGTGTTGTTGGTGTTGTTGGTGTTGTTGGTGTTGTTGGTGTTGTTGGTGTTGTTGGTGTTGTTGGTGTTGTTGGTGTTGTTGGTGTTGTTGGTGTTGTTGGTGTTGTTGGTGTTGTTAGTGTTGTTGGTGTTGTTGGTGTTGTTGGTGTTGTTGGTGTTGTTGGTGTTGTTGGTGTTGTTGGTGTTGTTGGTGTTGTTGGTGTTGTTGGTGTTGTTGGTGTTGTTGGTGTTGTTGGTGTTGTTGCTGTTGATACCCTTCTCAGTTGGGTTGGTGTCTGGTGTGGAACAAGCAGAGTGGTTGTATGAGGGAGCAGGAAAAGGAGATCTGGGGGATGATGGTTGGTTCTAGATAAATTTATTGAATAGAAGGAACTTTCAGAGGAGTAATTAGCAGGTAGAGGAGAGGAGTAGCGTTTTTTTATAGATGGAGAGGGTGGTTTGGGAGCTGGGAATGTATTTGGAGTTCTGTTATTTTCTTGGGAAGTTCTGGAAGGTATTCTGGAAGGTTGAGATGTGTGGGCAGCGTTGGACCATAAACTTTTGGACTGAATTTCTCTGGAAGAACTAGGAGGTGGTTGGTTAGAAGTGTTGTTAAAAGAAGAAAGAATTTGGCTGATTTCTGGTGATATTAGTGAGTTTTCTGCCTGATTTTTGCTTCTGAGCAAGGTGGGTGGGCCACCCAATTTCAAACAGGCTTCTTGAACGTGATCTAAGAGCCTAGGAGTTAATTTGGAGGAATTTGAAGGTGGATTGGCAGAGAGGAAAGAAGAATCATGAAAGGATAAATCTGGCCTTATAGAAAGGGCTCTGGGGACTGATTTTATAGAGTTTTTGGAAGGAGCACGAGTGAGAGAAGAATAGGCTGGGCCTAATTCTGGAGATCTGTTAGGAGATCTAGATATATATTTATGAGAAGGTGAAGGTGGAGAAATGGGATAATTGGGAACTCTTTCACATCTTTTCTTCTTAGAGTTGTAAGAGTCACAAGCTCTGTTGTATAATTTGGCCTCAGGGATTGGTATAGTGAAAGTGCAGGGCCTTCACATATGAATGCATTGCTTGCAGGAATAGTCATTGGGAGCAGTGAAACAAGGAAGAATGGAAGGGTCAACTTCATGGGATCAAATAGTTACCATGATCTGTGGGAGAGAATAATGAAAATAAAGAGATTAAGAGAAAATTATTTTCATTAATGGTTAATATTGAAGTGGATATTTAATTCAACAAGTAGAATGTGCAAGGTATGCATGAAAGATGTGCAAAATTTTTATGCAAGAATGCTGTTAGTACGATAAGACTTTAAACTGGTTGATTTTAAAAGGCTTTATACATTATTGGATTTTTTGTAGTACATCAAGACTTTAAACTGAAAGTTGGTTTAGTCCTTCAAGAATTTAAACTTGAAATTGGTTGTGTAGTCCCCCAAGACTTTAATCTGAGAAATCTTTGTCCCCAAGACTATAAACTGAGGATTGGCGATGGGTGAGTCCTTCAGGACTATAAACCAATAATGTGTTGGTGTTAATTGGGCAGAGGGCATCCAAAGGGGGAGTCTCTGAATTTAGTTAAGGCAAGTGTGGGGGTAACTGATGAGCTGGCTTCTATGTAGAACAGTTACCCCAGAATGTTAGTTTGTTTCTTTGAGTCTTTAATGGTTTGATCTCTGGTTCTGTCTTTTTGAATTTAGGTTTAGAGTCCCCCAAGATTATAAAATGAGGATTTTGAGTCCCCCAAGACTTTAAAATGAGGAATTATTTTTATGTTGACTACATTCAGGAAGTCTGGCAAGTGGTCAAAATTTTTATTTTTAAGTCAAGAAATTCAGTCAAGAATTAAATTACAGAATTAGATCTAGAGATGAAATAAAGTGTACAGCATTAGCTTTGAACTGGTGGATGAGGTGTTTTCTTTTCTCAATGTCCTGTGGATCTTTGGCGGGAGTGTATTGGAAGTAGTTTAGAATAAGATGTTTTTGTTGAGATGAATGTTTTTTGAATTTTTAATTAATGGTGGGCAAATGATTAGGTGTTGGTTTTTAAATGGTCCCCACACTTTTATCATCACTATCTGGATGGGAATTTACTGGAAAGTCATTAGTTTAAATTTCAGTATGGAGAAAAATTGGTTTTACCATAATTAGGACCAGGTATGGTGTAACTAATGGCAGTAGTGGCATTGGCACTCCTTTTGGAAGGGTGGAGTTTGTTGATTAATCTAGGTATAAGAATGGAAGGGCTAGATCTTTTGGTTTTGCTGGAAGAGGGACCGGGTTGAGGTGTAGATGAGGATGATGAATAGGATTAAGGACCAGGTCTGGAGCAAGATTTTTCTCTGGAATATCAAACATCACAAGAGGTCCTGTATGGATGAACTGGTGGTTTTAGGGTACAGATAAGGTTGTGGTCAATACAGTATTGGAAGGGACCCATTTCAGAGATTGTTTTGAAAAATTTTGGAACATGGTTGATGTTGGAGCAGGAATAATGTGCACATTCTTAATTGGAGAGAGGATGTGGTAATCCAACATTGGATGGGGCCTTTGTTGTGTAGTTTTGTACTGTTTGGTGATGTCTTAAATGGCATTGATTTCTATTATGATGTTTTTCTGGGTTCACAGGCTGGATATTGGAGCTACAGGGACAAAGCTATTATAATTGGATAGCCCTGAATTCTCTCAATATTTTATGTTTTGATGGTATTTTTATATTCCAAAATTTAAGGGCTCTTTTGGTCACTTTTCATTTTTACTATAACTGTTTGATTTTGTTTTTTGTGTTTTCTGGGCTAACCTTAAGTCTTAGGGTTAAGTACTTAGTACCATTAGATAGCCCTGATTTTTCTCTACATTTTATTTCCAGCTGATTTACTGGCATATCTTACGGTTTAAGGTGTTTTATGTTGTTTTATGGGTTTCTAGTTGTTTTTAGTGGTTTTCTGGCTTCAGGAGGATGGGCTGCTTCAAGGTGACCTACCCGCCTCTACCGCAGCATTCTGGGGAGTTCTTCTAGAGGCTTTTTATGCAATTTGGCTGGAATAAAAGTCAAATTAGTTTCTGTAGAATAGATTTTTGATGGGGTTCTGTGTGTACATACTGAATATGACAGTTTGTGTAAACTCTATTTATCATATAACCATCTCGTAATTGGATCACTTTTTTCTTACTCTGTTTTCACTGGTTTTTGGCAACAATTGGCTATGTTTTGTTGCAAGGTTAGTTCTTCATTTAACTTAACTCTTGCCACTGTTTCTCTGGTATAGTCTTGCAAGCTATATCAAGTATCTTTCTGTCTCTTGTGTAGCTTTGAAACCTACATCAAGTATCTTGCTTTCTCTGGTGTGGACATTGGTCTACATTTCAGTTCTTTGTTGTGGTAGCCTGTCTGGGGATTACTTCCTTGACTGATTTAGGCAGTCAAGTGTGTTGGAAAGGGGTTTTAGCAATCAAGACTCAATTTACTTTAGCAGGTAAATCTCAATTTTTTTTTCTAAAGGGACAGGGGATTTTCTCTCTGGTTTATCTCCAACTCCCTTGGTCAAGGCATATAGCTAGTACTATAGCATTATCTACACCGTAGCTCAAATATTCAGCCTGTGAATCCAGAAAAACCTCATAATAAAAATTAATGCCATTTAAGACATCACCACACAGTACCAAACTACACAACAAAGGTCCTAGCCAATACTGGTTGACCACAATGTTGTAGACAATCCTATAGTACTAGCTATAGGCCTTGACCAAGGGAGTTGGAGAAAACCCAGAGAGAAAATCCCCTGTCCCTTTAGAAAAATAAAGTGAGATTTACCTGCTACAGTAAATTGGTTCCTGTTTGTTAAAGCCCCTTTTCCAACACACTTGACTGCCTGATCAGCCAAGAAAGTAGTCTCCAGACAGACTACCAAACCAAAGAACTGAAATGTAGACCAATTTCCACACCAGAGAAAGAAATGATACTTGATGTAGGTTACAAATCCACACCAGAGACAGCAATAATAATTGATATAGCTTGCAAGACTATACCAGAGAAACCAGTTACCAAGTTAAGTTAAATGAAGAACTCACCTTGCAACAAACACAGCCAATTGTGGCCAAAAAACAGTGAAAACTGAGTGAGGAACAAGGATATCACCTCCAGATGATTGTATGATAATTAAAGTTTCCCCTAACTGTCTTATTCACTATATACACACAGACCACTATCTAAGAGCCCATGCACACAAACAAATCTGGCGTTTCTGAGCGCCAAATTGCATAAAAACCCTCTAGAAACACTTCCCAGCCTTCTAGCACCAAGGTGGGCAGTCCACCCAATGACAGGAGGCCTGCCTGAGTTGGCCGGACCGCCCTGAAGCCATAAAACCACCAAAAATCTCCAAAAATACCCAAAAATACATAGAAAAATCTACTATGACTACTAAAACCTTTAAAACACATGATTAGGCTATAACAACGGTGGGAAATGAAATGTAGAGAAAAATTAGCCCAATAAAATGGTACTAAGCACTTAAACCTAAGACTTAAGGTTAGCCCGTAAAACACAAAAAAGAAAATGAAACATCTATCTTTTTAAATAAAAAATGAGAAATTATCCCCTTAATACTTAAAATCTGAAAAATGTCATCAAGACATAAAATATAGAGAAAGCCCGGGGATATCCAATGGTAGTGTACACATCCCCACAGTCCCAATATTAGCTGAATAATTCCAGAAAAACACCCAATTATTAAATAATGCCATTTAAGACATATCAAAATAAAACCAAATAGACCAAAAAAGCACTTCGCCAATGTTGGAAGACCACATTCTCCCTCCAATAGAGAATTTCCACATTCTCTTCCATCACAACCACAATGTTCAGCTTTCTTTCCAATTCTGCTACTGAAATGGGTCCTTGCCAATACTGCATTGACAACAATCTCATCTGTACCATCACACCACTGGCTCATCCCCACAGAAACTCCTGTGATTCCTGTCACTCTAGGAAGAAGACTTGTCTCAGACCTGTTCCATTGTCCTCTTCAAAATCTTCTCCTCCTTTTACCAGCACCAAAAGATCCAGACCATTCATCCTGATCCCCAGACTGGTCAACAAAATTACACCCTTTGAAAAAGAGCACCAACCCCGCTACAACCACTAGCTCTACCATCCCTGGTCCTTTTGATGGTAAGCCCAATACTTCTTCATACTGAAATTCAATCTGACAAATTTAAAGTTCATTTCCATCCAGAAAGTGATGATGAAAAAGTGGGAACCATTGAAACACCCCCACCTAATCCATTTCACACCATCAAAGACAAATTCCAACAAGATTCTTCTCAACAGAAGCATCTCATTCTAAATTACTTCCAATCCACTCCTGCAAGGAATCCATAGGACCTTGAGAAAAAGAAGAATCTCATTCACCAGCTCAAAACCAATGCTGAACATTTTGTTACATCTCTTGATTTTTTCTGTAATTTCTTCTTGCCTGAAAATCTTGATTTAGAAATAAAAAATAAAAATAATTTCCTCAGTTTAAATTCTTGGGGGACTAATCCTCAGTTTTCAGTCTTGGGGGACTAACAGCCCTCATTTTATAGTCTTGGGAGACTCAAAATCCTCAGTTTATAGTCTTGGGGGACTCAAAACCTAAATCAAAAAGGACAGAACCAGAGATCAAAACATTAAAGACCAAATAAAAAAACTAGCATTCTGGGGTAACTGTTCTACAGAGCAGCCAGCTCATCAGTTACCCCCACACTTGCCTTAAAGAAGTTCAGAGACTACCCCTTTGGATGCCCTCTGCCAGAATCACACCAACTCCAAATTATCAGTTTATAGTCCTGAAGGACTCAACCAACAAACCATCCTCAGTTTATAGTCTTTTGGGACTATACCATTTCTCAGTTTAAAGTCTTGATGAACTGACCACAGTGTTCAGTTAAAAGTCTTGACAGACTTTAAAGTGTGTTCAGTTTGAAGTCATGACGGACTAACCAGTGTTCAATTTAAAGTCTTGAAAGACTTCCTGCAGTGTTCAGTTTAAAGTATTTATGGACTAACCAGATTTTTCATAAAAAAAAGGTAGAGCCACCTCCATGCACAATGCTCCACAGCCAACCTGCTGAACTTCCACTCTTTCTTCATCATCTACACATCACTGATAAAATTTTCATTCATCTCTTTTCTCGTCATTAATTTTCCTTCACAGATAATGGCTGGATCCCCATATTTTGATCCCTCAGACTTTCCCTGTTTCACTGCTCCAAAGGACTATGCTTTTAAATAGTGCATCCACATGTGCAGACCTTGCACTTTACTTCTTCCTACTCAGGCCAAATTCTATAAAAGAGCCTGTGATTCCTACAACTCTAAAAAGAAAAGATGTGACAGAAACCCCAAATATCCAATAACTCTGCCTTCACCTTCACATAAATATATTTCCAGATCTCCTACCAGGTCACCAGAACTTGGACCTGCTTCCTCTTCTTATCTTCCACTCCTTCCAGAAGATCACACCGTTCTATTCCCAAAACACTCCCTAAAAGACCTGCTTTATCTTCTCAAGAAACAGCCTTTATCTCAGCAAATCTGGCTAAAAAAGCTTCAAAATCAGCTCCCAGACTGCTAGACCGCGTCCAGGTGGCCTGCCCGCCATTCCAGAAAGCAAAAATCAGGCTCAAAACTCCCTAATTCAGCCAGATAACAGCCGAAATTCATTATTAAACACCAACAACTCTACTCAACAACCTCCTAGTTCTCCCAGAGCAATGCGTACACACCCAAATTCTTCATCAGAGAACCCCAAAAATTCCAACATCTCTAGAAGGCCTGCTAGAGGACCTACTGAAAACACCAGAGCACGCAAAACTGCTCCCAAACAAAAATCTCCTGTTACTTCAAGAAGAAGTAACTTCAACTCTCCTCTGGCTGCCAATTATTCCTCTTATAGTTCCCTTTCTTCTAGATCTTCATCTAGAAGATCACAATCAGCTTCCAGGTCACCTTCTCTTGGTCCTTCCTTCAACCAACCTGGCACTCCTCCGCCAAGCAATAATATAAATAACAACAAAAACAATGGCCCTGCTGCTCTAATCAGGCCACTGGGACCTCCTTCTTCTCCTTCATCTTCTCAACACAATTTAGAAGATGACCATGAGAATCCATACCTCCATCTGGTTAACTCTCCTTCAACATCTCAAATCCCGGCCGCTTACAAATTTGATGAGCTCCCAATCTGTAAGTACCAAATTAATAAATCCAATTTCTTTAACAGAGAACAATTACTGATCCTATTCTTCTGTTAAGTTGGAACCCTGCCTCCTGAAATTGCAATTGGGACTAACCAACCTCTAGAAACTACCTTAACGCTGGATTACGCTGACATGAAGAAACACCTAAGAATGATGTGTTCTAACATGCTTAAGGCCTTTTCTCTTAATGGTACATTGAATGAATTTGAAAAGAATTTGAAGAAACAGCTCCTTGATGACCACTGGAAGATGTCTAGAAAAATCAAGCACACCTTCCAACACTCTATCCCCCTTTATCTGACTTCTTCCCAAAATTTACCTTCTAACCTGGTACGTGACGATTAAAATCCATATACTCTTATAGCCGCCTACACCACAAAGAACACAGTTCTTCCTCCAATCCTAACAAAAAACAAAAACTCCATGATAATCCGGAACAACCGCTGAAGGCTTCTTCTTCCAGACATTAAAATAATAATAATAAAAAAAGAAATTAACAATTCACTAAATAGAGAGAAAAATAATAATCAACAGATATATAAATATAAATTTTGTTTTATTTTTAGTTTATTTATTTATTTTATTCTTATTTTATTTTTATTTTTATTTTTATTTTTATTTTTATTTTTATTTTTATTTTTATTTTTATTTTTATTTTTATTTTTATTTTTATTTTTATTTTTATTTTTATTTTTATTTTTATTTTTATTTTTATTTTTATTTTTATTTTTATTTTTATTTTTATTTTTATTTTTATTTTTATTTTTATTTTTATTTTTATTTTTATTTTTATTTTTATTTTTATTTTTATTTTTATTTTTATTTTTATTTTTATTTTTATTTTTATTTTTATTTTTATTTTTATTTTTATTTTTATTTTTATTTTTATTTTTATTTTTATTTTTATTTTTATTTTTATTTTTATTTTTATTTTTATTTTTATTTTTATTTTTATTTTTATTTTTATTTTTATTTTTATTTTTATTTTTATTTTTATTTTTATTTTTATTTTTATTTTTATTTTTATTTTTATTTTTATTTTTATTTTTATTTTTATTTTTATTTTTATTTTTATTTTTATTTTTATTTTTATTTTTATTTTTATTTTTATTTTTATTTTTATTTTTATTTTTATTTTTATTTTTATTATTATTATTATTATTTTTATTTTTATATTTATATTTATATTTATATTTATATTTATATTTATATTTATATTTATATTTATATTTATATTTATATTTATTTTTAATTTTATATTTATTTTTATTTTAATTGTAATTTTAATTTTAATTTTTATTTAAACTACTAATGTAAAATGGTATCCCCCAGTGAATTGATGAGCTGATCCCCTGATACCTTACCCACATCCAAGTGCACCTAGATGTGGGTACATTGTTAAATAATTTTTAAATGAATTGAAATAAAAAATGAAGATAAAATAAATTGAAATTGAGAGAATAATAAAAAAAAAGAAAATAGCATTGCCTGGCCAATTGATGAGCCTTTCCCCACCAATGCTTGCACACATCCAGGTGACCCTGATGTGGTGACACTATAAAATATAATTTTGTGTTATTTCCGTTTTTTGATCCTAATAACACCCATAAAAAATTAAAAGAAAAAAAGAGAAAAAAGAAAATAATCTCAAACTACCATCTAACACAACCATAGACACAAAAATTAAAGAAAAGAAAAAGAAAAAGTCTGGCTCCATAGAAAGTCCAGTCCAAGGAAATGATCACTGGGTGGGCTCCCTCCAATAAGTAAAAATGATTGGAGACCACCAGTGATCCACCACCAACCCAAATAGGCCAAAGAAGCCAGTCCCAAGCCAGTAAGCCATTTTAAAGTTGTAGTGGACTTGAAACTTGAATAATAAAAACCAGAACTAGGATTCAACTAGGACAAACAAAATACTTGAAACAGAAATTATGGTGTTACTGTTCTACAGAGCAGCCAGCTCATCAGTTACCCCCACACTTTCCAAAATAAAATCTAGAAGCCCCCCTGGGTACCTTCTAACAAAAACACCACATCCCACATAATAAGCCAAAAAAATAAGCGTGAAGAGTCCGGCACTTGAAGACCAAAAGGAATTCCAGTTTAAAGTCATAGAGGACTAAAACCTGTGAAGAGAAACCAATACTAGGATTCAGCATAATTAAGAGAAAGGGCTGAAAACAGACAATCTGGGGTAACTGTTCTACAGACCAGCCAGCCCATCAGTTACACCCACACTTGCCAAAGAAAATCTAGAAGCCCCACCCATGGGTACCTTCTACCAAAAAAGTTTCCAACAAAACAAATGCACAGCATCACCAAAATCCAAAATTAAAAGAATGTTCCATAGTTTCTCCTCATTGCGGAGTAAATCTTCTTCACTTCTAGTGCCTCTAGGATAAAATCCCTTCATTTGAACTGCAGATACTCTCTTCTTTAAGACTGCACCATCCAACTCTTCCAAAACATAAAACCCTCCAGACACCTGAGATCTGACTCTGTAAGGACCATTCCATCTGTCAGCAAAAATTTTTCCCCACTGACTCTCCAAACTTCTATTATACACCAAAAACCAAACAGCCAGTGTGGTAGCCTAAAGTTTAGTATGGCACCTAAGTACGTAAATGGAGTTGTTACGGCGTGCAAGATTGGCGTTATTATTTTATAAAAGGGTTTTATTAAATTTATTTGAGTTTTAAATATAAAGAAATTTGGTTAAAAGCAAATGCCTACACGAAATCAATTTATTTTATGGAGAAAACTTATTTTTAAGGTCTGAAAAGTTTTTAAGTATCAAGTCAAGTCACTCAAGAACCTTGGGAAATTTTTCCAGAATTTTTACTATTTTTCTTATATTTTTAAAAGAATTTTAAAGATTTATAGAAATATTTATGTTTTTATAAATTACTTAAATTTGATGAATTTTCACGGGGTAATTAGAGCTGCGCAGACTACGAAAATTAGTTTGGAATGTAAAGGGGAAGGGGCTCTATCATGTGTAATTTTTCTAGATTTTTTATTATAGTTTTAAAGGTTCTAATTGAGTCCGGAAGTCCGGACGGACTCCGCTTTGACTCCGTACGGACTCCGTTTTGACTCCGTACGAGCTCCGTACGGGCTCTGGATTGACTCTGGGAGAGCTCTGGAGGGGAAAACATAGGCACGTGACTAGGAATACTTAAGAGCCTCTCAAACTCGAAATTGAGAGGGGGGACACAACATACAGCTTAATCTTTAACCACCATGGTCTCATTTTTTATTACTCAACAAATTAAATAAGTTATAATACCCTTATAACATTTATTATTTTTACATAAAATTTTAGAAATACAATTCAACAATTTAAATCACACTTCATATAGGGTATCTTTAGAAAGGTCTTCATCACTGGGACTTGATTATTGCTGTCTCAAAAAAATTCAAATTATTATAAAAACATAAAAGTCAATCTTTTCAGATCTTTTACTGGTACACCTTAATTGTTGTTATCAGTATTTCTTTTCTCAACAGCCACATTCTTTAAATCTCAATAAGTGTTTAACATATCAGGGTTTCATTATTTTTAACAATCAGATTCAAGTAGACTGGTTAGCTTAGTGATTTAGAATTCCCATTTTGTTATTTTTATTGGAAGGACGGGGTTTTCAGCTAAATCCACATATCTCCTCCGGATTCTGCTTACAGCAAGGCGACTGTAAGAGTTTACCTTACCATAGTTGGCGCCCAACGTGGGGTACAATTTCTCTAGCTTTCTTTAAAGACTTACTTGGATCAAGAACGTTCTTAGCCTGCAAGAGGCTTATTCTCTGGAACTCTAATTGGATTTTTGTTATTGGCCTGCAAGAGGCTTGTTATTTTAACGTTTGTTAACGCTTTTCTTATGTTTTGGGATGTCTTCTACTAGTGGAACTGCTGTGTTGGCTGCTGGTGTACCTGTTAGGGCATCAGTAAGGATTGTATCTTGGGTTGGGCCCAAGTTTTCTGGAGATGATTTAGAAGGATTTTTACATAGGTATGAAACTGCAGCTGCGATTGATGGTGCTTTACCTTTGGATATGGTGAAGCAGATTAGGTTCTTTATTTTGGACAGAGAGGTGGAAAAGGAGGTAATTTCTATGGATGGTTATAAAGATCAAGATTGGAGAAAGCTCAAGATGGAAATGGAAAAAAGGTGGTCAAAAGTTTATTCATTGGAGGATCTAAAGGATATAGCTAGGAAATGGGAATCAAAAGGTGGTGTAACATCTCTGCATCAGTATCATCAGTTTATGGTTGAATTTCAGGTGGTTTTGGATTATTTGTTGGAGTATGAAATTTTATTTCATGATAATGCATCAAAGTATGTTTTTTGGGATGCTATGGGGGAAAAGGTTAAGAAAGATGTTTTGATGGTGCTTATTAATGCAAATTTAATGAAGGATTGCCCAGATGGAGAAACTAGGATTCCTGGTATGGAGGTGCTAAAGAAGGCTATTTTAGAACATCTGGATACTCATAATTCTGTTGATTTGGACTCTGGAAAAGAGGTTTTTCTTGCTCAAGAGATAGAAGAGGGCAGTTTAGAAGAATTAGCTTCTGTTGAATTTTTGGAATCAGCCATTCCTGAAGATTTTGCCCAGCCTGAAGATATTATTTTTGTTAACAATTCTGTTGGGAAAGAAGAGATTTTTGAAGATGAAGATATTGTTGTCATTAATGACAAAATTTTGGATGATGGGGATAATTTTGTGTCGAATGATTCGAAATCGGATTTAGAGGATTTTTTGCCTCAGGTTTTGTCTTTAGAAGCAGAGACTGTCTGCAATGAAGATATGGATATGGTGGATTTGTTACAATCTCAGGGAGAGATTGTTAAGGAGGATATGGTTTTCCCTGCGCTAATAAAGAGTGTAGTGGCATTTGATAATAGAGTGCATAAATTGGATGCACTCATATTTTGGAAAAGGGTTGTTTATTTTTTATGTCCAATGGCAGGACAAATTATGGGGGTTTATTTTTGGGTTTTATGGAATTGGTGGATAAGCCCTTGGGGCAAAATTATGGATTATCTCCAGGGGATATCAAGAATTTAATTCCTCCGAAATGAGGATAAACTACCTAAACTGGGCTGAAATTTTCTTTTATCGTTATGTCTTCAATTTATTCAGGATTCAAATTATTATGAAAGCCCTCATTTTTTGGGGTAGCAGGGGCTGATCACTCTAATGTTGTAATCTCTCCTCAGGATGAGATCCCAGATTGCAATAGGTCAGCTCACTTGGAGATAATTCAAGTGGATTCTCAATTATTTTCTGTTAATATTACTTTGGAGTGCAAATACGTTTTGGACTTTTCTATATGTTTATTGGGTTTACCCTGTTTTTCTATTAAATTTAAAAATGGTGAAAAAGGCAAAATGGGCCAACTTAGGTTGGATAAAAATTGGAAGGGTATGTTTTATGACCTCCAGCAAGAGGGTAAACTGCGAAAAACTTATCAAAACCAAATTAAAAATCTCAGTATAAGTAAAACACAAAAAAATAACTTATGTGAAAATTTTATTCCGGAACTCCAGCAAGAGGCTAAACTGCAAGTATCTCCTTCTATTTTGGACCTCCAGCAAGAGGGTAAACTGCAAAAATCTTATCAAAATCCAATAAAAAATCTCGGTATAATTAAAACACAAAAAAAATAATTTATGTGAAAATGTTATTCCGGGCCTCCAGCAAGAGGTTAAACTGCAAGTATCTCCTTCTATTTTGGACCTCCAGAAAGAGGGTAAACTGAAAAAATCTTATCAAAACCCGATTAAAAATCTTAGTATAATTAAAACACAAAATTATAATTTACGTGAAAAGGTTGTTCCGGACCTCCAGCAAGAGGTTAAACTGCAATTATCTCCTTCTATTATGGACCTTGAGCAAGAGGTTAAACTGCAAATATCTCCTTCTATTTTTGACCTCCAGCAAGAGGGTAAACTGCGAAAATCTTATCAAAATCCAATAAAAAATCTTGGTTTAATTAAAACACAAAAAGATAATTTTTGTGAAAATTCAATTCCGGTCCTCCAGCAAGAGGTTAAACTGCCAACTTTCTTTACGGGCGATTTACTGTTGGATAAGGGAAGCAAAGGTGTTGGAAAATCTGTTTATAAATTAGACAAGCGAAAGGAGAAAAGGGTAAAATTTAAAAATGAAATAAAATATTTTTCTAATTTATCTTATTCCGATTCTGGCAATGAAGAAGATTCATTTGATGAAATTTTTAATGGCGATACAAAAGTAAATGTTTTACCTCAAGTTTATTTAGATGTGGACGCAGCCAAATATAAGAAAGTAGCAAATAAAGTTTGACCTATTAATGAACCGCTACCTGCCGAATTAAATCCACCCTTGAGAAGACCAAGGTTATCAAGAGATCCTTATGAAAGTCCCTTGGTAACGAATCCGCCTGAATTTTCTGAGACGTCAAGAATCACCTTTGAGAGACTGGGTGTTGTTAATTTTGGACCTGATGGTTGGTTGTCTGGAGAAGAAAAGAAGTTGTTGTTGGATGTGATGGTCAAGCGAGAGAAGGCCATTGCTTTTGTGGAAGAGGAGAGGGGTGTGTTGAAGCATTCCTATGGGGAGCCTTACAAGATTCCTGTGGTATGTCATGAACTGTGGCAGCAGAAACCGATTCCTATTCCGGCTGCATTAAAAGAAGCCTATATTGAAGTTGTCAGAGAATGGATACGTACTGGACTGTATGAGCAATCAACATCAAGTTATTCTAGTCCGGTATTTTGTATCAAGAAACCGAATGGCAAGCTTAGAGTTGTTCATGATCTTAGGGAACTAAATAGGGTTACAATAAAGGATGCTGGGATACCGCCTAGTGCTGAGGAGTTTGTCGAAGCATTTGCAGGGAGAGTGTGTTATGGTTTGGGAGATATTATGGGTGGATATGATGAAAGAGAGTTACATCCGGACTCAAGGCCTCTCACTAAATTTGATACGCCACTAGGACGTTTACAGTTAACAAGATTACCTCAAGGAGCAACAAATTCGGTTGCATTTTATCAAGCTAAGATGGCTTGGATCCTTCAAGAAGAAATTCCGCAATATGCTGGGATCTTTATAGATGATGGAGGAATTAAGGGACCAACAAACGACTATGATAACCAGGTGTTGGAAGAGAATCCCGGGATACACAAATTCATTTGGGAGTTTGCAATTACTTTAGAAAGAATCTTGTTTCGAATTGAAGAGGCTGGTTTAACTATTTCAGGTTCAAAATTTTCATGTTGTGTGCCAGCCTTAGAAATATTAGGCCATGTGGTATGTAGAGAGGGTAAGATTATGTCCAAGAAGAAAGTTAACAAAATTCAGTCCTGTCCAAGACCCAAGAATACGACCGAAGTCAGAGGGTTTTTAGGCGTTTGCGTATATGTTAGAATGTTTATTAAGGACTTTTCTTCATTGGCAGCTCCATTGAGACGGTTAACGAGAAAGGATGCAGACTGGGAGTGGGATGAAGAGTGTGAGAAGGCGTTTGTGAAGTTGAAGGAGGTTGTGGGGAAGGATTTAGTCCTGCACAAGTTGGATTATGGAAAAGATGCTGGTTGAATTTATTTAGCAGTTGATTCAAGTCAGGTTGCAGCTGGGGCGGTTTTGTCTCAGATGGATAAAGCTGGTTACATCAGGCCAGTTAGGTATGAATCTGTAGTATTTACTGAGGTCAAATCAAGATATTCTCAACCAAAATTGGAATTATGTGGTGTGGCAAAAATACTGAAGAAACTTCAGCATATTTTGTGGGGGCAACATTTTGAGTTGCAAGTGGATGCGAAATCGTTAATCCAGATGATTAATTCCCCAAGTTTACCGAACGCACCCATGACGAGATGGGTAGCTTTTATTCAACATTTTTCGTTTGATTTAGTTCATAAGCCTGGCAAAACTTTTACTATGCCAGATGGTTTATCAAGGAGACCACCCACTGAAGAAGATTCAGACTCAGAAGAGTTCGATGAAGATATACCTATTATCAAAGCCAGCACTAAAGAAGCTGAAGACTTTCCATACCTCCCCCATGAGGTTAAACTGGCAGGACTATTGTGTTTAGATTATGTTAATGATGACCTCCACCAAGAGGATAAACTGGAAAATAGTTTTTATGTTAATAAAGGTTTTGGAAAAGGTGTAGATAAATTCGGTAGAAAGGAGGTAGAAGATGATGTGGTGTATGTAGAGGAAGATGGATTGGTAGTGTGGGATAGTAGTAAATTAAGGAATGGTGTATATGTTGGAGAATCAGAGAATTTAAATAAAAGGGTGGATAAAGAGAAAGAGGTATTTTCGAATACGGTTTACGAAGGATGCAAAGGTTCAGAAGAAAAATGTTGACAAAGCTCAATTAAAGATTTATTTAGGGGTCAACGATTATTGGCTCATTTATGTGCAGGTGATATTGGTGATAGAGAAGTCCCTATTGATGTTATATTAATCGATTTTCAAGATGAAGTCTGGGGTCAGACTAGATTTTATTTTTTGTTGGTCAAATATTTGTTGACTTTAGAGAGGCAAGAAGAGTGTGAAGATGATGAATGGGTGGCTATCAAGAGGAAGTCATCTACGTTTTACCTATCTGGTCGACGTTTAATGAGGAGAAGGTATCCAAATCCTCAAGTAGTTATAACTCAACAGAAGGGGCAAGAATTAGTTTTGAAATAACTGCATGAAGATCTCGGGCATAGAGGCGTTGGAGAAACATTTAGAAGAATTTCTGATTGATTCTGGTGGCCGGGCATGAAGATGGCTGTTAAAAAGTGGGTTCAGTCATGCAAAGAATGTCAAAGACAATGTTATTTAAGGCCAAAAGAACCTGGACGCGCGACCGGTGAATATACGCTCTTTGGGAGAGTTAGTTTAGATGCCGTTCATATAAAAGAGGGACGGTATAAATATTTAATTGTGGCCAGAGATGATTTATCTGGTTGGGTAGAGGCAGCGCCTCTTATTAATTTAACTGCCAAAAATGTGGCAGAATTTTTGTTGAATAATTGGGTATATAGGTATGGGGTGATGAAGTTGGTAACGGTAGATGGAGGTCCTGAATTTGGGACAGAGTTTAAAGAGGCCGTATTGAAAGTTGGATCAAAGGTTAGGGTAGCAACCCCATATTATCCTGAAGCTGAAGGCATGGTTGAAAGAGGGCATCAAGTTATTAAGGATGCTTTAGTTAAAATGTGTGGGACAAGTGCCAAAAAGTGGAGGCGCTATTTACCTTTAGTTTTATTTGCTGATCGAATCACTGCCAAAAGGACGACCGGATTTTCACCTTATGAACTTGTTTTTGGACAGAAAGCAGTTTTACCGGTTGATTTAGAAGCTGAATCAAATCTTGGAGTTGACTGGGACACGGTCAAAACTACTGAAGAATTATTGTGTGCAAGAATGATGCAGCTAGAAAAGAAAGAAGAATATTTAGAAAAGGCATATTCGCGGATGATGAAGATTTGAAATCAATCAGTCAGATATTGGGATGAGCGGTTGGCACATCGATTAAGGAAACCTTTGAACCCAGGTGATATGGTCCTGGTGTATATTAGGAGTTTGGAAAGTCAGTGGGGAAAGATGTTTGCAGATAGGTGGAATGGACCATATAAAATCAAGGAGCAAGTTTCCGGCGGTTCATATGTGTTAGAAGAGTTGGATGGAGTAGTATTGAAGAAGAGGGTAGCAGCCTATCAAGTGAAACGGTTCTATCCTAGAGGCACCAGGAGTGCCGAAGTAGATCTCCACAATGAGGATAAACTATGATGTTTATAAAAATCTTATCAACCTCCGCAACAAGGATAAACTATCTTCTTTTTATCAAAATACTTTACTGTCGTTACACTGCATATGGGCGACGAAACTATGATGAAACTTAACGAAATTCAAGAAGAACTTCTTTGAAATTTTCAAAAAACTTAAAATTCTTAAAATATGGGTGAAGATAGTGTTGGAAAATTTTTAAAATTTATTGGAAGAAGTGTTCACAGGGGAACCTTCTTAATTTAATATTGGCAAGTGTGGGGGTAATTGATGGGCTAGCTGCTCTATACACAATTACCCCATAATGTTCGTTTTCAAAATTTTCCCTGTTTCTAGTTGAATCCTGGCTTTGTCTTTTAATTATAGGAAGTCCACTAAGACTATAAACTGGAACGAATCAAGAGACACCGCTCTCAACGCCAGATTCAAGATTCTTTTTATTTTATTTTGTTTTTGATTTTTTTATGTTAGATTGTGATTTCTTTTCTTTAATATATATTATGAATTATTGTGAAGGTGATGCTCACTGGTGGTCTCTAATCATTTTTATAAATTGGAGGGAGCCCACCCAGTGATCATCATTATAAAAATTATCTTCTAAAAACTTTCATTTATTTTCTTTTCTTTTCAATTTCTCAAAATTGTGTAACCAAATCAAGTTGCACTTGGATGTGGGTATGATGTCGAGGGTACGGCTCATCAAATGGCTGGGGGGCATCTTTTAAAATTTTATTTTTTAAAAAAAAAAAAAAAATTTTTTTTAACTTTATTTATCTTTCTTTTCACATTCGTTTATCTTTCTTTAAAAATTAAATTTTAACTTTTATTTCAAAACTATCTTTTTTTTTTTAAAAAAAAAAAAAAAATAATAAAAAAAAAATAGTAATAAAAAAAAATAAATAAAAAATAAAATAAAATAAAATAAAATAAAATAAAAAAAAATAAAATAAAAAATAAAAAATAAAAGGTATTTCAGTTTTAGGTAGTTTAGATGTTTATATTTTTTATTTTTCAAACATTATTCAAGAAAGCTACATACCAGGAAGAACACCATCAAGGGTTGTTATCTTTTGAAGAATCAAAATTAGAAAATTTAGAAGGACCTTGAATCGATTTCCTGGGATTCGAATCTTATTTCACGGTCACGATAGTGTTGAAGCCAGTTGGCTATTTTGAAAAGGTCTCTTAACAGTTGCTCTCTCATCCAAGATTCTGATCTATCAGAGGGCGGGTATTGTTGGAAATAAGCGATAAGGTTATTAAAATTAGCAAAAAGCTTTTCAGACACTAGGTGAATTGGAACTCTAGGGAAGCTTGGATTAGGTTCTGGTAGTTCATAAGCTGAATATGAAATTGGAGAACTGGTGGACGCTTATCAAATTAAAATATCAGCAAATTAAAACCTGAAGATTAAGAAAATAAAAGAGACAACTAACCTGTGTCAACACTATCATGATCATAGATAAACGGCTTACTTGGTAATGGAGTGGGATTTTTTATGTTTAAAAAAGGATTTTTTATTTTTGATAGATGAGGAGGACTGGTGTTGGATTTGGTGTTTGAAGTAGATGTTCTGGGCTTTTTGGATGAAACAAGAGAAGATGAAGATTGCTGGCTATTATAGGACCTTTTGTGCTTCAAGATGTTGGAAGTAGGAGAAGAATTGTTAGAAGGTTGAAGCATGGCCCTAGGAGCAGCAAGAGTTCTTGGGGGAGTAGCAGCAAGTCTAGATTGGAGAGAAGGACCCAGAGGATTAGGTGATGATGAAAGATTTAAATAGGCTGATGGAGAAAAAGGGATGGGATCTTTAGAGGTTGATTGAATAGGGGGTGGAGTAGAAGGTGAAGAAGAAGGAGGAGGTTTGCAAAAGGAGGCAAAGCAAAACCACAATTCAAGCCAGAACATTTTCTTTTCTTCTCATAACAGGATAAACAGGCCCTGTTATAAGTGTGCTTTTGCCAGTTGAAAGTGAAGATACATTCCCTATGGGTGAAAGCACAGTATTTGCAAGATTGATCAGCTGAAGCAATGAAGTCAGAAGGTTTCATCTTGTTAGGAGATTTTTTTTGAAGAAGAAAACTTGAAACTAGGATGAAGAAAGCTGGTGGCGAAATCTGGGTTCAAGGATAGAGAAGTTGTTAGGTCCACCAAGACCTTAAACTGGACTGTTATCAAGCTGTTGGGTCCACCATGACCTTAAACTGGATTTCTTATCGATCAAATGTTTGGTCCACCATGACTTTAAACTGGTAGTTCATTCATTGTTTAGTCCACTATGACTTTAAACTGGAAAATTAATATCTGCAGGATAATTCAACATTAATTGGTCCACTATGACCTTATACTGGATTACTTGTCGATCAAATGTTTGGTCCACTATGACATTAAACTGGATTATCAAATTTATTCAATCTTTGGTTAAGCCTAGGCCTTATTTAGGAATATATCAAGTTACTTATGCACCTAAACAATCTTTGGTCCACCAAGACCATAAACTGGCAATCGATTATATGTTTGGTCCACCAAGACTTTAAACTGGAATGTCAATCTTGTTTGGATAACTCAATTCAATCTTTTAATTTATCACTGTCCACTAAGACTCTAAACTAGTTATTCAATTATTTCTGGAATTGGGTGCTGATAAGCTTTAGGAGGTTAAAATTTTAGGTGGTGATGATGCTAAGGGAAGCATAATGGTTAATTAGGTGAAATTTGTGGCGCTTTAACATGGTCTAAAGTTAATATTATTATTGGAAGCCTGGCAAAATTATTTTATGGGTTTGCTGTATAGCAAAGTTTGAAAATTGTGATGAAGGAATCAGAAGTTAGGATGGTAGTTGGATTTTAGGGAATGATTTTTTTTAGTGCCTCAGTGTTAGGCCATTTTTGGTGTGAAGTTTGGAGGACCTTATGGCAAGATTGGAATCATAGAATTCGGCTCAGTGGGGGGCCCTATGAGGTTGGAATCAGGAGTATTTGGCTCATAGGAACATCCACTCTCTCAATGCTGTGACAAGAAGGAAGACTGGTATATGGGAGTCTGAAGGGATTCAAACCTTGCTCTCAGTAGTGGAATCATCACAAGATTTATTATTTATTATTTTATGTTAAGCCAGAGAAGAAAGAAAACAACATTTATTTTGAAAGTTAAAGAAGACCAAGCAAAAACAAAATTTTATCAAGTTATACTGTTAGAAAAGATAATTTCTTTGAAATTGTTCAACATCATTATCAAAGCTTTGCATTAAAATTCTTCTTTTCATGAGGTCTTCATGGTTATTAGCTGGAGTTTCTTGAAAATAGGCCAGCATTTTTCGTTTCAACTCATTAGTAAAGTCAAGAAAAAGATAGCAATGAAAATTTGGATAATGATTGATATAGTCCGTCTTCACTCTACCAACATCATCAGTGTTGGTTATTTCGACAGCTAGAAGTTCAAATATGTTATTAAGTCATAGGTTTAGTAAATTTTGATTAAAAGTTTTTTTTTGTAAGATAATAGGGTCTTACATTTAGAGCCAGGAAACATAGTCTCAGCAAAGTTGGTTGGGGGCACTGGCGTTATAGGATTAGGATCTTGTGAAGGCAAAATTAGGCCGGGATCCGCTGATGAAGATTGAACTTTTGAAGCTGTTTTTGATCTTATTTGTTTTAAGAAGACAGGAATTTTTGATCTTTTTTTAGAAGTTGAGGGATCAGGGAGAGCTGCTGGTCCTAAATATACGTTTGTTTTAGAAGGAACTATTGGCCAGTTACATTTGACTTTTTTTCACACGGCATAAGTCGCAAGCTGTCCTGCCAGGAAGATTAGGGTTGGACATTAAACAAGGTACCTGGTATCGAGCTCAGAGTTCACATGGAGCGACAAGTTCTTTGAAAGACATATTGATGAAGATGAACTTTAAATTTGATTAAAGAAGATGGTGGTTGAAAGTTAAAGATGAATATTGTGTTCGACCACTTATGCAAAGTTTTAAGAATGGGGACATTCTCAATTGGAGGGAGGATGTGGTAGCCTAAAGTTTAGTATGGCACCTAAGTACCTAAATGGAGTTATTACGGCATGCAAGATTGGCATTATTATTTTATAAAAGGGTTTTATTAAATTTATTTGAGTTTTAAATATAAAGAAATTTGGTTAAAAGCAAATGCCTACACGAAATCAATTTATTTTACGGAGAAAACTTATTTTTACGGTCTGAAAAGTTTATAAGTATCAAGTCAAGTCACTCAAGAACCTTGGGAAATTTTTCCAGAATTTTTACTATTTTTCTTATATTTTTAAAAGAATTTTAAAGATTTATAGAAATATTTACATTTTTAGAAATTACTTAAATTTGATGAATTTTCACGGAGTAATTAGAGCTGCGCAGACTACGAAAGGTAGTTTGGAATGTAAGGGGGAAGTGGCTCTATCATGTGTAATTTTTCTAGATTTTTTATTATAGTTTTAAAGGTTCTAATTGAGTCCGGAAGTCCGGATGGACTCCGTTTGGACTCCATACGGACTCCGCTTCGACTCCGTACGGACTCTGTTTCGACTCCGTACGAGCTCCGTACGGGCTCCGGATTGACTCTGGGAGAGCTCTGGAGGGGAAAACTTAGGCACGTGACTAGGAATACTTAAGAGCCTCTCAAACTCGAAATTGAGAGGGGGGACACAACATACAGCTTAATCTTTAACCACCATGGTCTCATTTTTTATTACTCAACAAATTAAATAAGTTATAATACCCTTATAACATTTATTATTTTTACATAAAATTTTAGAAATACAATTCAACAATTTAAATCAAACTTCATATAGGGTATCTTTAGAAAGGTCTTCATCACTGGGACCTGATTATTGCTGTCTCAAAAAAATTCAAATTATTATAAAAACATAAAAGTCAATCTTTTCAGATCTTTCACTGGTACACCTTAATTGTTGTTATCAGTATTTCTTTTCTCAACAGCCACATTCTTTAAATCTCAATAAGTGTTTAACATATCAGGGTTTCATTATTTTTAACAATCAGATTCAAGTAGACTGGTTAGCTTAGTGATTTAGAATTCCCATTTTGTTATTTTTATTGGAAGGACGGGGTTTTCAGCTAAATCCACATATCTCCTCCGGATTCTGCTTACAGCAAGGCGACTGTAAGAGTTTACCTTACCATACCAGGTTTCAAGGGATTCCTGAGTCTATGAGCAAACTTCTTGTCCAAGTATCTGACTGATTGATTCCTTATCTTCATCATCCTAGAGCATGCCTTCTCTTGACATTCCTCTCTACATTCCAACTGTTGCATCCTGGCACAGAGAAATTCTTCTTTTTAGTGCACATCACCCCAATCAATTCCAAGATAAGAGAAAGCTTCCAAATTCACTGGTAGAACAGCTTTCTTCCCAAAAAATAATTTATAAGGGGAATAGCCAGTTGTCCTTTTCAGTGACCCTATCAGCAAATAACACCAAAGGTAAATAATGCCTCCATTTTTCAGCACTATCTCCACACATTTTCACCAGAGCATTCTTGATAACTTGATGGCCTCTTTCAACCATGCCTTCAGCTTCAGGATAATAAGGTGTAGCCACTCTGACTTTAGAACCAATACTTACCACAGATTCTTTAAATTCAGCTCCAAACTCTGGCCCACCATCAACAGTCACCAAATTCATCAACCCATACCTAAACACCCATTCCTTCTTCAAAAATTCTGCCATGTTTTTGGCACTCAAATTCACCAGAGGCACCGCCTCAACCCAACCAGACAAATTATCTCTGGCAACAATCAAGTAATTATACCTGCCCTCTTTTATGTGGACAGCATCCAGACTGACTCTTCCAAACACAGTTGTTTCACCAGTAGCACGGCCAACCTCTTTAGGTTTCAAGTGACTTCTTCTTTGACATTCTTCACAAGATTGAACCCAACCCTGCACAGCCAACTTCATACCAGGCCACAAAAATCTATCTGCTACTCTTCTATAAGTCTCCCCAAAGCCTCTATGACCAAGGTCTTCATGAAAAGACTTCAATACCAATTCTTGACCCTTCTTCTGAGTCACCACCACTTGAGGATTTGGATGTCTCCTCCTCATCAACCACCTTCCTGACACATAAAATCCAGGACTCTTCTTCTCTATTGCCACCCAAGTATCATCATCACAAATATCTGGCCTCTCCAAGGCTAACAGATATTCAACCATAATAAAATAAAACCCCTCTGACCCCCGGTCTCATCTTCAAAATCCAACAAAACAACATCCAAGGGTACAAACCTATTATCAAAATCACCAGTGTACACATGAGCCACACGACCAGCCCAACTAGGACACCAATCCCTAAACTTTGGCACATCCTTTCCCTTCCACTAAATCTTATGAGAATTAAGTTCAACAACAAAAACACCATTTTCCAATTTTGAGCCATCCCAAGCAACAGCCCCATCTTCATCAACAAAAACATCCTGATCACCAGAATCAAGATCAGAACCAGCCAGTTTAACCTCTTGGTGGAGAAGAGAACAATCTTCCAGTTTGCCTCATGAGGGAGGAGAGAAAAATCTTCAGCACCCTTTGTGCTGGCCCTAACCACTGGGACATCTTCAACAAATTCTTCAGAATCTGAATCTTTATCTGTGGGTGGTCTTCTTGATAATATATATGGCATCATAAAAGTTTTACCTGGCTTGTGCACCAGGTCAAAAGAAAAATGTTGAATAAATGCCACCCACCTAGTCATTGGAGCATTTGGAAAACTAGGTGTGTTGATCATTTGAACCAGAGATTTAGCATCCACCTGCAGCTCATAATTCTGCCCCCACAAAACAGTTTTTAGCTTCTTCAAAATTTTTGCTACACCACACAATTGCAACTTTGGCTGAGAATACCTAGATTACACCTCATTAAAAACCACAGACTCATACCTTACTGGCCTGAACTTTCCAGATTTATCTTCCTGAGACAAAACATCACCAGCAGCAATATAACTTGAGTCCACCGCCAGATAAATTTTTCCAGCTTCCCTTCCATAATCCAACTTGTGAGTCATAATATCTTCACCCACCACCTTCTTTAACTTCTGAAAAGCCTCTTCACACTCTTCAGTCCATTCCCACTCAGCATCTTTCCTGGTAAGCTTCCTTAAAGGTGAAGCCAAAAAAGAAAAATCTTCAATAAAAATAATGACATACAGACAAACTCCCAAAAATCCCCTGACTTCAGTAGTATTTTTAGGCCTTGGCCATGACTGAAGTTTATTAAATTTTTTCTTTTCCATAATCCTTCCTTATTTACAAACCACATGACCCAAAATTTCCAGATCAGGAACACAACAACAAAACTTTGACCCAGAAATGGTCAAAACAGCCTCTTCAATTCTATACAATACTCTCTCTAGAGTAATTGAATATTCCCAAACAAATCTCCTTATACATGGGTTCTCCTTCAGTACCTCATTTCCATAATCAGTGGAGGGTCCTTTAATTCCACCATCATCAATAAAATTACCAGAATGAGTCGGAGCCTCATACTGTAAAATCCAAGCCATTTGTGCTATATATACCGCTTCTGAATTAGTTGCTCCTAGAGGCAACCTAGTGAGCTGAAATCTTCCCAGAGGAGTCTCAAACGTTGTGAGTGGCCGTGAATCAGTGTGAACTTCCCTTCAATGTAACAACCCATAATATCACCCAATCCATAACACACCCTTCCAGAAAAATCTTCCACAAAGTCTTACGCACTTGGAAGCATCCTTGCATCCTTGATAGTGACTCTATTCAAGGCCCTAACATCATGCACCACCCTAAACTTCCTATACTGTTTCTTAACACAGAAAACCAGACTTGAGTAACTAGAAGTTGATTGTTCATACATTCTTGTCCTGACTCTTTCCCTAACAATCTTCACAAAATCATCCCTAATAGCAGCTGGAATTGGAATAGATTTGATTTGCCAAGGCTCATGAAAAACCACAGGAATCAAGTAAGGTTCCCCATTAGAGTGTTTCAACACACCCCTATCCTCTTCAACAAATGCCACTGCCTTCTCCCTCAGCACGATAAGGTGCAACAACAACTTTTTTTCAACATCAGACAACCAACCATCAGGACCAAAATTAACAACTTTCAACCTTTCCACAGTCACCCTAGTAGTTTCCACAAAATTAGGAGGATTATTCACCAGAGGAGTACAGTACAAATCTCTAGACAAAGCAGGTCTCTTCAAAGGATGATTCAAACCTACAGGAATAGGCTCATTGAAAGGCCTAATCTTCTGCGCCACCTTCTTGTACTTTGCAGCTCCACCATCAACTTGAGGGATCTTCAGGACGTCTTCACCACCAGACCTTGAACAAAAACCAAGGGTTTCCCCATTGCTAACATGTGTGGCCAAGGTAATGTTTTTGAAAGGTGTAGAAGAAACCCTAGCAGTGCAAAATTTGGAGGACTTACTTTCAGACCCCAATCTGACCACTCCAAAACTTTTCCACAATCCCACGTCTTCATCTTCACTTCCATCTTCTAAATCTTCAAATCTTGATTCATCCACTGAATCACATCTTCTAAAATTGTGCAGTTTATCCTCATGCGGGAGGCCCAAAAATTAATCTTGACCATCTTCTTTCTTCAAAAATTTGTGCAGTTTAACCTCTTTCTGTAGGCCAAAAAATTAATCTTTCTGATCTTCTTCCTAAAAAAATTTGTGCAGTTTAACCTCATTCCAGAGGCCCAAAAATTGACCTTGACGATCTTCACAAAAATAATTCTTTTCTTCTTTTTTGATTATCTTCAGATTCTTTTCTTGATTTTCTTCAGTTATCTTGAAATTTTTATTTTCTTTTCTTAAGTCATCTTGTATCCTACAAAAATAACCAGGGGTTTCCCCAATGCTCACAGACATGGCCAAGGTAATGTTTTTGAAAGGTGTAGAAGAAAACCTAGCGGTGCACGATTGGGAGGACTTACTTTTAGACTCCAATCTCACCACTCCACAGCTTTTCCGCATATCTTTCAATAAAGATATATAACCAATCTTCTTTTTTGAACTTGAATTAAAAATAATTGAAAATCTTGAGAAAGAACAGATAATTGATAAAAAACTTGAAGAATACTTGCAGAGAAGAGAAACATTAAAAAGAGAAAGTTGAAAATCCACTTGGTATATCTCCAAGGGAGCTGACCTACTACAACCTGCGATTTCCTCATCTTGGGGAGAGGTTGTAGCACTAGGGTGATCAGCCCTACTCATTCTAAAAAAGACAGACCCTGACTAGAGCCCAAGACACACTCCAAAAAACCAGAGGCAGCACCCACTTCTTTCCTTCTTCTGCAACAATCCATGCACTGGCACATTGAAGATAAACCAGCCTGGTCTCCCAATCATCCTCTCCAGGGGATGATAACCTCATGTGAAGTCTCCTTTCATCTTCACCAGTCAACTCCAAACTGATTCCCAAATCAAATTGATAACCAATTCTTGCCTGAAAATGCATCAAGAATGGCCCACCCAAAACAGCTTTAACTGTTCCCTTAGCAATATAAAAATGAACCTTCCCTGAGGCTCCACCAACATCCAGCTTCAAAAATTCAGCTTTTCCAATAAACTCAGTGACATGGCCACCAATCCCTCTTAAATTTCCACCAATTCCTGTCTTGATGGGGAGGCCCAGATGAGAAGCCTCAAACAAAGAAATAAGGCTAATCTGAGAGCCTGAATCAACCAATGCCCTAGCCTCCCTTCCATTCAGAGTGACATTGACATAACCCAGAGGAGCAGAAAAATGAGTTTCCAACCCCTCACCAAACTTTTCAGCAGAATCACAAATGTATTCTACCTCCCCAGAAGAAATTCTTCTCCTGGTCAACAACTTTTTCTGTCTATCAGCCAACCCTGGACTGATAGCATACAATTCCCCATAAGATAGGGAAACCTGACCCTGATTCATCCTTTCCAGGACAGAGTCCATAACATTAACTTGACCAGACACTGCTGGCCTCTCAAAGTGAGACCTTGGCTTCACCACCTTGGTCCTAGAAGCTTCTTGAGGACCAGCACCACCAACAGATTTACCATCAACAGGAATCAAACCAGATCCCTCACCAGAACCTCTAACTTTAGCAGGATTTGGTAATAAATCCAAAGAGACATCCTCCTCAGAGTCAGAATCAACATCCATAGGCATTGGATCACCATTCATGTCCAATGCACCAAAACTAGGGGGGCACATATCAGCGATCCCCTTCTGCATCTTGTACAGCTCCTCTTTGCTGTACTTCTTCCTAACTGCACTCAGATTAGGATCCACCTTTGAAGCCTTATGCTTCAGTTGGGCCTGAGAACTTCTCTTAGGCCTTCCCACCTTTCTTGCTTCTACATCATAAACACCAGCCAAGCATTCACCACTTGACTGTCCACCACAAGAATACAACTCCAATACACCAAAGGAAGTAGAAAAAGAGACCTTATTAACATCTTTCCCTTTTCCCTTGACATCATCATCTTCCTAACCAGAAGACTTCTCCTGATCAAGAATCTCCTCAAACCTTAGCCTCCTCAGGCTGAGAACACTTCTTCTCCTGACCAAATCAAAAGGAGCGTGCCCCTCACTGGGATTTACAAATGAACCGTCAGGGAACTTGAACACCCTGCCATCAAACTTCACCTTTCCCTCTGACACATCTCTGTTCAGAGCCAAAAAATCATTGGACTTATGCCCCCTCCTGCTGCAAGAAGAGCAGACCCAAGGATCACTCCTACCAGCCCTCCTATCAAAATCTCTAGGCTTAGAAGGAGCCTTATTGGCCTTCTTAGCCTCCTGAACAAAAATATGTAGCTGGTTTGTCAGATCAGCCAACTGCTCCACCACTGGGTCCCTCTTCTGTTTGGGAACTTTTACCATATTCTTTTCTTCCTTCTTCACTCTATTCTCCTCTTCAGCCAAAGACTCACTTACTTTGCTGAAATATTTGGCACACCTCTCCTGATAGGTGTCCACATCCAATAACTTCAAATGGGCCTCCACAGCCTCCTTCACCTTTTCCAAGGCAGGAAACTTCTGATCCTCATTGTAAAGAGTCTTCATCAAGTCCTTCCTTGACAGCTCCTTAAACACAATCATCCTGAAATCTCTAGCCAAGGCAGACCAAAAAACATCCTTGGCAGCATTTTCATGTGCCAGCTCTTCCACTTCCACCAAATATTCTACCACAGGATCAAACTGTAGCAGAAACTTCCTGTAACTGTGCAAGTTACCAACACCACCATAAGACTGCCATTCACTAACAACCTTGTTCAGATCCACCATTGTGAACCTGAAACCCCATCTATCTACCATCTCCCTACACAATAACTTCCAGTCCCTCTTCTTGTAACCAGACATGGCCACAACCTCCTTCTCCACTGCCCTATCACCAATGAAGAAAATAATCTACTTCACCATGTCCAGGTAAGAAGAACCATCCACAACAGCAGAAATTTCATACTTCTCCAGAAAATGCTTCACATCTTCAACATTAAACTTGGTACCATTCCAAGTTTTAATCCTAAAACACTCCCTAACCATCAAAGCAGGAGGACCTTCCCCCCCACTGACAGTCACCACAAGAATAGAAGAACCAGAAGCCATTCTTCCAGACCAAAATAACCAAAAAAGGGCCAACCAAAGACAACATAGATTCCAAAGAACTAGCAGGTCCTACCCCCACATTAGGCGCCAGAAATGTAGACAATCCTATAGTACTAGCTATAGGCCTTGACCAAGGGAGTTGGAGAAAACCCAGAGAGAAAAGCTCCTGTCCCTTTAGAAAAATAAGGTGAGATTTACCTGCTACAGTAAATTGGTTCCTGTTTGCTAAAGCCCCTTTTCAAACACACTTGACTGTCTGATCAGCCAAGAAAGTAGTCTCCAGACAGACTACCAAACCAAAGAACTGAAATGTAGACCAATTTCCACACCAGTGAAAGCAGTGATACTTGATGTAGGCTGCAAATCCACACCAGAGACTGCAATAATACTTGATAAATCTTGCAAGACTATACCAGAGAAACCAGTTGCCAAGTTAAGTTAAATGAAGAACTCACCTTGCAAAAAACACAGCCGATTGTGGCCAAAAAAACAGTGAAAACTGAGTGAGGAACAAGGATATCACCTCTGGATGGTTGTATGATAATTAAAGCTTCCCCTAACTGTCTTATTCACTATATACACACAGACCACTATCTAAGAGCCCATTCACACCAACAAATCTGGCATTTCTGAGCGCCAAATTTCATAAAAACCCTCTAGAAACACTTCCCAGCCTTCTAGCACCAAGGCGGGCAGTCCATCCAATGATGGGAGGCCTGCCTGAGGCGGCCGGACCACCCTGAAGCCAGAAAACCACCAAAAACCTCCAAAAATATCCAAAATACTTAGAAAAATATACTACAACTACTAAAACCTTTAAAACACATAATTAGGCTATAACAACATAGAGACATGAAATTTAGAGAAAAATTAGCCCATTCTAATGGCACTAAGAACTTAATCCTAAGACTAAAGGTTAGCCTGTAAAACACAAAAAAGAAAATTAAACAGCTATCTTTTTAAATAAAAAATGAGAAATTATCCCCTTAATACTTAAAATCTAAATAATGTCATCAAGACATAAAATATAGAGAAAACCTGGTGTAGGTATACTCTTACAGTTGCCTTGCTGTATGCAGAATCTGAAGGAGTTGGATAATCAGAGAAAAACCTGTCCCTCTAAATGAATTTGTGATTTTTTTAGATCAATGAGCTTAAAAGTCTACTTGATAATAATAAAGAATTAAACCTTGTCTAATTAATGCTTGTTAGGATGATTGAGCGGTTCTTCTGTGCAAAACAACTGAAATGCAACAATAAAGTTACACCAGAAACAGTATTTTAAAAGAAAGAAGTATTAATGTTTTTAGATTTTAATAATTTTTGAAAAAAGATACTATAAATGAGTCCCTGGAGTTGAGACCTTTCTAATGATACCCTATATGTTAATGTTTAAGAGTTGTTGAGTAAAATATTTAAAGTGTTATGTAAAATTGTTATTTTATAAGGGTATTATAAATAAATAATTATTTTGTTGAAAAAAGAAAAATATGAATAATGGTTGTTATCATCCTTTATCTCTTCTCTCACTCACGAAAAATTCTGAGTCTACAGCCTTATATGAATATTAATCAGTCACATGCCCTTTTTCCCTCTGAAGCGCGGCCAGAGCTCATACCGAGTCCGTCCGGAGCTTGTCTGAAGCTTTTCCAGACCTCTGGACTCAATTTAAAGCCTTAAATCTATAATAAAATTCTAGAAAAATTAAAAATGATAGAGCTACTTCTCCTTAACATTCCTAACTATTTTTCGTAGTCTGCGCAGCTCTATTCAACTTATAATAATTCATCAAAGTTAAGTAATTTTTGAAAAACATGAATAATTTAATAAATCTTTAAAAATCAATTAAAAATATAAGAAAAATAGTAAAAATTCAGGGAAAATTCCCAAAGGTTCTTGAGCTTCTTGACTTTCATTAAGTTTAATTTTGCGGCCATAAAAAATTATATGACCCGTGAAATTAATAAATCTGACCAAACATTCATATCTTCACTTTTTCAACTTCATTTCTCTTTTAACAATAAAATATTTTAAACTAATCTGGCTTCTCCCATCACCATCGTATTCCCAATAAATATTCTAATTAGACTTTTAGAGCTTTACTAAGACTTGGAATGCTACACCGGGGCTATCCAATGGTAGTACACACATCCCCGCAGTCACAATATTTGCTGAATAATTTCAGAAAAACACCCAATTATTAAATAATGCTATTGTAAACATATCAAAAAAACACCAAATAGACCAACAAAGGGCTCCACAAATTTTAGAAGACCACAACGTGTGATTTTCCAAACTAAGATGCCCAAATTTCACCATTGGTTGATTTCTTCTTCCCCCCATTTCATTCTTTTTCACATTCACATTTTTTCCTTTTATCCAGGTATCACATATAATTCAATTCTTGCTCTGCCTCTTGACTGTCTTATTCCGCAATTAACCTTCTCACACGCTTTTACACAACCAACACAGTTGAATGTGAGTTTTTTTCCTTTTTTTCATTCTTTTTTTCTCAGTTTATTTTCTCATTTTTTTCACTTATTTTAAAGCCCGGAATCATGACAACAGATAATTTATTTCCACCTTCCCATCCCCTTCCTCCTGAAAAAAATGACTCTGATGAATCCTGGAATGAAGGATCTTATGGTTCCTTGGGGAAAAATGATACTTACATGAAATCAGTTGTAATTTATACAGAGTTCACATTGTTCTTACATCAAAAAAACTATTATGAGGATTATAATGGACGTCAATTAACTATAGATTAAACTTCTCCAACATTTTCTCAAGTTCAATCACAACCCAAAAAATTGAAGTTTCTTTGGGATTTTGAAAATAATGATTTAGAGGAATTTAAATATATATCAGTAAAAACCATTATTGACAGTAAAAAAGATAAAGTTTGGGAAGTGGGATCTTGCATTACCAAGTTAAGAATGTATTTCCAATGTTCCTCATCTAGCTTGAATAAGCCTCACGTTTAAGGTAAGTATCAGGACCAGTGAAAGCAGCTTTTGTTCTTTTGTAAAAATTCATCCACTGACAAAAAGAATTTGGATGAATTTGAGTCAAATATTTCTCATTTATTTCTTTCAATGATTTGCCTTTCAAAGCATCTATTACTGCAAAAAATTTTATTATATTTTATATATGGCATATTCCTAGAAAAAAAGGATGAAAAAAAAGAATGAAAAAAAAAGAAAAAGAAAAAGAACTCACAGTCAAATGTGTTGGTTGGGGAAAAACTTGTGAGAAGGGTAATTGCGGAATAAGACAGTTAAAAGGCAGAGCAAGAATTGAATTAGATGAGATACATGAAAAAGAGGAAAAAAATGAGAATGAGAACAAGAATGAAATGGGGTGTAAGAAGAAATCAATTGATGGTGAAACTGGGGCATCTTGGTTGGGAAAATCACACATTGTGGTTTTCCAAAGCTGGGTAGGCCTTTGGAGTGCGTATTTGGGGGTATATGGTATGTAGGGTATAGTTGGGGTTATGGTGATTTTATTGGTATTTTGTTAGATGTTAGATGATTAGTTGTGTTTTTGGAGGCTTAAGCTAGGGTCACTTATTATGTCTCAGCTTAATTACCTTTATTTCTCTTCATTTTGGTATGTGTTTTGCATGATTAGCTTGTTTTTAAATGTAGTTACTGTTGTTTGTTGTTTTAGAAGGTGTTTATGGGGTTTTTGGGCATTTAAGGGATTAAAAGTGGCCTACTTGCCTTCAAGAGGCTGCCCTCTTGTGCATGAAGAAGCACCTAAAGGCAATTTTATGCATGTAGTAAGGTAGGAAAGCTGGATTTGGCTGGGAAATGGCAAGGGTGGTCTGTGTGTGAGAAGAAGAGGTGAAAGTAGATGAAGAAAGAAAGTTAGGTGAAAATATAATGTATCATCAACCATCTGGTATATCTGGAATATCTGTGCTTCACTTTTTTTTGTGTGATTTTTGGCATCTTTTGGCTGGGTTGTGAAAAGGTTAGTTCTTACTTGACCTCAAATCTTGTCACTGCTTCTCTGGTATATTCTTGGAAGCTATATCAAGTATCTTGCTTTCTCTTGTCTAGATTTGAAACCTACATCAAGCATCTAGATGTCTCTGGTGTAGAAATTGGTCTACATTTTAGTTCTTTGGTCTGGGGACTACTTCCTTGACTGATCAGGAAATCAAGTGTGTTAGAAAGGGGTTTTAGCAATCAAGACTCATCTTAATTTAGCAGGTAAATATCACTCTATTTTTCTAAAGGGAAAAGGGATTTTCTCTCTGGGTTTTCTCCAACTCTCTTGGTCAAGGCCTATAGCTAACACTATATGATTGTCTACTTTTCTGGCACCTAACATGGGGTCTAGGGCCTGCTAGTTCTTTGGAGTCCTTGTTTTCTTTGATTGGCCCTTTGGTGGTTTTTTTTGCTTGGAACTAGGTTATTTTGGTTTGGAGGTATGGCTTCTGGTTCCTCTATTCTTGTGGTGAATCTCAGTGGAGAGGGAGGTCCTCCTGCTGTGGTGGTTAGGGAGTGTTTAAGGATTAAAACTAGGTATGGGACCAAGTTTAATTGGGAAGATTTGAAGTGGTTTTTGAAGAAGTGTGAGGCTGCTGATGGGTTAAATGGTTCTTCTTACCTGTATATGGTGAAAAAAATCATTTTCTTCATCGGGGATAGGACAGTAGAGAGGGAGGTGGTAGACATGTCTAGTTACAAGAAGAGGGATTGGAAGTTGTTGTGTAGGGAAATGGTGGATAGATGGGGGGTTAGATTTACTATGGTAGATCTGAATAAGGTGGTCAGTGAATGGCAATATTATGGTGGTGTGGGTAACCTGCACAGTTAAAGGAAGTTTCTGTTGCAGTTTGAACCTGTAGAGGAGTGTTTGGTGGATGTGGAGGGGTTGGCACATAAAAATGCTACCAAGGATGTTTTTTGGTGTGCCCTGGCTAGGGATGTCAGGATGGATGTGTTGAAGGAGCTTTCAAGGAAGGACATGATAAAGACTGTGGCTAATGGGGACTTGAAGTTTCTTTCCTTGGACAAGGTGAGGAGGCTGTGCAGGACCATTTGAATTATGGCTGTGGACACCTATCAGGAGGGGTGTGCCAAGTATCTCAGCAAAGTCAGTAAGGATTTGGCAGAGGAGAAGGTTAAGATGAAGAAGGAGGAGAAGAAGGTGGTGAAAGATCCTAAAGAGGAGAGGGAGCCAGTTATGGAGAAACAGGTGGATTTAATCAAGCAGTTGCACATCTTTTTACAGGAGACTCAGAAGGTGAATAGGGCCTCAATGCTGCAGGCCAAGACTTTTGAGAGGAGGGCTGGTGGTAGTAGTGATCCTTGGGTGTGCTGATATTGTCGTAGGAGTGGGAACAAGTCAAATGATTGTTGGGCTCTTTGAAGAGATGTGTGAGAGGGAAAGGTGGAATTTGATGGGAGGGTTTTTAAGCTCCCTGATGGTTCTTTTGTGTATCCCAGTAAGGGGCAGCCTCTTGTGTATCTGGTCAGGAGAAAGGGTGGCCTTAATCAGAGGAGGCCAAGGCTTGAGGAGATTCATGATGAGGGGAAGACATCTGGTAAGGAGGGGGTGGATTTTAAGGGGAAAGAGAAGGAGGTCAACAAGGTCTCTTTTTCTACTTCTTATGGTGGTTTGAAGTTGTATTCTTGTGAAGAACAGTCAAGGAGGGAATGTTTGGCTGGTGTTTATGATGTTGATTCTGGGAGAGTGGGTAGACCCAAGAGCACTTCACAGGCTCAGCCTAAACCCAAGGCACTCAAGGTGGATCTAAAGATGGAGGCTAGGAGGAAGTTTAGCAAGGAGGAGCTGTACAAGATGTAGAAGGGAATGGAAGATATGGGCCCACCAAGTTATGGTGCTTATGATTTCAATGGGGATCCAATGCCAATGGATTTGGATTCTGACTCTACGAAGGAAGTTCCTTTGGATTCTTTGCCAAATCCCTGTGGGTCCAGGGTCACAAGTGATGGATCTAGGTTGGTTCCTGTGGTCAAGAATCCTGTGTATGGAGGTGATGGACCTCAATAGGTATCAAGGCCTAACATGGTGAAACCAAAAGCCAATTTTGAGAGGTCAGTGGTTTCAGGGAGAGTTAATGTGACAGATTCTGCATTGGAGAAGATGAATCAAGGGACTATATACTTGAATAATGGGGAGTTTTTTTCTATAAGTCCTGGTTTGGCTGAGAAGCAGAGGAAGATGTTGATAAGGGGAAGGGTCTCTTCTGGGGAGGTGGAGTTTGTGTGTGATTCTCCTGAGAAGTTTGGGGAGAATTTGGAGACTCATTTCTCTGCTCCTCTGGGGTGTGTCAATGTCACTCTGAATGGCAAGGCCATTAGAGCTTTGGTTGATTTTGGTTCTCAGATCAATCTTTTTTTTTATCTGAGGCAACTTAATTGGACCTCCCCATCAAAACTGGTATTTGTGGGAACTTGAGAGGGATTGGTGGACATGTGACTAAATTGGTGGGAACAGCAGAGTTTGCGAAGCTAGATTTTGGTGGAGCTTCTTTGAAGGTGCACATCTATATTGCAAAAGGCACTTTTAGTGCAGTTTTGGGTGGCCCATTATTGATGGATTTTGCAGCCAGGATTGGGCATCAACCTGGGGTTGGTATCAGCTTGGAGTTGACAGGGGAGGATGAAAAGACCCTGCATATGAGGTTGTATTCACCTGGTGAAGAGTGTTGGGAGAATAGGCCTGGGATTAGCTTTATGTGCCATTGTTTGGATTTTTGTGAAAGGGAAGGTAATATAGGGCTGCTTCTGGTTTTTGGAAGCTGGCTCAGGCTCTAGTGGAGAGCCTTATTTTTTAGAGTAGGTGGGGCTGATCACCCAAGTATTGTAACCTCTTTTCCTATTTCAGTGGAAATCCCAGGTTTTAGTAGTTCAGCTCATTTGGAGATATTCAAAGTGGATTTTAAGCTTTCTTTGTATAATATTTCTCTTCTTTGCAAGTATTATTCAAGTTGTTTATCAAGTCTCTGTTTGTTTAATGGTTGCAAGATAAATTTTATTTCAAGTTCAAAAAGAAAGATGGAGTATATGTCAGTTGAATGGAAAAGCTTTTGGGTGGTGAGATTGGGGTCTAAAAGTAAGTCCGGCCAATTGTGTACCACTTGGATTTTTTCTACACCTTTCAAAAGAGATTAACTTGGAAACACATTTGAGCAATTATGCAACCCTGGTTCCTGTTTTAGGGAAGGTGCCCCATCAAGAAAAAAAAATCTGAAGATAAAGAAGATAGAAGATCAAAAAATTTTACTTCAAGATTATTTGGTTGAAGAGGTGAAGGGTTATGGATGTGTTGAAAGTGATGGAATTGAGGTTTTTAGTGAGGAGGAAAATGGAAATGTGGAATGGAAACGTTTTGGGGTAGTGAGGTTGGGGTTTACAAGTAAGTCCTCCCAATTGTGTACTGCTAGGGTTTCTTCTACCTCTTTCAAAAATATTACCTTTTCAACACCTGTGAGCATTTTGGAAACACTTTTTTGTTTTTTGGGAAGACTGAAGAAGCCCCTGTTGAAGATGAAGATTTGAAAGTGGATGCTGCTACGTACAAGAAGGTAGCAGTGAAGTTTAGGCCTGTCAATGAGCCTATTCCAGTTGGACTGAACCCGCCTTTGAAGAGGCCTCCTTTGTAAAGAGATCCTTATGTGAAAACTTTAGTGAAAAATCCACCTGATTTTGTGGAAACTGCTAGGATTACTGGGGAAAGGTTGGAGGTGGTGAATTTTGGTCCTGATGGGTTGTTATCTGAGGAGGAGAGGAAGTTGTTGTTGTATGTGATGGTGTTAAGGGAAAAGGATATTGCTTTTGTAGAGGGGGAGAGAGGTGTTTTAAAGCATTATTATGGCTCACCTTATCTGATTCCAGTGGTTTGTCATGAGCCTTGAAAAATCAAACCAATTCCAATACCTGCTGCTATAAGGGATGATATTGTGAAGACTGTTAGGGAAAGGGTCAGGACAGGGTTGTATGAACAGTAAACCTCAAGTTATTTTAGTCCTGTGTTCTGTTTCAAGAAGCAGAATGGCAAGCTTAGGGTGGTTCATGATCTCAGGGCCTTGAATAGAGTGACTATAAAGGATTCTGGAATGCTACCAAGTACAGAGGATTTTGTGGAGGCTTGTGCTGGAAGGGTGTGTTATGATTTGGGTGATATTATGGGTGGTTATGATGAGACAGAACTCCATGTGGACTCTAGGCCTCTTACTACTTTTGAGACTCCTTTGGGAAGTTTTCAATTGACCAGGTTACCTCAAGGAGCTACTAATTCTGTTTCTGTTTACCAGACACAGATGGCTTAGATTTTGCAGGATGAAGTACCAAGTTACGCTGGGATTTTTATTGATTATGGTGGAATTAAAGGGCCAACATTTGATTATGGTAATGAGGTATTGAAGGAAAACCCTGGTATTAGGAGGTTTGTGTGGGAGTATTCTGTAACACTGGAGAGGATTTTGTTTAGGATAGAGGAGGCTGGGTTGACTGTGTCTAGTTAAAAGTTTTGCTGTTGTGTAACAGCATTGGATATTTTGGGCCATGTGGTGTGCAAGGAGGGTAGGATTATGGCAAAGAAGAAGGTTAATAAAATTTAAGCATGGCCAAGATCAAAGAATACCACTGAAATCAGGGGATTCTTAGGTGTTTGTGTTTATGTGAGGATGTTTACAAAGGAATTCTCTTTGTTGGAGTTTTATTTAAGGAAGTTGACCAGGAAGGATGCTGATTGGGAGTAGGTTGATAATTTTGAAGAGGTTTTTGTGAAGTTAAAGAGTCTGGTAGGAGAGAATATTTTGTTGCATAAGTTGGATTATGGTGTTGGGGCTGGGAAGATATATTTGGATGTGTATTCAAGTTATATTGCTGCTGGTTCAGTTCTGTCTCTGGAGGATAAAGATGGAAGTTCAGGCAAGTCAGGTATGAATCTGTGGTGTTTAATGAGGTGGAATCCAGTTATTCTCAAACAAAGTTGGAGCTCTGTGGTGTGGCAAAAATCTTGAAGAAGTTACAGACTTTTTTGTGGGGGCAGCATTTTGAGCTGCAGGTGGATGCTAAATCTTTGGTGCAGATGATCAACACTCCTAGTCTTCCAAATGCTCCTATGGCTAGGTGGGTTGCATTTATTCAGAATTTCTCCTTTAATTTGGTACATAAGCCAGGAATAACTTTCACAATTCCAGATGGATTGTCAAGAAGACCACCAACAGATGAAGATTCAGAATCAGAAGAGTTTGATGAAAATTTTCCAGTGATTAGGGCCAGCAAAAGAGGTGCTGAAGATTTTTCAACCTTCCCCCATGAGATTAAACTGGCTGTATCTGATCTTTATTCTGGTGATCAGGATGTTTTTACTTATGAAGAAGGGGCTGTTGTTTGGGATGGCTCAAATTTAGAAAATGGTGTTTTTGTTGGTACACTGGATTCTCTAAACAATAAGTGGAGAGAGAAGGATGTGTCAAAATTTAAAGATTGGTTTCCTGGATGAGAAGATCAATTGTCCCATGTGCATACTGGTGATTTTGATGACAGGGTTGTTCCCTTAGATGTTATTTTGTTGGATTTTGAAGACAAGACCTGGGGCCAGTCTGAGTTTTATTTTCTTATTATGGAATATCTTCTGACCTTTGATAGGCCAGATAGTTGTGATAATAATACTTTGTTAGAAATCAAGAAAAAGAGTCCTGGCTTTTATGTGTCAGGAAAAAGGTGTATGAGGAGGAGACATCCAAATCCTCAAGTTGTGGTGACACAGAAGAAGGGTCAAGAGGTGGTGTTGAAGTCTTTGCATAAAGACCTTGGTCATAGAGGCTTTGGGGAGACTTATAGAAGAGTAGAATAAAAATTTTGGTGGCCTGGTATGAAGTTGGCTGTGCAGGTTTGGTTCAAATCTTGGTGAAGAGTGTCAAAGAAGAAGTCATTTGAAAGAAAAAGAAATTGGTAATGCTACTGGTGAATCAAATGTGTTTGGAAGAGTCAGTTTGAATGTGGTGCATATTAAGGAGGGAAGGTATAATTATTTGATTGTGTCCAGGGATTATTTATCTGGCTGGGTTGAGGCAGTGCCTCTGGTTATCTTAAATGCCAAGAATGTGGCAGAGTTTTTGAAGAAGGAGTAGATTTATAGGTATGGGCTGATGAAATTGGCCACTGTTGATGGAGGGCCAGAGTTTGGAGCTTAATTCAAGGAAGCTTTTACTAGTGTTGGGTCCAAGGTCAGAGTGGATACTCCTTATTATCCTAAAGCTGAAGACATGGTTGAAAGAGGGTATCAAGTTTTAAAAGATTCTTTGGCCAAGATGTGTGAGGATAGTGCTGAAAATTGGATGCATGATTTACCTTTTGTTTTTTTTTCTGAAAGAATTACTGTTAAGAAAACTGCTAGATATTCACCTTATAAACTTAAATTTGGTCAGAATGAAGTTTTACTAGTAGATTTGGAGGCAATTTCTTATTTGGGAATTGATTGGGATGAAGTTTTTTTAACTGAAGATTTGTTATGTGACAGTATGAAGCAGCTTGAAAGAAAGGAGGAATTTCTTCAAAAAGCCTATGAAAGGATGATGAAGATCAGGAACCTGTCAGTTAGATATTGGGATAAGAGGTTGGCTCACATGCTGAGGAATCCTTTAAAGCCTGGGTGGTTGGTATTGGTGTATAATAGGAGTTTGAAGCGTCAGTGGGGAAAGATGCTCTATGACAGGTGGAATGATCCTTATAGAGTCAGATCTCAACTCTCAGATGGATCATAACAATTAGAGTAATTGGATGGGGAATTCTTGAGGAAGAGAGTGGCTGCTGACCAGGTGAAGAGGTGTTATCCCAGAGGCACAAGAAGGGAAGAAGACTAACTCCACAATGAGGATAAACTATGAGTCATTATTTTTATTGGGTTGTTTTTGGTGATGCTGTGCATCTTTTGTGAAGGAAACTTTTTTTTTAGATGGTTACCAGGGGGGGCATCTAGATTTTATTTTGGCAAGTGTGGGGGTAACTGATGAGCTGGCTGCTCTGTAGAACAGTTACCCCATAATGTCTGTTTCAAGTTTTTTTTTGTCCTAGTTGAAACCTAGTTCTGTTTTTTTATTCAAGTTTCAAGTCCACTATGACTTTAAACTGGCTTGGGACTGGATTCTTTATCTTTGGTCTTTTTGGATTGGTGGTGGATCACTGGTGGTCTCCCATCATTTTTACTTATTCGAGGGAGCCCACCCAGTGATCATTTCCTTGGACTGGACCTTCTATGGAGCTGGACTTTTTCTTTTTCTTTTTTAATGTTTGTGGCTATGGTTGGGTTAGATAGAAGTTTTAGATTAATTTCTTATTTCTCTATTTTTCTTTTAATTTTTTATGGGGGTTTTTAGGATATAAAGAGGTATAAAAATCACAAAAATCAATATTATATGGTGTCACCACATCAGGATCACCTGGATGTGGGCAAGCATTGGTGGGGAAAGGCTCATCAATTGGCTGGGCAATGCTATTTTCTTTTTTTATCTTTATTTCATGGTTAATATTTTCTTTAATTTCTATTTATTTCATTTTATTCTTATTCACATTATTATTCTTAATTTTTTCTGATGTCAAATCATATAAAAATTATATAAATTTATCCACATCAAGGTTCACTTGGATGTGGGTAAGGTATCAGGGGATCAGCTCATAAATTGACTGGGGGATACCATTTGTAATTATTATGTATTTTATCTTATTATTATTCATTTTATTTTATTTTCTCAGCTCTCATATTTTTTGGGCAATTTTGCTTAATTCTTTTCAAGTTTTTTTAGTATGTTAGTAGTTTTGAGTAGTAATCTAAGTAAAAAAAAAGAAAAAAAAGAAAGAAATAAAAAATAAATAAAAAACAAAAATAAATAATTTTTTATATATTTGCTAATTATTATTGTGTCTCTATTTATTAATTTATATTATTTTCATTTTTCTATAATTAATGTCTGGAAGAAGAAGCTTCTGGAGGTTGGTCCAGATTATGTTGGTGTTTTTGTTTCTTGTTGGGATTGGAGGATGCACTGTGTTCCTTGTGGTGTAGTGTCAGCCAGGCTGCTAGACTTACCAAGTAAAAAAATTAATTATTTACTGGGATGAAGCCACACCTTTTTAATTCTCATATATTATTATTAATTATTATGTATTTACTCTAAATTTACTTGTAATAAATTAACTAGTTACAAAACAGTAAAATTAGTAAATAATTAAAATTAATATTAAATGTCCCTTATATTTTTATTTCCTAACACCATGCTCAATGACAGGTTAAGAGAGATAAATATTAATATTAAAAATACAATTTAATATTGAAATAAAAATTAATATTAAAATAAAAATAAGTATATACAAGAAATTCAAATTCCTTATTTAAAAATGGCAATTACAGTGATTTTTAAATAAACCCATTTATTTCTGACATATACAGTAAATACACATTTTTAACACATTCTTTATAGAACTACCTTATTATTTGAAATTATCTTATGGAATATTCTTTTTCTTCATTTATACACCTGTATATGGGATTTTTATTCCGTGCTTTGTCTATCTTTTGCCTATATAAGTCCTGCCCTCTTCCAGGTGTTTGCATCATCAAATCACTTACTTATTTTATTTTATTAGACCAATTATTAAATCAAACTTTTATTAATACTATTTATTATTTTATTATTTACAATAATGTATTTCTAAATTCTAAATTATAATAATAATTATAAAAATTTTACCTCTTTTATTTGAGTAATAAAATTAAAAGATACATTAATACATTGTAGAGAGTTCTACAATACTGAGCAGTAGACACAATGGGAGATGGGTTGGTTCTTCTCTTCAATTTCTAAAAAGAAGCGCCTGCCACTCTTATTTTTAAAGACAGCGCAATAATGTGTAACACTAATATTTGATTAGAAAAGTTTATAAGTTGAGAGATGAGTTTAAAAGATCAGGAAAAACAAGTATTACTATCTGGATATTTCTATTCTTAACAAGCCCTAATATCCACAGCTACTCTCTCTTGAAGTGCTCTCTTTGAATATGCCTTATTATAGCAATCAAATATAATAATAATAGTCAATCCTACTGAATCTATATATTCTTTCTATGTTGCGTTCTTTTACTTTACTATATGAAATCCACACACCCACAGACGCACAAATGACAAAAGACTCAGAAATATCTTTAATATATTCCCAAACAATTGATTGCAGAAAATCTAATTTCTTAAACTTGACTCTAAAATTATTAACTACTCGTATGCTAACTAATTATTTGTCAATTTTTATGTTTACTTTCTTACTAGATGCGACACCCTATCCCTATCGAATAGTCCTCCTTTTTATATTTTCCAGCGCTCAAGACACAGTTTCCAAATGGATCTCCAGCGCTGACTCTAGGGCCACATTAGTAAAACAATAACCAATCTATTAGTAAACTACGTACACCGCTTGTAACAACTACAGCACTTAAACACACCCTAACTTACTAACACTAGTATTAACTTGTTTTACTCATACTCCACATGCGCGCTCCTGACTGTACCTTTGTTTTGTTCCAGCGCTACTTTCAAGTTTTGACTCCTTCTAACGCTGATCCTAGTTGCCTTGATTCTTGGGTAGCTTTGTGATTGAGTCCCCGCTCTCCTTACTTCATTTCTAAGTCCATAGTTCTGAAAGCTCACTTAACTAGTTAACCTCCTACATTACCCGTTTCAGTAAGTTACCACACTAGCCGCGGTGCAGTATACTATGCACTTGAGTCCTTCCTTAATGCGTAACACACAATTATTGGAAAATACAAATCCATATTGTTCAGCTCTTGCAATCCTAAATTGATAACACACAATTCCCCATTAAGTGGCGCATCCTGCTGCAAAATCCGAGCGCACAGACCCTGAATCCTCTTCCACGCTTCTATTTCCCTTTGTTCTTTGAAACTCACAAATACATATTATATTTTAGCACTACCTACTGCGCTAGGAATCCCTTTGTTCTTCCTGGACTACACAAGCTGATTGGTCCAAAATCATGCTACCTGCAAGGCGCGTACCACATCCTCCCTCTACTTGCAACTGTCCCCAGGAGCCTATAAATACCCTGCCTCTTGCAGCATTTTCTTCCTCCATCTTCCAACTTCTTCACTCACTCACTTCCAATCATCATCTTTACATTCTTATTTATATCCTTCAATGAATACTAGAAACACTTCCATTAACACCAAAAATACAGCCAATGTCGTGGACACAATCTGAAAGTTTGTGCGCACATAGCCCGCTGCTGCTCCACCTACAACACCAGTAACTATGCTGATGGGTGAGACAAGATGCACCCGCTGCATTGAGAATGGCATAACTCCCTGCCACTTTTCAAAATCCCGCTGTGGAAATAATTTCTTTAGTGTAAATTTTCTTCACTTCTCTTCCTTCCTTTCTTCCTATTACTAACTTCTATTATCTTCCTTTCCTAGTCATGTGATTACTGTAAAAAAATGAAAAAAGAATTGTAGTTACGATGGGCCACCCACTGTTGCGCGCCTGGACCCCAACACTTCTACTACTAATATGATGAGTCAGATGACCATCAAGCGCCCTGCCCCTACTCTTTCGACCCCACCTGACAACAAACAAGCCAAGGCTGGTTACCATGCACCTACACCCAGTAGTGTCCCTTCTATCCCTAGATCTCTCTTTTCAGAGGAGAGTTCAGTAAGTCATCTTTTCCTTCTTCTCCCTCTTCTAACACTAACATTCTCTCTTTCCTCTTTTAGAATGCGCCAGGCACACCTTATGCTGAAACCCCTCTGCCTCCTAACGTTCCTTTATTCCTTCCAGCCTTAGATGAAGATCCTGTCTGAAATGCTAAACCTATTCCAGAGTGTACTCCTTGTACTCCAACTTCCGACTGGACTGCCCTTCAGCCAGTTTACGACTCCATCATCCTGGATGATTGGCCAACCAATATTCCTCCTAATGTTGATGAGGAAGAACACGTCATGGCTCAAAACTGGGAATTCGCAGAGCATATTGCCTGTGTACCATAACATGCAACCATGCGTTGTATGAACAATATGATAGCTGACGTCAAGGAATTTCTTGAGGAAGTCCCGGTTTATACTTGCGCTGAGTATAATCAACGCAAACAGCTAATAACCACCTTGCAACAAAACATGCAAGAGGCTTTTAACAACTGGGCCTTCTGTGTCCCGATCTTTGATGACACAGAGTACTAAAAAAATCTTCCTTGTATATATTCCTTATAAATTGTACATAGCCTTTAAAATAAAAAAATAATATACTTCTTTCTTCGCTCATCTTTATGTTCCCGTTGTGGTCTTCCAACATTGGCAGGGGCCTTTGTTGTGTGATTTGGTGCTGTTTGTGCATGTCTTAATTGACATCTGTTAAAGAATTGGGTATTTTTCTGGTTTTATTCCGTGGATATTGGGTCTGCGGATATGTGGGTACTATTATTGGATAGCTCTGGTTTTTCTCTATATTTTATGTCTTGTAGACATTTTTCATATTCTGAGTTTTAAGGGGTCATTTCCTCATTTTTCATATATAAAAGATTGCTGTTTGATTTTGTTTTTCGTGTTTTACGAGCTAACCTTAAGTCTTAGGGTTAAGTGCTTAGTACCATTGGATAGAGCTAATTTTTCTCTATATTTCATGTCTCAATGTTGTTATAGTGAAATTCCATGTTTTAAAGGTTTTAGTAGTTGTAGCTAATTTTTCTAAGTAGATTAAATGTTTTTATTGGTTTTCTGGCTTCAGGGAGGCCGGGCCACTTCAGGCGGCACCTCCGACGTTGGGCGGCCCGCCCGCCTCTGTTTTAGAAGGTTGGGGAGCGCTTCAGGAGGGTTTTTTATTCAATTTGGTGGGTACAGGCGTCAGATTGGTGGGTGCGCATGGGCTCTTAGTTAGTGGTCTGTGTGTACATAGTGAATAAGACAGTTTGGGGCAACCTTAATCATCATACAACCATCCAGAGGTGATCTCATTGTTCCTCACTCAGTTTTCACTGTTTTCTGGCCACAATTTAACTGTGTTTGTTGCAAGTAAGTTCTTCATTTAACTTAACTTTGGCAACTGTTTTCTCTGTTATAGTCTTGCAAGCTATAGCAAGTATTATTGCTGTCTCTGGTGTGGATTTGCAGCCTACATCAAGTATCTTTGCTGTATCTGGTGTGGACATTGTTCTACATTTCAGTTCTTTGGTCTGGTAGTCTATCTGGGGACTACTTTCTTGGCTCATCAAGCAGTCAAGTGTGTTGAAAAGGAGCTTTAGCAAAACAGGAACCAACTTACTTTAGCAAGTAAATCTCACTCTATTTTTCTAAAGGGACAGGGGATTTTCTCTCTGGTTTTTCTCCAACTCCCTTGGTCAAGGCCTATAGCTAGTACTATAGGATTATCTACACCGTGAGAAACCTACAACTGCAAGATGAGTTGCCAAAAAAATACATCCTTCTTACAAACTTGACAGTGCACCTTACTACTAAGTGCCTATGAAAGATGAAACAATAAACAAAAAATAAATTTGAGATCAGTGCTACTACCTATAGCAGAAAATAAATCCCCTGCATCATATATGCATGTGCTCTCTTGAAATCTTCAGATCTTCGCAATATATGACTTTCCCTTGACTGCAACGGATTTGCCTTTCCTTGGGCTTTTTGTTATGACAAAAATCTTTCACATCCTTCTTAGAAACCATTCAGAGCTCAAGTCAGACATTGCGCAACTGATGTCTGTCATTATTAACTTATAAATAGCCCATCTAATACCCTAAATTACCTTCATCCAAATATCATGACTCAATACCGTACAGTTCCCTGAGATCAAGCGTGCTCATTTTGTAAAGGCCACAACTTTCATTGTACATTTTCTAGACCTCGGGGGTATGCCTCCTTTAGACCTGCCTGTGACAATTGCTTTAGATACCACAAAACTTGCAATATCTCGCTAAACCAAAATACTCCTCAGCCTACTGGCTATATTTGCTTTCCATCTAGCTCTACCAGTAGTTCCCCCATAATTACAACCACTAGTCCCCCTAGCCCCAGCTCTTCTACCAATAATAACGCTCCTTATGAATCATCATCTCTTCCTAATTTTTTCAGGCGCAAAATATCTATCCAGCCTAGCACTGCGCCTTCTTCCACTTTAAGCTCTAATGCTTTTATGCACTCAGGCTCCACTGTAGCTGCTCCTGATGCAGTTACCGTTACTTCGCCATCAGCGCGCCCACAAAATTTATTAGCAAGTAAGTACCCTTCATTATAATTACGCTTTCCTTACCCACTGACTCTTTTTCAGGCTTCAATGAATCCATCTACCTGGGATGGGTTCCTATTCCTTTACCCTTTGTTCATTCCATGCAAATGTTTTCCAGGATTTGCCTTATATATGATGCTATGTCTCTATCCTATTATAACGCACCAGCTTTTTCTGATGCTCAACTTGAAGCTTTCTACACCCATATAGAAATGATAGGTCAACTAATGAACAAAAACAGCTCATCAACTATTCTTGGATTCCCCGCAGATCCTTGTCATTTTGTCATGCCTGAAGACTGGAAAGGATATCCTAATAGCTTTAACCACGATACTGAATAATCCACTAGCTCTCTCCATATGAGCCTTCTCTGCCCATTATCCCTGTACATAGTCTTCATCTTTTTTTTATGCCTTTAAATAATTATTTTAGACACGGCGCTATTCTCCTACACCTGTCTTTCATACTACTTGTGTTCGAAATTTAGAGCGCCTAACTTCTCTCCCTCTACTTTCTTTAAAAGACTGTAAACCCTATAAAAGATTCATAAATAAAATTTAAATCATAAAACTTTACTGCCTTTACTGTGATACAAAAATACACGATGTAAATAAGAATTGAACTGTAGAGCGCCACATCTATAAATTGTTATTCCACTCCTGGTTAGTTAACTCATTAGCTAAATTCCAAGCGTCTTTTGTGTTTACATGGTAAGCATCTCCTTTAATCCAATTTCCTATCTTGTCATTTCTCCTCGAACAATGAAAATATAAGATTTCATTTTCCTCTACACCCTCATCTGAGCACTTATGCCAGTTGCCTATTCAGCCATAGTCCACTTAAATTCCAGTTAGTGCGCTCTATCCATCACAACTGTGTCAAAGCCTCCTGTGAGTCTTCTTAGAAAAACAAAGCTTAACATAACTTGTTAGTTTAACCTCTTCCCAGAGGTAACATAAAATATCATAAAAAAACATAAAAGAACATTGATAGTTTAGCCTCTTCCTGGAGGTCATTCTGGTAGTTTTTCCTCATTCCAGAGGTTATCTTGTATCAGTGGAACACCGCTTGGGTAAAATCTTTTGATCTGATCTGCAGCCACACATCGCTTCCATTCAGTACCACCCAGTTCCACCAGTAAGTAAGACCCCCCAGTTATCTGCTTTCTTATCCTATAAGGACCGTTCCATCTTTCAGCAAAAATCTTCCCCCATTCACTACGCAATATAGGGGGTGGACTTGCTAGCAAGTCCTCAACCTGAACTCAGATGGAACTCAGACTGAACTCATACTGAACTCATGCTGAACTCTACTTGGACACCCACCTAAAACTGTTCTGCTGAGTGGTGTTCATCCCTGATTGTATGGTTCCTTTATCAATAGCTCAATGTGTGCTCAATCTGTGGTGAGTTTGGGTCCAAGGTTGCGGACTCGCTAGCAAGTCCGCCCCCCATATTGCGTGGTGATTGGCTTTCTAAACCTCTATTATAAACCAAAACCAAATCTCCTGGGTTCAATGGCTTCCTTAACCTATGCGCTAAACGCTCGTCCCAATATTTAACTGACTTGTCCTGGATCTGAATCATTCTATCATATGCCTTCTCCACAAACTTGTCTTTCCTTTCAAGCTGCGCTACCCTGGCTAGAATCAAATCTTCAGTCAAGCGCATTTGATCCCAGTCACATCCTAAAAAAGATCCAGCCTCTAGATCAATAGGTAATACCGCCCTTTGACCAAACATAAGTTCATATGGTGAAAAACCTGTTGTCCTTTTAATTGAAATCCTGTCTGCAAAAAAAACTAATGGCAAGTAGTTCTTCCACTTCACCCCATTATTCCCACATAATTTAACTAGCGCATCCTTTATAACTTGATGCCCTCTTTCTACCATCCCCTCTGCTTCAGGATAATATGGTTTTGAAACTCGTAACCTTGCGCCAATACCTTTGACTACCTCTTGGAATTCTCCAGCAAATTCAGCGCCACCATATAAAGTCACCATCTTCATTACCCCATACCTATAAACCCATTCTTTCTTCAAGAATTCAGCTACATTACTTGCCTTAAGATTTACCAACAGAACTGCTTCAACTCATCCTGATAGATCATCCCTGGCTACTACCAAGTATTTAAAGCGTCCTTCTTTTATATGAGCTGCATCTAAACTGACCCTACCAAAAACAGTATCTTCTCCTGTCGCTCTACCTTTCTCTTTTGGCTTTCTGTAACTCCTACGCTGACATTCAGGACAAGATTTAACCCAATCTCTTACTTCATTCTTCATATTGGGCCACCAGAATCTTTCCCTAACTCTGAGATATGTCTCTTCTTGACCTCTATGTCCTAAATTCTCATGTAATTCCCTGAAAATCTTCTCCTTCCTCTCCCTAGTTTGAACAACTAACTTAGGAAACAAAGCTTGATCCTTCCATAACTTCCCATCTTTAATAAAATAACCTTTAGCACTCTTCTCAATATTGCGCCAAACCTTTTTATTGCAAAAATCTGGTTGACTACTACCTTCCAGATATAACCTTAACAACTCTACTCCCTCATCAGTAGATGTGTCGTCTTCAGAATACTCCCCCTCTTTGGGATGAGTACTACTATCTTGACTTCACCTTGAATCATCTTCGTCATCTGACTCTTCCACTTCCTTGCCTAGCGCACTCCTTGTCGCTACGTTAGCTTCAGCGTTCCCTAAATCCAGTTTCAGACTACGTTTTCTACAAAAATCCTTCACATCATCAACATCTAGGTTTATGTCTTTACAGAAATTCCACACTGCTAGTTTCTTGTCATCGCGGACAACCTTGCCTGCTTTTTCATAACAATAATCTATCCCATTTACCCATCTCTTATCTTCTTCAAATTCTTTGGCTTCTGAGTCTTCTTCACACAAAGGTCTTCTAGATAATGAATCTGGCATAGTGAACAACTTTCCCGGCATATGGAATAAATAAAAAGAAAACAAATTAATCTGCACCACCCACCTTTTCATGGGTGCATCTGGTAAACTTGGGCTACTAATCATTTGCACCAACAATAGTGCATCAACTTGCAACTCAAAGTGTTGCCCCCAAAGCACCCACTGTAGCTTCTTAAGAATCTTCACTACTCCGCATAACTCCAGCTTAGACTGACAGTACCTAGACTCTACTCTAGTAAAAGTCTTAGATTCATAAAGGACAGGTCTATCATTACCTTACTCATCCTCCTGCATCAAAACTGCGCCCACTGCGGACACACTAGAATCCACCGCTAGAGTAATTTTCCCAGCTCCTGGTCCGTACTCCAATCTCTTCAAAATAATATCTTTTCCTACAATCCTTTTTAACAACTCGAATGACTCATTGCATTCCTCTGTCCAATCACATACAACTTCTTTTCTTGTTAAGGGCCTTAAAGGTGAAGACAACAAAGCAAAATCTCAAATAAACATTCTTAAATATGTAAAAATGCCTAAAAACCCTCTACCTTCCATAGTGTTTCTTGGCCTTGGCCATGTAAGCACCTTATTCTTCTGCTTTTCCACAATGATCCTCCCTTTCTTGCATACCACATGTACCACTATATCTAGCCCTGGAACACAACAAGCAAACTTGGATCCAGAGATTGTTAATCCTACCTCCTCTATCCTGAATAGCACTCTTTCCAAGGTAATCACATATTCCCAAACAAAACTTCTAATATATGGATTCTCCTCTAACATCTCCCCATCATAATCACTGCCTGGTCCTTTTATACCGCCATCATCAATGAAAATTCCCACATGCTCTGGAATTTTATCCTGCAATATCCACATCATCTGTGCTTGATATACCGCCACAGAATTTGTTGTGTCTTGCGGTAACCTGGTCAACCTGAAGCGCCCCAGTGGGGTTTCAAACATCGTCATGGGTCTGGATGATTCGTCCAATTCACGCTCATCATATCCTCCCATAATATCACCTAATCCATAACATGCACTTCCTGAAAAAGAATCCACAAACTCCTCTGGCGTTGGTGGCATTCCTGCGTCCTTTACCGTAACCTTGTTCATCTCCCTAAGATCATGAACAACCCTTAATTTACCATTATGTTTAACAACACAAAACACTGGACTTGAATAACTAGACATAGACTATTCATACAAGCCAGACCTTAACCTTCCCCTAATTAATTACGTATACTCTTCTCTAATAGCCGATGGTATTGGAAAAGCCTTCTTTTGCCACAGCGCATGAGGTATAACTGGAACAATATAAGGTTTACCATAAGAGTGTTTCAACAAACCGCTTTCCTCTTCAGAAAAATAAACAGCCTTTTCTCTAAGAACCAAAACATTTAACAACAACTTCTTTTCTTCCTGCAACAACCAATCCTCTTGTCCAAAATTAACCGTCTGAAGCCTCTCCATCTTGATTTTAATAGTAGGCGCAAATTCAGGTGGAAACTTTGTTAAAGGAGTATCATAAGGATTCCTAGACAGCGCCGGCCTCTGAAAAGGAGGATTCAAATCCCCCATCGGTACATTTACTGTTTTAACCTTGAAAGCCACTGGTTTATACTTAGATACTAAACAGCACTTGCTGCTCCCTTCATTACTTAAAATCAAACCCTTTCTAATATAACTACAGGTTACACCTAAATCCTGTTTTTGTCTTTTCTTTTTAATATAAGTATAACAAAATCCATAATTAAAGAAATTAAAAAGCTTAGGTATCATACATTCTACTGTATTATTCCCAAGACACCTATGAAGTACTGCTTTACGTATCCCTTCTTGTCGGACTGACTGGTCACTATCCGGGTTCCTCTCATCCTGGGAGATAGTAACACCTAAAATACCAGTCCCTAATGAAAATGTTGGCGCCTTCCTGGAGGTTTCCCTATCTCATCATCTGAGACTTCCTCATAAAACTCTCTTTCTTTCTCTAATTGCGCAGCTCCAGAGTACTTAGTTTCCCAGCCACCATCATTAGGCGCTACTAAGACTGCTGTTACTGGAACACCATCATCACCCATGATCCTCATTCCAATAGTCTTATTCAAACAATAATTGATAGTTGCAGAATAATCCATTAGAAATGGTGTGCCTAAAACTGGTTTAACTGCACCCATTGGAACATAAAAATGTATATCCCTTGTCGCTCCCGAAACTCTAGTGCATACATACTATGCTACACCTATAACAGGCAACCTACCTCCACCAATTCCTGCAGCAGTACCCTCACCATATATAACAGGAAGACCTAACTCCACAGCATCATCTACTGATACCAAATTGATTTGTGAACCTGTATCCACTAACGCTCTAATTTGCTTACCATTTACAGTAATCGTTAAATACCCTAAGGGTCCTGCATAATGTGGCGCCCTAGTTAATCCAACAACTGGCTGAAATGACTGCTCTCCAACATCAAACTCAGCGCAATTAGAAACCCTTTGCTTCCTGAACTTATCCACAATTCCATTTGCTACATCTGGTGCTACTGCTGTCAGCACCCCCAATGGAACAGAAAATGTAGTCTTCAAAAATTGCGCAACTAAATCCTCAGCTTCCTTAGGAAAATCAGAGTGAACCAGGCACTGCATCCTCCATTTAGGTTGAGTCGCCTTTGCACCAGCCTTTGCTCTTCCAGGTGGATTCTTTGGAGTATTGTGCCTCACTCCTGGCATTCCTTCCGGAGGTAACGCTCTTTGCTGAAATACCTCTGACTCCTCCATCATCGCTGTTTGATCTTCTACCTGATGATCCACACCATAACCACCTGGTTCCATACCATCCATTTCAACATCCTCAATAGGCGCAGATGTATTTTCTCTAGTAGTATACCCTACTTCCTCCATATCCTCTAGATTTGCATACCTAGCACCAGCTTTTCTTGGCCTACTTATTTTAGGTGGGACCATTTTCTTGTGCTTTGCTGCAAACATCTCCAAATGCTGAAGAGTGTTCTAAAGTACTAAGCAGTAGACACAATGCGAGATGGGTTGTTTCTCCTTTTTAATTTCTAAAAATAAGCGCCTGCCACTCTTATTTTTAAAGACAGCGCAATAATGTGTAACACTAATATTTGATTAGAAAGTTTATAAGTTGAGAGATAAGTTAAGAGATCAGGAAAAAAAAACAAGTATTACTCTCTGGATATTTCTATTCTTAACAAGCGCTATATCCACAGATAATTACTCTTGAAGCGCTCTCTTTGAATATGCCTTATTATAGCAATAAAATATCTTTAATAATAGTCAATCCTACTGAATCTATATATTCTCTCTATGTTGCATTCATTCACTATACTATATGAAATCCACACACACAGACACCCAAATGACTAAAGACTCAGAAATATCTCTTATATATTCTCAAACAAATGATCGCAGAAAAAAAAACTAATATCCTATACTTGACTCCACAATTATTAACTACTTTGTATGTTTACTAGTTATTTGTCAATCATTATGTTTTCTTTCTTACTAGATGTGATATCCTATTCCTATCAAATAGTCCTCTTTTTTATATTTTTCTGGGGCTCAAGACATAGTTCCCTAGTGGATCTCCAGCACTGACTCTAGAGCCACATTAGTAAAACAATAACTATTTTATTAGTAAACTACGTACACCACTTGTAACAACTACAGCACCTAAACACACCCTAAGCTTACTAACACTAGTATTAACTTGTTTCACTCATACTCCTTATACACGCTGTGGTAGCCTAAAGTTTAGTACGGCACCTAAATATGTAAATGGAGTTATTACGGCGTGCAAGATTGGCGTTATTATTTTTATATAAAAGGGTTTTATTTAATTTATTGGAGTTTAAAATATGAAGAAATTGGTCACGAGCGAATGCCTACACAAATACAATTTATTTTGCGGAATAAACTTATTTTTATGGTCTGAAAAACTTATAAGTATCAAGTCAAGTCACTCAAGAACCTTGGGAAATTTTCCCAGAATTTTTACTATTTTTCTTATATTTTTAAATGAATTTTAAAGTCTTATAGAAATATTTACGTTTTCAAAAATTACTTAACTTTGATGAATTTTCACGGGGTAATTAGAGCTGCGCAGACTACGAAAATTAGTTTGGTATGTAAAGGGGAAGTAGCTCTATTATGTGTAATTTTTCTAGATTTTTTATTATAGTTTTAAGGTTCTAATTGAGTCCGGAAGTCCGGACGGACTCCGTTTCGACTCCGTACGGACTCCGCTTTGACTCCGTACGGACTCCGTACGGACTCCGTTCCGGCTCCGTACGGACTCCGTACGGGCTCCGGATTGACTCTGGAAGAGCTCTGGAGGGGAAAACTTAGGCACGTGACTAGGAATACTTAAGCGCTTCTCAAACTCGAAATTGAGAAAGGGGGACACATTCATACAGCTTAATCTTTAACCACTACAGTCTCATTTTTTATTACTCAACAAATTAAAATAACTTGTAATACCCTTATAACATTATTATTTTTTACATAACATTTTAGAAATACAATTCAACAGTTTAAATAACACTTCATACAGGGTATCTTTAGAAAGGTCTTCATCGCTGGGACTCGATTATTGCTGTCTCATAAAAATTCAAATTATTATAAAAACATAAAAGTCAATCTTTACAGATCTTTCACTGGTACACCTTAATTTTTGTTATCAGTATTTCTTTCTCAACAGCCACTTTCATTAAATCTCAATAAGCATTAATTATTTTAGAGTTTCATTATTTTTATCAATCAGATTCAAGTAGATTGGTTAGCTTAGTGATTTAGAATTCCCATTTTGTTATTTTTATTGGAAGGACGGGGTTTTCGGCTAAATCCATATATCTCCTCAGGATTCTGCTTACAGCAAGGCGACTGTAAGAGTTTACCTTACCATAGTTGGTGCCCAACGTGGGGTTCGAATTCTCTAGCTTTCTTTAAAGACTTACTTGGATCAAGAACGTTATTAGCCTGCAAGAGGCATATTTTCTGGAACACTAATTGGATTTTTGTTATTGGCCTGCAAGAGGCTTGTTATTTTAACGGTTGTTAACGTTTTTCTTATGTTTTGGGATGTCTTCTACTAGTGGAACTGCTATGTTGGCTGCTGGTGTACCTGTTAGGGCATCAGTAAGGATTGTATCTTGGGTTGGGCCCAAGTTTTCTGGAGATGATTTAGAAGGATTTTTACATAGGTATGAAACTGCAGCTGCGATTGATGGTGCTTTACCTTTGGATATGGTGAAGCAGATTAGGTTCTTTATTTTGGACAGAGAGGTGGAAAAGGAGGTTATTTCTATGGATGGTTATAAAGATCAAGATTGGAGAAAGCTCAAGATGGAAATGGAAAAAAGGTGGCCAAAAGTTTATTCATTGGAGGATCTAAAGGATATAGCTAGGAAATGGGAATCAAAAGGTGGTGTAACATCTCTGCATCAGTATCATCAGTTTATGGTTGAATTTCAGGTGGTTCTGGATTATTTGTTGGAGTATGAAATTTTATTTCATGATAATGCATCAAAATATATTTTTTGGGATGCTATGGGGGAAAAGGTTAAGAAAGATGTTTTGATGGTGCTTATTAATGCGAATTTAATGAAGGATCTTCCCGATGGAGAAACTAGGATTCCTGGTATGGAGGTGCTAAAGAAGGTTATTTTGGAACATCTGGATACTCATAACTCTGTTGATTTGGACTCTGGAGAAGACACTGAGGTCGCTCAAGAGATAGAAGAGGATGGTTTAAAAGAACTAGTTTCTGATGAAATTTCGGATTCAGCCATTCCTGAAGATTTTGTCCAGCCTGAAGATATTATTTTTGTTGAATCTTCTATTTGGAAAGAAGAGGTTTCTGAAGATGAAGATATTATTGTCACTGATGAAGAAAATTTGGATGATGGGGATAATTTTGTGTTGAATGATTTGAAATCGGATTTAGAGGATTTTTTGCCTCATTTTTTGTCTTCAGAAGCAGAGACTGTCTGCAATGAAGATATGGATATGGTGGATTTGTTACAATCTCAGGGAGAGATTGTTAAGGAGGATATGGTTTTCCCTGCACTAATAAAGAGTGTAGTGGTATTTGATAATAGAGTGCATAAGTTGGATGCACTCATATTTTGGAAAAGGGTTGTTTATTTTTTATGTCCAATGGTAGGACAAATTATGGGGGTTTATTTTTGGGTTTTATGGAATCGGTGGATAAGCCCTTGGGGCAAAATTATGGATTATCTCCAGGGGATATCAAGAATTTAATTCCTCCGAAATGAGGATAAACTACCTAAACTGGGCTGAAATTTTCTTTTATTGTTATGTCTTCAATTTATTCAGGATTCAAATTATTATGGATGCCCTCATTTTTTGGGGTAGCAGGGGCTGATCGCTCTAATGTTGTAATCTCTCCTCAGGATGAGATCCCGGATTGCAATAGGTCAGCTCACTTGGAGATAATTCAAGTGGATTCTCAATTATTTTCTGTTAATATTACTTTGGAGTGCAAATACGTTTTGGACTTTTCTATATGTTTATTGGATTTACCCGGTTTTTCTATTAAATTTAAAAACGGTGAAAAAGGCAAAATGGGCCAAATTAGGTTGGATAAAAATTGGAAGGGTATGTATACGGACCTCCAGCAAGAGGGTAAACTGCAAAAATTACATCAAAACTCGATTAAAAATCTCAGTATAAGTAAAACACAAAAAAATAATTTATGTGAAAATGTTATTCCGGACCTCCAGCAAGAGGTTAAACTGCAATTATCTCCTTCTATCACGGACCTCCAGCAAGAGGGTAAACTGCAAAAATTAACTCGTCAAAACTCAATAAAAAATCTCAGTATAAGTAAAACACAAAAAAATAATTTTTGTGAAAATTCATTTCCGGACCTCCAGCAAGAGGTTAAACTGCAATTATCACCTTCTATTACGGACCTCCAGCAAGAGGGTAAACTGCGAAAATCTTATCAAAATCCAATAAAAAATCTCAGTATAATTAAAACTCAAAAAAATAATTTTTGTGAAAATTCAATTCCGGACCTCCAGCAAGAGGTTAAACTGCAATTATCACCTTCTATTACGGACCTCCAGCAAGAGGGTAAACTGCAAAAATCTTATCAAAATCCAATAAAAAATCTCAGTATAATTAAAACTCAAAAAAATAATTTTTGTGAAAATTCAATTCCGGTCCTCCAGCAAGAGGTTAAACTGCCAACCTTCTTTACGGGTGATTTACTGTTGGATAAGGGAAGCAAAGGTGTTGGAAAATCTGTTTATAAATTAGACGAGGGAAAGGAGAAAAGGGTAAAATTTAAAAATGAAATAAAATATTTTTCTAATTTTTCTTATTCCTATTCTGGCGATGAAGAAGATTCATTTGATGAAAGTTTTAATGGCGATACAAAAGAAAATGTTTTACCTCAAGTTAATTTAGATGTGGACGCAGCCAAATATAAGAAAGTAGCAAATAAAGTTCGACCTATTAATGAACCGCTACCTGCTGAATTAAATCCACCTTTGAGAAGACCAAGGTTATCAAGAGATCCTTATGAAAGTCCCTTGGTAAAGAATCCGCCTGAATTTTCTGAGACGTCAAGAATCACTTTTGAGAGACTGGGTGTTGTTAATTTTGGACCTGATGGTTGGTTGTCTGGAGAAGAGAAGAAGTTGTTGTTGGATGTGATGGTCAAGCGAGAGAAGGCCATTGCTTTTGTAGAAGAGGAGAGGGGTGTGTTGAAGCATTCCTATGGGGAGCCTTACAAGATTCCTGTGGTATGTCATGAACCTTGGCAGCAGAAACCGATTCCTATTCTGGCTGCATTGAAAGAAGCTTATATCGAAGTTGTCAGAGAAAGGATACGCACTGGACTGTATGAGCAATCAACGTCAAGTTATTCTAGTCCGGTATTTTGTATCAAGAAACCAAATGGCAAGCTTAGAGTTGTTCATGATCTTAGGGAATTAAATAGGGTTACAATAAAGGATGCTGGGATACCACCTAGTGCTGAGGAGTTTGTTGAAGCATTTGCAGGGAGAGTGTGTTATGGTTTGGGAGATATTATGGGTGGATATGATGAGAGAGAGTTACATCCGGACTCAAGGCCTCTCACTACATTCGATACGCCACTAGGACGTTTACAGTTAACAAGATTACCTCAAGGAGCAACAAATTCGGTTGCAGTTTATCAAGCTCAGATGGCTTGGATCCTTCAAGATGAAATTCCACAATATGCTGGAATCTTTATAGATGATGGAGGAATTAAGGGACCAACAACCGACTATGATAACCAGGTGTTGGAAGAGAATCCCGGGATACACAAATTCATTTGGGAGTTTGCAATTACTTTAGAAAGAATCTTGTTTCGAATTGAAGAGGCTGGTTTAACTATTTCAGGTTCAAAATTTTCATGTTGTGTGCCAGCCTTAGAAATATTAGGCCATGTGGTATGTAGAGAGGGTAAGATTATGTCCAAGAAGAAAGTTAACAAAAGTCAGTCCTGTCCAAGACCCAAGAATACGACCGAAGTCAGAGGGTTTTTAGGTGTTTACGTATATGTTAGAATGTTTATTAAGGACTTTTCTTCATTGGCAGCTCCATTGAGACGGTTAACGAGAAAGGATGCAGACTGGGAGTGGGATGAAGAGTGTGAGAAGGCGTTTGTGAAGTTGAAGGAGGTTGTGGGGAAGGATTTAGTCCTGCACAAGTTGGATTATGGAAAAGATGCTGGCAGAATTTATTTAGCAGTTGATTCAAGTCAGGTTGCAGCTGGGGCGGTTTTGTCTCAGATAGATAAAGCTGGTTACATCAGGCCAGTTAGGTATGAATCTGTAGTATTTACTGAGGTCGAATCAAGATATTCTCAACCAAAATTGGAATTATGTGGTGTGGCGAAAATACTGAAGAAACTTCAGCATATTTTGTGGGGGCAACATTTTGAGTTGCAAGTGGATGCGAAATCGTTAATCCAGATGATTAATTCCCCAAGTTTACCGAATGCACCCATGACGAGATGGGTAGCTTTTATTCAACATTTTTCGTTTGATTTAGTTCATAAGCCTGGCAAAACTTTTACTATGCCAGATGGTTTATCAAGGAGACCACCCACTGAAGAAGATTCAGACTCAGAAGAGTTCGATGAAGATATACCTATTATCAAAGCCAGCACTAAAGGAGCTGAAGACTTTCCATACCTCCCCCATGAGGTTAAACTGGCAGGACTATTGTGTTTAGATTATGATGATGATGACCTCCACCAAGAGGATAAACTGGAAAATAGTTTTTATGTTAAAAAAGGTGTTAAAAAAGGTGTAGATAAACTCGGCAGAGAGGAGGTAGAAGAAGATGTGGTGTATGTAGAGGAAGATGGATTGGTAGTGTGGGATAGTAGTAAATTAAGGAATGGTGTATATGTTGGAGAATTAGAGAATTTAAATAAAAAGGTGGATAAAGAGAAAGAGGTATTTTCAAATATGGTTTTCGAAGGATCCAAAGGTTCAGAAGAAAAACGTCGACATAGCTCGATTAAAGATTTATTTAGGGGTCAACGATTATTGGCTCATTCATGTGCAGGTGATATTGGTGATAGAGAAGTCCCTATTGATGTTATATTAATCGATTTTCAAGATGAAGTCTGGGGTCAGACTGGTTTTTATTTTTTGTTAGTCAAATATTTGTTGACTTTAGAGAGGCCAGAAGATTGTGAAGACGATGAATGGGTGGCTATCAAGAGGAAGTCATCTAAGTTTTACCTATCTGGTCGACGTTTAATGAGGAGGAGGTATCCAAATCCTCAAGTAGTTATAACTCAACAGAAGGGACAAGAATTAGTTTTGAAATCACTGCATGAAGATCTCGGGCATAGAGGCGTTGGAGAAACGTTTAGAAGAATTTCTGATCGATTTTGGTGGCCTGGCATGAAGATGGCTGTTAAACAGTGGGTTCAGTCATGCGAAGAATGTCAAAGACGAAGTTATTTAAGGCCAAAAGAACCTGGAAGCGCGACCGGTGAATATACGCTCTTTGGAAGAGTTAGTTTAGATGCCGTTCATATAAAAGAGGGACGGTATAAATATTTAATTGTGGCCAGAGATGATCTATCTGGTTGGGTAGAGGCAGCGCCTCTTATTAATTTAACTGCCAAAAATGTGGCAGAATTCTTTTTGAATAATTGGGTATATAGGTATGGGGTGATGAAGTTGGTGACGGTAGATGGAGGTCCTGAATTTGGGACGGAGTTTAAAGAGGCTGTATTGAAAGTTGGATCAAAGGTTAGGGTAGCAACCACATATTATCCTGAAGCTGAAGGCATGGTTGAAAGAGGGCATCAAGTTATTAAGGATGCTTTAGTTAAAATGTGTGGGACAAGTGCTGAGAAGTGGAGGAACTATTTACCTTTAGTTTTATTTGCTGATCGAATCACTGCCAAAAGGACGACCGGATTTTCACCTTATGAACTTGTTTTTGGACAGAAAGCAGTTTTACCGGTTGATTTAGAAGCTGAATCATATCTTGGAGTTGACTGGGACACGGTCAAAACTACTGAAGAATTATTGTGTGCAAGAATGATGCAGCTAGAAAAGAAAGAAGAATATTTAGAAAAGGCATATTCGCGGATGATGAAGATCCGAAATCAATCAGTCAGATATTGGGATGAGCGGTTGGCACATCGATTAAGGAAACCTTTGAACCCAGGAGATATGGTCCTGGTGTATAATAGGAGTTTGGAAAGTCAATGGGGAAAGATGTTTGCAGATAGGTGGAATGGACCGTATAAAATCAAGGAGCAAGTTTCCGGCGGTTCATATGTGCTAGAAGAGTTGGATGGAGTAGTATTAAAGAAGAGGGTAGCAGCCGATCAAGTGAAACGGTTCTATCCTAGAGGCACCAGGAGTGCCGAAGTCTTCCTCCGCAATGAGGATAAACTATGAAACTTCTTAAATTTTATGGATCCTCTGCAATGAGGATAAACTATGAAACTTCTTAAATTTTATGGATCCTCCGCAATGAGGATAAACTATGAAACTTCTTAAATTTTATGGATCCTCCGCAATGAGGATAAACTATGAAATTTCTTAAATTTTATCAACTCCGAAATGAGGATAAACTACAATTTTAATGACATTTATCAAATTTTATGGATACCTCCGCAATGAGGATAAACTATGATATTGATGAAATTTTATGGATTCCTCTGCAATGAGGATAAACTATGATATCTACGAAATTTTATGGATTCCTCCGCAATGAGTATAAACTATCTTCTTATTTTTATCAAAAATACATTACTATCATTACACTGCATATGGGCAACGAAACTATGATGAAACTTAACGAAATGCAAGAAGACTTTCTTTGAAATTTTCAAAAAAAAAAAACTTAAAATTCGTAAAATATGGGTGAAGATAGTGTTGGAAAAATTTTAAAATTTATTGGAAGAAGTGTTCACAGGGGAACCTTCTTAATTAAATATTGGCAAGTGTGGGGGTAATTGATGGGCTGGCTGCTCTATACACAATTACCCCATAATGTTCGTTTCCAAAATTTTCCCTGTTTCTAGTTGAATCCTGGCTTTGTCTTTTAATTTTAGGAAGTCCACTAAGACTATAAACTGGAACAAATCAAGAGACACCGCTCTCAACGCTGGATTCAAGATTTTTTTATTTTTTTTATATTTTGTTTTTGATTTTTTATGTTAGATTGTGATTTCTTTTCTTTAATATATATTATGAATTAATGTAAAGGTGATGCTCACTGGTGGTCTCTAATCATTTTTATAAATTGGAGGGAGCCCACCCAGTGATCATCATTATAAAAATTATCTTCTAAAAACTTTCATTTATTTTCTTTTCTTTTCAATTTCTCAAAATTGTGTAACCACATCAAGTTGCACTTGGATGTGGGTATGATGTCGAGGGTACGGCTCATCAAATGGCCGGGGGGCATCTTTTAAAATTTTAATTTTGATAATTCTTTTTTTATTACTTCTTTTCACATTCATTTATCTTTCTTTAAAAATTAAATTTTAAATTTTATTTCTAAACTATCTTTTCTAAAATCTTTTATTTTAAATTTTTTAAAAAAAAAAATAAAATAAAAAAAATAAAATAAAAATAAAAATAAAAATAAAAATAAAAATAAAAATAAAAATAAAAATAAAAATAAAAATAAAAATAAAAATAAAAATAAAAATAAAAATAAAAATAAAAATAAAAATAAAAATAAAAATAAAAATAAAAATAAAAATAAAAATAAAAATAAAAATAAAAATAAAAATAAAAATAAAAATAAAAAAATAAATAAAATTAAAAATAAATAAATAAAAAATAAAATAAAAATAAAATAAAAATAAATAAATAAAAATAAAATAATAAAAAAAAAAAATTAATTAATTAAATCAAAATTATTATTATATTTCTTAGTTTTATTTTTCAGTCACTATTCTTTTTAGTTTATTCATATAGTTTAGACAGGAAACAGGGTCTAGGGGAACTCAATACCTATGGGATTTTACTTCAAGACATCTGTTTAGTCCTCCAAGACTTTAAACTGGCTACTGTTCAAGACGTTCTTTAAGGTTTTTTATACATATTTTGGATCTGTTAGTCCTCCAAGACTTTAAACTGGCTACTGTTCAAAACTTTCCTTAAGGTTTTATACAAATTTTGGAGCTTTTAGTCCTCCAAGACTTTAAACTGGCTACTTTTCAAGACGTTCTTTAAGGTTTTTTATACATATTTTGGATCTGTTAGTCCTCCAAGACTTTAAACTGGCTACTGTTCAAAACTTTCCTTAAGGTTTTATACAAATTTTGGAGCTGTTAGTCCTCCAAGACTTTAAACTGGCTACTGTTCAAGACTTTCCTTAAGGTTTTATACGAATTTTGGAGCTTTTTAGTCCTCCAAGACTTTAAACTGGCTAATTTTCAAGACTATCGTTAAAATTTTTTTTATTAGATTTGTTAGGTCCACCAAGACCTTAAACTGGACTGTTATCAAGCTGTTGGGTCCACCATGACCTTAAACTGGATTTCTTATCGATTAAATGTTTGGTCCACCATGACTTTAAACTGGTAGTTCATTCATTGTTTAGTCCACTATGACTTTAAACTGGAAAATTAATATCTGCAGGATAATTCAACATTCATTGGACCACTATGGCCTTATACTGGATTACTTGTCGATCAAATGTTTGGTCCACTATGACATTAAACTGGATTATCAAATTTATTCAATCATTGGTCAAGCCTAGGCCTTACTTAGGAATTTATCAAGTTATTTATGCACCTAAACGATCTTTGGTCCACCAAGACCATAAACTGGCAATCGATTATATGTTTGGTCCACCAAGACTTTAAACTGGAATGTCAATCTTGTTTGGATAACTCAATTCAATCTTTTAATTTATCACTGTCCACTAAGACTTTAAACTGGTTATTCAATTATTTCTGGAATTGGGTGCTGATAAGCTTTAGGAGGTTAAAATTTTAGGTGGTGATGATGCTAAGGAAAGCATAATGGTTAATTAGGTGAAATTTGTGGCGCTTTAACATGGTCTAAAGTTAAAATTATTATTGGAAGCCTGGCAAAAGTATTTTATGGGTTTGCTGTATAGCAAAGTTTGAAAATTGTGATGAAGGAATCAGAAGTTAGGATGGTAGTTGGATTTTAGGGAATGATTTTTTTTAGTGCCTCATAGTTAGGCCATTTATTTTTGGTGTGAAGCTTGGAGGACCTTATGGCGAGATTGGAATCATAGAATTCGGCTCAGTGGGGGGCCCTATGAGGTTGGAATCAGGAGTATTCGGCTCATAGGAAGATCCACTCTCTCAATGCTGTGACAAGAAGGAAGACTGGTATATGGGAGTCTGAAGGGATTCAAACCTTGCTCTCAGTAGTGGAATCATCACAAGATTTATTTTATTTTATTTTATGTTATATCAAGCCAGAGAAGAAAGAAAACATCATTTATGTTGAAAGTTTAAGAAGACCAAGCAAAAACAAAATTTTATCAAGTTATACTGTTAGAAAAGATAATTTCTTTGAAATTGTTCAACATCATTATCAAAGCTTTGCATTAAAATTCTTCTTTTCATGAGGTCTTCATGGTTATTAGCTGGAGTTTCTTGAAAATAGGCCAGCATTTTTTGTTTCAACTCATTAGTAAAGTCAAGAAAAAGATAGCGATGAAAATTTGGGTAATGATTGATATAGTCCGTCTTCACTCTACCAACATCATCAGTGTTGGTTATTTCGACAGCTAGAAGTTCAAATATGTTATTAAGTCATAGGTTTAGTCAATTTTGATTAAAAGTTTTTTTAGTAAGATAAATAGGGTCTTACATTTAGAGCCAGGAAACATAGTCTCAGCAAAGTTAGTTGGGGGTACTGGCGTTATAGGATTAGGATCTTGTGAAGGCAAAATTAGGCTGGGATCCGTTGATGAAGATTGAACTTTTGAAGCTGTTTTTGATCTTATTCGTTTTAAGAAGACAGGAATTTTGGATCACTTTTTAGAAGTTGAGGGATCAGGGAGAGCTGCTGGTCCTAAATATACGTTTGTTTTAGAAGGAACTATTGGCCGGTTGCATTTGACTTTTTTCACACGGCATAAGTCGCAAGCTGTTCTGCCAGGAAGATTAGGGTTGGACATTAAACAAGGTACCTGGTATCGAGCGCAGAGTTCACATGGAGCGACAAGTTCTTTGGAAGACATATTGATGAAGATGAATTTTATAGTTGATTAAAGAAGATGGTGGTTGAAGGTTAAAGATGAATATTGTGTTCAACCACTTATGCAAAGTTTTAAGAATGGGGACATTCTCGATTGGAGGGAGGATGTGGTAGCCTAAAGTTTAGTACGGCACCTAAATATGTAAATGGAGTTATTACGGTGTGCAAGATTGGCGTTATTATTTTTATATAAAAGGGTTTTATTTAATTTATTGGAGTTTAAAATATGAAGAAATTGGTCACGAGCGAATGCCTACACAAATACAATTTATTTTGCGGAGAAAACTTATTTTTATGGTCTGAAAAACTCATAAGTATCAAGTCAAGTCACTCAAGAACCTTGGGAAATTTTCCCAGAATTTTTACTATATTTCTTATATTTTTAAATGAATTTTAAAGTCTTATAGAAATATTTACGTTTTCAAAAATTACTTAACTTTGATGAATTTTCACGGGGTAATTAGAGCTGCGCAGACTACGAAAATTAGTTTGGTATGTAAAGGGGAAGTAGCTCTATTATGTGTAATTTTTCTAGATTTTTTATTATAGTTTTAAGGTTCTAATTGAGTCCGGAAGTCCGGACGGACTCCGTTTCGACTCCGTACGGACTCCGTACGGGCTCCGGATTGACTCTGGAAGAGCTCTGGAGGGGAAAACTTAGGCACGTGACTAGGAATACTTAAGCGCTTCTCAAACTCGAAATTGAGAAAGGGGGACACATTCATACAGCTTAATCTTTAACCACTACAGTCTCATTTTTTATTACTCAACAAATTAAAATAACTTGTAATACCCTTATAACATTATTATTTTTTACATAACATTTTAGAAATACAATTCAACAGTTTAAATAACACTTCATACAGGGTATCTTTAGAAAGGTCTTCATCGCTGGGACTCGATTATTGCTGTCTCATAAAAATTCAAATTATTATAAAAACATAAAAGTCAATCTTTACAGATCTTTCACTGGTACACCTTAATTGTTGTTATCAGTATTTCTTTCTCAACAGCCACTTTCATTAAATCTCAATAAGCGTTAATTATTTTAGAGTTTCATTATTTTTATCAATCAGATTCAAGTAGATTGGTTAGCTTAGTGATTTAGAATTCCCATTTTGTTATTTTTATTGGAAGGACGGGGTTTTCGGCTAAATCCATATATCTCCTCCGGATTCTGCTTACAGCAAGGTGACTGTAAGAGTTTACCTTACCATAATGCTCATGACTGTACCTTTGCTTTGTTTCAGCGCTACATCCAAGTTTGACTCATTCTAATGCTGATCCTAGTTTCCTTGACTCTTGGGTAATTTTCTTTTGTGATCGAGTACCCATGCTCCTCGCTTCATTACTAGTCAATAGTCCTGACAGCTTACTTGACTTAGTAAGAATCTACAACTACATTACTTGTCTCAGTAAATTATAGCACTTGCCGCGGTGCAGTATACTATGCACTTGAGTCCCTCCTTAAGCCATAACTCCTTCCTTAATGTGTAACACACAATTATTGGAGAATCCAAATCCATACTTTTTAGTGCTTGTGGTCCTAAATCAATAACACACAATTCCCAATTGTGCGGCACATCCCGCTGAAAAATCCAAGCGCACAGGCCCTGAATCCTTTTCCGCGCTTTTATTTCCCTTTGTTATTTGAAACACACAAATACATATTATATTTTAGCACTACCTACTGCGCTAACTCCCTTTGTTCTTCCTGGACTGTGCAAGCTGATTGTTCCAAAATCATGCTACCTGCAAGGCGCGTACCACAATGCGCTGCAGTAAGTGGCACTGAAACCACTCCTTCTTTTACTTTAAAATCCAACACTTCACAAGTAACTGCAAAATTTGACTGACTTCAAATCCTTACCTTTCTCTTTAGATTAAGGCTCCTTGCCCTATCTTGACCTGCACTGCATAGACTTTTTATCAATATGATCAATGACCATGTCTCACATCCCTCAATCCTTGTCTTTGACAAGCTTAGTCCCATCTTCCATCATAAGCGTAGTTCCATCCTTGTAAACTACCCTATCTTCTTCATCCTTTTGAAGCGCATCACACCTCATCCTAGTATGTCCCTCCTTATTACAATAGTAACATACCATAGTAGCAAAACACAACGGTTTAGGAGAACTCTTGAGCCTAAACAATTCTTTTGCCTTCACTAATTCAATTATTTTCTTCTCCAACTCGTCAATCCTTTCCATAACTGAATCTGGCTCCATAGTGAAAACTTTAACTTTAGGAGACAACATCTGAGGAGGCGATCACACGCCAGACACATCTTTGCCCATCTCCTCATTATCCAAAGCAACTCTATTTGTGCGACACTCAACTCGACACAACTTCATTTATGCTTCAACTGCTGTTTCTACTTCATCTAATCCAGGGTACTTATAATTACCGTCCCTCTTCTTGACTAGCTTTCCTTTGTTATCTAAGCGCCTCTTTTCCCAGCCTTCAACTTCTGGTGCTAACTCTTCACAAAACCAAGTAAAAGACGCATTAGTATTGCTAAAATCTTTGTTACTGACTAAATATTCTACTATTCAATCAAAATCTTCTCTAAATCTTTTAAATTCCTTAGGGTTCTTGAACGCCCCCTTTAGCTTTGACCTTCTTTACCAAGACATCCAGATCCTTTATCATATACTTAGTTTCCTCGTTAACCTTCGGCCATCTCTTGAGCATCTTTTCTTTTAGCGCTGACCAATTACGCTCTTCATGCCCCTTCAAATCCTCTAAATTGTCTTTGCACTCATTAGAGACAAAGAAAAGCACTTGACGCACCATATAATACTCGGTCACTCCATGCACTTCAGCTGCTTGCTCAAACCTTTGTAAGAACTTCTTGGTATTAATACCCACAAAACGCAAACTTTCATCTTTAAATCTAATTATCAAGGTTACTGTCTGTGGCAACAATGCCGTTAAATTAGGGAATTTAGTCTTCTCCTGAAATCCCTTAGATGTAGTCGCAGTAGGATCCATTTCCAACATATGAAATTGAAACAGAGATCACAAAAATAATAAACACACACTTGGTAATTAAACCCGACTATATTCACGATACACCCCTACACTATCCTCTGATAACTGCTATTAATCCACTCATTGTAGACCCTATGACTCTTCCGCTGAAGAGCTGGATTTATCACGTCCTCTTGATGAAACCCTGAAAGCCAAAAAATCTAATCAAAACACTAGTTACAATTATTCCACTGTTGGGACACCAATTGTAGAGAGTTCTACAATACTAAGAAGTAGACACTATGAAAGATGGGTTGGTTATTCTTTTCAATTTCTAAAAAGAAGCACCAGACACTCTTATTTTTAAATAAAGTGCAATAATGTGTAACACTAATATTTGATTAGAAAAGTTTATAAGTTGAGAGATGAGTTTAAAAGATCAGGAAAAACAAGTATTACTATCTGGATATTTCTATTCTTAACAAGCGCTAATATCCACAGCTACTCCCTGTTGAAGCGCTATCTTTGAATATGCATTATTATAGCAATAAAATAACTCTAATAATAGTAAATCCTACTGAATCTATATATTCTTTTACTTTTCTATATGAAATCCACACACACAGACGCACAAATGACAAAAGACTCAGAAATATCTTTAATATATTCTCAAAAAATTGATTGCAGAAAATCTAATTTCTTATACTTGACTCTACAATTATTAACTACTCATATTCTAACTAATTATTTGTCAATTGTTATGTTTACTTTCTTAAAAGATGCGACACCCTATCCCTATCAAATAGTCCTCCTTTTTATATTTTTCCAGTGCTCAAGACACAGTTTCCAAATGGATCTCCAGCGCTGACTCTAGCGCCACATTAGTAAAACAATAACCAATCTATTAGTAAACTATGTAAACCGCTTGTAAAAACTAAAGCACTTAAACACACCCTATGCTTACTAACACTAGTATTAACTTGTTTTACTCATACTCCACATGCGCGCTCCTGGCTGTACCTTTGTTTTTTTTCAGCGCTACTTTCAAGTTTTGACTCCTTCTAACGCTGATCCTAGTTGCCTTGACTCTTGGGTAGCTTTGTGATTGAGTCCCCGCTCTCCTTACTTCATTACTAAGTCCATAGTTTTGACAACTCACTTAACTAGTTAACCTCCTACATTAACTGTTTCAGTAAGTTACCACACTAGCCACGGTGCAGTATACTATGCACTTGAGTCCTTCCTTAAGCCATAATTCCTTTGTTAATGCGTAACACACAATTATTGGAAAATCCAAATCCATATTGTACAGTGCTTTCAATCCTAAATTGATAACACACAATTCCCCATTGTGCGGTGCATCCTGCTGCAAAATCTGAGTGCAAAGACCCTGAATCCTCTTCCGCGCTTCTATTTCCCTTTGTTCTTTGAAACTCACAAATACATATTATATTTTAGCACTACCTACTGCTCTATGAATCCCTTTGTTCTTCCTGGACTACACAAGCTGATTGGTCCAAAATCATGCTACCTGCGAGGCATGTACCACAACTTACCCTGACCTTGAGATCTTCAAATCCACCTATCATAGCTATTGGACCACCTTTAAAAATCTTCTAGACCATCAGGACCCTTTGACATGTAGTCTTCTGGAGAGATTGTAGGCATTGTAATGGTAAGGAACTGGATTTGAAGGTAATTTTTTGGTGGAAGCAGAAGAGGCTGGAATGAAGTGTAGGAAGGTGTGCTTAATTATCCTGGACATCTTCCAGTGGTAATCAAGAAAATGCTTTCTCAAGTTCTTCTCAAATTCATTCAGTGGCCCATGAAGAGCAAAGGCCTTAAGCATGTTGGAACATATTATACTTACACAGGGTGAAACTTAAGGGGACTTGTAGGCAAGTCATTTTTTAGTGATCTCATAGTAACCCATGAAGTAATCCTTGAGGAACCTTTTTGAGGCGTATATGAGTAGAAATCCATCAAGTAAAGATATTTTGGAAACACTTGTAGATTTCTTTGCTACCACCCCCTGCCAAAAGCATGATTCAAGGAAATATGACATATAGTTTATTTAATATCCAATATGCATGAAAAATGCATATTTAACAATAATTCATATTGCATATTAAATATTGATGCAGAATGCATATTCAATATGAACAATATTTGTAAAAAATTTGCAAAAAATATGCATATGCAAAATTCAAAAATATGCATATGCAATATGCAAAAAATATTTTATGCAATATGAATAATATACATGTATTCAATATGAAGTGTTATTTGGTCATGAATATGACTGTCAAACCAAAATCACAATTGCCCTCATGAATTTTTACACTTGACTAGTAGTATGGGGAATAAAAGATAAGGTCAAGCAGTAAAAAAATACTGTGTGCATTCATTTTTGGGAAATGGAAATCAGAAGTGCAGAACTATGGTCGGTGCCCATAATTTAATATGATTCTTTAATATTGAAGAAGTATTTTTAATATTGAAAATGATTTTTGGTCAGTTGGTATTTAATCTAGCTGTGCCATGGTCTTTTCTCAGTATTGTCATTACTTCTTAATATTATTGAATGATTTTCAATATTGACATTTCATTTTGGTTGCTTTTGAAGTTGGCTCTATTTTAAAACTGTTGAGATAATTTTATACTTGTATTATGAGTACATGTTGGGTGCAGTTATATCAAGATCATCATCACTCAAATAAAATAATTGATTTTATATCATGATGGCTGAGTTATTGAAAAATTTTCAATGTTGATAAAGGCTTTAGGTCATATTTTGAAGGGCTTGTTGGCTGGTTGGGTTCTGTCTCCATTTTAAAAACATCATATATTTGATAATAATGAGATGATTATATATACAGTGCTTTGAACACTGTGTATCAAGTATATGGTGTATTTCATGTAATAAGTTTTTCTCCTCCATCTTACTCACAACAATCTTAAAATGTTGTGTTCTAATGCCTTGGTTGACTCTGCAGATAGGCCAATTTTTGTTTCCTCTATGGGACTTACTAATCCACAGTGCCACACCCTCATTCAGGATGATATTCCTTTTGAAGGAAACAGAACTTTTGACACCATGCAGAATCCAGAGTTAACCAACAGTGGAATGATTTTGTAATTGATTTGGTTTACATGATTAATGACTGAATATTCTAAAACCTGACATATGCTACCAAAGTACAAGTGAATTAAGTAAAATAAACTATGTGGTTTGAATTATTTTTAAATAATTCCATCATGTAATGTAGCCCTTCAAAAATTGGAAAGGAAATTATATGTGAAAACCTGTTAAAAGTCTTCCTGTTTCCCCTCTGTAGTCCTTTTTTGGCCCCCAGGGGGCCCCACTCAGCCCCCCTGGCTACTCAGAAGGGCTTTTAAAGTTAACTTAATGTATGTCTTTTGTGTTCCCATTTTCCCCAAATAGCTCCTTGTGGGTTATACTCAGCCATTTTCCTCACCCTATATATCCTGAGCTTTATTGCACTCTCATGACTCCAGCCCAATACCCCATGCTTCTGTAGGATACTCCCAATATTCCTCATTTGCCAATATAACCTCCTGTTGCACCCTTTTGCTTTCAGGGAGTGTGCCAGAAAAGACATTGTGTCTTTTCAGCACATGAATTAGTGTATTTCTCCCCTGCACCCTTGGGTTAAATAAATCAAATGTTGCTTTGAATTCTGATCCATTTGAAACATAACTTCATTCCTCCAATTTCAGGTCTCATGTTGAAAAGATGCTGTGTCTTTTCAGCACATGACCCTGAGAATATGGGTGTCAGGAAATGGGTCAAGTGGATCACAAGTCAAGCAACTTGTTTTATATCTGACACAAGGATGCCTGGGAGCCAGCACCAGGTCACGTGCTGAAAAGTCACAGCGTCTTTTCAGCATGTAACTTGAGAGTGAGGCTGTAAGGGATTGGGTCAAGTAGATCACAAATGAAGCAACTTGTGATTCATCTCACACAAGGGTGCATGTGAGAAAGTACAAGGTCACATGCTGAAAAGATGCTGCATCTTTTTAGCACATGAACTTGTACTGGCTCTCATTACATCTTGTTGTTGTTTTTACTTCTTATATAAATATAAATATATTTATCCTACTCTCCCCCTCCTCTTAATTTCCCCTCTTCTTGCTTCCCTTGTCTTACTTCATGCACATCAGTTTTTCATTCTCTCCTTCTTCCCCTATTTTAAATCATCACCTAATAAAAAAAGGAAGTAAATGTAAAAGATGGTTTGAGTTTTCCATCAATTATCTTAAAACTAAACTAATAAGAAAAGGCAAAAAATGAAAAAAATAATCTTAGAAATTTTAAACTCCCAATTGATTATGTTGATACAACTGATCAAAATTGATTAAAGGAAAAAAAAAGAAGAAAAGTAAAGAAAAAAAGAAGAAAAAATATAGAGAATTTCAAACAGCAAGTTAATGATTCTGTAACATTCATAAAACAAAATGATAGTAAGAATATCTACAGTAGTTAAAACTGCCATTTTTTTAGAAAAAAGAATTAACGAATCAAAAAATTAAAAAATTAAAAATATCTAGGTTAGTCTAAATTTTCAATTAATTTCCTTGAAATTCAAGAAATTAAAAAATTAAAGAAATGAAAATACCTAGATAAGCTATTACTGAGTATTTCTCTTTGGAGCTTGGGTTTGGAAAGTGGAGTCACAGTGCATGAGTGCAGAGTTAAATATAAGAGCATATTTAGATTAATAGGAGAGAGTCTCAGCCCAAGATCATGGGAGTAAAGAGTTGGAAGATTGATGAACCAGGAAAACATGAGTGATCAGTTAGGGGGGAAAAAGTGATTGGAAGTGATTGGATTAAAGAAAATGTTTTTAACCTTGTCTGGAACACCAAAATAAGGTCAAATACTGGTAAGGTCCTTTTTACATTGTGTCAAAAAAATTTTTGAGAATAATTTTAGTAATTTTCACACTCTTTGTGGGACTACTGAAGTTACTCTTGGGGTAGTCTGAGGGACAAAAAACGACTTGCCTACAAGTTGTCTTATATTTTACCTTTTTTAGGTTTTTCTTCATAGCTGCATAATCCACTGTCAACGTGGTTTCCAGAGGTTGGTCAATCCCAATAGTGGTTTCAGGAGGAAGGGTTCCAACTAAACAAAAGGATTTGATCAGCAATTGTTTTCTGTTGAAGAAATTGGATTAAGTAATTTGGTACTTAAAAATTGGAAGCTCATCAAATTTGTAAGTGGCTGGAATTTGGACTGCTGAAGTATGTTGAGCGGAGGTAGTAGGAGGATCAAGAAGTTGGAGATATAGATTCTCTTGGTCATCCTCTAAATGGTGTTGAGAATGCAAACTAGGATTAGGACGTTCCTGGGGCCTAGTTGGAGCAGCAGGGCTGTAGTTGTTATTGTTGATATTTTTGTTTGGTTCAGTTTGATTGGGTGCTGGTGATGGAGTACCAGGGTTTCTGTAGGATGGAGCAGGAGAAGGTGATCTGGAAGCTGATTGGTCTCTTCTGGATGAAGATCTTGAAGAAATTGAACCATCAGATGAATAATTAGCTGGCAGATGAGAGGTGTAGTTGCTTCTTCTCAATTGAGAGGAAGAATTTTTCCTTGGAGAAGTGTTTGGTGCTCTGGTGTCTTCTTGGGGCGCTCTGGAAGGTCTTCTAGAATTTTTGGAATTTTTAGCATTTTTGGACGTATAAAATAATGATTGCATTGCTCTGGGAGCAATAGGAGGTTGTTGTGTAGAGTTATTGGTGTTTTTTGGCAGAATTTGGAAGTTTTCTGGCAGAATTTGAAGGTTTTGAGCCTGATTTTTGTTTCCTAGCAAGGCGGACAGGCCGTCTAGATGCGGTCTAACAGCCTGGGAGCTGATTTTGAATCTGTTGGAGCTGAAGTTTCAGAGATAAAAGCTGTTTTTTGAGAGGATAAGGCAGGAATTCTGCAGAGTGCTCTGGGAACTGATTGCTGGGATCTTCTGGATGGAGCTGAAGATAAAGAGGAAGAAGCAGGACCAAGTTCTGGGGATCTAGTAGGGGATCTGGAAATGTATTTATGTGAAGGTAAAGGTGGAGGTATAGGACAATTGGGGTCTCTGTCAAATTTCTTATTTTTGGAGTTTCAAGAATCACAGGCCCTGTTGTAGAGTTTGGCTTCAGGGGTTGGAAGAGTGAAAGTGCAAGGTCTGCACATGTGGATGCACTGTTTGCAAGAATAGTCCTTGGGAGCAGTGAAGCAAGGAAGATCAGATGGGTCAAAATCAGGAGATCCAGCAATGATCTGTGATGAGACAAAAATGAAGAGAAAAGAGATAAGAAGAAATTTTTTTTATCAGTGATGGGTAGATGATGAAGTGAAGTTGAAGTTCAGTAGGTTGGTTGTGGGGTATTGTGCATGGAATTAGTTTTATCTTCTTATGCAAAGTGTGGGAAATCCATTGTAGCATTCCAAATCTGGGTATGCCACTTAGGTAAAAATTTGATTGAATATTGGTTAAAAGGAAATTATGGTGTTACCAGGTATTAATTTGGTTATTATGGATTTTTTGGGCTGATTTGTGGCATTTTGGAATGGTTATATGGTGGTATTTTTATTGTTATTTGATGGTTTAATGGATTTGGTAATGGTCATATTGGATTTTTGGGGTTATTCTTTATCTTTCGGGTATTTTCTGGGGCTCTTTTGGGTTTATTTTTTTGAAGATTAGTAGCAATTTTCCGGATTATCAGGCTGGATATTTGGAATATTGGAAGGTGATTATTATCATTGGATAGACCAGATTTCTCTCTATATTTTATGTCTTGATAGTTTTTTTGTCATATTTTACTGTTTTCTTAGTGCTTTACTTGATTTAGTGTCTTTTAGTATTATTGGTGGATATGGTGTGCTGATGGAATGGCCACTGAGCTCTGGTGATTTTCCGGTGCAAAAGCAAAGTGTACTGGAAAAATTCTGTCATTGTGGAAACGTTTGGTCATGGTGGAAAAATTATCTCACTGTGGCAAATTTAGCTCAATCTGGAAAAATTAGCTCATTGTGGCAAAGTTTTCTTACAATGAGAAAGTCTGGTCACTGGGTTAAAATTTGGCTATTGTGGCAAAATTTGGTTAGAAAGTTATTATGCTTACTAGATCAATAGTTTATTGTAGATCATATGTGTGTATGGTATTGTTGGAAAGGTCTGGAGCAGGAGAATTAGGAGGAGTGGAGGAGAATCTGAGTCTTCTACATGTTTTTTAATTTTTAGTTTCCATAATAAGGGTCTTTTTGATAGTTAACAATATTTAACATAAAACAAAAATTATAATAACATATATCAACATATAGGGTACCGTTGGATAGCTCTCATCCTGGGTGACTTGAATTTATTAATTTTCTTATAAAATTCATAAAATAAAAATAAAATAAAGTAAACTCTTTAATTTTTGTGTGAAACTGGATAAACCTGGGGCAGTCCTTTAATAAGGCACCTTTGAACAGGTCATTCCACGGGTAGTTTCTGGAGTACTTTACTGTACTTTTCAGTCTCTGGGGAAAATTTTGTGGCTTTTTCTAAGTATTTTCTGTGACTGGTATCAGTGTAATCTTGAACTAGGTATTTTGTTGGCTGGTGTAACCATTTTTTGCACCTATATTTGTCTTATTATAGATTTCCAATGCATTTAAAGTCTAACTCTCAGAATTTTAACTGATCCAACTCTTCAAGCAGATCTTCAAGCTTGGTTAATTAAATATTACATTTACGTAGAGGGACAGTGTTTTCTCAGGATTATCAAAATCCTTTGGATTCTGCTTACAGCAAAGTGACTGTAAGAGTCTTTCTACATTTTTGGCACCCAATGTGGGGTTTTGAATTTTCTAGCTTCTGAAGAAACTTAATTTTTGAACTTCTGGATTTTGGTTTTCTGGTTGTTGGATTTTGATTGGTTGGTTTTTTTGGGGATTCTGGTAACTGGCTGAACCAGTACAGGATCTGTGGTTGTGGGGATCTAGGTATAGGGCTGAACCCTTGCTAGATCTGTTGTTTTTATTTTTGTTTGTTGGCTTATCCTAGTAAAGGGCTGAACGCTTGTAGAATATTTTTGGTTGTCTGGTAAAAGGCTGAACCCTTGCAGATTTTTATTTGCCACAGAAAATTTGGGGTGGGTATTGCTAGAAATACGCCTTATTTAAAAATGTTGGGAAGTGGTTGGAAATATGTTGCAAATTCATTGTGAAACCAGATTTAAATCAATTGGACAAAGATTTGGTAATCAGTTAGACCTAGATTCAACCCAACTCAATCACAGGTCTCTTGGAGCTTGGTGATTACTTTGATCTTCAGCTGAGCACAGATTGAGCAAAGCTTGAAAATATCACTTAACATATCATACACCACGCAATATGGGGGGCGGACTTGTTAGCAAGTCCGCAACCTTGGACTCAAGTTCACCACAGATTGAAAACACATTGAGCTATTGACAAAGGAACCATACAATCAGGGATAAACACCACTCAGCAGAACAGTTTTAGATGGGTCTTCAAGTAGAGTTCAATATGAGTTCAGTATGAGTTCAGTCTGAGTTCCATCTGAGTTGTGCCTGAGTTCAGGTTGGGGACTTGCTAGCAAGTCCACCCCCTATATTGCGTAGTGATAATATTCACTTTCCCATCTTATGGAAAGTAAAATTTGATATTTGGTCTAAAAAAATCTACAGATCTTTTCTTGCCAAGTTGGTACCAGATGGTTAAACTGTAGTATCTCAATTATTACATTAGACCACATAGATATTTGATAAAACATACAATTCAAATCAATTTTAATATTATTTAGATCACCATAAGTGTCTGTCCAAAGACTTACAAAAAGTATGTTAGTATCAAGACATCTTTCTAGGTAGTAGTTTCAATTTGTATTTTGAACTTCCATCTAAAGCATTTTACTATTAGACAGAACCATAAATAAGTGTAATAAGAGTGAAATTATTCTATTTTATAATTATAATGTAACAATAAAGCGCATTTTTATTAAGAAAATTTTTCTTCTTCCACAAACCCAAATTTACTCTATAGGCTCAAGATTTATTTTTCAGCCATATTATTTATTTCAGTTATCATTCATTTACTTCAAATATTTTTTAAAAAGATAATAATAATACATGTGAAAGAGTTATGATCTTAGCCTAGCATATGCTAAAAAGTTATTTTGTCATTTTATTCAAAACTGATTATTCATTTTTTGGTTCAATTCATCTTTTAACAACCACTATCTTCAGATACTATTCTTACTTAATATGTCAAGTCTCAGATGTGTTGGAAAGTTCTCAATAACAATTGATCAAATTTATATGAATGTAATTTCAAGATTTCAAAACTCACCAACCCCCACAATTTTAAAGGAAGGCCATTTGAATGTTCATATTTTTGGACTATTTGAAGAAAGAGAATCAAACCTTGTCGGTAATCTTTCTCAAGTGCAGAGTCAGCACATTGGAACACTATTGGGTGACATTGGGACTGGATCTCACCATTTAAACCAAAGAAGTGCCTTGAATCCTATGAAGCCATTCTATTTTCATGCTTACTTGGTTCCAGTTTTTGGTAATCAGTATCAACTTTGGGGATGCCTCTTTTCTTCAAGTACACTAATCATTATTTCTAAAGAAGAATTTTCTTCTGCTCAAATAGATTTATGTCCGATCCTGAACTACGACTCCACTATCTTTTTCAATATCCCTCATGTAATTTTTGAAGGCTCTTTCCAAACATCTCAGAGTACTCAAGATTGGAAAGCTGATCAACTTATCCAAGGAATCAAAAAAGTTCTCAAAACACGTCAACTTCAAGCAATTAATTTTATGGTTGATAATGAAAAAATGTTAAAGAAAAATTTGAATATCATGTGGAGGCACCAGGACAACCATTGTCTTAGAACTGGATTTGATGACTATAAATATCAGTTTCCTAACAATCAATTAACCCCTGAAGGAAATGGGACAATACTCGCTGATGATATGGGTTTGGGAAAGACGCTGTCAACTCTTTCTCTTATAAGTGCAACACAAAGTGAAGCAAGACAATTCTAGGTATCAGAAAATCAAGAAGGTATTAATCAGATTTCAGCCGCACTGATTATATGCCCACTGGCAACACTATCAAATTGGATCAATGAAATAAGTGTGCACTTTGAAGATAATGCGCTTCCTTTCAAGATTCTTTATGGGAAGGATTGTCAAAATACTAATGTCAATGAGCTACAGGACACTGCTATTGTTTTAACAACCTATGAAACAGCTAGCCCAATGATGTCAAAAAATCAAAGCCAAAAAAAGATACCGGTGACTCAAAAGCTCTTTTGGTATAGAGTTGTTTTAGATGAAGCTCAGTTAGTGCCCATTTCTATATCTAAAACTTAAAACTTAATTTTTATGATCAATTTTTATAAATATTCTTTTAGTTACATTAAAAATCTTTACTCGCAGAGGGCTCAAACAATATTTGGCTTGGAATCCCAACACTGACTATGCTTGACTGGTACTCCACTTCAGAACAGGCCCACTGACCTTCAAAGTCTCATATTTTTTTCTTAGAATTGAAAAGTGGCAAGAAGACTGGTTATGGGAGAATATCCTTTTTCCGGGCTTTCAAAAAGGAAAGGCTATTTTTATAAAATCAATCAATCACTTAATGAAATTCATAAGCCTATTTAGAACAAAAGATGCAATTTTGTCTCTTCCAAAAAAGATTTAAAGGGGGATATTGGTTCAATTATCAGATCCATGTAGGTCTAAACTTGATGTGCTTGAAGAAGGATTCACTGAGAGATATGGGCCCTCCAGAAGCACTGACCTCCCTTGGGACTCATCTGAGTTTCTTAGAGAGCTGATGATTTTAAGAAAATTCTGCAACCATCCAATCTACAAAAATCTGGATGAAACTCCAACTTTTGATTTCACCTGGCAGCATTCCACAAAGATTTGTCATCTTATAGGCCACTTGAAAAAATTTTTGTTTGGTGAAAAGGGTATAAATTTCTGAAAGCTGTTATACTCTCCAACTTTTCAGACTTTTTGCAGATGTTAGTGATTCTATAATGAATTGTTTTACAAAATTGTGTTGGCTTATTAAAATTTTTTTCTAATATTTCAAAATAGTATAAAAATGGCTCTAAATGACCACAATATTAGGTATACCCAGCTTATGGGCAAACTCAGCAGGACAAAGCGAGACAAAAATATGCATGAATTCCATTTTAGTAAAAATTTCCAAGTTTTTTTTGGAACCATTCAGGCTGCAGGAGTGGGTATAGATCTCAAGTGTGCTCAAAATGTATATATAATGGTGATCTCAATGTCTTATATTTCATATTAAGAACAAAAATATTAAATTTTTTATATGTTCAATGTTGAAATAAGAGCCGAATTGGAATCCAGCAGTTGAGCAGCAGGCTGTTGATCAACTGTATAGAATGGGGCAGCAAAATGAAGTAAATGTTTTGAATTATTTTGTGCTTGGAAGTATAGAATTCAGCATGTATATAATTCAAAGGAAAAAATGGAGCTAACATTGTAAGCCAAATTAAAATTCTATAAATTTTAATGATAATAGCAATTTTTAAAATTATGTTTTTGTTTTCAAGGCTAAGTGTCCCAAACAGTGGAAATGAGGAGTATGAGTGTGAAAACCTATTATTAAGGGAGTTTTTCAATCACTCACATTAGAGGAAGCAAGAATTTCAAGGATAGCAGGTAAATTTACAAGATTTTGAGGATTTAAAAGTCTGAGTTGTTGAGGATTTAGAGATGCAAGATATAAGGGAGAATAACAGTAATTTGGCAAACCCTGGAGGACATGAGAAGGATTAAGGTTAGGTGATAATGTTGAAACCAAACTGATTCTTTTGTAAAAGGCCAAGTCCTTTAGCACATTTCCAGAGTAGGTCAAAGTATCTCAAATATCAAAGTGTTGTTGGTCAAGATATTTTTCAACTTTAGAAAAATCTTCAGACCTCCATTGCATTAGGATACATCTTAAAGATCCATCATTATCAATTTTGGTGTCTGTACAACACTTGATGTTTGTGAAAAGGTTGTGATAGGTTTCACAATGTAGAAGTTGTTTAAGAAGTTTAGTTTGGTTAACTGAATTCTAACAATCTTTGTAATTTGAAATAAATGTCATAAAAAAATGGTTGAAAAAAAGGGGATTTTCATACTTTTTTTATTCTATATTTATGCTTTCTCACTTTGATTATTTATTGAGAGCTATCAGAATCCTTCCCAAGTCTTAATTTATCAGAATGACCTAGAAACCAAAAGTGAAGAACTCCCATTTGATTTGAGAAGCTAATTTGAGTTGAGTCAATTGGATATGCAATCAAATTATTGGTTTTTAAGGCATTGCCCCAGTTTTTAATGAGAATATTTTCCAAGACTTTGTTCCATTTGTAAAACCAATATAGGTTCCAAGCAAAAGTTGACCCTGGGAAACCGCACATATAAAGGTGGTCAATTAAAGATTCATGGAAAATTGGTGGAAAATTTTCCAAAACAGCTGAATTTGATTCTGGCTGAGGTAGTTCAAAGGCAATGTTGCAAGAATTCATGTCAAATGATGAAAATCTGTCTAATTGCTCTTCAGTAGGGTTTTTTTTCCATCTATTTGATTCTGGTGACATATCCAAAAGTGAACAACAAAAATTTTGTATAGATCTAGAAAAGTGAGAATTTAATGGAGGCAAAGTCTCATTAAAAATTCTATTAAGTGTTTGTCTGTTTTTGGGCAGGCTTCCATTAGGAAAGTAAGAGATACTAGAGTTCATAAACAATTAGATTAAGAAAGTGTTCAATAAAATTAAACAAAGAGTAAGGATAAATTGTGGAGCTTTAAAACTTTATGATCAAAGTTTATTTAAGGAGAAGTATCAAAAAAATTAAGAATAAGAAATATTTCAACTTTATGGCATTATAATATGCATAAATTATATTTTTATATGCAATTTGAACTCAAAAGGAATGGTACAAAAGGAAGAGAATGATTATGTGATAAAAGCCGACTCATTTGAGAAAAGGATTTTTTTTTCTTTTCAAAAAATTTTTCCACAAAAATAATTTGATAAATGTGAGGCTATGTTCATTTTTTGATTACCAAAAAATTATTTTTGGTCCAATATGATAGTAATACATATTCCACTGAGTAATTTTTTTCAACCTGAATAAATAGACTAGAGTGTCACTTCATCACATTTATGCATGAAAATTTATACAAGGTTTCAGATTTTTTGTAATGCTTTAAGGTTTACACTTTTGTAGCATCTATTATTTGAGTATTTTTGATTCTTTCTTTATGGAAAAAAATACCCAGTACAGACCAATTTTCAAAGTGAAGGAAATATGTTTGTGATTGTTTTTTACAAAATATTAACCTTATTTTTGGGTTTAACTTTGATTTTTGGGGTAATATTTTAAATAATTATGTTAAAAATATGGATTACTTTTCTTATAGTCCATAACTAAAATTTTTTACTAAAATAAAATAATTATAGGGTAGTTAGATATAACTCAGAAGGCATTTGATAGAAAAATAATTAAGATAATTGTGTGTACAATAGAATTTTTTCTATGATAGAAAATATTCTGATAAACATGCATGCATTGTTGTACAAATGCAGAGAGTATACAGAGTACAAATAAAGTAGACTGCATAGCTTTTAATTAATATATAATTTATCTGATTAAAAAGAAAAAATTTAAACTTAAATAATTTCAACACATATAAAATCATATTCTTTTGATAAAAAATATAGCTTATATTAGCTAGTGCCTTGAAAAAAAAGTAATACCTTCAATTGGAAACTTCAAAAAGCTAACTTATTCCTACATTTATCACAATTACAATGCCTCTATTTTTTCATGTATTTCAATGTCAAGAGCTTGGATGTGTCAATAGAAAGTATCAAACTTCTTCTGGGTCCTTTGAAGTTGGTATGGCTTTCAAAAGCTCTAATTCTTATGCAAAAAATCAAGAGGAAAGAAATAGGAAGGCCCAGATGGTTATTTCTTCCAACAATCCACTTAAAATTGGAAGTTCCAGCTCCACAGAAACAGTAAGCTGTATATCTATAGTTCAAAGTGAGAATAAAAGTCTTTATGATGTTTTGATTATTTCTTATATAGGGGCAGTTGCTATTGGGGGCAGAAGTATCTTCAACAGTCTCTAGAAACTCAAATCTTGGGGAACGGTATAGCAAAATAATTATGTGGCAGGCTGAAAAGCTTTCTCTGATTCATCATTTGAACAAAGAATGTTTTACTCAATTTTTGGATGAAGAAATTAAGAAGCTCAAACTTCTAGGTGATAGTGGAAGACTGGATTCTGATAGCATTGTCCGCCTGATCCCACACTCAATAGATAAAGTTTTTAGTCAATTAAAGCTCAATCAATCATTCTTCACTAAAACATGCTATCCTAAATGCTTTGCTCTTTATGAGTATAACTCTTAATCTCAACCATCTATACTATGTTGCAATCAACTGTTTTTTTCATCATCAAAGCGCTATTTAAAAATGTTTGGAGCAGGAAAATTTTTAGTTAAATGTGATGAAAGGCTGTATTTGATAAAGGAACATCAAGAACATGGAAAATACTTATCTCTTAAAACATTTCATCACCATTCTTTTATCGACTCGCTTAAGGAGAAGATCAAAATGTTAAAATTTGAGCTTCTGATTGAGAAGAAAACCCCTGTGGCAGACAATGTAGAGTGTGATTTGATGAAGGATGTTTGTGATGGTTCAATTTGGAAAAACTTTCCCATTACCACTCCAGCTCTAGGTGGAAATGATGATGAATATACGATAACTTCAGGCAACTTAATGTTTACTATATATGTCGACTGGTTTAGGCCTGGTGGTAATAGGATTGGAGGTCATCAGAAGTCTGTAGGCAATATTATGATGGTGTGTATGAACCTACCTCAAGAAGAAAGATACAAAATAGAAAATCTTTTTTTGTATACTATTATACCTGGACCAACAGAACCCACAAGTGAACAGCTTAATCACCTTCTAAAACCGCTGGTTAATGATCTACAAACTCTATGGGATGGTATATTGATTGGAAAGATGCCTCTTTATCCACGAGGCCGGAAATTAAGAGTTGCATTGTTCTATTTAATAGGTGACATTCCTGCAATACAAAAATTGGCTGGATTTTTGAGTCACTCTGCAAGAATGTTCAGCTCTTTCTGTAATATCTCTAAAGATGAAATTAGTGAAAAGAATGTGGGAAATTTTTCATTATGGAATCATGAGGATCATATGTGCTGGGAAACAAAGTGGAAAAATTCTAAGTCACATTGGGAGCATGTATCAATTGTTCAGAATCATGGGGTACAATGGAGTGAGCTGAATAACCTTGAATATTGGTGTCCAACTGAATATTGCTCAATTGATGTTATACATTCACATATGCTTGGCAACCTAAAAGATCACAGTCTAAGCTATTTTCAAATCCAAAATGCAGCAAAAGATCTATAAAGAAAGCTGGAAAAGATAAAAATTCGCATGTATGAGAAGAAGATGAAAATTTCTTTTCTGATACTTCACTGCACAAACATTCTAAAAAACATAGAAGTAGCTTAAGCACCACAAATAATGATGATAATAATACAGGAAACACAAGACAGCACAAGTGGCAAAGACTTACAAGTTCAAGACAGTCATCAAGTCATCATGGACTAGATAGTGAATAACAGGGAACAAATTGACCAAGAAGCCAGAGTAGGTCATTCAGCTCCAAATTTATTCCTCCATATAGCAATTTGGCCTCATTACAGTCTCACAGCAGTGGCAGTAAGAATTCATTGTATAACTTAAGGCAACGGAGCATTAGCATATCACAGAATGAAGGATCTCACTCATCAAATGAGACAGCTAGAGATGAATAAAATAAAAGTTAAGTTAAGGAGAAAGAAAATGAAGGTAGTAGTAATCCACAAATCACAGCAGCAGAGATACAGGTTGTATGGAAGATGATTGATCAAGTAAGAAGGCCTTCCTGGCTAACAAATGTTCCAAAATCAGTAGGATCTAAAAAGTCAGGATCCCTCAAGGCAGCAGAATGGCACATGCTGTATACTCTCTACTTCCCTTTGTTGCCTATACCCCTTTGGTTTGAAAAATTTAAAGAATCTGAATCTTCAGCTTCCTCAGCTGAAAATACAAGAGAATATTATCTTCTCAAGTCACTTGTAACATTATGCTCAATCACCAATTTTTTGACATTAAAAAATATAGAGACTAATAAGCTTAAAGATCTGGATCAATTTCTGTTAGATTATCGTGAGTGCCTGGAAGAGGGTTGGAATAATATTAACGCGAAGCCAAATCTGCATATCACTCAACATTATCCTGAAATTATAAAGTGTCTTGGTCCACCATCAGGTACAGCTACTTGGTCTGAAGAGCGGGTGAATCATATATTATCTGAAATTCCAAACAATCACCATCCACATATGTAATGCTTGTAAGCAATGATTTAAAAACTCAGCTGTGCTAATTTATTAATATTGACCACAGGAGAGATACTGCTAAAAATGCTCAAACATTGGTATCCAAAGTCTAGGGTATTAGATATTTGTGAAGCTAAAGATAATTATCAATGTGAGACTAAAAAAATCCATATTGATCTCGATAAACAAAACAAATGGATCCATCTAATTATGGCATTATTTACTAAATGGGTAAGGGCACGAATGGGAAAAGAAACTTCAAGATGGGCTTTGACACCTTCCGAGAAAAGTAGGGATTGGGTAGTTGAAAACATAGCAAGAATATTGATACATGGAAAGAGGTTTACTAGTTACCATCAACACATTGCTAATTCAACAATTGAATTCTACTATGGAAAAGATAGCCAGTTTGGGAAAATTGATGATCTTTTCAGGTCAAAGGAAGAGAATGATCAAATCTATTTAATAGTAAGTCCTTTCAAGGAGCTTTTTCCAGAAGAAACATCAAAGGATCCCTATGAGCTTTTCCAACAAGCGCATTGTCGGTTAGTAAGAGTAGCCAAAGAAACTAAAATTGTGATTAAGAAAGATGCAATAATTGGACATGTAGCTACTGTTGAGCACAAAAAAGGAATGTTTGGAATCAAAGATGAGGTTGTCACTGCCATTGGACTGCAGACAGTAGTGAATGAAAAAATTCATAAAATTTATTTTCTTTTGACTAACATCATGGTGTTAATTTGGGATTGGGGAAATTTGTAGGATTGGTGATGTTTGTAAATGGTAAAAGAAATATTTCAATGCTCGCTTAAAAATTCAATGCATCCAACTTAACTTATCTTAAATCAGTGAACAATTACATTGGTTGATCTAATGCGAGAGAACCCATGCTTTCAATGAGCCATTTTTATCTTTAATGTAAGAATGAAAGAAAGAAAATCATGATAATGAGAAATATGATAAAATTGTTGCTTAATGAATAATCTTCTTGCTCATTCATTTACTATAAATAGTTTGACCTTCCCACTTTAGCTGTTAGCTATATATTATTCACTTTATTTTTCCCCAAGAGAACATACACATTAACAAGACTATAAACATAGTATCTTTTTTTACTTTAACTTTGATAGGTATAAATTTTAAAGACTGATTATTTTTATTTTATTTTATTTTATTACAGTTCATTATGGATGATAATTTTGAAGGGATGTCTGTTGACCCAGCTGATTCCAATTTTTTTCCACCTCAACATACTAATACTGGAAATACTCCACCACCACCCGCTGCTGATCCACCTCCAGATTCATCTCAATCTGTACCACCTAATCCTAACCCACCACCTAATCCCAATCCAGGCGAAGAGTCTCATTCAGAACAGAGAAATTTTAATCCCAATCATCCTTCTGCTTCTGAAAGTGCTTATCAGCAAGCTAATCAGCTAGGAAGAGATTGGGCTAGTGAAGTATTGAGGGAATTTTTTGGAGACCAATCATCATCTACTCAGCCTAACCAAGGAGCAAGCACAAGTGGAGCTGGTAAGTCAAATTTGTAGTGTAATTTTTTATTTAAAAATAACCAGTTTAATTAACTTATTTGAATTTTTAGTGAATCCCTCAATCATTATGGGTATCAGTGATTACCACAGACTCAATTCAGCAGAGTCTCATGAACAAAAACAGGGGTTAAGGGTTTTAAGAGGCTTAGTTAGAAGAAATGCTGTTCCCAGGAGCTCAGACAGTCTAAATAGAAATATTTACCACTTTCTGAAGTATTGTCTTGGGGGACCAACACAAATATCAAAATATCCTGCAAGCCCAACACCTTTGGAGATTGAAAATTGGAAAGCTTGGAACCAATTCAGACTGTCCTAACCCAAGTCCAATCTTCTAAACGTGCCAATTCTGCAGCTGATTGACAATTTCTGATAACCAATTCTATAGCCTTCTTGCAATCCAAAATTTGACTACCCGAATTTTTTCCAGCACCTGAGCCTTGAGGACAAAAAGGAGGAGCAATTATCCCACTTTCTGTCAAAATAAACTTAGAGCGTGAATAGCAAGAAAAAGGTTTTTGGAAATTTTCCTTTGATTGGACTTGCCCTGATTTTTTGGAATCAACTTGGAATCAAATCATGGGAAGCATAGTATGCAACCACTGTGCCAGGTGGCTCGCCACCTTGAATACAATCGATCAGTCAAAGCTTCAGTTCACTCAATGTGCAATTGAGAAATGGGTAGTTAATAAGGGGAAGGAGATGATAAGGTTGTTTGGGCAAGAAGAGGAAAGGGTGGAAAGAAAAAAGATGGAAAAGAGGGCAAGGGCACAAGTAAAATGTTATCAGACAAAGGTAAGTTTTTTATTTTACTTTGATGTTTGTTATTATGAAGCTGGTTTAGTTGGAATTCAGATTGATAGTGCATGCTACAAGTTAGAAAGATATCTCTGAAGTGATGTGCCAGGTTTTGTTGTGCTTTTTCATGATACTAGGTGCATCTCTGATATCAAGGAAGGCCCACCATCAGCCCCAACTGCACCCATCTGAGCTATTCCTGGATGGCAAAATCATGAACTCAATGATTTGTTTAAAAATGGATAAGATGACAAAGGACTTAGCCCATGCACCAGCTCAAAGAAAATTGGCATCAAAAACATATTCACGGTCATCAGAAAGGGCAGTTGCACAAGATGGTATATTCAATGTTCCCAAATACCTCCCCAAGAATTGCTATTCAGCAAAATTTTTGGCAGGATTATCTGTGAATGAATGTGAGTCACTTGGGGTGGGAGCTAATATTGATCTGGCAAAGATTTGGGAATCAAATAATGCAGCATCAACATCATCATAACTTGGGTATAACAGTGATCTTCTGTGTAATATAGCTATCTTATATTGAATTTTATGTATTCTGTTATTTTTCAAAGCAACTTGGTAAATTTTATAAGGTGACATTGAGAGAGAGTAACATTTTATTTAAGAAAAACAAATAATGTATGAGATATAAAAATGTATTTTCAACAAATTGATGGTCCATACCTCTTTATGTCGCATTTATGTATCCATATTAATTTTGATCAAAATCAATGTTGACCAATACATAGTGAATACACGCTATGCCACTAACACTTGCCAGGCATAGCTACCATTAAATATGCCAGTATCAAAATTAATTTTGATCAAAATCAATGAGCATGTTAATCATGAATTTCTGGAGTCAACTGCATATTTTTATGCATGGTGCCTTTCCAACATTAATTTTGATACTGGCATATTGAATGGTGGTTATTCCTGGAAAGTGAAATTGGCATAGTGTGTATTCATTATGTATTGGTCAACATTAATTTTGATCAAATTTAATATTGACATTTGCATATTGAATCCAAACCAGCAAACAACCCAAAAAATTCTTCATAAAACTGCTCATTAAATTCAATAAAAATTAGGGTTGACCATATACATATTGAATGGTAGTTATATCTAGTGTGTGTAAGTTGTAAAGCTTGTGTTCAATGTGTATTGGTCAACATTAATTTTGATTGAAATTAAAATTAATGTGTAAATGATATATACATGCTCAATATGCATTGCAACGTTGTAGACAATCCTATGGTACTAGCTATAGGCCTTAACCAAGGGAGTTGGAGAAAAACCAGAGAGAAAATCCCCTGTCCCTTTAGAAAAATAGAGTGAGATTTACTTTCTAAAGTAAGTTGGTTCCTGTTTGCTAAAGCCCCTTTTTCAACACACTTCACTGCTTGATGAGCCAAGAAAGTAGTCCCCAGACAGACTACCAGACCAAAGAACTGAAATGTAGACCAATGTCCACACCAGAGGAAGCAAAGATACTTGATGTAGGCTGCAAATCCACACCAGAGACAGCAATAATACTTGATGTAGGATGCAAATCCACACCAGAGACAGCAATAATACTTGATATAGCTTTCAAGACTATACCAGAGAACCTGTTGCCAAAGTTGAGTTAAATGAAGAACTCACTTGCAACAAACACAGCCAATTGTAGCCAAAAACAGTGAAAACTGAGTGAGGAACAAGGATATCACCTCCGGATGGTTGTATGATAATTAAAGTTGCCCCAAACTGTCTTATTATCTATGTACACACAGACCACTATCTAAGAGCCCATGCACACCAACAAATTTGGCGCCTGTACCAGCCAAATTGAATAAAAACCCTCCAGAAGCGCTCCCCAACCTTCTAAAACAGAGGTGGGCGGGCCGCCCGACGTTGGAGGTGCCGCCTGAAGCTGCCCGGCCTCCCTGAAGCCAGAAAACCAATAAAAACACCTAATCTACTTAGAAAAATTAACTAAAACTACTAAAACCCTTAAAACATGGAATTACACTATAAAAAAATTGAGACATGAAATATAGAGCTAAATTAGCCCTATCCAATGGTACTAAGTACTTAACCCTAAGACTTAAGGCTAACCTGTAAAACACGAAAAAGAAAATTAAACAGCTATCTTTTGTAACTGAAGAATGAGGAAATAACCCCTTAAAACTTAGAATATGAAAAATATTATCAAGACATGAAATATATAGAAAAACCAGGGCTATCCTATGATAGTACCCACATACCTGCAGTCCCAATATTCACGGAATAAAACCAGAAAAATACCCAATTCTTCAATAGATGCCAATTAAGACATGCACAAACAGCGCCAAACCACACAACAAAGGCCCCTGCCAATGTTGGAAGACCACATCCTTCCTCCAATTCAGAATGTCCACATTCTTTCTTCATCAAACCACCATTTTCAACCTTCTTCCCAAATCTACCTCTGAAATGGGTCCTTGCCAATACTGCATTGACAATAATCTAATCTGCACCATCACACCTCCTGTCCATCCATACAGAACGTCCTGCAATCTCTGCCAATTTAGAAAAAAGACCTGCCACAGACCTGGTCCATTATCTTCTGCAACAGCTTCACCTCCACCTCAACCTGGTCCATCTTCTACCAGCACCAAAAGATCTGGGCCATCCATCAAATTCCCAGATTAATCAAAAAGCTACACCCTTCCCAGAAGATTGCCACAACCACAAAAACTACAAGTCCCACCATCCCTGGTCCATCTGATGGTAAAAACTTCCATTTCTTCTTTCCACTTTATAAAACTGATGACTTCTCAGTTCCTTCATCTTCTGACAGTGATGATAGCAATGTAGGATCCATTGAACCAACAACATCAAACCACATGCTCACAATTAAGGCCAAGTTCGAACAACACACATCTCAACAGAAACACCTTCTGCTAAACTACTTCCAATCTACTCCTGTTAGAGATCCACAGGACATTGAGAACAGAAGACACCTCATTCACCAGTTCAAGGATTATTCTGAACACTTCATTTCATCTCTTGATTCCCCCTGTAATTCCACTAGTACTTGAGTTTGATTCAGAAAGGAAAAATTGACCACACCCTCTATAGGATGTAACCACAAACAACCCTCAGTTTTAAGTCTTGGGGGACCATCCTCATTTTATAGTCTTGGGGGACTCAAATACACTCAGTTTAAAGTCTTGGGGGACTCAAAAACCTAAATCATAAACCCAGAACCAGAAATCAACCACATTAAGACACAGAGAAATAACTAAAATTCTGGGGTAATTGTGAATAGAGCTGCCAGCCCATCAATTACCCCCAAAATTGCCTTTGCTAAATTCAGAGGCTTGCCCTGTGGATACCCTCCGCCAATCTTTCAAACCCATTCCTCAGTTTATAATCTTGGGGGACTACACCATTGAACAATACTCAGTTTAAAGTCTTGGGGGACTAATCTTCCAGAAAACAGCTAAATTCCTCCAATCAACAAAAACAGCTCCACGCAGCCACCTCCCACTGCTCCCAAATCAATGCAGACAGCCTTTCCAAGGTCCAAAAACTCCAAAATTTCCCAAACTTCTAGGAGACCTGCCAGAGGACCCCAGGAAAAACCAGAGCACCCAACACCGCACCAAAGCAACAACTTTGCCCCCAGTTAAGGCAACGAAACTACACCTCTCCTCTATCAGCCAACTATTCATCTGAAAGTTCCATTCCTTCAAAAGAATCATCTAGAAGAGATCAATCTGCTCTAGATCACCCTCTCCTGCCCCATCTTATAACAACCCTGGTACTCCATCACCAGAACCCCACCCAACTGAATCAAGCAGAAATATTAACAACAGCAACAACAGGCCTGCTACTCCAACTAGGCCCCAGGAACATCAGCCTCCTAGTTCACCTTCTCAAAACCTTTCAGAGGAAGACCAAGAAAATCCATATCTTTCCTTGATTGATCCCCTACTATCACCATCCCAGAATCTTTAGAAGTACAAATTCCAGCTGCTTACAAATTTGATGAGCTTCCCATCTGTAAGTACCACATTAATTCATCCAATTTATTCAACAAAAATAATTACTGATCCAATTCTTCTTGTCTAGTTGGCAACCCTCCTCCAGAATCTATTATTGGAGTTGGCCAACCTCTAGAAACTTCTTTGACCCTGGATTATGGAGACATGAAACAACACCTCAGAACCATTTTTTCAAACATGCTGAAAGCCTTTGCCCTCCATGGAACATTAAATGACTTTGAGAAAACCTTGAGGAAACAACTATTGGAGGACCACTGGAAGATTTCTAGGATCATTAAGCACACCTTCCAACAATACATTCCTGCCTCTTCTTCTTCCTCTTCTGAACTTCCATCCAAACCCATTCCTGCCCATTATAATCAATATAATCTCTCCAGCAGGATGCACTTCAAAGAACACAGAGCTTCCCACAACCCCAACAAAAAACAAAAATGACATCATAATCCGGACCAGCCTCCAGAAAATTCATCATCCAGACAATAAGCTCCTGCAAAAGATTAAAAACATAATAATAAATAAATAATAAAAAACAATTAATAACTATAAATTCTATTTTTTTTACAGTCTACTAACATACTAAAATTAATAATTGATAAATAAAATAAAAAATAAATGAAATAAAGTAAAAGATAAAAAATAATACAAATGGTATCCCCCAGCCAATTGATGAGCTGATCCACTGATACCTTGCCCACATCCAAGTGCACCTTGATGTGGATACACCTTAAATAATTTAAATGATTTGAAATAAGAAACATAAATTAAGGGTAATAATGAGAATAAAAAAAATGACATTAATGAAAATAAAAATAAAATAAAATAAAATGATAAAATAGCATTGCCGGGCCAACTGATGAGCCTTACCTCACCAATGCTTGCCCACATCCAGGTGATCCTGATGTGGTAACACCCTATATTTTTGATTTTATAATTTTAAAAACCCCCATAAAAAAATTAAAAGAAAAAAAGAGAAAAAAAAATAATCTGAAACTACTATCTAGCAAAATCATAACTAAAAAATCAAAGAAAGTCCAGCTCCATGGATGGTCCAGATTAAGAGAAGGTCCAGTAAGAGAAAGTCCAGTCCATAGAAATGATCACTGGGTGGGCTCCCTCCAATATGTAAAAATGTTGGGAGACCACCAGTGTTCCACCACCAACCCAAAGAAACCAAAGATAAAGAAGCCAGTACCAAACCAGTTTAAAGTCATAGTGGACTTGAAACCTGAATAATAAACAACAGAACTAGAATTCAACTAGGAAAAAAAATACTTGAGACAGACATTTTGGGGTAACTGTTCTCCAGAGCAGACAGCTCATCAGTTACCCCCACACTTTCCAAAATAAAATCTAGAAGCCCCCCCTGGGTACCTTCTAACAAAAACACAACATCCAACACAATAAACCAAAACCAATAAGAGTGAAGAGTCCAGCACTTGAAAACCAAAGGAAATTCCAGTTTAAAGTCATAGAGGACTAAAACCTGTGAAAATATACCAATACTAGGGTTCAACCAAATTAAGAGAAAGGGTTGGAAACATACAATCTGGGGTAACTTTTCTAGAGAGAAGCCAGCCCATCAGTTACTCCTACACTTGCCAAAAAAAAACCTAGAAGCCTCACTCATGGGTACTTTCTAACAAAAAGTTTCTAACACAAAAGTTGCTCTGCAACACCAAAAATTCCAAAATTTAAAGAAAATTCCATAGTTTATCCCCATTGCGGAGTCAAACTTCTTCATGTCTAGTGCCTCTGGGATAGAACCTCTTCACCTGGTCTGCAGCCACTCTATTCTTTAAGACTGCACCATCCAACTCTTCCAAAACACAAGAACCTCCAGACACCTGAGATCTGACTCTGTAAGGTCCATTCCATCTGTCAGCAAACATTTTTCCCCACTGACTCTCCAAACTTCTATTATAAAACAAAACCAAACATCCAGATTTCAAAGGATTCCTGAGCCTATGAGCCAACTTCTTGTCCCAGTAACTGACTGATTGATTCCTAATCTTCATCATTCTAGAGTATGCCTTCTCTTGACATTCATCTCTACATTCCAACTGTTGCATCCTTGCACAGAGCAATTCTTCTGTTGAGTGCACCTCATACCAATCAATTCCAAGATAAGAGACAGCTTCCAAGTCCACTGGTAACACAGCTTTCTCACCAAACATTAACTCATAAGGAGAATAGCCAGTTGTTCTTTTCACAATGACCCTATCAGCAAATAACTTTAAGGGTAAATAATGCCTCCACTTTTCAGCACTATCCCCACACATCTTTACCAAAGCATTCTTGATAACTTGATGGCCTCTTTCAACCATGCCTTCAGCTTCAAGGTAATAAGGTGTAGCCACTCTAACTTTAGAACCAACACTAGCCACAGCTTCTTTAAATTTGGCACCAAACTCTGGCCTTCCATCAACTGTCACCAACTTCATCAACCCATACCTATATATCCACTCCTTCTTCAAAATATCTGCCACATTCTTGGCAGTCAAACTAACCAGAGGCACTGCCTCAACCCAACCAGACAAATCATCCCTGGAAACAATTAAGTCTTTATACCTGCCATCTATAATATGGACAGCATCCAGACTGACCCTCCAAAAACAGTTGATTCACCAGTAGCACGGCCTACCTCTTTAGGTTTCAAGTGACTTCTTCTTTGACATTCTTCACAAGATTGAACCCAACCCTGAACAGCCAACTTCATACCTGGCCACCAAAATCTGTCAGCTACTCTTCTATAAGTCTCCCCAAAGCCTCTATGACCAAGGTCTTCATGCAAAGACTTCAACACAATTTCTTGACCCTTCTTCTGAGTCACCACAACTTGAGGATTAGGATTTCTCCTCCTCATCAACCTGTTTCCTAACACATAAAATCCAGGACTCTTCTTCTTGATTTCCAACCAAGTATCATCATCAAAACTATCTGGCCTCTCCAAGGTCAACAGATATTCCACCATAATAAAATAAAACCCAGACTGACTCCAGGTCTCATCTTCAAAATCCAAAAAAACAACATCCAAGGGTACAACTCTGTCATCAAAATAACCAGTGTGAACACAAGCCAATTGACCAGCCCAACAAGGACACCAATCTTTAAATTTTGGCACATCCTTCTCTTTCCACTGAATCTTGTGAGAATCCAGTTCACTAACAAAAACACCCATTTCCAATTTTGAGCTGTCCCAAAAAACAACTCATCTACATCAGCAAAAACATCCTGATCACCAGAATCAAGATCAGATCCAGCCATTTTAGCCTCTTGGAGGAGGTCAGAAAAAAATTCAGCACCCTTTGTGCTGGCCCTAACCACTGAAACATCTTCATCAAACTCTTCAGCCTCAGAATCTTCAACTGTAGGTGGCCTCCTTGATAATCCATCAGGCATTGTAAAAGTTTTGCTTGGTTTGTGTACCAGGTAAAAAGAAAAATGTTGAATAAATGCCACCCACCTAGTCATTGGAGCATATGGAAGACTAGGTGTATTGATCATCTGAATCAAAGATTTTGCATCCACCTGCAGCTCAAAATGCTTCCCCCACAAAACTGTCTGTAGTTTCTTTAAAATTTTTGCTACACCACACAATTCTAACTTAGGTTGAGAATACCTAGATTCCACCTCATTAAACACCACAGACTCATATCTTACTGGACTTACCCTCCCAGTTTTATCTTCCTGAGACAAAAAAGCACCAGCCAAAATATAGCTTGAGTCCACTTCCGGATAAATTTTTCCAGCACCAACACCATAATCCAACTTGTGAAGAAAAATATCTTCCCCAACAACCTTTTTCAACTTCTGAAAAGCCTCTTCACACTCTTCAGTCCATTCCCAATCTGCATCTTTTCTGGTCCACCTCCTTAAAGGTGAATCCAACAAAGAAAAATCTTTAATAAAAATCCTGACATATACACACACACCCAAAAATCCCCTGACTTCTGTAGTATTTTTAGGCCTTGGCCATGACTGAATTTTATTAATCTTTTTCTTTTCCATAATCCTTCCCTCTTTACATACCACATGACCCAGAATTTCCAAAGCAGGAACACAACAACAGAATTTTGACCCTAAAATGGTCAAACCAGCCTCTTCAATCCTAAACAACACTCTCTCTAGAGTTATTGCATATTCCCAAACAAACCTCCTTATTCCAGGGTTCTTTGCTAACACCTCATTATTATAATCAGTGGATGGTCCTTTAATTACACCATCATCAATAAAAATACCAGCATGAGTGGGAACCTCATCCTGCAAAATACAAGCCATCTGTGCTTGATACACTTCCACTGAATTAGTTGCTCCTTGAGGCAACCTAGTGAGATGAAATCTTCCCAAAGGAGTCTCAAAAGTTGTGAGAGGCCTTGAATCCATATGAAGTTCCCTCTCATCATAACCACCCATAATATCACCCAAACCATAACACACCCTTCCAGCAAAATCTTCAACAAAATCCTCTGCACTTGGTGGCATACTAGCGTCTTTGATAGTGACTCTATTCAAGGCTCGAAGATCATGAACTACCCTCAACTTTCCATTCTGCTTCTTTGCACAGAAAACCAGACTTGAGTAACTGGATGTCGATTGTTTGTATAACCCAGTCCTGACTCTTTCCCTAACAATATCCACGAAATCCTCTCTGATAGCAGCTGGAATCGGAATAGGTTTGATTTTCCAAGGTTCATGACAAACCACAGGAATCAAGTAAGGTTCCCCATAAGAGTGCTTCAACACAACCCTTTCCTCCTCAAAAAAAGCCACAGCTTTTTCCCTTAGCACAATAACATGCAACAACAACTTCTTTTCTTCTTCAGACAACCACCCATCAGGACCAAAATTAAAAACTTTCAACCTTTCCACAGTCACCCTAGCCGTCTCTACAAATTCTGGAGGATTCTTCACCAAAGGAGTACAGTACAGATCTCTTGACAAAGGAGGTCTCTTCAAGGGCAGATTCAAACCCACAGGCATAGGCTCATTGACAGGCCTAATCTTCTGCACTACATTCTTATACTTTGCCGCTCCACCTTCAACTTGAGGGATGTTCAGGAAATCTTCACCACCAGACCTGGAACAAAAACCAAGGGTTTCCCCATTGCTCACATGTGTGGCCAAGGTAATGTTTATTAAAGGTGTAGAAAAAACCCTAGTGGTGCACAATTGGGAGGACTTACTTTTAGACCCCAATCTCACCACTCCAAAACTTTTCCGCAATTCCAAATCTTCATCTTCACTTCCGTCTTCTAAATCTTCAAATCTTGAATCATCTTCAGAATCAACTCTTTTAAAATTTTGCAGTTTATCCTCATGCTGGAGGACCAAAAATTGATCTTAATGATCTTCTTTCTTAATCATTTTCTCCAGTTTAACCTCATGCTGGAGGCCCAAAAATTGATTTTGAAAATCTTCACAAAAATATTTTGAATCTTCTTTCTTCATTATTTTCAGATTTTTTTCTTGATTTTCTTGAATTATCTTGAAATTTTTATCTTCTTTTCTTGAGTTTTCTTCTGTCCTACAAAAATAACCAGGGGTTTCCCTAATTCTCACAGGTGTGGCCCAGGTAATGTTTTTGAAAGGTGTAGAAGAAACCCTAGCGGTGCACAATTGGGAGGACTTACTTTTAGACCCCAATATCACCACTCCAAAACTTTTCCACATATCTTTAAATAAAGATATATAACCAATCTTCTTCCTTGAGCTTGAATTAAAAATAATTAAGAATCTTGAGAGAGAACAGAGACTTGATAAAAACTTGATGAATTCTCGCAGAGAAGAGAAACACTAAAAAGAGAAAGTTGAAAATCCACTTGGTATACCTCCAAGGGAGCTGACCTACTACAACCTGGGATTTCCTAATCTTGGGGAGAGGTTGTAGCACTAGGGTGATCAGCCCTCATTACTCTTAAAAAGACAGACTCTTACTAGAGCCTGAGCCGCACTCCAAAAAACCAGAGGCAGCACCTACTTCTTTCCTTCTCCTGCAACAATTCATGCACTGGCACATTGAAAATAAACCAGGCCTGGTCACCCAACCATCCTCTCCAGGGGATGATAACCTCATGTGAAGTCTACTTTCATCTTCACCAGTCAACTCCAAAATGATTCTCAAATCAAATTGATAACCCATTCTTGCCTGAAAATCCATCAAGAATGGCCCACCCAAAACAGCTTTAACTGTTCCCTTAGCAATATAAAAATGAACCTTCCCTGAGTTTCCACCAACATTTAACTTCACAAACTCTGAAGTTCCAACCAATTCAGTGACATGTCCACCAACCCCTCTCAAATTCCCACCAATACCAGTTTTGATGGGAAGGCCCTATTGAGTTGCCTCAAACAAAGAAATCAGGTTTAACTGAGAACCTGAACCCACCAATTCCCTTACCTCCCTGCCATTCAGAGTGACATTGAAATAACCCAGAGGAGCAGAAAAATGAGTTTCCAACCCCTCACCAAACTTTTCAGCAGAATCACAAATGTATTCCACCTCCCCAGAAGAAACTCTTCCCCTGGTCAACAACTTTTTCTTTCTATCAGCTAACCCTAAACTGATAGCATACAATTCCCCATATGTAAGGGAAATGTGACCATGATTCATCCTTTTCAGGACAGAGTCCATAACATTAACTTGACCAGAAACTACTGGCCTCTCAAAGTGAGCCCTTGGCTTCACCACCTTAGTCCTAGAAGCTTCTTAAGGACCAGCACCACCAACAGATTTACCATTAACAGGAACCAAACCAGATCCCTCACCAGAACCTCTGACTCCAACAGGCTTTGGCAATGAAGCCAAAGGGACATCCTCCTCAGAGTCAGAATCCACCTCCATTGGCATTGGCTCACCATTCAGGTCCAATGCACCAAAACTAGGGGGGCCCGTGTCAGCCATACCCTTCTGCATCTTGTACAGCTCCTCTTTGCTGTACCTCTTCCTAGCTGCACTCAGCTTAGGATCCACCTTTGAAGCATTTGGCTTTGGTTGGGCCTGAGAACTGCTTATAGGCCTTCCCACCTTCCCTGCTTCTACATCATAAACACCAGCCAAGAATTCTCCACTTGACTGTCCACCACAGGAATACAACTCAAAGGAAGTAGAAAAAGAGACCTTATTGACCTCCTTCCCCTTTCCCTTGACGTCATCATCCTCTTTACCAGAAGACTTTCCCTGAACAGGAATTACCTCAAACCTTGGCCTCCTTTGATTGAGACCTCCCCTTCTCCTGACCAAATCAACAGGAGCCTGCCCCTCACTGGGCTTCACAAATGATCCATCAGGGAACTTGAAAACCCTGCCATCAAATTCCACCTTTACTTCAGACACATCCTTGTTCAATGCCCAAAAATCATTGGACCTGTGCCCCCTCCTGATGCAATAAGGGCAGACTTAAGGATCACTCCTACCAGCCCTCCTATCAAAATCTCTAGGCTGAGAAGGTGCCTTATTGACCTTCTTAGCCTCCAGAACAAAAATATGCAGCTGCTTTGTGAGATCAGCCAACTGCTCCACCATTTAGTCCCTCTGCTGTTTGAGAACCTGCACCATATTCTTCTCCTCCTTCTTCAACCTAACTTCCTCTTCATCCAAAGACTCACTGACTTTGCTGAAATACTTGGCACACCCCTCCTGATAGGTGTCCACAGCCAATAACTTCAAATGGGCCTCAACAGCCTCCTTCACCTTATCCAAGGAAGGCAACTTCTGGTCCCCATTAGAAAGAGTCTTCATCAAGTCCTTCCTTGACAGCTCCTTCAACAAATCCATCCTGACATCTCTAGCCAGGGCAGACCAAAAAACATCCTTGGCAGCATTTTCATGTGCCAGCTCCTCCACTTCCACCAAGTATTCCACCACAGGATCAAACTGTAGCAAAAAATTTCTGTAACTATGCAAGTTACCAACACCACCATAAGATTGCCATTCACTGACAACCTTGTTCAGATCCATTATAGTGAACCTGACACCCCATCTATCCACCATCTCCCTACACAATAACTTCCAATCCCTCTTTTTGTAGCCAGACATGGCCACAACCTCCTTCTCCACTGCCCTATCACCAATGAAGAAGATAATCTGCTTCACCATGTCCAGGTAATAAGCACCATCCACACCAGCAGCAGTTTAATACTTCTCAAGAAACCACTTGACATACTCCCCATTAAACTTGGTACCATCCCAAGTTTTAATCCTAACACACTCCTTGACCATCACAGCAGGAAAACCATCTCCCCCACTGACAGTCACCACAGGAATAGAGGAACAAGAAGCCATTCCTCCAGACCAAAACACCAAAACGAGCCAACCAAAGAAAAAAGAGATTCCAAAGCACTAGCAAGTTCTACCCCACGTTGGGCGCCAGAAATGTAGACAATCCTATAGTACTAGCTATAGGCCTTAACCAAGGGAGTTGGAGAAAAACCAGAGAGAAAATCCCCTGTCCCTTTAGAAAAAATAGGGTGAGATTTACTTGCTAAAGTAAGTTGGTTCCTGTTTGCTAAAGCCCCTTTTTCAACACACTTGACTGCTTGATGAGCCAAGAAAGTAGTCCCCAGACAGACTACCAGACCATAGAACTGAAAGGTAGACCAATGTCCACACCAGAGAAAGCAAAGATACTTGAAGTAGGCTGCAAATCCACACCAGAGACAGCAATAATACTTGATGTAGGCTGCAAATCCACACCAGAGACAGCAATAATACTTTATATTGCTTGCAAGACTATACCAGAGAACCTGTTGCCAAAGTTGAGTTAAATGAAGAACTAACCTTGCAACAAACACAGCCAATTGTGGCCAAAAACAGTGAAAACTGAGTGAGTAACAAGGATATCACCTTTTGATGGTTGTATGATAATTAAAGTTTCCCCAAACTGTCTTATTCACTATGTACACACAGACCACTATCTAAGAGCCCATGCACACCAACGAATTTGGCACCTGTACCAGCCAAATTAAATAAAAACCCTCCAGAAGTGCTCCCCAACCTTCTAAAACAGAGGCGGGCGGGCCACCCAACGTTGGAGGTACCGCCTGAAGCCAGAAAACCAATAAAAACACCTAATCTACTTAGAAAAATTAACTACAACTACTAAAACCCTTAAAACACAGAATTGCACTATAACAACATTGAGACATCAAATATAGAGCTAAATTAGCCCTATCCAATGGTACTAAGTACTTAACCCTAAGACTTAAGGTTAGCCCGTAAAACACAAAAAACAAAATTAAACAGCTATCTTTTGTAACTGAAGAATGAGGAAATGATCCCTTAAAACTTAGAATATGAAAAATATTATCAAGACATGAAATATATAGAAAAACCAGGGCTATCCAATGATAGTACCCACATACCCGCAGTCCCTATATTCACAGAATAAGACTAGAAAAATACCCTATTCTTCAACAGATGCCAATTAAGACATGCACAAACAGTTCCAAACCACACAACAAAGGCCCCTGCCAATGTTTGAAGACCACAACGTGTTTACTTAAGATTAGAGTGCCATACTTTTCATCTTACAGAAAAATTCTTGGTGGCATTTCAAATTCAATTTTAATTAAAATTAATGTTGGCATGTTACTATGCATAACAGTAAGCAACTGACTGCATAAATTGATGATAATCATGAACTTTAATTTCAATCGAAATTAATTTTTCCAAATGCAGATTGAATAAAAGCTATGCTACTTACACTAGCCAGGCATACTTACTATTTATTATGTATTGGTCAACATTAATTTTTATAGAAATTAATATGGATATATAAATATTATATTTACCCTCAACATGTATAGTAAATTTCAATACTTAAGAATACTTGCTGTCCTTTAAATGTCATGCAAAAAAGCGTTATATAATTTCAACATTAATTTTGATCAAAATTAATGTTGGCATGCCATTATGCATTGAAACAACTAACTGACTGAAAAAGTTCATGATCAAAATGCTCATTAATTTTGATAAAAATTAATGTTGACCAACACATATTGAATATAAGCTATCTCCACTTACTCAGACCAGATATAACTAACATTCAATATGTATAGGGTCAGACTTAATTTTGATCAAAATGAATGGGAAGTTTTATGAAGAATCTTTTGGGTTGTTTGCTGGCTTGAGTTCAATATGGAAATGTCAATATTTAATTCGATCAAAATTAATGTTGACCAATACATAATGAATACACACTATTCCACTTACACTTTCCAGGCATATCTACATGAGATATTATGGTATCAAAAGTAATTTCGGTTGAAATTCATGTTGGAAAGGCACCATGCATAAAAATATGCAGTTGACTCCAGAAATTCATGATCATCATGATCATTAATTTCGATCCAAATTTATTTTTGATACTGGCATATTTAATGGTAGCTATGCCTGGAAAGTGTAAGTGGCATAGCAGGTATTCACTATGTATTAGTCAACATTAATTTAGATTGAAATTAATATGGACAGGGACTATGCATATAATTCCAATAAGTATAGGTAAGCTAAGCAGTTGGATTAACTGGTTTGATCAAGTACACCATATAAAAATTTATGTTTTAATTCCTTGGTTAATTTCAATAAAAATTAATTTTAAGCCATTCATGTTGAATTTTATCTATGTCTGTTTAGTCCATGTGACATGGCTTGTATTCAATATTCAGGGGTCTACATTGATTTCGATTGAAATTATGAGGTTTTTTGCCTCATAAATTTTGTGGTTTCTGTCAGGGTTACATGCATGGTGCCATATGATACTTTTTAATTCCTATCAAAATTAAATTCAACACCAATATATTGAATACAAACCATGGCACTTACAGTACTTGGTCGTAGCTAAAATTCAATATTCCAGTCTCAAAATTAATTTCGATAGAAATTAATCAGGATCCATGAAGTTTATCAATAGTGTATGAGTTAAGTTTCAAGTCATATTTTTCATCATTTTCTTGCACCCATTTCTAGGTTATCTCAACAATTTTTTCAAGTTTTATTATATTAATCAAAACTGTGGTAAGTTGTGAAAAATTAGCTAATTCAAATCTCAAATTGAATATTAATGTTTTAATAATTTTGAATGTTTCTTAAGGTATTTCATTGGGTGATTCATAATAATATTTTATCAACTTAGTAGTCCTATAACTTTTTGAAAATTAACAATATTGGTATAGTTAGGGACAAAAATGCAATATCTCGTGCAGACTAAGATATATTTTAAAATAAAACTATTCAATTTTTTGACCTTAGTTGTATCCAAGTTTATCAATGGTTTGGTCACTGGGCCCACACCCTACCCCGACACTCCTCCTGTCACTTAAAAAACAAATTCTTATCTTAAATTCTAACTTTACCAATTTTATATTTATAATTCATTTCTTGTTTGGTGAGGCATATAAGTATATTCATGAATCTCTCATTGTCATCTGAAAGTAAATTTAACAAATAGTTTTAAAGCATTATCCTTTTTTTCATATAATATACTATTTAAGTGTATCTTCATTTTTTAGGAGTAAATTCTAATTTAAAAAATTTTGTATTTACCTGTGGAAATTTGAATATGGGATATACATTTGTTATTATTTGTTTTTCACACTAAAAGTCCCCAAAGAATTCCTAGTATTTTCTGTTAGCTACATCAAATTTTGCTTCAATATAAACAGATTGTGATATAGCATGTTACTTATTTTACCCCACTAGGAATAATACATGTTAAAAAAAGCTCAAAAAATATATAATCCCCCTCTTTATGGTTTCTGTTTCTTTCTTCCTCACTTTAATTTTAATCTTATTCAATTTTTTATCCTATTAAATTATCAACTTCAATTTTCTAGAATAGAGTTTCTTATAATCATTCATCATATTACATCATAATTTTTTGATATCAAATACTTTTTTTGAATATTCATTAATCAATATGTCTAGTATTCAAAATCCTACACCTCCACTTTGTATGTGTATCATGTTCCTCTATTTTAATTTATATATTTCACTTATGTTCTATATAATTTTTTCAAAAAATTGATTTTCCAGCAACCAAATGTTTTCCATCACACTCTCAGATTGATACTCGCTTTGAAGATTTTGAGCTTGCACCATGTCTGCCACATGGCATGGCACCTAACCCTCCTGTACTTAGCAATGTGAGGCAGGAAATAACAAGAGTTTGGTATCACAATTTACTTGAATTGGCTAGAGATAAAATGGAAGAAATTTTTAAGATCATTAACAATAATCCTTCTCCTTCATATTTATCTAACCTTTGTAATGAATTACTCCAATATGTGAAAAACCTTGAAAAATGTATGTTCTTCACTTTTTCGGTCTCCTTTTAAGTTAGTAGATAAGATTATTAATTTTTTTTTCTTTATATATATTTTTAGCTTACAAGGAGGGTGTGATTCCTCCTGATGATGTCATTGTCATTAGGGATGATGATAAGACAGATGAACCATTAGCTTCAACTCATGCTTAAACTTCTAAGGAAAATCTTGAAACACCTGTTATATGCTCCAAGAAAAAGAAATTATCCCAAGGCTCCTCTTTTGTTCGAAATATTTGACCGGCTTCTGTTAATGATTTTTCTGATCTATCAAATAGTAAATCTCAAAAAAAAAGCAAAGGCTTTAGTAATGAGGATATTCTTTTTTCCTTTTTTTTTTTGTTATTCATTTATCTTTAAAATTCTATCATATATCTCTTTTATTGCTTACGTATTGCACTTTTTATCTTTCTTTTGATATTTTGTACCAGAAACTCACCTACTGTAGATTGTTCCTTCCATAAATGCTATGGTAAGGTAAACTCTTACAGTCGCTTGCTGTAAGCAGAATCTGGAGGAGATATGTGCATTTAGTGGAAAACCCCGTCCTTCCAACAAAAATAACAAAGTAGGTGTTCTAAATCGCTAAGCTACCCAGTCCACTTGTATCTGATTGATAAAAAATAATGAAACTATAAAATATTTAATGCTTATTGAGATTTAATGATTGTGGCTGTTGAGAAAAGAAATACTGATAACAACAATTAATTTGTACCAGTGAAAGATCCGTAAAGATTGACTTTTATGTTTTTATAATAATTAGACTTTTTATGAGACAGCAATAATCAAGCCCCAGTGATGAAGACCTTTCTAAAGATACCCTGTATGAAGTGTGATTTAAATTGTTGAGTAGTATTTCTAAAATGTTATATATAAAATATAAAGTTATAAGGGTATTACAAATTTATTTAATTTGTTGAGTAATAAAAAATGAGACCATGGTGGTTAAAGATTAAGCTGTATGATGTATAACCCCCCCTCAATTTCGAGTTTGAGAGGCTCTTAAGTATTCCTAGTCACGTGCCTAAGTTTTCCCCTCCAGAGCTCACCCAGAGTCAATCCGGAGCCTGTACGGAGTCCAAACGGAGTCCGTCCGGACCTCCGGACTCAATTAGAACCTTTAAAACTATAATAAAAATTCTATAAAAATTACACATGATAGAGCCACTTCCACTTTACATTTCCAACTAATTTTCGTAGCCTGCGCAGCTCTAATTACCCCGTGTAAATTCATCAAAATTAAGTAACATCTAAAAACGTAAATATTTCTATAAATCTTTAAAATTCATTTAAAAATATAAGAAAAAAAGTAAAAATTCTGTAAAAAATTCCCAAGGCTCTTGAGTGACTCGACTTGATACTTATAAAATTTTCAGACCGTAAAAATAAGTTTTCTCCATAAAATAAATTGTTTTCGCATAGGCATTTGCTTTTAACCAATTTCTTCATATTTAAAACTCAAATAAATTAAATAAAACCCTTTTATAAAAATAATAATGCCAATCTTGCGCACCGTAATAACTCCATTCACGTACTTAGGTGCCATACTAAACTTTAGGCTACCACATCCTCCCTCCAATTGAGAATTTCCCCATTCTTAAAACTTTGCATAAGTGGTTGAGCAATTCCAAAAGAATTATCCTTTATAATAAAATAATTTTATAAATTTGTTTTAGCTGGTCTTCTTTTAACTCTTTATAATAAAAACGTTGTTTCTTCTTCTCTGGCTTGATATAAAATAAAATAAAATAATATAAATCTTGTGATGATTCCACTACTGAGAGCAAGGTTTGAATCCCTTCAGACTCCCATATACCAGTCTTCCTTCTTGTCACAGCATTGAGAGAGTGGATCTTCCTATGAGCCGAATACTCCTGATTCCAATCTCATAGGGCCCCCCAAAGAGCCGAATTCTATGATTCCAATCTCGCCATAAGGTCCTCCAAGCTTCACACCAAAAAAAAATGGCCTAACTATGAGGCACTAAAAAAATGATTCCCTAAAATCCAACTACCATCCTAACTTCTGATTCCTTCATCACAATTTTCAAACTTTGCTATGAAGCAAACCCATAAAATACTTTTGCCAGGCTTCCAATAATAATATTAACTTTAGACCATGTTAAAGCGCCACAAATTTCACCTAATTAACCATTATGCTTTACTTAGCATCATCACCACCTAAAATTTTAACCTCCTAAAGCTTATCAGCACCCAATTCCAGAAATAATTGAATAACCAGTTTAGAGTCTTAGTGGACAGTGATAAATTAAAAGATTGAATTGAGTTACCCAAACAAGATTGACATTACAGTTTAAAGTCTTGGTAGACCAAACATATAATCGATTGCCAGTTTATGGTCTTGGTGGACCAAAGATCGTTTAAGTGCATAAATAACTTGAAATATTACTAAGTAAGGCCTAGGCTTGACCAAAGATTGAATAAACTTGATAATCCAGTTTAATGTCATAGTGGACCAAACATTTGATCGACAAGTAATCCAGTATAAGGACATAGTGGACCAATGAATGTTGAATTATCCTGCAGATATTAATTTTCCAGTTCAAAGTCATAGTGGACTAAAACAATGAATGAACTACCAGTTTAAAGTCATGGTGGACCAAACATTTGATCGATAAGAAATCCAGTTTAAGGTCATGGTGGACCCAACAGCTTTATAATAGTCCAGTTTAGGGTCTTGGTGGACCTAACATATGATAGCACTCCAGTTTAAGGTCTTGGTGGACCTAACATTTGATTGATAAAATTAAAAATAAATAAAAAAATCCATCTCCCAAAAATATCCATAAAATCTTGAACATTCATGAAATTCAGTTTAAAGTCTTGAAGGACTAATAGCTCCAATATAAAATCTTTAATGACAGTCTTGAAAATTAGCCAGTTTAAAGTCTTGGAGGACTAAGAGCTCCAAAATTCGTATAAAAACCTTAAGGAAAGTCTTGAACAGTAGCCAGTTTAAAGTCTTGGAGGACTAACAGATGGCTTGAAGTAAAATCCCATAGGTATTGAGTTCCCCTAAACCCTGTTTCCTGTCTAAACTAAACGAATAAAACTAAAAAATAGAATGAAGACTGAAAAAGAAAACTAAGAAATTTAATAATATTTTTAATTTAATTAATTAATTAATTAATTTTTATTTTTATTTATTTATTTTATTTTTATTTTATTTTTATTATTTTTTATTATTTTTTTTTATTTTTTTATTTTTATTTATTTTTATTTATATTTTTATATTTTATTTTTAATTTTAATTTTGTTTTTAATTTAAAATAAAAGATTTTAGAAAAGATAGTTTTTGAAATAAAAGTTAAATTTTAATTTTTAAAGAAAGATAAATGAATGTGAAAAGAAAGATAAAAAAAGTAATAATAATAAAAAAATTTCAAAATAAAATTTTTAAAACATGCCCCCCGGCCATTTGATGAGCCGTACCCTTGACATCATACTCACATCCAAGTGCAACTTGATGTGGTTACACAATTTTGATAAATTGAAAAGAAAATAAAATAAATGAAAGTTTTTAGAAGATAATTTTTATAATGATGATTACTGGGTGGGCTCCCTCCAATTTATAAAAAATGATTAGAGACCACCAGTGAGCATCACCTTTACAATAATTCATAATATATATTAAAGAAAAAAAATCACAATCTAACATAAAAAAATCAAAAACAAAATAAAATAAAAAGAATCTTGAATCCGGCGTTGAGAGCGGTGTCTCTTGATTCGTTCCAGTTTATAGTCTTAGTGGACTTCCTATAAGTAAAAGACAAAGCCAGGATTCAACTAGAAACAGGGAAAATTTTGGAAACGAACATTATGGGGTAATTGTGTATAGAGCAGCCAGCCCATCAATTACCCCCACACTTGCCAATATTAAATTAAGAAGGTTCCCCTGTGAACACTTCTTCCAATAAATTTTTAAAATTTTCCAACACTATCTTCACCCATATTTTAAGAATTTTAAATTTTGAAAATTTCAAAGAAGGTTTTCTTGAATTTCATTAAGTTTCATCACAGTTTCGTTGCCCATATGCAGTGTAACGACAGTAAAGTATTTTTGATAAAAAAAAAAGATAGTTTATCCTCTTTGCAGAGGTCGATAAGGTTTTTATAAACATCATAGTTTATCCTCATTGCGGAGGTAGACTTCGGCACTCCTGGTGCCTCTAGGATAGAACCGTTTCACTTGATCGGCCACTACCCTCTTCTTCAATACTACTATATCCAACTCTTCTAGCACATATGAACCGCCAGAAACTTGCTCCTTAATTTTATACGGTCCATTCCACCTATCTACGAACGTCTTTCCCCACTGACTTTCCAAACTCCTATTATACACCAGGACCATATCACCTGGGTTGAAAGGTTTCCTTAATTGATGTGCCAACCGCTCATCCCAATATGTAACTGATTGATTTCTGATCTTCATCATCCGCGAATATGCCTTTTATAAATATTCTTCTTTCTTTTCTAGCTGCATCATTCTTGCACACAATATTTCATCAGTAGTTTTGACCGTGTCCCAGTCAACTCCAAGATATGATTCAGCTTCTAAATCAACCGGTAAAACTGCTTTCTGTCCGAAAACAAGTTCATAAGGTGAAAATCCGGTTGTCCTTTTGGCAGTGATTCGATCAGCAAATAAAACTAAAGGTAAATAGTGCCTCCACTTTTCGGCACTTGTCCCACACATTTTAACTAAAGCATCCTTGATAACTTGATGCCCTCTTTCTACCATGCCTTCAGCTTCAGGATAATATGGGGTTGCTACCCTAACCTTTGATCCAGCTTTCAATACGGCCTCTTTAAATTCTGTCGCAAATTCAGGACCTCCATCTACCGTCACCAACTTCATCACCCCATACCTATATACCCAATTATTCAACAAAAATTCTGCCACATTTTTGGCAGTTAAATTAATAAGAGGCGCTGCCTCTACCCAACCAGATAAATCATCTCTGGCCACAATTAAATATTTATACCGTCCCTCTTTTATATGAACGGCATCTAAACTAACTCTCCCAAAGAGCGTATATTCACCGGTCGCGCGTCCAGGTTCTTTTGGCCTTAAATAAAATCGTCTTTGACATTCTTCGCATGACTGAACCCACTTTTTAACAGCCATCTTCATGCCCGGCCACCAGAATCAATCAGAAATTCTTCTAAACGTTTCTCCAACGCCTCTATGCCCAAGATCTTCATGCAGTGATTTCAAAACTAATTCTTTCCCCTTCTGTTGAGGTATAACTACTTGAGGTTTTGGATACCTTCTCCTCATTAAATGTCGACCAGATAGATAAAACGTAGATGACTTCCTCTTGATGGCCACCCATTCATCGTCTTAACAATCTTCTGGCCTCTCTAAAGTCAACAATTATTTGACTAACAAAAAATAAAAACCAGTCTGACCCCAGACATCATCTTGAAAATCGATTAATATAACATCAATAGGGACTTCTCTATCACCTATTTCACCTTCACATGAATGAGCTAATAATCGTTGACCCCTAAATAAATCTTTAATCAAGCCATGTCGACGTTTTTCTTCTGAACCTTTGGACCCTTCGTAAACCGTATTCGAAAATGCCTCTTTCTCTTTATCCACCTTTTTATTTAAATTCTCTAATTCTCCAACATATACACCATTCCTTAATTTACTACTATCCCACACTACCAATCCATCTTCCTCTACATACACCACACCTTCTTCTACCTCCTTTCTACCGAATTTATCTACACCTTTTCCAACACTTTAATTAACATAAAAACTATTTTCCAGTTTATCCTCTTGGTGGAGGTCATCATCACCATAATCTAAACACAATAGTCCTGCTAGTTTAACCTCATGGGGGAGGTATGGAAAGTCTTCAGCTCCTTTAGTGCTGGCTTTGATAATAGGTATATCTTCATCGAAATCTTCTGAGTCTGAATCTTCTTCAGTGGGTGGTCTCCTTGATAAACCATCTGGCATAGTAAAAGTTTTTCCAGGCTTATGAACTAAATAAAACAAAAAATGTTGAATAAAAGCTACCCATCTTGTCATGGGTGCTTTTGGTAAACTTGGGGAATTAATCATCTGGATTAACGATTTCACATCCACTTGCAACTCAAAATGTTGCACCCACAAAATATGCTGAAGTTTCTTCAGTATTTTCGCCACACCACATAATTCCAATTTTGGTGGAGAATATCTTGATTCGACCTCAGTAAATACTACAGATTCATACCTAACTGGCCTGATGTAACCAGCTTTATCCATCTGAGACAAAACTGCCCCAGCTGCAACCTGACTTGAATCTACTGCTAAATAAATTCTGCCAGCATCTTTTCCATAATCCAACTTGTGCAGGACTAAATCCTTCCCTAAAACCTCCTTCAACTTCACAAACGCCTTCTCACACTCTTCATCCCACTCCCAGTCTGCATCCTTTCTTTTTAACCGTCTCAATGGAGCTGCCAATGAAGAAAAGTCCTTAATAAACATTCTAACATATACGTAAACACCTAAAAACCCTCTGACTTCTGTCGTATTCTTGGGTCTTGGCCAGGACTGAATTTTGTTAACTTTCTTCTTGGACACAATCCTACCCTCTCTACATACCACATGGCCTAATATTTCTAAGGCTGGCACACAACATGAAAATTTTGAACCTGAAATAGTTAATCCAGCCTCTTCAATTCGAAACAAGATTCTTTCTAATGTAATTGCAAACTCCCAAAAGAATTTGCGTATCCCGGGATTCTCTTCCAACACCTGGTTATCATAGTCGGTTGTTGGTCCCTTAATTCCTCCATCATCTATAAAGATTCCAGCATATTGTGGAATTTTGTCTTGAAGGATCCAAGCCATCTGAGCTTGATAAACTGCAACCGAATTTTTTGCTCCTTGAGGTAATCTTGTTAACTGTAAACGTCCTAGTGGTGTATCAAATGTAGTGAGAGGCCTTGAGTCCGGATGTAACTCTCTCTCATCATATCCACCCATAATATCTCCCAAACCATAACACACTTTCCCTACAAACGCTTCAACAAACTCCTCAGCACTAGGTGGTATCCCAGCATCCTTTATTGTAACCCTTTTTAATTCCCTAAGATCATGAACAACTCTAAGCTTGCCATTCGGTTTCTTGATACAAAATACCGGACTAGAATAACTTGATGTTGATTGCTCATACAGTCCAGTGCGTATCCGTTCTCTGACAACTTCAATATAGGCTTCTTTTAATGCAGCCGGAATAGGAATCAGTTTCTGCTGCCACGGTTCATTACATACCACAGGAATCTTGTAAGGCTCCCCATAGGAATGCTTCAACACAACCCTCTCCTCTTCTACAAAAGCAATTGCCTTCTCTCGCTTGACCATCACATCCAACAACAACTTCTTCTCTTCTCCAGAAAACCAACCATCAGGTCCAAAATTAACAACACCCAGTCTCTCACAAGTGATTCTTGACGTCTCAGAAAATTCAGGTGGATTCTTTACCAAGGGACTTTCATAAGGATCTCTTGATAACCTTGGTCTTCTCAAGGGTGGATTTAATTTGGCAGGTAGGGGTTCATTAATAGGTCAAACTTTATTTGCTACTTTCTTATATTTGGCTACGTCCACATCTAAATAAACTTGAGGTAAAACATTTACTTTTGTATCGCCATTAAAAATTTCATCAAATGAATCTTCTTCATCGTCAGAATCGGAATAAGAAAAATTAGAAAAATAAATTATTTCATTTTTAAATTTTACCCTTTTCTCCTTTCCCTCGTCTAATTTATAAACAGATTTTCCAACACCTTTGCTTCCCTTATCCAACAGTAAATCGCCCGTAAAGAAAGTTGGCAGTTTAACCTCTTGCTGGAGGACCGAAATTGAATTTTCACAAAAAATTATTTTTTTTGTTTTAATTATACCGAGATTTTTTATTGGATTTTGATAAGATTTTCGCAGTTTACCCTCTTGCTGGAGGTCCGTAATAGAAGGAGATACTTGCAGTTTAACCTCTTGCTGGAGGTCATCAAACATACCCTTCCAATTTTTATCCAACCTAATTTGGCCCATTTTGCCTTTTTTACCATTTTTAAATTTAATAGAAAAACAGGGTAAATCCAATAAACATATAGAAAAGTCCAAAACCTATTTGCACTCCAAAGTAATATTAACAGAAAATAATTGAGAATCCACTTGAATTATCTCCAAGTGAGCTGACCTATTGCAATCCGGGATCTCATCCTGAGGAGAGATTACAACATTAGAGTGATCAGCCCCTTGCTACCCCAAAAAATGAGGGCATCCATAATAATTTGAATCCTGAATAAATTGAGGACATAACAATAAAAGAAAATTTCAGCCCAGTTTATGTAGTTTATCCTCATTTCGGAGGAATTAAATTCTTGATATCCCCTGGAGATAATCCATAATTTTTCCCCAAGGGCTTATCCACTGATTCCATAAAACCCAAAAATAAACCCCCATAATTTGTCCTACCATTGGACATAAAAAATAAACAACCCTTTTCCAAAATATGAGTGCATCCAATTTATGCACTCTATTATCAAATGCCACTACACTCTTTATTAGTGCAGGGAAAACCATATCCTCCTTAACAATCTCTCCCTGAGATTGTAACAAATCCACCATATCCATATCTTCATTGCAGACAGTCTCTTCTTCTAAAGACAAAACCTGAGGCAAGAAATTCTCTATATCCAATTTCGAATCATTCAACACAAAATTATCCCCATCATCCAAAATTTTGTCATTAATGACAACAATATCTTCATCTTCAAAAATCTCTTCTTTCCCAACAGAATTGTTAACAAAAATAATATCTTCAGGCTGGACGAAATCTTCAGGAATGGCTGATTCCAAAAATTCAACAGAAGCTAATTCTTCTAAACTGCCCTCTTCTATCTCTTGAGCAAGAAAAACCTCTTTTCCAGAGTCCAAATCAACAGAATTATGAGTATCCAGATGTTCTAAAATAGCTTTCTTTAGCACCTCCATACCAGGAATCCTAGTTTCTCCATCTGGTATATCCTTCATTAAATTTGCATTAATAAGCACCATCAAAACATCTTTCCTAACCGTTTCCCCCATAGCATCCCAAAAAACATACTTTGATGCATTATCATGAAATAAAATTTCATACTCCAACAAATAATCCAGAACCACCTGAAATTCAACCATAAACTGATGATACTGATGCAGAGATGTTACACCACCTTTTGATTCCCATTTCCTAGCTATATCCTTTAGATCCTCCAATGAATAAACTTTTGGCCACCTTTTTTACATTTCCATCTTGAGCTTTCTCCAATCTTGATATTTATAACCATCCATAGAAATAACCTCCTTTTCCACCTCTCTGTCCAAAATAAAGAACCTAATCTGCTTCACCATATCCAAAGGTAAAGCACCATCAATCGCAGCTGCAGTTTCATACCTATGTAAAAATCCTTCTAAATCATCTCCAGAAAACTTAGGCCCAACCCAAGATACAATCCTTACTGATGCCCTAACAGGTACACCAGCAGCCAACACAGCAGTTCCAATAGTAGAAGACATCCCAAAACATAAAAAAAGCGTTAACAACCGTTAAAATAACAAGCCTCTTGCAGGCCAATAACAAAAATCCAATTAGAGTTCCAGAAAATAAGCCTCTTGCACGCTAAGAACGTTCTTGTTCCAAGTAAGTCTTTAAAGAAAGCTAGAGAAATCGAACCCCACGTTGGGCGCCAACTATGGTAAGGTAAACTCTTACAGTCGCCTTGCTGTAAGCAGAATCCGGAGGAGATATGTGGATTTAGTGGAAAACCCCGTCCTTCCAACAAAAATAACAAAGTAGGTGTTCTAAATCGCTAAGCTACCCAGTCTACTTGTATCTGATTGATAAAAAATAATGAAACTCTAAAATATTTAACACTTATTGAGATTTAATGATTGTGGCTGTTGAGAAAAGAAATACTGATAACAACAATTAAGGTGTACCAGTGAAAGATCTGTAAAGATTGACTTTTATGTTTTTATAATAATTAAAGTTTTTATGAGACAGCAATAATCAAGCCCCAGTGATGAAGACCTTTCTAAAGATACCCTGTATGAAGTGTGATTTAAATTGTGGAGTAGTATTTCTAAAATGTTATATATAAAATATAAAGTTATAAGGGTATTACAAATTTATTTAATTTGTTGAGTAATAAAAAATGAGACCGTGGTGGTTAAAGATAAAGCTGTATGATGTATCCCCCCCCCTCAATTTCGATTTGGAGAGGCTCTTAAGTATTCCTAGTCACGTGCCTAAGTTTTCCCCTCCAGGGCTCACCCAGGGTCAATCTGGAGCCTGTATGGAGTCCGTCCTGACCTCCGGACTCAATTAGAACCTTTAAAACTATAATAAAAAATCTAGAAAAATCACACATGATAGAGCCACTTCCCCTTTACATTTCCAACAAATTTTCGTAGCCTGCGCAGCTCTAATCACCCCATGAATATTTATCAAAGTTAAGTAAATTCTAAAAACGTAAATATTTCTATAAATCTTTAAAATTCATTTAATAATATAAGAAAAATAGTAAAAATTCTGGAACAATTTCCCAAGGCTCTTGAGTGACTCGAATTGATACTTATAAGCTTTTCAGACGATAAAAATAAGTTTTCTCTGTTGTAGAAAATCCTATAGTACTAGCTATAGGCCTTGACCAAGGGAGTTGGAGAAAAACCAGAGAGAAAATCCCCTGTCCCTTTAGAAAAATAAGGTGAGATTTACTTTCTAAAGTAAGTTGGTTCCTGTTTTGCTAAATACCCCTTTTAAACACACTTGACTGCTTGATGAGCCAAGAAAGTAGTCACCAGATAGACTACCAGACCAAAGAACTGAAATGTAGAACAAAGTCCACACCAGAGACAGCAAAGATACTTGATGTAGGCTGCAAATCCACACCAGAGACAGCAATAATACTTGCTATGGCTTGCAAGACTATAACAGAGAAAACAGTTGCCAAAGTTAAGTTAAATGAAGAACTCACTTGCAACAAACACAGCCAATTGTGGCCAGAAAACAGTGAAAACTGAGTGAGGAACAATGAGATCACCTCCGGATGGTTGTATGATGATTAAGGTTGCCCCAAACTGTCTTATTCACTATGTACACACAGACCACTAACTAAGAGCCCATGCGCACCCACCAATCTGGCGCCTGTACCTGCCAGATTGCATAAAAAACCCTCCTGGAGCGCTCCCCAACCTCCTAAAACAGAGGCGGGCGGGCCGCCCGACGTCGGAGATGCCACCTGAAGCGGCCCGGCTTCCCTGAAGCCAGAAAACCAATAAAAACCACTAATCTACTTAGAAAAATTAGCTAAAACTACTAAAACCTTTAAAACACGGAATTTCACTATAACAACATTGAGACATGAAATATAGAGAAAAATTAGCTCTATCATATAGTACTAAGCACTTAACCCTATGACTTAAGGTTAGCCCGTAAAACATGAAAAACAAAATTAAACAGCAATCTTTTATAAATGAAAAATGAGGAAATCACCCCTTAAAACTCAGAATATGAAAAATGTCTACAAGACACAAAATATAGAGAAAAACCAGGGCTATCCAATGATAGTACCCACATACCCACAGACCCAATATTTACGGAATAAAACCAGAAAAATACCAAATTCCTTAACAGATGTCAATTAAGACATGCACAAACAGCGCCAAATCACACAACAAAGGCCCCTGCCAATGTTAGAAGACCACACCGTAAAATAAATTGTTTTCGCGTAGGCATTTGCTTTTAACCAATTTCTTCATATTTAAAACTCAAATAAATTAAATAAAACCCTTTTATAAAAAATAATAACGCCAATCTTGCGCGCCGTAATAACTCCATTTACGTACTTAGGTGCCATACTAAACTTTAGGCTACCACAACGCCCTCTCCCTGGTGAAGATGATGAAAAGAGCGATGAAAATAGTAATGATGAATTTTCAGAATATGAAGCTATTCTTGCTCATCAAAACAAGCAAACTTTAAAATCTTCTTCAAGACATGAAGATATGTTTGATAAAGATGATGATTCAAACAGCTCATCACCAAATTCCTTCATTTCTAAGATGTAATACCCATTACTTCCTAAATTACCTACTTTGACCTGTTTGAAAGCTTCTCTACCAATGAAATCAACTCCAATCAAGATATCAAACAAACCTCTAACTTATTCACCCTCATTTCTAAAAGACTCTGATTTTCAGGAGGAATTCTGTAAAATTCATAAATTTTATAAAGGTAGAATCAGCACAGCCAAGGTCCTTAGGTCGTGGTTGGAAATTGTTACTCTTCTCGAATTATGCTTTTCTACTTCTTCCCGAGAACCCATGTTAAATATTCCAATGTTTACTTTTCATTGGGAAAAATCTTGTGTAGAATATTGGCTTTCAAAACTTACTGAGTTTTTTAAGTTACCCTAATTTTTAGTCTTAAATTTTCTCTTTTACTTATTTTTTTTCCTTTTGTAGAAAATATTTTTTTAGAGATTGATAGCTCACAGCTATGGGTTATGATTTCAAAAAAATGGAATATTTATGTGATCCTGATGGTTTAAATACTGAAATTCTTTCCTCAAAAAAGAAAATGGATCACCCTGAATCCAATCTTATCCAAATGCTCATGAGATTAATGATCCCAAGGGATCACTGCCGTTTTTCATGGGTATCTCTTATATCATCATCACTTTATCTGACTGCACATGAATTCAGCCAGCTTTCATCACATCAAAACATTAACTCAGGTTGACCAATTGAACATGGTTTTCAGCTTCTAGCTCACCTTTCAAATCTAAAGAGGCCGATTCCTGATGGCTTAGAAGTTGGTCCCACTGCACTTCAAACCTGTGATATATCAATATCAACTCTTCTACAAATCAGCAACATTATCATTGATATAATTATGTCAATTATCATTCTTAAATCAAAATATTGTGCTGCAACAATATCAAGTGGCAAGACTAGCAAAGCTCAAAAATCTAGTCAGAAAAACAAAAATACTCAACTTACTATAATGGAGCAGAAACAAAAGGCTGCACTAAACAAGATAAATTCTAAATACTCCCACCACCGATATCAATCTTTCACATTCTATATAATCAATGGTGTCCGTGGTTAATTTCTGAGCTCTCAAGATCATAGATTGGCTTCAGTAGCTGATTTCTTGGAGGTGATATCAGAAATTAAGTTTCTTAATTTACATGAAAAAAAATCATTTGATGGAAGAAATAATTTGGAAAAATTTAAATAACTATATTTTAACATTAATAAAACCTTTTATGGGGAAGTGTGATCCATTTCCATTAAAATTTGATACCCCAAGTTCTCCAGGAATTGCTAGGGCTATTTCTTCAGATTTTATTAATCACTGGAGCTCCATTCAGTCAGTATCACCTTTTTTTGCTAAACATAGCCTTTCAACAAATTAATATTCCAACATGTAAATAGATAAAGCTCTGTGAATATGATTTATCTTGTATAATTCAAGTTATTTTCCTTCAAATACGTCAAACATGTGACCATTTTTGAAATTTATTAAGAAACCTTTGACATGATTTTCTAAATTAATTATTAAAAAAATTATTGTAAGTCCAGCAATAACAAATAATTTAAAATCTACTTACATGATTTCAAATACTTGTATTAAATTCTTAAATATTTTATTGTTTATATAAAAATATGATAACTGCTCTAGTTTTGTTACTTTACCTTTAATATTGAATAATCTTTTAATTTTTACAAATTTTTTCATTGATTGTAACATTTTTAATCAGAAGTAGAACAACTTAAATAAATAAATGAGTGTATTCTTAAAAAGTTACAATTTAATCTATTTTTGATTCAAAATTCTTTCATCAACTCTTTATTATTAACTTTTTTATTAATAAGCCTGTTTAACCTAAAATACTATACAGTTAATTTGATAGAATTAAAAGCACATTTTTATGGCTAATATATTTCAAATTCTTTATTATAGTTGTTTTATTTTAGAAACTTTGCTACCAATTTAATAAAAATGACATTTAAAGATTTCACAAGTTATATATTTCCTCAAAAGTAAATCAAATTTTCTTATAATATTATGAAAAAAATTATTCTATTTCACAAATAAAAAAAATAGATAATACTATAATCATCACAACTGAAAATGTTACAGCTACTCCCAGTATTTATAATGTTTAATTTTGCATTAAGTTGTGTATATATGATATAAATTTTTAATATTTAAATATCTAAATTTTTTAGATTTGTCATAATATTAGATAAATAATACTTTGCTGATTCTATTTCTTCCTCTATTAAGTCATCTCTTTTCAAAAAATCTCTCAAAGCACTAATCAAATATTCAAACCTATCTTTTTCTTCTTTAATTTCCAAGTACTCTGAAATATCAGATCAAAAACATTAATCTTTTCTATAGCATGAAAAATTCTAGTGCTGATTTGAATAGAAGAACCTATCCTTGTGAGTCCAGGAATTTTGTTACATCTTGAGGTGAAATGCCTTAGTTGATTGGCAGGCCATAATGTCACTGTTATTCCATTAGTTGCTTCAAAGTTGATTTTACTTCAAATTTCAGGAAACATAAGCTCTCCACCTTTTTGTCGTGGTTGGGTCTTATCGTACTTCATATGAATGGTATTGTTTTCTGTATCTTTATGAAAAAATACTCCTAAAGTATACTCACTTGCATCCTTATCAAGATGAACCTCATTGGAGAACCCATTACCATTTTCTCCAGATGTCCAAGTTAAATTACTAGCAAACGGTGTAGACAATCCTATAGTACTAGCTATAGGCCTTGACCAAGGGAGTTGGAGAGAAACCAGAGAGAAAATCCCCTGTCCCTTTAGAAAAATAGAGTGAGATTTACTTGCTAAAGTAAGTTGGTTCCTGTTTTGCTAAAGCCCCTTTTTCAACACACTTGACTGCTTGATGAGTCAAGAAAATAGTCCCCATATAGACTACCAGACCAAAGAACTGAAATGTAGAACAAAGTCCACACCAGAGACAGCAAAGATACTTGATGTAGGCTGCAAATCCACACCAGAGACAGCAATAATACTTGCTATAGCTTGCAAGACTATAACAGAGAAAACAGTTGCCAAAGTTAAGTTAAATGAAGAACTCACTTGCAACAAACACAGCTAATTGTGGCCAGAAAACAGTGAAAACTGAGTGAGGAACAATAAGATCACCTCCGGATGGTTGTATGATGATTAAGGTTGCCCCAAACTGTTTTATTCACTATGTACACACAGACCACTAACTAAGAGCCCATGCGCACCCACCAATCTGGCGCCTGTACCTGCCAGATTGCATAAAAAACCCTCCTGGAGCGCTCCCCAACCTCCTAAAACAGAGGCGGGCGGGCCGCCCGACGTCGGAGATGCCGCCTGAAGCGGCCCGGCCTCCCTGAAGCCAGAAAACCAATAAAAACCACTAATCTACTTGGAAAAATTAGCTACAACTACTAAAACCTTTTAAACACGGAATTTCACTATAACAACATTGAGACATGAAATATAGAGAAAAATTAGCTCTATCCAATGGTACTAAGCACTTAACCCTAAGACTTAAGGTTAGCCCATAAAACACGAAAAACAAAATTAAACAGCAATCTTTTATAAATGAAAAATGAGGAAATGACCCCTTAAAACTCAGAATATAAAAAATGTCTTCAAGACATAAAATATAGAGAGAAACCAGGGCTATCCAATGATAGTACCCACATACCCGCAGACCCAATATCCACGGAAAAAAACCAGAAAAATACCAAATTCCTTAACAGATGTCAATTGAGACATGCACAAACAGCGCCAAATCACACAACAAAGGCCCCTGCCAATGTTGGAAGACCACATCCTCCCTCCAATTGAGAATGTCCGCATTCTTTCTTCATCCAACCACCATGTTTAACCTCCTTTCCAAATCTGCCTCTGAAATGGGCCCCTGCCAATACTGCATCAACAATAATTTAATCTGCGCCATGACACCACCTGTTCATCCATACAGAACGTCCTGCGATGTCTGCCACTCCAGAAAGAAGACCTGCCACAGACCTGGTCCACTTTCTTCTACAACAGATTCACCTCCGCCTCAACCTGGTCCTTCTTCTGCCAGCACCAAAAGATCTAGGCCATCCATCCTGATACCCAGATTAATCAAAAGGCTCCACCCTTCCCAGAAGAGTGCCACAACCCATAAAGCAACTATTTCCCCCATCCCTGGACCATCTGATGCTAAAGAACATTCATTTCTTCCTTCAACTTTAAAACTGATAACTTCTCAGTTCCTTCCTCTTCTGATAGTGATGATGAAAATGTAGGATCCATTGCACCACCAACACCAAACCACCTGCCCACTATCAAGGCCAAGTTCCAACAACACACATCACAACAGAAACAACTTCTTCTTCACTACTTCCAATCCACTCCTGCTAGAGATCCACAGGACATTGAGAACAGAAGACACCTCATTCACCAATTCAAGGCTAATTCTGAAAACTTCATTTCATCTCTTGATTCCCTCTGTAATTCCACTAGTACTTGAGTTTGATCCAGAAAAGAAAAATTGACCACACCCTCTATAGGATGTAACCACAAACAACCCTCAGTTTTAAGTCTTGGGGGACCATCCTCATTTTATAGTCTTGGGGGACTCAAAAACCCTCAGTTTAAAGTCTTGGGGGACTCAAAAACCTAAATCATAAACTCAGAACCAGAGATCAACCACATTAAGACACAGAGAGAAAACTAACATTCTGGGGTAATTTTGAATAGAGCTGCCAGTCCATCAATTACCCCCAAACTTGCCTTTGCTAAATTCAGAAGCTCCCCCTGTGGATACCCTCCACCAATCTTTCAAAACAACTCCAACAACAAAAAAAACTTTTCCCTCAGTTTAAAGTCTTGGGGGACTAACACAGTGTTCATTTTAAAGTCTTGACGGACTACTTCTTGACAAAATCTTAAAACCAGCCAGATTAAAGTCTTGGAGGACTAACAGAAACCAGATTTCAGTTTAAAGTCTTGATGGACTGACTTGATACCATAGCTTTTTCAGTTTAGAGTCTTGATGGACTGATAAATTTTCCAGTTTAGAGTCATAGAGGACTGTCAGAATCTTGCATGAATCTGACCCAGCCAATTTCATGCAATACACACACAGCTAGACCCACGGAGCGTCCACCTTCACTTCATCTTCTACTCACCACTGACAAAATCTTCTCTTATCCTTTTCCTCACCTTTCATACCACAAATCATGTCTGGATCCCCTGCTGTTGACTCCTCTACTCTTCCTTGCTTCACTGCTCCAAGGGACTATGCCTGCAAACAGTGCATCCACATGTGCAGACCTTGCACATTCACTCTTCCAAATCCAGAAGCCAAATTCTACAACAGGGCTTGTGACTCTTGCTATTCCAAAAAAAAGAAATGTGACAGAGATGCCCACTATCCTATTCCTCCGCCTTCTCCTTCTCACAAGTACATCTCAAGATCCCCTACCAGGTCTCCAGAACTTGGTCCATCCTCTTCCTCTCTATCTTCAGCTCCTTCCAGAAGATCCAGAAGCTCAGCTTCCCGCACTCTTCCCAAAAGACTAGCCTTAGCCTCACAAGAAACTGCTTTTATCACTGCTAAATTAGCTCCAAAAGCTTCAAAATCAACCCCTAGGCTTCTAGACCGCTTCCAGGCGGCCCGCCCGCCTCACCAAACAGTGAAAATCAGAGCCAAAACCTCCAAAAAAGGCCAGAAAATAGCCAAATTCATCCAGACAACAATAAAAACTCAACCCAACTACCTCCTACTGCTCCCAGAGCAATGCAATCCACCCTTCCAAAATCCAAAAACACCAAAATTTCCCAGATTTCTAAGAGAACTGCCAGAGAACCCCAAGAAGAAACCAGAACACCACACACTGCTCCACAACAACAACTTCATCCCCAACTAAGACAAAGAAACTACACCTCTCCTCTGTCAGCCAACTACTCTTCTGACAGTTCCATCTCTTCAAATTCACCATCCAGAAGAGAGCAGTCTGCTTCCAAATCCCCCTCTCCTGCTCCATCCTTTAACAACCCTGGTACTCCATCACCAGCACCTCCTCCAGCTGAATCCAACAGAAATAACAACCACAACAACAACAACAATCTCACTGCTCCAACTAGGCCCCAGGAACATCAGCATCCCAGTTCACCTTCTCAGGATCCTTCAGAGGAAGACCATGAGAATCCATATCTTTCCCTAGTTGATCCACCCACTATGACCATAACAAAATTGTCAGAGATCCAAATCCCAGCTGCTTACAGATTTGATGAGCTTCCAATCTGTAAGTACCAAATTCATTATTCCATTCCTTCAACAAAAATAATTACTGATCCAATTCATCTTGTCTAGTTGGCACCCCTCCTCCTGAATCTATTATTGGAGTTGGCCAAACTCTTGAAACTTCTTTGACCCTGGATTATGGAGACATGAAGAAACACCTAAGCACCATGTGTTCCAATATGCTAAAAGCCTTTGCCCTCCATGGACCCTTGAATGACTTTGAAAAATCCCTGAGAAAGCGCCTACTGGACGACCACTGGAAAATGTCTAGGATCATTAAACACACCCGCCAGCACTCCATTCCTGCCTCTTCTTCTTCCTCCTCTGAACTTCCCTTTAATCCAATCCCTATAATCTCTCCAGAAGGATGCACTTCAAAGAACACAGTGCTTCCCACAATCCCAACAAAAAACAAAAACGTCATCACAATCCGGACCAGCCTCCAGAAGCTTCATCATCCAGACAATGAGCTCCTGCAAAAGATTAGAAGCATAAAAAATAATAATTAACAAATAATAAAAAATAATTTCAGAATTTTTTTTTTTTTTTTACTACTAATATACTAAAATTAAAAATTAATAACTAAAATGAAATGAAATGAAATAAAATATAAAAAATAATACAAATGGTATCCCCCAGCCAGTTGATGAGCTGATCCCCTGATACCTTACCCACATCCAAGTGCACCTTGATGTGGATACACAATTAATTCTTTTAAATGGTTAACAGAAAACGAAATTCAAAAAATTTAGAAATTCAGAAAATGGTAAAAAATAATGAAACACAGAAACACATGAAATAAATAATAATTAAAAATAAGAAAATAGCATTGCCCAGCCAATAGATGAGCCTTTCCCCACCAATGCTTGCCCACATCCAGGTGACCCTGATGTGGTAACACCCTATATTTTTTTTTGATTTTATAATTTTAAACAACCCCCATAAAAAAAATTAAAAGAAATAAAAGAGAAAAAAAAAGAAAATAATCAAAAACTGCTATCTAGCAAAAATATAACTGCAAAAATCAAAGAAAAACCAGCTCCATAAATTGTCCAATAAGGAAAAGTCCGGTCCATAGAAATGATCACTGGGTGGGCTCCCTCCAATAAGTAAAAATGATGGGAGACCACCAGTGATCCACCACCAATCTGAAAGAACCAAACACCACGCAATATGGGGGGCGGACTTGCTAGCAAGTCCGCAACCTTGAACCCTAATTCATATCTTTTTCAGCACACATTGAGGTGGTGATGAAACAATCATGAAGAAATATTGAATTTACTTTGAAAACACCTTGAAACTGATTTGAACCTTCATTGAACCACAGTTGATTAATAGTTCAAAAAATATTCACAGCAGGAAAAAAGTGTGCACTAGATGTCTAGTGCTTTTTTTTGCTTCCTGAATTGATTCCTGGTAGAATTACAAGTGGGACTTCCATCTGATGACTCCCTCCCCTAATTCTCCCTTATCTTCAATCTGACTTCCTATCCTACCCCCTTATCTCATTTCTAAACTTGCCATCTACTTACCCATTTTCCCTATTCCTTTCCTTCACAGTGAGAAAACAACTCTCCTCTCCTTCCCCCCCTCTCCCTTCTCTTCTCTTCATTTCTCACACCTCCCCCAGACCCTCACTCACCTTTCCCAGCCCACTGTCATTATTTAGTTTTATTTTACTTTGTATTTTTTTCATTTTTCATGTTTCTTCCCTACAAAAATCTTCCTTTTTCAACGATTGGCCACATTTTTTTAGTAAACACAAGCAACTCAAATTCTGAAATATGTATTTAGTTACATTATTTACCACTTGGAATGGGTTATAATTCCTCAAAATTTTATTCCTTGTTATTTCTAATTTATACATATTAATTATTCTCAAGTTTATAAAAAGTTGGCTACTTCCCAAGCCCTTGCATGCCTCCCCAACACTTTTTTCACCTCTTCAATCTCATCGCTCACCTCCCCCAGAAAAATAAAGGAACTGGGGAAGGCTGGGGAAGGTGAGAGAGGGGCTTTACAGGGCTGGGAGAGGTTATAAAATCCCCTAACCCACTTCGGGAAGGCTGGAAAAGGTGAGCAAGGGTCCTTAAAGGGCTAGGAGAGTTGATAAAAGCCTCTCACCTACTACTCACAGCCCTACTTAGTCTTTACAGCACCTCGTTCACATCTCCAGCCAAATTAAGGGACTTGGGAAGCTGGGGGAGGTGAGCGAGGGGCTTTGAAAGTCTGTGGGAGGTAATAAAAGCCTCTCACTCACTTCTCCCAGCCTTCCTTAGTCTTTACAGCACCTCGCTCACATCTCCAGCCAAAGTAAGGGACTGGGGGAGGCTGGAAGAGGTGAGTGAAGGGCTGGAAAGATTGGGAAGGTGAGAAAGGGCTAGGGGAGGTAAGCGAGAGCTGGGGGATGTGGACAATAAACTGGGGAGGTGAGTAATAGTTTTAGAATGTGAGAGAAAGGCTGGTGAGGGCTAATGGAGGTGAGTGGGGTGAGTGAGGGGAATGGGAGGTGAGCGAGAGGTTGCAAAAGGGGTGTAGTTGTGTTAAAAGTGAAAATAGAGTGGAGGGGAGTAGTGAGGAGGGCTTAAACATAGATTTTGAAGCTTAAAGGGTGTAGCAAATGTATCAGGAGGGCAATAAAAGGGTGGTGAGTGGTAATAGAATTAACAGAAATGAAAAAGCAGAAAAATTTGTGTGGAGAGATTGAGAGGTTGTCCAATGAGGTAGTGAAAAATGGAGTGTGAACTTTGTTCTTCGGGCGAACATCAGAGTCCACCCCCTCAATCTACAGCTCTATTCTGCCGATATGGAAAATGATTGATAATTATTTTTTATTGATATTTTTTAACTTAAACCTATAGTTTATACGTCTTTATTTTATATTTTTGATTTACAATGCACTTTAAGACTAAGAAAGTAATATAGTAAAATAATTGATAATGAAATACTATTTTGCTTTTTTACACAATAATTCACAGAATTCTTTTGATAACTATACATGATATAAAAAATAATATAATAGGAAAATTGTAGCAAAAAGTTAAAAACTAGAATAAAACATTTAAAGAAATTTTAAACTATTGAACTTATGTATTTTTTGAGTTTATTGTATTTATTTTTAAATGTAATAGTAAAATATGTTGGTTAGATTAAAAATAGCTTTGAATTAAATTAAATAATTAGGGTAAAGGTTGAGGAAAAGATTTATCCACATATATAACCATTTAGGCTTATTTCTTGTTTTGTGATTGCTATATATAACTGGATAATTGACTGTAATAACTGCAAATTTAAAAAACTTCAATAAGTTTTCTACCTCAATATATTTATGATAATCTATTCAGTAACAGAATAAAATATCTGAGTCCTTTCTTTTACTAATTTTTTTTCATTTCAATGACTATATACATTTTCAAAAAAATTATTTATCATGTTTTTGGTGGAACTTAGATTGAACTCTCAATGCAATCTTGTTTCCAAGTGTGGTTCATAATAATTTAAGCCATGAAAAAATTTATACTTTTTTAGAAGTTTTATTAATTACTTTTAAATATAAAAATAATTATATTTTTATATCAAAATATTTTTATTAAACACTTTGAAGTTCTAAAAATAAGTACATATTAAGAATTATTTTTAGATAATATTATATTAAAAAAAGCTTTAAGTTGATTATATATTATTATGATATGATTTCTTTCCATATTACGTATTACGAAACTACCTAAAAATCAATTTTATACAACTATATTACATAAAAAAGATATCAGCTCTTCTGCTTAGATTTAAAGTACTTCAAAAAAACATTATTTTTGCCTTAGGTACACATTATATAGAGTATTCAGAGCATCATATTAATTTTTTAGACTTACACATTTAAGTTGAATGGAAGCCTCACAGGATAAAATTGGTCATTTTGTAAAAAAAAAAATAAGTAAATATCTTTTAAATCAATATATATTTTTATAAAAAGTCAAATTTTAATATTTATGTTTAGTTTAAAATCTGTTATGAAGATTTGAAATATTGCTATTTAAATTAATTTTTATAACAATATAACCATTCCAGTATTGCTTTGTGATAAGGCCAATTTCAAGAAAATTTTTAAATTCTTCTGTTTAAATAAAATATCAAAGGGATTGTTTTTCATACACTTAGAAACTGAATAGAAACATCATATAAGATCTACCAATCAGCATAAATATCATAATTCCAATAAATCATTGATAAATCTTGAACCCATATATATAATTTTACAATTGCGTGTAAGTGTTCAGTTGTGAATTACTCCTATCAAAACTTTGATTCTAATGACTAAAAAAGCGTACCTGAAATGTTTCATTTAATTTATTTTTCAAAACCATAGAATTGAAATATTTTTTCTTTTCATTTAAAACATGGAATAATATTATTTTTAATAAAAAGATGATTGCCTTTACAGCTGCTTTTCTACATGGGTATAATCTAAATTACCTATTGTGTCTTTTTTACAAAATGAATATCATATAATAGTTTTTTAATTTGAAACTGATAGAATTATGAAAAATTACCACTTTTACCTATTTAATTCAGTTCTTGAACAATAATACAATCAAAATATCTACCTGAAGCACATTTTTTAACATGAGATCACTTTTCAAATTATATGGTGCTTATTCCCAGGTTGACACTGAAATTATCCCGCAATACAGCATTGAAGCAAAATCAAGTACTAAAATTAAAGTTTAAATAAATTTATACTACTTTGTTTTAATTATCTTTAAATTTTTACATCTAGCTTGAATTTCAGTCTTTCATATGAAAAATTCACTAAGTAGTGATTAATTATTTCAACTCATGAGATTACTCTACCAAATAACCATATTTACATTGAATTTTGATGAAATACATCATGAAGAGTTCCAGAAAATCATATGTGTATTACATTGAATAAATTAATATTGTGAAAATTCTTAGTAGTTGAATATTCGATAGAAAAAAAAAGAGCAAAAAGATATTTCCTTTTAATTTTAATCATCTTCTTGCATACAAAAATGGAAAAAACTGGATTAAAATTCACTTGTATAAGAATTATACTTCTTTCTAGACATATAATTAAACAATTTATCAATTATTAGTGATAAGTGTAAAGAAGATATTAGAGAACTTCATTGAAACAGAAATTATGAAAACATATTTCTATCTTTTATTTTTCTTAATTATGAGTCTTTTCACAGTATTCTAGAATAGAAACTTGAGAATTTTTATGGTTCAATATTTTTATTAAATAATTCCATTGAGTTTAAAATAATTATATTGCATAATAAGAAATAATAAAAATACAAAAAAAAAATATCAGGTAATATGGTTTAAATTAAAAAATAAAAGCTTCAAATTCTTGGTTAAAAGGAGTTATCATTAAAGAGAACCACTGATATTATTTTATATTTTTTCAAAAAAAATAGAATAAAATAATTAGAGAGGTTAAAAGTGATGTTTTTGAAATAAATAGTATAATTTTCAGTCTTTTAAGTGATCAGGTGAAATTCAAAATGAAAATGAAAATGAGTTTTGTGAAAAAAATTCTGTGAATGGATCAGATTATTAATCTTCCCTTGTTATTATTTCTATAAATTATTTATTAAACTTTCACTATTACTCAAGCACAGACTCATCCATGTTTGGTTAAGAGCCCAAGATGAGTTCAAAGTAAAGTTCAGTCTGAGTTCAGTCTGAGTTCAGTCTGAATTCCATCTGAATTCAAGTTGAGGACTTGCTAGCAAGTCCCCCCAAAATATTGTGTGGTGAAAGATAAAGAAGCCAGTCCCAAACCAGTTTAAAGTCATAGCGGACTTAAAACCTGAATAATAAACAACAGAACTAGAATTCAACTAGGAAAAAAAAAGACTTGAGACAGACATTCTGGGGTAATTGTTCTACAGAGCAGCCAGCTCATCAGTTACCCCCACACTTGCCAAAATAAAATCTAGAAGACCCCCCTGGGTACCTTCTAACAAAAACACAACATCCAACACAAAAAACCAAAACCAATAAGAGTGAAGAGTCTGGCACTTGAAAACCAAAGGAAATTCCAGTTTAAAGTCATAGAGGACTAAAACCTGTGAAAATAAACCAATACTAGGGTTCAACCAAATTAAGAGAAAGGGTTGGAAACAGACAATCTGGGGTAACAGTTGATAGAGCAGCCAGCCCATAAGTCACCCCTACACTTGCCAAGATCCAATCTAGAAGCCCCACCCATGGGTACCCTCTAACAAAAAATTCCAACAAACAGATGCATAGCATCACCACAAAAAAAACCAAAATTAAAGAATGGTCCATAGTTAATCCTCATTTCAGAGTCAATCTTCTTCATGCCTAGTGCCTCTGGGATAAAACCTCTTCACTTGGTCTGCAGCCACCCTCTTTTTCAAGCCTGCACCATCCAACTCTTCCAAAACATAAGAACCTCCAGACGCCTGAGATCTGACTCTTTAAGGTCCATTCCATCTGTCAGCAAACATTTTCCCCCACTGACTCTCCAAACTTCTATTATACACCAAAACCAAACAACCAGGTTTTAAGGGATTCCTGAGTCTATGAGCCAACTTCTTGTCCCAGTACCTGACTGATTGATTCCAAATCTTCATCATTCTAGAGTACGCCTTCTCTTGACATTCCTCTCTACATTCCAACTTTTGCATCCTGGCACAGAGCAAATCTTCTGTTGAGTGCACGTCATCCCAATCAATTCCAAGATAAGAGACAGCTTCCAAGTCCACTGGTAGAACGGCTTTCTGAGCAAAAATTAACTCATGAGGAGAATAGCCAGTTTTCCTTTTCACAGTGACCCTATCCGCAAATAAAACCAAGGGTAAATAATGCCTCCACTTTTTGGCACTATCTCCACACATCTTCACCAAAGCATTCTTGATAACTTGATGGCCTCTTTCAACCATGCCTTCAGCTTCAGGATAATACGGTGTAGCCACTCTAACCCTAGAACCAACACTAGCCACAGCTTCTTTAAATTCGGCACCAAACTCTGGCCCACCATCAACAGTCACCAACTTCATCAACCCATACCTATAAATCCACTCCTTCTTCAAAAACTCTGCCACATTCTTGGCAGTCAAATTAACCAGAGGCACTGCCTCAACCCAACCAGACAAATCATCCCTAGCAACAATCAAGTATTTATACCTGCCCTCTTTAATATGGACAGCATCCAGACTGACCCTTCAAAAACAGTTGATTCACCAGTAGCACGGCCCACCTCTTTAGGTTTCAAGTGACTTCTTCTTTGACATTCTTCACAAGATTGAACCCAACCCTGCACAGCCAACTTCATACCCGGCCACCAAAATCTGTCTGCTACTCTTCAATAAGTCTCCCCAAAGCCTCTATGACCAAGGTCTTCATGCAAAGACTTCAAAACCAATTCTTGACCCTTCTTCTGAGTCACCACCACTTGAGGATTAGGATGTCTCCTTCTCATCAAGAGCCTTCCTGACACATAAAATCCAGGACTCTTCTTCTTGATTGCCAACCAAGTATCATCATCACAACTATCTGGCCTCTCCAAGGTCAACAGATATTCCACCAAAATAAAATAAAACCCAGATTGACCCCAGGTCTCATCTTCAAATTCCAACAAAACAACATCCAAGGGTACAACTCTGTCATCAAAATCACCAGTGTGAACATGAGCCAATTGAGCAGCCCAACCAGGACACCAATCCTTAAATTTTGGCACGTCCTTCTCTTTCCACTGAACCTTGTGAGAATCCAGTTCACTAACAAAAACACCCTTTTCCAATTTTGAGCTGTCCCAAACAACAACTCCATCTTCATCAACAAAAACATCCTTATCACCAGAATCAAGATCAGATCCAGCCAGTTTAACCTCTTGGGGGAGGTCAGAACAATCATCCAGTTTAGCCTCATGGGGGAGGAAAGAAAAATCCTCAGCACCCTTTGTGCTGGCCCTAATCACTGGAACATCTTTTTCAAACTCTTCAGAATCAGAATCCTCATCTGTAGGTGGCCTCCTTGATAACCCATCAGGCATAGTAAAAGTTTTACCTGGTTTGTGTACCAGGTCAAAAGAAAAATGTTGAATAAATTCCACCCACCTAGTCATTGGAGCATTTGGAAGACTAGGTTTATTGATCATCTGAACCAAAGATTTTGCATCCACCTGCAGCTCAAAATGCTGCCCCCACAAAACTGTCTGTAGCTTCTTTAAAATTTTAGCTACGCCACACAATTCCAACTTAGGTTGAGAATACCTAGATTCCACCTCATTAAACACCACAGACTCATACCTTACCGGCCTGACCCTCCCAGTCTTATCCCTTTGAGACAAAACAGCACCAGCAGCAATATAACTTGAGTCCACTGCCAGATAAATCTTTCCAGCACCAACACCATAATCCAACTTGTGAAGAATTATATCTTCACCAACAACCTTTTTCAGCTTCTGAAAAGCCTCTTCACACTCTTCCGTCCATTCCCAATCTGCATCTTTTCTGGTCAACCTTCTTAAAGGTGAAGCCAACAGCAAAAATCCTTAATGAAAATCCTGACATATACACATACACCCAAAAATCCTCTGACTTCAGTAGTATTTTTAGGCCTTGGCCATGACTGAATTTTATTAATCTTCTTCTTAGCCATAATCCTTCCCTCTTTACATACCACATGACCCAGATTTTCCAAAGCAGGAACACAACAACAGAATTTTGACCCTGAAATGGTCAAACCAGCCTCTTCAATCCTGAACAACACTCTCTCTAGAGTTATTGCATATTCCAACACAAACCTCCTTATTCCAGGGTTCTCCGATAACACCTCATTACCATAATCAGTGGATGGTCCTTTAATTCCACCATCATCAATAAAAATACCAGCATTAGTAGGAACCTCATCCTGCCAAATCCAAGCCATCTGTGCTTGATAAACTGCCACCGAATTAGTTGCTCCTTGAGGCAACCTAGTGAGTTAAAATCTTCCCAAAGGAGTCTCAAAGGTTGTGAGAGGCCTTGAATCCGTATGGAGTTCTCTCTCATCATAACCACCCATAATATCACCCAAACCATAACACACCCTTCCAGCAAAAGCTCCAACAAAATCCTCTGCACTTGGCGGCATACCAGCGTCCTTGATAGTGACTCTATTCAAGGCTCTAAGATCATGAACCACCCTCAACTTTCCATTCTGCTTCTTTACACAGAACACCGGACTTGAGTAACTGAATGTTGATTGTTCATATAACCCAGTCCTGACTCTTTCCCTAACAATCTCTACAAAATACTCTCGAATAGCGGCTGGAATCGGAATAGGTTTGATTTGCCAAGGTTCATGACAAACAACAGGAATCAAGTAAGGTTCCCCATAAGAGCGCTTCAATACACCCCTTTCTTCCTCAACAAATGCCACCCCTTTTTCCCTTAGCACAATAACGTGCAACAACAACTTCTTTTCTTCCTCAGACAACCACCCATCAGGACCAAAATTAACAACTTTCAATCTTTCCATGGTCACCCTAGCCGTCTCTACAAATTCTGGAGGATTCTTCACCAAAGGAGTACAGTACGGATCTCTTGAAAAAGGAGGTCTCTTCAAAGGCGGATTCGAACCACAGGCATAGGCTCATTGACAGGCCTAATCTTCTGCGCTACATTCTTATACTTTGCCGCTCCACCTTCAACTTGAGGGATGTTCAGGAAATCTTCACCACCAGACCTGGAACAAAAACCAAGGGTTTCCCCATTGCTCACATGCGTGGCCAAGGTAATGTTTTTGAAAGGTGTAGAAGAAACCCTAGCGGTGCACAATTGTGCGGACTTACTTTTACACCCCAATCTCACCACTCCAAAACTTTTCCGCAATTCCACATCTTCATCCTCACTTCCAACTTCCAAATCTTCAAATCTTGATTCATCTTCTGAATCACATCTTCTAAAATTGTGCAGTTCATCCTCATGCTGGAGGTCCAAAAATTGATCTTGATGATCTTCTTTCTTCAAAATTTTCTGCAGTTTAACCTCATGCTGGAGGCCCAAAAATTAATCTTGATGATATTCTTTCTTCAAAATTTTCTGCAGTTTAACCTCATGCTGGAGGCCCAAAAATAGATCTTTACGATCTTCACAAAAATATTTTGCATCTTCTTTCTTCATTATCTTCAGATTTTTTTCTTAATTTTCATGAATTATCTTGAAATTTTTATCTTCTTTTCTTGAGTTTTCTTCTGTCCTACAAAAATAACCAGGGGTTTCCCCAATGCTCACAGGTGTGGCCCAGGTAATGTTTTTGAAAGGTGTAGAAGAAACCCTAGCGGTGCACAATTGGGAGGACTTACTTTTAGACCCCAATCTCACCGCCCCAAAACTTTTCCGCATATCTTTCAATAAAGATATATAACTAATCTTCTTCTTTAAGCTTGAATTAAAAATAATTAAGAATCTTGAGAGAGAACAGAGACTTGATAAAAAACTTGATGAATACTTGCAGATAAGAGAAACATTAAAAAGAGAAAGTTGAAAATCCACTTGGTATATCTCCAAGGGAGCTGACCTACTACAACCTGGGATTTCCTCATCTCGGGGAGAGGTTGTAGCACTAGGGTGATCAGCCCTCATTACTCTAAAAAAGACAGACTCTCAATAGAGCCTGAGCCGCACTCCAAAAAACTAGAGGCAGCACCCACTTCCTTCCTTCTCCTGCAGCAGTCCATGCACTGGCACATTGAAGATAAACCAGCCTAGTCTCCCAACCATCCTCTCCAGGGGATGATAACCTCATGTGAAGCCTCCTTTCGTCTTCACCAGTCAACTCCAAACTGATTCCCAAATCAAATTGATAACCTATTCTTGCCTGAAAATCCATCAAGAATGGCCCACCCAAAACTGCTTTTAAATTACCTTTAGCAATGTAAAAATGAACCTTCCCTGAGGATCCTCCAACATATAACTTCACAAAGTCTGAAGTTCCAACCAATTCAGTGACATGGTCTCACCGGACGACCTACGCACAATGTCGAGGATGTTCCTGAAAGTGAGATGAGGGATTTAGAAACTTCTTCGAAGCACAGAGGAATGATTTGAGTAAATGATTCGAAGGTCACTCGAAGTAAGAGCTACAGGTTTGAGGTTTGTTCGAGAAGAATTATAGACTAGTTTCAAAGGTAATAGTAATTCTTAAAATCTCACGAAGGGTTGGAAACTCAATAATCAAAGATTTAGGATTTAGAAATGAATATTGAGAAAATAAAAGAAAGATACAATAACAATGATTTTAACTTTAAAGATTTACCACTATTAATGTAAATATGATTTTATAATTTAATTCTAAGGAATATCGAACCAAATACCCAACCCCTTTTATATCCTTTGTTCCTCCTTGCATTGACCTCCCTTCCATCGCACCATTCCCATTCCATTGACCATTACTAACATACACTTAGACCCTCTTCGCTAAATATCCGTCCATGCTCAATTTACCCCTTTTTAATTAATTAACAAAACTTTAATAAAAACTACTACTGTACTATTTCATTGAACCTAGCGCTGTGCGTCGCTTATTGAAAAGGACTAAGGCACCCTATTGGGAGATTGACTAATTTAGATTTAGAGTTTAGGCTAGCGCAGTTAAATAGTAAGTACACAAAGGAAAATCGCAGTTGCTATGGAGAATTGCTTTCTGCGCTTCAAGTATAGATTTAGGACTCGATATTATTGATTTAATGAGCTGCTTTCGCCTTGAGTGTCACGTGGCGCGTGACATATGGCCACCGATCCCTCTCAAATTCCCACCAATACCAGTTTTGATGGGGAGGCCCATATGAGTTGCCTCAAACAAAGAAATCAGGTTTATCTGAGAACCTGAATCCACCAATGCCCTTGCCTCCTTGCCATTCAGAGTGACATTGACATATCCCAGAGGAGCAGAAAAATGAGTTTCCAACCCCTCACCAAACTTTTCAGCAGAATCACAAATGTATTCTACCTCACCAGAAGAAACCCTTCTCCTGGTCAACAACTTCTTCTGCCTATCAGCCAACCCTGGACTGATAGCATACAATTCCCCATAAGATAGGGAAACCTGACCCTGGTTCATCCTTTCCAGGACAGAGTCCATATCATTAACTTGACCAGACACTACTGGCCTCTCAAAGTGAGCTCTTTGCTTCACCACCTTGGTCCTAGAAGATTCTTGAGGACCAGCACCACCAACAGATTTACCATTAACAGGAACCAAACCAGATCCCTCACCAGAACCTCTGACTCCAACAGGCTTTGGCAATGAAGCCAAAGGGACATCCTCCTCAGAGTCAGAATCCACCTCCATTGGCATTGGCTCACCATTCAGGTCCAATGCACCAAAACTAGGGGGGCCCATGTCAGCCATACCCTTCTGCATCTTGTACAGCTCCTCTTTGCTGTACCTCTTCCTAGCTGCACTCAGCTTAGGATCACCCTTTGAAGCATTTGGCTTTGGTTGGGCCTGAGAACTGCTCTTAGGCCTACCAACCTTCCCTGCTTCCACATCATAAAAACCAGCCAAGCATTCACCACTTGACTGTCCACCACAAGAATACAACTCCAAACCACCAAAGGAAGTAGAAAAAGAGACCTTATTGACCTCCTTCCCCTTTCCCTTGACGTCCTCATCTACCTTAACAGAAGACTTCCCCTGATCAGGAATCTCCTCAAACCTTGGCCTCCTTTGATTGAGACCACCCCTTCTCCTGACCAAATCAACAGGAGCCTGTCCCTCACTGGGCTTCACAAAAGAACCGTCAGGGAACTTTAAAACCCTGCCATCAAACTCCACTTTTCCTTCAGACACATCTCTGTTCAGTGCCCAACAATCATTGGACCTGTGCCCCCTCCTACTGAAATAAGAGCAAACCCAAGGATCACTCCTACAAGCCCTCCTTTCCAAATCTCTTGGCTGAGAAGGTGCCTTATTAACCTTCTTGGCCTCCTGGACAAAAATGTGCAGCTTTTTTGTCAGATCAGCCAGCTGCTCCACCATTGGGTCCCTCTCCTGTTTGGGAACCTGCACCAAATTTTTCTCCTCCTTCTTCTCCCTAACTTCCTCTTCAGCCAATGCCTCACTGACTTTGCTGAAATACTTGGCACACCCCTCCTGATAGGTGTCCACAGCCAATAACTTCAAATGGGCCTCAACAGCCTCCTTCACCTTATCCAAGGCAGGCAACTTCTGATCCCCATTAGAAAGAGTCTTCATCAATTCCTTTCTTGACAACTCCTTCAACACATCCATCCTGAAATCTCTAGCCAGGGCAGACCAAAAAACATCCTTGGCAGCATTTTCATGTGCCAGCTCCTCCACTTCCACCAAATATTCCACCACAGGATCAAACTGTAGCAGAAACTTCCTGTAACTATGTAAGTTACCAACACCACCATAAGATTGCCATTCACTGACAACCTTGTTCAGATCCACCATAGTGAACCTGACACCCCATCTATCCACCATTTCCCTACACAACAGTTTCCGATCCCTCTTCTTGTAGCCAGACATGGCCACAATCTCCTTCTCCACTGACCTATCACCAATGAAGAAGATAATCTGCTTCACCATGTCCAGGTAGGAAGCACCATCCACTCCAGCAGCAGTTTCATACTTCTCTAGAAACCACTTGACATCCTCCCCATTAAACTTGGTACCATCCCAAGTTTTAATTCTCACACACTCCCTAACCATCACAGAAGGAGGACCATCCCCCCCACTTACAGTCACCACAGGAATAGAGGAACCAGAAGCCATTCCTCCAGTCCAAAACACCAAAAAGAGCCAACCAAAGCAAACAGAGATTCCAAAGAACTAGCAAGTTCTACCCCACGTAGGGCGCCAGAAATGTAGACAATCCTATAGTACTAGCTATAGGCCTTGACCAAGGGAGTTGGAGAAAAACCAGAGAGAAAATCCCCTGTCCCTTTAGAAAAATAGAGTGAGATTTACTTGCTAAAGTAAGTTGGTTCCTGTTTTGCTAAAGCCCCTTTTTCAACACACTTGACTGCTTGATGAGTCAAGAAAGTAGTCCCCAGATAGACTACCAGACCAAAGAACTGAAATGTAGAACAAAGTCCACACCAGAGACAGCAAAGATACTTGATGTAGGCTGAAAATCCACACCAGAGACAGCAATAATACTTGCTATAGCTTGCAAGACTATAACAGAGAAAACAGTTGCCAAAGTTAAGTTAAATGAAGAACTCACTTGCAACAAACACAGCCAATTGTGGCCAGAAAACAGTGAAAACTGAGTGAGGAACAATGAGATCACCTCCGGATGGTTGTATGATGATTAAGGTTGCCCCAAACTGTCTTATTCACTATGTACACACAGACCAATAACTAAGAGCCCATGCACACCCACCAATCTGGCGCCTGTACCTGCCAGATTGCATAAAAAACCCTCCTGGAGCGCTCCCCAACCTCCTAAAACAGAGGCGGGCGGGCCGCCCGACGTCGGAGATGCCGCCTGAAGCGGCCCGGCCTCCCTGAAGCCAGAAAACCAATAAAAACCACTAATCTACTTAGAAAAATTAGCTACAACTACTAAAACCTTTTAAACACGGAATTTCACTATAACAACATTGAGACATGAAATATAGAGAAACATTAGCTCTATCCAATGGTACTAAGCACTTAACCCTTAGACTTAAGGTTAGCCCATAAAACATGAAAAACAAAATTAAACAGCAATCTTTTATAAATGAAAAATGAGGAAATGACCCCTTAAAACTCAGAATATAAAAAATGTCTTCAAGACATAAACTATAGAGAGAAACCAGGGCTATCCAATGATAGTACCCACATACCCGCAGACCCAATGTCCATGGAATAAAACCAGAAAAATACCAAATTCCTTAACAGATGTCAATTAAGACATGCACAAACAGCGCCAAATCACACAACAAAGGCCCCTGCCAATGTTGGAAGACCGCAATGGTACACCCTCTTCTTCAAGATAAACTTTTGAAAATCCAGGAATACCAAGTTTTGCACAAAGATTATTTGCCTCTTTGTACTTCACATATGATATTTTTTTAAAAAAATATTTAAAGTACATTGCAATCCTCTTCATTTGTTTTTTATATTCATCAGTGTATCCATCTGCAAGGGAAAGCATTCAAAAATTCAGTATTTAAATTAAAAAAAGTGATACTTACGAATATATAAAGATTTCTTCCTATCTAAAATAAATCTACAAGGATCTCTTTGATAATAACCATTTTTTGTAATTTCATGTTCACAGTAAGAAAGATCCTTAATGCATTGCACCGTAGCTTCTAACATATCTAGTTCTTTGAGCTCATAAATTTCAAAAGTCTGCACAAGAACATTAGGTATTATGACACCTTTTGGTTTACAAATACTACAACCAGGAAAAAAATTGTAATAATTATTGCAATCTGTCATATTATTTGCATACGATTGTGCATAGAAATGTGGCTTCTTCCCATTTTTATCCATTCCAAGAGCGTTTACAAGTTTAATTCCGGTAGCAATGTCTTTTGCCCACCTATTGTTAGAAGTCTTCCCTGGCCATTTTTTTTCAAATTGTTACTCATTAATGGTTTGATCCTGATAGAATTCAATTTCGATTTAAAATAGAAAAAAATTAAAAATTGGAAAATAGTTACAGAATTTCAATTATCAGTCAATCATACCTTTAACTTTATCATATCTTCAATATTAGAAATATAAAATTAGGATAACCACATATTAGTAAATTCATATACTTTTTCTTTATTTCAAATATTAAGAAAGTGTTTCAAAGGTATACTTTATTGAATTATACATATAAAGAGTATAGCTTTATCCTGTATGCGTTCAGCAAGTACGAGATTTGGCTTTACACTTAATATTAATAATATAATGAAAGTATAACTCCAATACACTAGTAATATTTAAAAATTTACAGAATTATCATATCCACATATATAAAATGAAAAATCTTGCTCTGACCAATATATTGACTTTGAAAGTTATACTTCAATAAATTATTAATTTTTAAATTGTAGCATTGTCCTGTATGCTTTCAGCAAGTAAAAGACTTTGAAAAAACTTAAAAATCAATAAATTAAAGGTAAAGTACAAACAATCTAATTATTATTATGAAAAGCAAAACATTATCCTGTATGCTTTCAGCAAGTATGAGATGATGTTTGACTTTTCATATTAATAATATAATGGTTGAGATAGTATTTAAGAAATTTAGAAAAATGATAAGCAAAACATGAACTTACGTGTCTATAAAATCTTCTTCTATTTGTAGCTGATTGATCAAAATTAATTATAAAGTTTATTTTATAATCACTTTTTTAAAAAATAAATAGCTGGATAAATAAATTGAACATTTTTGATAAGAAATAAAGAAAAGTAAATTGACAAACAAATAAAAAAACTTTAATTTAACTGAAAAAGAATTTTTTGATAATAATTTGAAAGGGTACAGTAAAAGATACCTTAAAAACAAATTCAGAATTAGAATCATTAGATTAACTTGTCAAAAGTGTAATAAAGAGTAAAAAACCAAAATGATATGAAATGCATTAGCAAAAAAAATTTGCTTACTGGTAATTGGATAAGGTCAAGAAAATAGTACCAATAAATCAAAACAATAAAGAAAAAATATGATTGATAATTTTGGAAAAAGTTAAGTGAGACAGAGAAAGGAAAAATAAATTCTGTGGCAAACAGATGTAGATATCATGAATTTTCACTGATCTCTTTTTCAAAAAAATTCAGCTCTCCCAGACATATGATAAACTTCATCTAAATTCCAAGAATAATGTTTCCAAGGCACTGTACACAGCATGATCATTTTTTCCTATGCATATACTAATTCCAGCTAGAATTTACTTGGCTTCATGTTGTACAGATGAAGATTTGTGGAACACTGAATTTCACATCTAAAAAAAATTAACGCCACATAATTCTAGCTACCATGTTTCATGTAGCTAAAAAACATACACTCATCACATTTAAATATACATTGTGTCAAAATTATTTCATTTTCAAATTTTTTAAAGGTAACTATAATGTGCACCACCTATTTCTAAAATATGAATCTCCCCACCATATTTGTCAGCCAGGCTACAAGACTTAACCGGTAAAATAATTAATTATTTGACTGAGTTGAAGCCACACCCCTTCTTCTTACTAATAATTAATTATCTACTTAAGTATTACTTACAATTAACTATTTAAGTACAATAAGTAGTATAATTAATTAGTGTAAATCAAATGTCCCCTACAATTTTACTCCCTAACACCGTGCTCAATAGTATAAGTCAATGGGAATAGAATTTAATAAAAAAATTATAATAAAAAAACTTTAAAACAATTATATTACATCAGTGAGAGATCTGGAATCCTGTGAAAGTAATATAATTAATTAATTATTGTGTAATTAATTGTGACAGTCCAAGGAACTCAAACTTTATTGCTAATAAATTTGATGCCCTTGTTGACATACCAGTTTATTTATTTCTTATGTCATATATGTACTCCTTTTAGTCATTATTTTTCTCACATTTCTTACAATATATGGTGTAAATTCCGTATATTTTATTCCCTCATGTTTTGCCTATAAAAGGCCTCTTACTTTGTGCTTTTCAGAACATTCATTCATCAATTACTTATTACTACAATTACAAAACAATACTTATTTCTATATTTTATAAGATTAGTACTTACAACAACGTAATTCTAATCTATAAAGTATACTAATATTTAAAACCTACCTCTTATACTTGAGCAAATAAATCAATTTGATTAAGAAATTACGTACTTTACTTTGAGAGTTCATTAAATCCCCAATTTTCCTTGTATAAACCTTGAATAAACTTCTAGACCCAAAAGGACCCGTTGAAAATTGGAGGCCTTCCCAAATTATCCATGGCGCATCGTGATTTGAGGGTGTAAATCGTAGGGTCCATTGGCATTTGAGTACCTGTAAGGACGAGAGAGCGACGAAAACAACGAATGTCATATGTCATGTGACAAAAATTTTTGCTGCAAACAGGAATCAAACTGCGCTCCAAAAATTAGGTTCATATATTGACTAAACGTCATATATATTGTGGTAATTATTGATATTACTATTTGTGGGTTACTTTGCACTTTTCATTTGCTACGTATTTTCCTTTTACTCAGCACTCTGTAAGTGGCATTAATTTGCTGATTTTACAGGGGGAGGTGTCTGGTAATTAGGATTTAATTTTATTATTATATTTTTATTTTATTTTTCCTGGTTGACAATAATAGAGCAATAGTGTTCTTAGTCCCAGAAGTAATAAATAATTATATTTTAATATTAATTATTACAATTTTCAGTTGACATTTTGTCCTGATTAATTTAAATTTTATTTGTTCCAGTTGACAAATTGTCCTGACAATAAAATTTTTTATTAATAAAAATTCATATTTAATTACTTCAGTTTACATTAAGTCCTGGTAGTTAAGTGATCAGTTCAATAAAGTTTTTTTTAATTACTAAAAATTCATATTTAATTACTTCAGTTGACATTAAGTCCTGGTAGTTAAGTGATCAGTTTAATAAAATTTTTTAAATAAAAATTCATATTTAATTACTTCAGTTGACATTAAGTCCTGGTAGTTAAGTGATCAGTTTAATAAAAAATTTTTTTAATTAATAAAATTCATATTTAATTACATCAGTTGACATTAAGTCCTGGTAATAAATTAGTTGATTTAAATCCTGAAAATAATTAATTAAAATTATTAATAAAAATTTTAATTTATTTCTTCAGTTGATTATATTATAATCCTGGTTTTAATTTTTTTTTTTGAATTAATAAATTAATTTTATTTAGTTGATTTTTATCCTAAAAAGATTTTTATTATTATTTTCATTTTATTTCTGTTAAATAAAAATTAAAAATAAAGACTAATTCATCTTGTTGTCTCTTTTCTTCATTTCAGTTAAATATTAAAATGAATGACCAAAGTGGTTCTGCTACATGTGAAGAGGAACTAGACTTGATTGATTATGATGAGCCTACTTCTGTAAGTTCTCCTTTAACAAGAAGAATTTCTCAGATTAATAAATCCTTGCCCCAAACAGGATGTAGAGATGGAAGAAGTAGAAATCCTAGTAGACACAACTCAAGATCAGAAGCCTATGATAAACCCACCAGAAGAACTTCCAAAAGGCTTCAGGATAAAAAAGATGCCATTGTCTTAACAGGTAAAGAATCTGTCAACTCACATAAAGGAGCTAAGGACAGAAAACTTGAGACTAAAGGCAAGGGTAGATGCTCTGGAAGAAAAGGTGAGAAGGATAGATACCTTTCTTCAAGAGAAGAAGAAACCTCTTCCTCCCAGGGATTAAAAAACAATTGGCTCCCCAGTCCCAAGAAAAGGTGGAAGTGTCCAAGTGGCAGTGGGACTGGTTAAACAGTCAGTGGGACTACCTGTCTCAAAATCAGCATCAGGTACCTCCGGCAGGTCCGTCAAGACCCAACCAGGTCAACCCCACACCTCCTCACCCCTATCAAGGAGGCAAAAGAAGAAGAAAGTCCAATATGGTCATACCCAGCAAACCATGGTACGCCCCTCTATTGATTCTCAAGTGCCATTTCTTGTAGCTGATTCTGTTCTTTCAGGTAAATCTGAGAGGGAAGAAGAAACCTTGAGACCATTAGAGGCTGGGAGAAGTAGACAAATAACTCATGTATCTAATCCATTACTTTTAATTTCTACCTCAATGATTAACCCTGATATGGCTGTAATTGATGAAACTCTTGACCCTGAGTTCTATGAGAGTCTGGAAAGTTACTCAGTTTCCTTATTGAGAAACACTCCAGATGTAGCAAAGATTATTGATGAGTACTTGAGAGATATTATTGCCAAACAAAACCATATAATGAACAATATGCAATTGAGTCAGAGATATAATAGTTTGTTAACTGATCAGGGTTATCAAGCATTAAGAAGTGAATCAAAGAGAGTCTCTGATGAATTGTCTCATTACAAAGCAACCCATTAAAAGAAAGTTTCTTTATGGCAAAAAATAAAAAATGATTTGTCTAAACTAAAAAGATACTGTATCTGCCTGTTGCCAGGAGGTGGAGATAGATAAGATGAATCAGAAAAGATTGAATGACCATTTTTCATCTTTTCAAAATAAGAATCAGTTATCTTTTGCAACAATCAATGAGAATTTATCTAGTCTTCCAAGATTGAAAACTAGACTAACAACCATTGAGGAGAAATTGAACTTATTGTTTATTGATCAAAAGTATTCTGAGATTTCTTTGAAGGAACAAACAGTACAGGATGCTCCAGAGTTACCTGTGGCTAGTTCATCTAAAAGTAAATCAGTTCCAGAAATACATGTTGATACCCCTGAGTTTCCATTAAAAATTAATGACGCACCAGGACCTTTAACAGAGGGATTGAACAATGAGATTACTGCCCAACTAGAGAAGTTACAGCTGCTCCTTACTCAGAAACAAGCTTGTACTAAGGAGACTCCTTCAAATCAAAAGAATTGGACAAAACTTGACCAGTACCCAACATTTGATGGTGATTCTTCCTCTTATTGGCACAATTTATTTGCAGAATTGATAACTTAAAAAATTCTTACAAACTCCCAGATGAGGAAATTGTGTCCAAGTTAATTTCTTTGTTTACTAATGTTGCCCTAATGTGGTATGAATCTGTTCTCCTGGATGGGAATGACTACTCATGGGAGGATTGGAAGAAATTGATTAAAGCACAATTTGGTGGCTCCAAGTTCAGAATGGCTCAACAAAGGCAGTATGAGGAAACTAGATATAGCCCTTCTACTGATAAACCTATTGAGTTTTTAATTAAACTTGTAAAAATCTTAAGGGCAATGGACCCAAATATGGAGTTTGAGTTATGGAAGGACAGGATCCTTTATAAATTACCAATGTCTCTGAGAGACTTGATAGTGGCTAGGACTGAGTTCTCCAGAGATCCCTCTTCTCTCATTAATACTTGCAATGAGATCCTTCTAAACAACAAGTATGATGCCAGAAGATTCATTCCTAGGACCCCTTTAGAGAAACCCTCCACTTACCAACAGAAACCTCTGGAAAAGGTTGGTAAACCTTTTGCCCCTGTTGCAACAAAAAAGTATGCAACAAACACTTTCTTCAAGTGCAACAAGCCTTGGCAGAAAGGCCATGTTTGTGACAAGAAGATAAATCTTTTAGAACAAACAGAGGAGCATGCTGATGACACAGTAGCACTGGATGATACGTCAAGTGATTGTGCCAGCAACATTTCATATGAATCTCAACAAGAAATCTTGATGCTGGAAGAGGATATTCATTATTTAAATACTATTGATATTGATAATAGTGCTTTATCTACAGTTGAAGATGCTGAGATCATAAAGAACATTGAGGATAACTCCATTGTTATTGCCCCTCTCAAGGCACCAGTCTTGATTAATGGAACCAACATTGAAGTTGTTCTGGATTCTGGAGCTGGAGGAAGTGTAGTTTCTGAAAGAGCACTTGCTTCAGTGGATCAAGACTATAAATCAAAACTGATGCCTATCATTTCTGAAAATTAGAGAGGTTATGGCTCTGTTTTGTCCTCCATTGGTAAATACAAAGCCAAAGTGTTTTTAAACATAACCATGGTTTTGTAAGAGCTATTTGTGATTTTGTTGTCATGAAGAATGATAACTTAAGCAATTGGTTTATTGTAGGGAATGATATTTTAACCAAGTATGGCATAAAATTGAATCCCTCAAACCAATGTTTCACAATGGGGATGAATGGGAAGAGAAAATTTAAGATTTCCTCCCCTAAAAAATTATTGAAACCAGAATTGAACACATGTAATTCTGTGGTTCAATGTAAAGGAAGATCTACAAAAGAGATGCATGCCCTTTTGTCTGAAATTGACAATGCCTCTTTTGGAGAGCAACTTTCTGGTGAGGATAAAGATTCCATCATTTACTTGATAAAGTCTTTTCCTATGGCCTTTGCTCATGGGTAACATGAAGTGGGATTAGTTAAAGAGGAAATGAAACTTTCATTGTCTTGCCCATTAACTGATATACCACCTAGTTTAAAGAAGCCTTATCCTGCTTCTCCCACAAAGAGAAAAGATATTGAAGACAATATCTCTACCCTTTTAAAAATGAATATTATTGAAAAGGTAGTTGAAACACCTAAACATTGTGTTATCTCACCTGTCCTAATTTCTTATGAGAAAGATAAGGCCAGGTTATGTGGTGATTATAGAGCACTAAACACTTATACTGTTGATGATATCTACCCTTTACCTAGAATTAGCTCTATACATGCTACTTTACAGGGTGCTAAATATATCAGCTGTTTGGATGGTAACAAAGGATATCACCAGGTACCTGTTGAGAAAAAATCTCAAAACTTTCTGATGATTGCTACTCATATGGGTATTTATAAGTATATTAGGATGCAATTTGGCCCTAAAAATGCCCCTTCAGTTTTCCAAAAATTCATGGATAACACATTCCATCAAGAGATAATTGAAGGATGGCTGATGGTTTATATTGATGATATAATTATATTCTCAAAAACATTTGAGGACCATCTTAACCACCTGTGTAAAGTATTCCAGAAAATGGATGAAATAAATATGACACTTGCTTTGAAGAAATGTAAATTTGGTTTTCATTCTTTAAAAGTTCTTGGTCATGTTGTTTCAGGCTTACAGATATGTGTTGACCAAAACAAAGTGGCAGCCATACAACAGGTGAATGCTCCTACCACAGTTTGAGAGCTCCAGAGTTTTTTGGGAATGTGTGGATACTATAGACAGTATATTAATAATTACAAAGTCATAGCTTTACCCCTTACCCAATTAACTAGAAAGGTTGTTGCTTTTGTCTGGAATAGTGAAAGACAAAGAGATTTTGACACTATGAAACACTGTTTGATGTCAGCACCAATTCTTGCTTTACCTGACTTTAATCAACCATTTGTTTTGTACACTGATGCCAGTTTCATTGGTCTTGGTGCTGCCCTCCATCAAAAACCAGTGATAAATGATATAGTTTCAAAAGTAGTAATTTGTTATATTTCAAGAACCTTGAGAAATAGTGAATTGAAATATGGTGCTACTCAATTAGAATGTTTAGCTGTAGTGTGTGCTCTAGAAAAGCTTCATTATTACCTAGATGACCAGAAATTTGAACTTGTCACTGACTGCAGTGCAGTTAAATCCCTTTTAAACTTGAAAACACCAAACAGACATATGTTCAGATGGCAGTTGGCTGTTCAAGAATACAGAGGGAGAATGACAATTATTCATAGGGCTGGTATTGTTCACTCAAATGTGGATATGTTATCTAGGTTACCTTTACCAAATAATGACTCTAATCCTGCTTATGATCCTGAGGATGAAATTATTCATATACATGGGATATATGTGGTAGATATGGAGGAAGAGCTATTACAGCTTATTCTGGATTCATATGATAAGGAAACTGACTTGAAAAAGTTATGCACCATATTAAATGATACAAAGAATGCTTCAATACAAGCATTAATTAAAACCCTTCCACCAAAGTACCAGAAGGCTTTGGAAAAAGGTAAATTTTTAATTGATGAGGGATATCTATATTATAGGAGAAAGTTGAGTAATGTTATTGTTATTCCTCCTTCTATGAGAGAAATCATCTTGAAAATTTGTCATGATGACATATTGGCTGGACATTTTGATCTTGAAAAAACAATGATCAGAATTAAGAACACTTCTTGGTGTGTTAATATGTCGGAAGACACAAAATTATATGTTAAGTCTTATGATTCTTGCCAAAAATCAAAAAGATTAACTGGTAAAAGATCAGGATTAATGCAACATATTGAACCTCCTGATGCACCATGGCAGATAATAAACATTGATTTTGTAACAGGATTACCTATTGCTGGTAAAGACAGTTATAACTCTTGTTGGGTTATTGTGGACAGATTCACAAAAATGTGTAAATTTATCCCTATCCACAAGGATGTTTCCACTAAAGAATTAGCTTTCTTATGGTGGTCTCATATGTTTAATACTGCTGGTTTTCCTAAAGCCATAATCTCTGACAGAGACCCTAAATTTACTTCTGAATTTTGGATGTCTCTGATGGATGTTTGTGGTTGTGATCTGAAACCTTCTACTGCCCACCATCCACAGACTGATGGTTTAGCTGAAAGAATGATTCAGACTTTAGAGGACATGATTAGAGGGTATTGTGCCTTTGGCCTTGAGTATAAAGATAATGACAGATTCACTCATGATTGGGTTACCTTACTTCCTGGGTTGGAATTTGCTTATAATAGTACTGTTCATTTTGTTACTCAAAGAAAGCCTATTAAGCTCTGGCTTGGATATTTTCTAAATACTCCTGCCCAAATTCTCAATAACAGAATACCTAAATTGAATATACATCCTGGTGTAAAGTCTTTTCTTCAAATGCAACAACTATGCAGAAATCATGCTCAAAAATGTATTGAAAAATCATTTGAATATGAGAAGAAGAGATGGGACAAATCCCATAAAGAATACACTTTTAAAAAAGGGTGATGAAGTGTTGATTTCTACAGTCCACTTCAACTTACAAGGTAATAACAAATTGAATGATCCATTTGTTGGTCCATTTGTTGTCAGAAGAATGATTGGAGATAATGCAGTTGAGGTTATTTTGTATTCTCCATATGACAGAAAACATCCTGTTTTTCCAATATCTCTTCTGAAACCTTACACATCCAATAGTGATTTATTTCCAAAAAGGAGGGGAAGACCAAAGAAAACCCCAAATGAAATCACTGAAACAGCAGAAATTGAAAAAATTCTAAATGACAGAATAGTCACTGCTGAAAAAGGTACAGAATACTTATTGAGATTCAAGAATATATCATCTGAATATGATTCTTGGATACCTGGGAAGGAGATATCTAATCCTCCTACTCTACTAAAAAAGTATAAAAAGAAAAAATCATAGCATTTTTTTTATTGTTTTTTTAGAGTGAGGGAGTTTCAGCCAGGCTACTAGACTTAACCGGTAAAATAATTAATTATTTGACTGAGTTGAAGCCACGCCCCTTCTTCTTACTAATAATTAATTATCTACTTAAGTATTACTTACAATTAACTATTTAAGTACAATAAGTAGTATAATTAATTAGTGTAAATAAAATGTCCCCTACAATTTTACTCCCTAACACCGTGCTCAATAGTATAAGTCAATGGGAATAGAATTTAATAATAAAATTATAATAAAAAAACTTTAAAACAATTATATTACATCAGTGAGAGATCTGGAATCCTGTGAAAGTAATATAATTAATTAATTATTGTGTAATTAATTGTGACAGTCCAAGGAAATCAAACTTTATTGCTAATAAATTTGATGTCCTTGTTGACATACCAGTTTTTTTATTTCTTATGTCATATATGTACTCCTTTTAGTCATTCTTTTTCTCACATTTCTTACAAAATATGGTGTAAATTCCGTATATTTTATTCCCTCATGTTTTGCCTATAAAAGGCCTCTTACTTTGTGCTTTTCGGAACATTCATTCATCAATTACTTATTACTACAATTACAAAACAATACTTATTTCTATATTTTATAAGATTAGTACTTACAACAACGTAATTCTAATCTATAAAGTATACTAATATTTAAAACCTACCTCTTATACTTGAGAAAATAAATCAATTTGATTAAGAAAATACGTACTTTACTTTGAGAGTTCATTAAATCCCCAATTTTCCTCGTATAAACCTTGAATAAACTTCTAGACCCAAAAGGAACCATTGACAATATTAAATTGGTAGATTTTTAATTGTGCAATTTTTTTTCTTGACCTTTTTCCTGATCTTACTTGGCTCAAAATATCAAAACATGACCAATGTTTCTGAAGGCAACATTGGATTTTGTTTCTATGTGTAACAATGGAAGGCTTTTGCTAACCCTCTGTCAGGCTGAGGTCAAGTACAAAGACGTGAACTAGCTTTAATGGTCAGTTTTCTAGAATATTTTAATGGTCCTATATGAATACTGTAGTACAAATCCAATAAGTATTAAAATATAACTCAATATAAGGGTCTCAGTAATTCCAATCTCACTAATTATATATGGCTTACAATCTTTATAGTTGGTAGATAAATAGATTTAATAATTCAGATACTATCCAAAAACTTTATAAGTACTATTGATATGTATTGTAATTTTATTGGTTATACATTCTAATTGTAATGATAAAAAATGTAGAAAACAAGACCCAAAACCTCCTCCTTTTATACACAATAAGCTCCCCAATGAATCCCTTGATTTACCAGTCCTATACACAGTTAATGACGCCACCATCAAACTAATATACATGTCCATCAACATCCCAAGTGACCCATAACATAATACAGGAATATCACCTGCCAAAATCCTGTAATAATAGGGAAAATCCATCAAAATTAAAGAATAAGTTAAAAAGAGAGTATATGTGTATTATAAAGCAATATAAAAGACTAATAGAGAAAATTAAGGTTAATAAGAGCTTCATAATAAGGGGGATTCACAGTAGAAATGATGGGGCTAATCCTGAAATTATACTATGTGAAATTCCCATTCAAAAATGACAAAAATTGACTGAGAAACCACCTAGAAACCCAAAAAAGGGTGTGAGATGTGGGGTAACTACATGCAGTCCTTGGAAGGCGCTTGTATGGGTAAATCCTTGACTAATTTTAGGCAAATTTAAGCATGGTAGTGAAATAAGGCGCCAAGAGTGAGGTTATTAATGAAATTAGTGCATATAAAGAGGGTCAATGCATTATTAATTAAGCTAGGACACTAAATAAGCGTCTGTTGCCTATTTTAGTGTGTTTCCCCACAGTGGGTGTAGAATGTGGGGTAATTATAGTGTGAAAAAGCTAACTTTTCTAAAAATGAAGCCATTCACATGGGAAAAATGCAGGCAGTATGTGGCCAGTACACAGAAGCAATTTCTGGCATAAAAAACACCAAATTTGGAAAGTGTTATTTTTATGCATTTTAGTAGCCAAATAAATAGTCCTCATTGAGACAAATTGATTTGTCAAAGTGAATTTTTAATATTATTAAGTTTATAGCACATATAATCAACTTTTAAGTGATTTAAAGTGCATTTCTTGTTTTTTACATAGAACAATGAAAATAACAGCTTTAAGTGTACTTAAAAATTATGTAGCCTTATATTTAAGGTTCTTAAGATTACCCTAACATATTCCAACTTAATATTAAGTACATAAGACTTATAAAAGGTGGATATATGCGTGTATATAAGGTGTTATAATGGCATTTTTTGTGTATTATCATAATTTTACTTATGTATACTGTTTGTGTACTCTAATTAATTGTTCCCATGTATAGTTCATGTGTTTAACATAACTTATAGGTTCTTTTTACTCAGTCCTGGGGATATAAAGCTGAAACTCACCCACCCAAAAAAAACAATAAAAAAATGATAAGTTATACATTTTCTTTATTTATTTGTTATTTTTCAGGTATTCAGATTAATTCTGTAGCATTAAAGATTATTCTTTAAAGAAATAAAACATAATAAAATATTATGAGTACTGGTTTTTAACCCCTCAGATTTTTGAACAGAAATTTATTTCTGTTTAAATTTTTTAAGAAGGGAGGATAAATTTGAAATTTCTTTTTCAGGTATCCATTTATCAAATTCATTTGATTTCCCCTTAAATCTTAATAAATACTCAGTTCCTTTTTCCTTAGTAAGGATTCTTTTCTTGAATATTTTTTCAATCTCTGCTTTTTCCACAATTTCTTGAGGTTGCTTTTTTGGCCTTCCCCTTCTTTTTGGGAATAAGTCAGGATCATTTGCAAGGTGAGGTTTCAATAATGAGATAGGGAAAACTGGATGTTTCCTATAATATGGGGCATATAATATGACCTCCACTGCATTATTACCAACCATTTTGCTTACTACAAAAGTTTCTACAAAGGGATCCTTTAATTTAACATTACCTTTTAAGTTAAAATGTAGTGTTGAAATTAGGACTTCATCTCCATTTTGAATTCAAATTCTTTATGAGACTTATCCCACCTTTTCTTTTCATATTCAAATGCTTTTTGAATGCATTCTTCTGCATGTTTTCCACACATTTTTTTCATATGAATAAAGAATTTAGTACCAGAGTGTATATCTAACTTTGGTAATTTATTTAAATGATTTACTGGGGTATTTGGTACATATCCCAGCCAGAGTTCAAATGGTTTCTTCTCTGTTACAGAATGAGTTGTGCTGTTATAAGCAAATTCAAGTCCAGGAATTAATGTTACCCAGTCATGTGTGAATTTCTCATTGTCTTTGTATTATAATCCAAAGGCACAATATCTTCTGATCATTTCTTCAAGAGTTTTTATCATTCTTTCAGCTAAGCCATCAGTTTGTGGATGATGTGCTGTAGACAATTTCAATTGACAACCTGATACTTCGATCAAAGATGTTTAAAACTCTGAAGTAAATTTAGGGTCTCTGTCAGAGATTATGGCTTTGGGGAACACAGCAGTATTCATCATTTGAGTCCACCATAGTAATGCCAAGTCTTTTGCAGATAACTCTTTATGGGTAGGGATAAATTTACACATTTTTGTTAATCTATCCACAATTACCCAGCAAGAATTGAAACTCTCTTTTCCTGCTAATGGCAAGCCAGTAACAAAATCCATGTTTATAATTTCCCATGGAGCTTTTGGCTTATATATATGTTGTAACAGCCCAGTTTGCTTGCCATTTAATCTTTTAGATTTCTGACAAGAGTCACATGTTTCAATGTATTTTTTTACATCTTCTTTCATGTTTATCCACCAGGATGTATTTTTAACTCTGGTTAATGTTTTGTTAAAATCAAAATGACCAGCTAAGATGTCATCATGACAAGTACTCAACATTAACTCTTTCATAGAAGGTGGTATTACTATTACATTACTTAGCTTTTTCCTGTAATATATGTATCCATCTTCAATTGACAGTTTCCCTTTTTCCAACGCATTTCTATACTTTGGAGGCAAGGTTTAATTAATGCACTCATGGAGGCATTAGTTGGATCATTTAGAATGGTAGATAGTTTAGTCAAATCTTTATCAAACAAATAATTTTCCAATATAGTTTGCATAAACTCTTCCTCTACATCCACTATATAAATCCCAAATATATGTATAACCTCATTTTCAGGTACATAAGCTGGGTTGTCAGCATAATTTGACAAAGGACTTCTGGATAATAAATCCACATTAGAATGCAAGTTTCCTGCTCTATGGGTGATTTTCATTCTTCCTCTGAACTCTTGTACAGCTAGTTGCCATCTAAACATGTGCCTATTAGGGGTTTTCATGTTTAGTAATGATTTTACTGCACTGCAATCTGTTATTAGTTCAAAATTCTGGTCTTCCAGATAGTAATGAAGTTTCTCCAAGGCCCACACCACGGCTAAAAATTCCAGTTGTGTGGCACCATACCTTAATTCTGTCTTTCTTAAGGTTCTGGATATATAACAGATAACTATTTCAGATAATTTTCCATTTATTACCTGTTCTTGCTGTAAAGCAGCACCTAACCCTTTGAAGCTTGCATCAGTGTACAAGATAAAAGGTAGGGTGAAATCTGGAAGTCCCAATATTGGATCTGAAATTAAACATTCCTTCAATTTCTTAAAGGTGTGTTGTCTTTAATTATTCCAAATTAAAGCCTCATTTTTCCTGATTAATGTTGTTAAAGGAGCTGCGATGGATTGGTAGTTTTTAATATACTGTCTATAATATACACACATACCCAAAAAACTTTGAACATCTTTTACATTTTTAGGTATACCAATGTTTTTTATTGCTGCTACCTTATTCCGGTCAACACAAATTTGTAATCCAGATACAACATGTCCAAGTACTTTCAAGGATTGAAATCCAAACTTGCATTTCTTTAATGCAATTTTCATATTAATTACATCCATCTTTTGAAAGACTCTCTTCAGGTGATTTAAATGTTCATCATATGTCTTTGAAAACACTATGATGTCATCAATATACACCAACAGCCATCCTTCAGCCATTTCCTGATGAAAGACACTATCCATCAATTTTTGGAAGACTGAAGGTGCATTCTTTGGGCCAAATGGCATTCTCACATACTTATATATTCCCATATGTGTGGTTATTAATAATTAATTCTGAGAATTCTTTTCCACAGGAATCTGGTGGTAACCTTTGTTTCCATCCAGACAGGAAATATATTTTGCTCCTTGTAAGGTAGCATGGATAGAATCTATCCTTGGTAGAAGGTAAATATCATCTACAGTGTATGTATTCAGAGCTCTATAATTACCATATAATCTTGTCTTATCCTTTTCATAAGATATTAATACTGGTGAAATAACACAATACTTAGGTGTTGTGTCTACATTTTCAACAATACCCATTTCTATCAAAATTTTTATATTGTCTTCAATATCTTTCCTTTTTGCAGGAGATGCTGGGTAAGGTTTCTTTTTCAAGCTGCCAGGAATATTATCCAAATCAAAACTTAAAGAGATTTTCATTTCATGGTCTATGACCAATCCTAGTTTATTTGAACCATGAGCAAATGCCATAGGATAAGATTTTATCAACCTCAAAATATTGTCTTCTTCAATTTTTGAGAGTTGAAGGCTGAAAGATGCCTTTTGGATTTCATTGTCCAATTCTACCACTTCAGTGGTGTTTCTTCCACCTTGCAGCTGTTCCTCCCTAGGAGAAATGGAATACACTGAATTTTCAGAACATATCTTGAATTTTCTCTTACCATTCACGTCTATAGTGAAGCAACTTTTTGCAGGATCTAGTTTAGTGCCAAATTTTGTCAATAAGTCATTTCCAATAATAAACCAATCACTGCAATTATTGTTATCCATTACAACAAATTCACACACTGCTCTTACATATCCATTATTATACTTAAAGAATACAGCAGTTTTGTATTTTCCAATTGGATTTAAAACTGAACCAAAACCCCTCCATTTCTTTGTCTGAACAGGTTCTAGTTTTTCTATAAACTTACTATGAAGTTTCATCAATGTATTAATAGAAACTACACTACCTGCAGCCCCAGTGTCAAGAATGGCATTCATTTCTCTTCCACATATAATAACAGGTGCTCTGATAGGTGTTACTTTGTAAGTATCATGAGATACATCTTTAATTATTTCAGCTTCTTTAATGGAAGTTAAAAATGTATCTGTATGAGGTATAGCATCATTCAGGAATATAATATCCTGTTCTAATACAAATATCTCATGTTCATGATCACTGTAAGAAATGTTACTTTTACAATCCTCACTGGATTCCATGTTCTCATCTTCATGATTACTTGGTTCAGAATTTTGTGAGGTTTCAATAACATTAATTCTTTTCTTACATGTGTGACCCTTAACCCAAGGTTCATTACATTTATAACAAGTGTTATTTTCTTGTCTTTTAGAGACAAGGGGAGCTGAAGGTTTTTTCTTCTCCACTGGTAACTTACTTGTAGTAGTTTTTACTATGTCAACACTTTTTTTGTAATTATTATACTTGGTTTCATATTTGTGGTTTAATAATATTTCATTTCATATATTAATGAACCCAGAGGTATCTCTGATGGTTTCAGTTCTAGCTACAATAATGTCTCTAACTGATATAGGCAATTTATATATTATTTTTTCTTTCCACTCATCATAATCCATTTTTGGATCCATAGCCTTCATGATTCTTATTAAATTCATTAAAAAGATCATGGGTTTATTTCCAGAATTTGGATTATATCTGGCTCTTTCATACAATCTTTGTTGAGTGATTCTGAATTTTGGGCCACAAAATTGCCTTTCAATTAGTTCCTTCCATTCATTCCAGGAGTAGTTAATTCCCTCTCTCAATACAGATTCAAACCATAATAAGGCCACATCTGTAAATAAAGATATTAATTTTGATGTAATTTCTTCATCAGGTAATTTGTATGAAAACTTTAAGTTATCAATTCTTTGAATGAATTGTTTCCAATCAGATTTTGAATCCGCATTAAAAGAAGGTTACTGATCTAACTTAGGCCAGTTCTTTTGGCTAGTTTTTGCTTCCCTAACCTGATGAATATTGAGTAATTCACTTATTTTAGAAAGATGATCATTTATTTCATCTTTTACTGATTTTATATTCTCAGAGCCCATGACACTTCGTTCATGTTCAATCATTGGTTTATCATCAGAGTGTTTTGTAAAAACTGGTACTCTTTCCACATAAGAGGTATTATCTATTATTTTATCAGTATTTTTCAAAATGTTTGCTACTTCAATTTCTACTCTTTGTAACCTATCTTTTATTACAGGTACATGAGTTAAGGTATAATTCACATTTGAAAAAGACAACTTTACACATCCCTCTATGGTAGCCATAATATTCTGAGAGTGTTCTAATTCACTTTCTAAATTTCTAATCTCAGAGTTCAATCTTTTATTTTCATTGGTTAATTCATTATTTGAATTCTCAATAATTTTTAACCTATTGGCTGTTGTACTCAATGATTGTGTGAGTGTTAATAATACACTTTCTGTATTATTGTTTGACTCTTTAGAGAAATCTTCCAATTTTTCAATTCTTAATAATAATTTACTTATTATCTTTGATTCCATTGGATTTTTTTTTAAAAAATATTCAATTTTTTCCGTGTCTAACTCAGAAGACTCATCATCAGGTTCAAGATTTAATTCATTTGGTTCCAATTTTATATTAATAGCATTATCATGGTGATCAATAAAACTATTTACATTGTCTTCTTTTAAAGACAAGTTTAACATATTATTATCAAATGAATAATTCTTTAGATCCTCATCAATTATATCTAACAATTCCATATCAATCTCATTACCTATAAGTAATTCATTGTTAGGATGATACAATTGATCATGAGAAGATGGATGACTTACCAAGGTCTTATCCCACTTCCCCTGCCTCACCTTGCCTTTCCCCTGTAAGGATGACTGCTAGAGCCCTGTTGTTGAGGAGGGTTGTTGTAATTTTGGGCATACCAATCCCACTTCCATTTTCTGACTGTAAGTTTTTGGTCTTCCTCTTGGACTGGAGTTGTTGCTATGGAATTATTTGGTGCCACTGTTTGTGGTTGAGCCTTTATATCCACTAGAGCCTGGTTGACTTCTACAAAAACCTGTGCTGCCCTTTTCTCCAGATTGTTTATCTGGTCTACAATGATGTTGACTCTTATTGTGAGGGTATTGAGTAGGGTGAAAAGGGAGTGAATTTGCTCTTGTAATGTGTTTTTGGTTTTCTTTATTGATACTTGCTTTAAGAGTCTTTCCCTTTCCATCAAGGACATTGGTGGGGTGTTGTTTATAATGGGAGATTCCTCTCCCTCCATTTGAAGGTCCTGAAACAGGTCTTTCAGCTCTAGGTCTTAAGTTATAAGGTTTTGCCTTATTACTTACAATGTCATTGTTTTCACACATATTGTACATGGAATTTATTTTTAAAAAAAATGAAATTTAGATATGAAAACTTCAATGAAGGAGTTTTATCAGTATTTATCAATACCTGAAGACAACTATATTGCTTACTTATAGGTATGAAGTAAATTTCTAAGTGCCAAAAGTCAAATATGCTTTTATGTGGTCACATGATCTAACTGGTCTACAATATGTAGCCTTGTTTTTATATTTAAAAAAGAAAATTTGTCAGTAAGATTCTTTCTAAATATTAAATGAATTTTACAAACCTATAAAAAGGGATTAAGAGTCCTGTCAAAAGGAAACAATTAATCAGTTTAATTGGTTATCATCTGCAAAGATCACAAATTTAATTGTTCTATTGACAGACTCACACTAAGAACAATTTTATGTTAAATTAGTGGTAAAATTTTTTATCTGCAAAGATCACAAATTTAATTGGTCTATTTACAGACCCACTAATAACAATTATATGTTAAATTAGTGGTAAAATTGTTGATTCAATATCACAATTTTATTATATAACAGGGATTCTTTTTCTGAAATCACTATATAAGTGACCCCAACCTGTTGTAATTATCCAAATATTTTTATAGAGATTTTATCTACTTGTAGCCTCTTTTTTGAATTTTTTACTTACTGGAAGATAACCAACAGAATTCTTGAGGAAGGGCCCCCAATTTTCAGGCTGAGTTCAAGTGCAGAGATGTGAACTAGCTTGAATGGTCAGTTGTCTAGAAGATTTTAATGGTCCTATATGAATACTGTAGTAGAAATCCAATAAGTATTAAAATATAACTCAATATAAGGGTCTCAGTAATTCTAATCTCACTAATTATATATGGCTAACAGTCTTTATAGTTTGTAGAAAAATAGATTTAATAATTCAGATACTATTCAAAGACTTTATAAGTACTATTGATATGTATTTTAATTGTATTGGTTATATGTTTTAATTGTAATGATAAAGAATGTAGAAAACAAGACCCAAAACCTCCTCCTTTTATGCACAATAAGTTCCCCAATGAATCCCTTCATTTACCAGTCCTGTACACAGTTAATGACACCTCCATTCAACTAATAGAAATGTCCATCAACATCCCAATTGACCCATAACATAATTAGAGGAATAATACCTGCCAAATCCTGTAATAATAGGGAAAATCCATCAAAATTAAAGAATAAGTAAAAAAGAGATTATATGCGTATTATACATCAATATAAAAGACTAAAGAGGGAAAATTAAGGTTAATAAGAGCTTCATAATAAGGGGGATTCACAGTAGAAATTATGGGGCTAATCCTGACATTATACTATGTGAAATTCCCATTCAAAAATGACAAAAATTGACTGAGAAAACACCTAGAAACCCAATAAAGGGCGTGAGATGTGGGGTAACTACATGCAGTCCTTGGCAGGTGCTTGCACGGGTAAATCCTTGACTAATTTTAGACAAAATTAAGTATTGTAGTGAAATAAGGTGCCAAGAGTGAGGTTATTAATGAAATTAGTGCATATAAAGAGGGTCAATGCATTATTAATTAAGCTAGGACACTAAATAAGCGCCTGTTGCCTAATTTAGTGTGTTTCCCCACAGTGGGAGTAGAATGTGGGGTAATTATAGTGTGAAAAGGCTAACTTTGCTAAAAATGAAGCTATTCACACATGAAAAATGCAGGCAGTATGTGGCCAGTACACAGAAGCCATTTCTGGCATAAAAAACACCAAATTTGGAAAGTGTTATTTTTATGCATTTTAGTAGCCAAATCAATAGTCCTCATTGAGACAAATCGATCTGTCAAAGTTAATTTTTAATATTATTAAATTTATAGCACATATAATCAACTTTTAAGTGATTTAAAGTGCATTTCTTGTTTTTTACATAAAACAATGAAAATAAGAGCTTTAAGTGTACTTAAAAATTATGTAGCCTTATATTTAAGGCTCTTAAGATTACCCTAACATATTCCAACTTAATATTAAGTACATAAGACTTATAAAAGGTGGATATATGTGTGTATATAAGGTGTTATAATGGCATTTTTTGTGTATTATCATAATTTTACTTATGTATACTGTTTGTGTACTCTAATTTATTGTTCCCATGTATAGTTCATGTGTTTAACATAACTTAAAAGTACTTTTTACTCAGTCCTGGGGATATACATGCTGACACCGTCTGTGGAGCATTGTATATCCTATTTTAACACATGTTTATTTACTTATGTATTTTAATTAAAAAAATTTCTTTTTATTGCAGCCAGATTTCTACTAGCTGCTTTTTGGAAGCCTTAATTTATGACCCAAGCCTTTGAAATTGGCTTGGGTCCCTTACATTTTAATTTAGTATTTCGAGCCAGGTTTCCCCTGGCTGGAAGTGTTGCTTTCAGGCAACCAAAGTCGCTTTTAGCGACTTTGGTTGCTTTCTCTTACATTTGCCACCCTCCCAGCCAATTTACTAGGCTGGGAGGTGGCCAAATCTGTATGCAACGTGCGTTGCACACTCACTTCCATATTTCATGCAGCTGACTTTAGATCAGCTGCATGTGCTGTATGCAGTGCATTGCACAGCCAGTTTTTTTCTGGCTGTGCAATGCACACAGAGAAACGGGACTTTGGTTTCTAAAATGAAAGCAATTTTCCCCACCAGGTGCAATCTGGTGGGGAAGTGAGAGACAAGTTAGACTGAAGTTTTTTGAAAGCAACTTCAGTCTTAAAAACATTAAAAATCTTAAAAAAAATGAGAAAGGTAGAAAACAAAATAAAAAAAAATTAAAATGTGAGTATAAGAAAAAAAATAAGTGCTAGTGATACCAAAAACCCAGGCCGATTTCACTTGGCTTGGTTATTTAATAATAATTTTTTAAATACATTAAATTTAAAATTCAAACACCATAAAATATATGAAATTTTTTTATATGAATATTATAAATTTAGTCTACCCCTTTCTCATAATTATATTTATAATTTTGTTTTTTGAATTTTGACTTTTAAGTTAATTTTTTGGAAATCCAAAGTTAAATTTTCAACTAAATTTTTTAGTAAGGTAAAATATATTATAAATTTGACATTTTGTAATAAAATAATGAAAAAAAATTTAAATTTATTTAAAAAATATTTTTTTAGAGGAATACCAATATTTTAAGGCTAGAAATACTGTGCAAATTTTAAGTAAAAAATTATATATTTTTTTTGTGAGGGTTTATTACTACTTTTGTAAATATTTTTCAAAAACATTCATTAAATATTGAATTAAATTACGTTGTAACTCAAATTTTTTGTAAAATAATTAAAATTGAAATAATAATATTTTTATATTTGATATAAAATTTGAATTGGTAATATTAATGTCTCTTTAAGTAAATTTTAAAATCATAAAAAAAGACCATGTTGATAAGTACTTCATTTTTGATATTCAATGGTTATATGTATATCTTATATATATTTCTTGAGTGTTATTTTTTATATACACTCAATAAAATTTGTAATATAAAATTCCATTTAATCATTAATTATTGGTCAACTTAGCTATAACAACTTCATATTTAATACCAGCCACTAGTATTTAGTTTTTAATTTAAAGCTCCAATATAATATGAGAGTATCCTTATTTTGTCTGGATGAAATTAATAACAATAAAAGACCATAAATGAGTGGGTAATTAATTACAATAAATAGTTGAAAAATAACCTATAAGAAATAATAAGTTTATCAAAAATAGAAAATTAAAAAAATATACTTTTGAATTTTTTTTGATATAATTTGGGTAGTTAAATAAAAATTTTAATTATCAGACTTAAAAATGGAAAAAATCTAAAAGTGGTGTTTATATAATAAGACTCATATAAAAAAAGGATAAAATATCAACCATGTAACTAAATTATTAAATATTAAGGTATTGTTAAAATTATTGAAAAACTTATTTTACAATTATAATGAAATCTTAATGTGAAATTAATGGTTGGATAATAGTAAGACTATGTGAAAACACTTTAATTTATACATACTTTCAGCTATGTTCAGTTAAAAAAATTTGTAAAATTTTATAATAACATCTAGTTAATAGTGATGCAATTTTATTTAGATCAAGAATAAATTTTTCTGAGGAAAAACAAATTTAATTGAGATATGACCATCCCCTAATTTTTCTGTGGTGATTGGTTTATGGTGCTATTTGGGATGTCTTCCTCATCCAGTGCTAGTTTTAGTGCTGCTGCTGCTTTTGGTGTTAGACCTTCAGTAAGAATTAAAACTTGGGATTGGCCCAAGTTTGTTGGTGATGATTCAGTGTGGTTTTTGGGTGGATATGAGGCTTCTACTTGAATTGATGGGGCTTCTCATTAAGATATGTTGAAGCAGGTAATCTTTTCCATTGGTGATAGGGAAGTTGAGAAGGAGATTACAGATATGGAGGGTTATAAGACTAGGGATTGGAAAAGGCTTAGTAGGGAAATGGTGGACAGGTGGGGTGTCAGATATTCTATGGTGGATTTAAATAAGGCTGTTGGATAATGGAAAGTTCAGGGTGGAATAATTTCTTTGGTAAACTATAGGAAGTTTGTTGGAAGTTTTGAAACTGTGGTGGAATATCTGGTGGAGGTAGAGGAATTGGCTCATGAAAAATTCAGTCAAAGATTTATTTTGGTCTGCCTTTGGGAGGGATGTTAGGATTGATGCTTTAAAGGAGTTGTCTAGGAAGGGTTTGATGAAAACCTTACCTAATGATGAGCAGAAGTTTCCTGCTCTTAAGGTGATTAAAGAAGTGGTGGAGTCTCACCTCAAGCTTTTGGCAGTGAACAGTTATCAAGAAACCTGTACAAATTATATCAGCAAAATTAATGAAGTTTTGGATGATAATAAAAATATTATGAAGAAGTCCCAGGAGGCAAGAAAATCTCAGTTGGGGAACCCGGTTCCTAAGGTGGATAATAATGTGGATAAGGAGATGGTGGATCAATTGGCTGACTTAATGAAGCAATTGAAAATTTTTTTTCAAGAAACTCAGAAGGCCAGCAGGGTTTCTTCTTCTTAATTATCTTCATATTTAAGTAGAGGTTATGAAAGGAGGGATAGTGGTACTTTTGATGTTTGTATTTGCTCCTACTTTAACTGGAAGGGACATAAGTCTAATGATTGTTGGACTTTGAATAAGGATCTGGCTGCTGGTAGAGTAAAATTTGATGGAAAGGTATTTAGGTTTCCTGATGGATCTTTTATCAAGCCCAGTAAAGGTCATGCTCCTTTGTATTTGGTAAGCAGGAATGTTATGGATGAAAAGAGGGCTAGGTTTGAGGAATTGCCTACTGAGACTTTTTCTGGTGCTGAAAATGGTTCTGGAGATAAGGGGATGGAAAAGGAGGTTAGTAAAGCTATTTTTTCTACTTCTTATAGTGGTTTGGAGTTGGTAAAGGTTTTTAAGGTGGATGGCAATTGTATGGCTGGTGTTTATGATGTGGAGGCTACTAGGAGGGCAGCTTCTTCTAAAGCTAGAAGCAGTATTTCTAATCAGTTAAGGTAAAGAGGTTGAAAGGCAGATGCTAAGAAGGCAGAAGATCCCAATAATATTTATACACATGAAGATATTTGTCAGAGGCAGAAGGGGATAGCTGATATTGGTCCCCTTAGTTTTGGTGCTTTTGATCTCAATGGTGATCCTATGCCTTTGAATGATGGATCAGATTCAGAGGAGGATGTGCCTTTGGCTTCTCTGCCTAGGCCAAGCTCTAGTGGGACAATGGAGGGAGTTAGAACTACTTTTGATGGTTCCGGTTTGGTCTGTGTGGATGGAAATGTTCATAAGGATAATTCTGATATGGAGATGTGTGATGTTTTTGGTAATGTGGGACCTCAGGAGTTTTCTAGAGCAAAGGTTTTTAGGAGTAAGGCTCATTATGAGAGGCCAGTGGTATCTGGTCAAGAGAATGCTATGGATTGTGTTTTGGGAAGGGTAAATCAGCTTCAGATTCCATTATCTTTGGGTGAATTATTCACTATTAATCCAGCCCTTGCTGAAAGGCAGAAGAAGAATTTAAATAGGAGAATATTGGCTACTGGTGAGGTGGATTATATGTGTGAAAATGTGGAGAAGTTTGGTAATAAGATGGAGACTCATTTTTCTGCTCCTTTGGTATATTTGGTGGCTTCTTTAAATGATAAAGATGTGAAGGAATCGGTTGATTCTGGCTCACAAATAAATTTAATTTTATTGGATCAAGCAACTAGTCTTGATTTGCCAATTAAAGCTTGTTTTGGTGAAAATCTCAGAGGGATTGGTGGGCATACTACTGAGTTGATTGTTACAGAAGAGCATGTAAAATTATGTGTAGGTGGAGCTGTTGGAAAAGTTCATTTTTATGTGGCTAGAGGAGCTGTGAAGACAGTTTTAGGAGGGCCATTTTTGATGGATTTTTAAGACAAGATTGGTTATCAGTCTGGTGTTAAGATTAGTTTGGAGATTACTGGGGAGGATATAAGGCCATTACATATGAGGTTGGCACCCCCAGGTGATGAAGTTTGGGAAACTAGGCCTGGTGTTTCTACAGCTTTTCAGTGTTGCACTTGCACTATGAAGAGAAAAGATTTGAAGTCCTCTTCTGGTGTATTTGAGGATAGTGGTAATCATTTTTTTGGTGACCCTTCTTTTTTAGGGTAGATAGGTCTAATAAGTCCAGTTCTGTAATCTCTCCTCAAGAAGAGATCCTGGATTGTGGTGGGTCAGCTCAAGTGGAGATATATCAAGTGGAATCTCAACTTTTTGTAGAAAATATTACTTTAATATGTCAATCTTTGTTAAACTATTTTTCTGGTTTCAGTTTTTCTTCAAGTTTTTCACTCAAGTTTATTTCAAGTTCTCAAGATGTTTTAGGGAATTTTTTATTGGTATGGAAAAATTTTGGAGTGGTGGCAAATGGGTCTAAAAGTAAGTTGTCCCAATTGTGCACCGCTAGGGTTTCTTCTACAACTTTCAAAAACATTACCATGGCCACACATGTGAGAATTGGGGAAACCACTAGTTGTTTTTCTAGGTATAGCAAGAAACCATTGGACAAAAATCAAGAAAAAAATCTCAAGATAAATGAAAATCTACAAAAAATTTATTTATGTAAAGATATTGTCAATATGGCTGAGACTACTTGTCACACTGGTAACCTCCTGCATGAGGATAAACTTCCAAAAATTCATACTTTTGATGATTCTTTTGTTATTTCTAAAAATAAAAATCAAATTAAAAATTGTCTGCATAATGAGAAACTAAACAAAAATATTTTTGAAAATTCTGATAATTCTGTTTCTAAAAATTTTAATAATTATTTTTCAAATAATAATAATAAAAATAAAGATGATAAAATTTCTTGTTCTGATTCATTTAATTTTTCTGATTCTAATAATTCTTTTTCTAAAAATTTTGTTACTCTTAATTCTGATGAAGATGAAGAGTCTGTTTACAAAAGGAACTCAATTCCTCAAATTCATGCGGATGTGGAAGCATCAAAATATAAAAAGGTTGTAGTTAGAGTTAAACCAATCAATGAAGCGCTGCCAACTGGATTGAATCCGCCATTGAAGAGACAGCTTTTTTCAAGAGATCCATATTAAACTCCTTTAAGCAAGAATCTGCCTGAATTTTCTGAAACGTCAAGAATTAATCTTGATAGGATTGGTGTTGTTAATTTTGGGCCAGAGGGTTGGTTATCTGGTGAGGAGATGAAGTTGTTGTTGGATTTGATGAAGTTGAGGGAAAAGGCTATTGCTTTTGTGGAAGAAGAGAGGGGTGCGTTGAAGCATTCATATGGTGAACCTTTTAAGATTCTGGTTGTTTGTCATGAAACTTGGTAACTCAAGCCAATCTTGATTCCTGCTTCTCTTAAAGATGATTATCTTGAATTTATTAGGGAAAGGATTAAGACTGGAATTTATGAACAATCGTTATCAAGTTATTCAACTCCAATTTTCTGTATCAAGAAGCCTAATGGAAAGCTTAGAGTGGTTCATGATCTTAGGGAATTGAATAGGGTGACTATAAAAGATGCTGGTATTCCTCCAAGTGCAGAGGAATTTGTTGATGCTTTTTCTGGAAGGGTATGTTATAGTTTGGGTGATATTATGGGGGGCTATGATGAAAGAGAATTACATCAGGATTCAAGACCTCTGAAAAACTTTGATATTCCTCTTGGATGGTTGAAACTGACTAGATAACCTCAAGGAGCTACTAATTCCGTTGCTGTTTATCAAGCACATATGGTTTGGGCTCTGAAAGAAAAAATTTCACAGTATGCTGGTATATTTATTGATGATGGTGGAATTAAAGGTCCTTCAACTTATTACATAATGAAGTGTTGGAGGAGAATCCAGGTATTAGGAGGTTTATTTTGGAGTATGCTGTAACTTTGGAAAGGATGTTGTTTAGGATTGAAAATTCTAGTTTATCTATTTCTGGTTCTAAATTTTCTTGTTGTGTTCCAGCTTTGGAGATTCTTGGTCATGTGGTGTGTAGGGAAGGCCAAATTGTGTCAAAGAAGAAAGTCAAAAAAATTCAATCTTGGCCAAGACCTAGAAACACTACTGAAGTTAGAGTATTTTTGGGGGTTTGTGTTTATGTTAGGATGTTTATCAAGGATTTTCTCTATTGGATGCTCCATTGAGAAGGTTAACTAGGAAGGATGCTGATTGGTATTGAGATGAAGCTTGTGAAGAAGCTTTTGTTAAGTTGAAGAAGGTGGTTGGTGAAGATATTGTTCTTCATAAGTTGTATTATGGTGAAGGATCCGGTAGGATATATTTAGCTGTTGATTCTATTCAGTTGGTTGCTTGTGCAGTGTTGTCTCAGATGGATAAGGGTGGTTATATTAGGCTGGTTAGGTATGAATCTGTAGTTTTTACTGAGGTGGAATCAAGATATTCACAACCAAAGTTGGAACTCTGTGGTGTGGAAAAAAGTTTGAAGAAACTTCAAAATATTTTATGGGGTCAACATTTTGAACTTCAAGTGGACGCTAAATCTTTAATTCAGATGATTAATTCACCTATTTTACCTAATGCTCCAATGACTAGGTGGGTAGCTTTTATTCAACATTTTTCATTTGATTTAGTGCACAGGCCTGGAAAATTGTTCACTATGCCAGATGGATTGTCAAGAAGACCACCTACAGTAGATGATTTTGATTCAGAAGAATTTGATTAAGATATACCTATAATCAAGGCCATTATCAAGGGTGCTGAAGACTTTCCATACATCCCCCATGATGTTAAACTGGCTGTTTCTGTTTTTTTTGAATTTTATGATGTTGATGGTCTAGATGATCATGAGGTTTTTGTAGATGAGGATGGTGTGGTTTTTTGGGATAATTAGAAGTTGGTTAATGGTGTGTATGATTTGGATCTGAAAGAGAATATTGGTAGCATGGAAAAAATGTTCAAATGAGGTGGATTATGTGGAATTCAGCAAACAGCCAAATGCTCAGAGAATGATTGCTCACTCATAAGTGGGAGACATTGGGGACAGAGAGGTTCCTTTGGATGTTATATTATTGGATATTTCTGATGAAATTTGGGGCCAGAATGGGTTTTATTTTTTAATTTTGAAATATTTGTTGTCTCTGAGAAAACCAGAAGAATGTGATGAAGGTGAATGGGTGGCTATCAAAAGGAAGTCACCTGGTTTTTATTTTTCTTGTAGAAGGTTTATGAAAAGAAGACTTCCAAATCTTCAAGTTGTTGTATCTTAAAGAAAAGGTCAAGAATTAATGATGAAATATCTTCATGAAGATTTAGTGAATAAAGGCTTTGAAGAAACTTATAAGCGGATTGCTGATAGATTTTGGTGGCCTGGCATGAAGATGACTGCTAGATCTTGGGTTGAGTCATGTGAAGAATGTCAGAGAATAATTAATTTAAGGCCAAAAGAACCTGGACATGCTACTGGTGAAAATACTATCTTTGAACAGGTGAGTTTGGATGCTTTTCACATCAAGGAAGGTAAATATGAGTACTTGATTGTGACAAGGGATGATATTTCTGGTTGGGTTGAGGCTGTGCCTCTTATTAGTTTATCTGCTAAAAATTTAGCAGAATTGTTGATGAAGGAATGGATGTATAAGTATGGTGTTATGAAGCTGGTAACTGTTGATGGTGGCTCCGAGTTTGGTGCAGACTTTAAGGAAGTTGTTTAAAAAATTGGCTCAAAGGTTAGGGTAGTGACCCCATATTATCCAGAAGCAGAAAAAATAGTTGAAAGGGGGAATCAAGTTATTAAGGATGCTTTGGTTAAAATGTTTGGAAAAAGTGCAGAAAAATGGAGGCATTATTTACCCCTTGTTTTATTTGCTGACAGGATTACCACCAAGAGGAAACTGGTTATTCTTCTTATGAATTAGTTTTTGGTCAGAAAGCTGTTCTACCAGTTGATCTTGAAGCTGAATCTTATCTTGGTGTTGATTGGGATGTTGTCAAAACTACTGAAGATTTTCTCTATTATAAAATTCAACTTTTAGAGAAGAAGGTGTTGATTGGGATGTTGTCAAAACTACTGAAGATTTGCTCTATTCTAGAATTCAAATTTTAGAGAAGAAGGAAGAATATCTGGAGAAGGCATACACTAGGATGATCAATATCAGGGATCAGTCTGTCAGGTATTGGGATCAAAGGTTGGATCATAGACTCAGGAAATCTTTGAGGCCTGGTTATATGGTGTTGGTATATAATTGGAGTTTGGAAAGTCAGTGGGGGAAACCTTTTGCTGATAGATGGAATGGACCATATAGGATTAGAAAACAGGTTTCTTGTGGTTTATATGTTTTGGAAGATCTGGATGGTGTTGTCTTGAAGAAGAGGGTTGCTTCTGATCAAGTGAAGAAGTTTTACCCTAGGGGCCAAAAGAGTGCTGAAGTTTGACTCTGAAATGAGGATAAACTAAAACATCAATCTTTTAGGAAATCTCATAGTCTTTCAAGAAATCAATCATTACTTTGATTTTGAAATTTTATTTCATGGTGAAAATATGAGGTGGAAACAAATTTTGTTAGGAGTGTTCATGGGGGAACCTACTAGATTTAATATTGGCAAGTTTTGGGAATTTGATGAGTTGGAATTTCTATACACAATTACCCTTCAATGTTTGTTTCCAACCCTTCTCTGTTTCTAGTTGAATCCTGGCTTTATTTTTGTTATATAAATCATGCAATATAGGGGGCGGACTTGCTAGCAAGTCCACAACCTTAAACTCTAATTCATATCTTTTTGAGCCCATATTGAATTAGTGATGAAACCACTAAGAAAAAATATTGAAATTTCGGTTTACTCAATATGAATACAACTAGAAAATTTAATAAATCATAGGTAATAATACTTTGAACAAATCTTGAGATATGAATGAGATTTTTTTATAGAAATCTTAATACAGTGCAGACCACACCCAAATTATTCTGAAAAATACATATTTTTCAAACTATTTAAGAATTTTCTTTGCAATTTTAAAAAAAGAACACCAAAGTATAGATTTGGAAGGAGAACCATCTGACATAATTATATAAGTTTCTTTGGCCAAAAATACATGGAGAAACTATAATTTAAAATATGTCAATTTTTCATGAAAGATTATTTTGTGCATTTATATTATTTATTGTATTATTTTCAAGAATTGAAAAAATTATATACTTATTTTATGACTAGATAGTATTGAATATTATAAATCATTAAAATATCTAAAGAAGGTGCAAAAATCTTAAAAATGATGTCACAAAGACTTTACTTAGATATATAATTTTCAAATTCAATTGAAATACTATATTTTACTTGTAAATAAAAAATATTTTCATACTAATATTTATTAAAATTTATTTCCCTTCATCTTCAAAATTTTCAAAATATTAAAATGTAGATTTCTTTTGACTTAAGTAAATGAAGAAAATAACAGTATAGGACTTGTGGATTTTTAGGATTCAAGGAGCTTCTGTGCCCACTCTTTGTAACATATTTTATATATTTTATATTTTTTTATATATATTTTGTATTACTATCTTCTTTTATCATCTTCTTTTACTCCCTCTCAAGAATACCCCACTCTTTTCCCTTTGAAATATTACTTTTCCCTCACCTCATCTTTCTCCCCACCATTTTCACTCCCTTATTCATAATTTTCAACCCCTATCCACATTTGCCTCTTACTCTCCACCCCTCTCCACCCCTCTCCTTCCAGTTTTCTTGCCTCCCCATTCCTCCCTAACACTTTATTTATATATACAGAAATAGGTACTGATTTGAAAGGAAGGAAATTGGTGTTCAAGGATTGTGGAGGCGAGGTAAAGGGGAGGAAAAGGGCTACAAGGGCTGGGGAGGCTGGAGAGAGGGGTGAGAAATGGTATATGGGGTAGCAAAAAGGTAGGGAAAGAGCTGGAAGGGAAGATTAAGGGTTTCAGAGGCATTTTGAATGAAGAAAAGGGTTGGGGAGAGGTAGGGAGGGGTGAAATGGGGAGTAAAAGGGGATGGGAGGGAAGACAAGCATGTATTGATAGAATTGAAAGGGATGGGGATTGGTTCAAACTGAGTGTGAAAATAGGAGGACGGACTCTGTTCTTTGGGCAAAGAACAGAGTTCACTGCCATAAAATATTAGCTGAAACATGAAATATATAAGGTGAAACAATTAACTTCAAAGTAGTTTTAGCCATACATTAGCATTTTAAATAGGATACTAAAGCTGTAAATATACTTTATCATGTAAATTATTTTTGAATTATGGTGTGTGGATTTGTTTAATTGTTCACTAACTCAGCATACAGATGTATTGATCATTATTTATATACATTGTAATATAAAGAATGAGAAGTAATAGGATATAAATAATACCCATATAATATTAGTATAATTTTTATTTAAAACTTTTTATGTAATGTGGTTGATAATTATATATATGACAAAATAATAATAGGTATTTTAGAAAATAATTTTAACCAAAAAAATTTGATTAAATTTTAAACCAATTTCATAGGCCTTATTAGGTGAGCATACATAGTTTAGAATGTACATGTGAGTTCTGCTGGTGAGGTGAAAAAAATCTTCTACATGAATCATGGGCTTCAAATTAAGATTTACCACAGGATATAATGATAAAATTATTATTTTTTTCTTAATTTTTTAATTTCTGATTACTATATGTACCATAATAAATAAATGTAATTACTAAACACTCAGGGAAAGAAAAAATATAAAATTTCTTAATATATGTATTATTATTTAATCAGTAAAAGAAACAACTCTATGAGATCTCTTAATTTCTAAAAATCTTTTATTGTAATAAATACTTTCAATTTTTTAAAATTAAATATCTTAGCTTTGATAGAACTTAGATTGAACTCTAAATGACAACCTATGCATGACGGTGGTTCAACCTTAGTTAAACTGTGAGAAGTTCTTTTAATTTCTTAAATTTAAAAAAAAGTAATTATAATGTAAGTCTAAGTATATTTTTTAACAAAAATATTTTTTCTACATGATATGAATTTATGTGAATAAATAAAAAAATTATTTGAAATAGCTGTCATTTTATCTTCAGTTATTATAGAATGATTTTGCTTTCAACTGATAGACTGAAAAAAATTCTACAGCTATTTTTATATTCCTATAATATCTATAAATAGTTTACAGAGCTCCTATTGATAATCAATATACTTTAAAGAAAGAAAAAAATCTCTTTTAAATAAAAATATTGCAGGTACTTCTTTGTAACACATTCTTTAATATAGATCTATATATTTTTAAGTTTAAATCAATTCCAATGCGTAAAAATAGAAGTTTTTAAAATGTAAACATAAAATATTTTTCAAAAATTTAAATTGCAATCAAAGTTAACTTATTAACTTTTTTTTCTGCTTTGATCTTCATTGGAAATTCATAATACTCTCTGTTGAAATTAATTTAAGTAAAAAATTAATTATTCATGTATTGAATTTTGATAATTAACATATTCAAGGGGATTTATATAGTATTTTTTTCCAGAAAGTATCAAATATATTGACACATTAAATGTATAAGATAATTTATTTTTACCTATAGGTTTTATTATCTTATATAAAATAGAGAATTGAAAAAAATTAAACTATATTTCTAACATGAGGAGAAGGTGAAATTTTAGAGCTGTAAAATTATATTGTAAATTTATTTATCTCACCAACCAAGAGTATGATCCTCTACAATTCTAATTACAAGAATTTGAATAAAAAATCTGAATTATTTTTACATATATTTTAAAGTATTTTAATAAATATATAAAAATCAGAACTTAACTTTTATAATGGTAGTAATTTATATTGCCATGGTTCAAGTTATCTATTGTATCTTTCTCACAAAAAAAATTTATATAGATGTCTTTCTACAAATAAAATTATGGAATGATGAATAATATCAGTTCTACCTATTTGGTAGAGTGTTTGAATTTTATAAAAGCCTGAAATTTGATCTTGTGCACCTCTTCTGTCAGCCGGTGTAGACAATCCTATAGTACTAGCTATAGGCCTTGACCAAGGGAGTTTGAGAAAACCAGAAAGAATAACCCCTGTCCCTTTAGAAAAACAAGTGAGATTTACCTGTTGCAGAAAATTGGAGATCTTTTTTCTAGACCCTCTAATTAAACACTCTTGACCTCTTTAAAAGTGAAGATAATAGTCCCAGACAGACTTCCAGAAAGAGTTGAAATGAACAGTAATATATTTCAAAAAAACCAGCCAATGAGACAGTGAGGAATAGAGAGGTGATGAGTAAAGAGATAAGATCCTTCCCTAAGAATCTTCCCACACACGCATCATACAGCCAGTGCACAGACCACCCTGACCTAATCCCTGCTTAAAATAAAGCTCTCCCACCTTTCTACATGCATAAAAATACCTGTAAAGGCTTCCATGCACACAGGAAGGTGGGCCGCCTGACGTAGGGATGGCTGCTTTCAGGCCCTTAAACGCCCAAAAACACCCAAAATCCCCCTCTAAAACAACAAAACAACAGTAACTACATGTAGAAACAAGAAAACACCAATAAAAACACAATAACCCCAACTATACCCTACATTCTAAATACCTACAAATATGTACTCCAAAGGCCTAACCAGGTTTGGATCACCACACCAGTTGTCTAGAAGAAGGAGAAAAAGAGAAATAGAAGAAGAAGAAGAAGAGGAAAGGGAAAAAACAATAACAACAATGATTAGACAAAACTTGGCCTAGGGAGTTACAAAACCTATAACAAAATATTTATGGGAGGATATATAGTAAGTCTTTTATTCTCTCTGCTTAAATAACACATACTAATATTAAATAATCTTAAAGCAACCTTTATATATATATTTGATACTAGATTTCAGAGGCAAAAAAGTGCCATAAGTAAAACTAATGTAAATATAACATTTTATATTAATAATAATATTGATGATAATAAAAAATAAAGTAAGTAATAAGTGGTGAGGCTAAAGGGGGCTACCCAAGGCCTTTATATAGGCAAGAGGCCCTTTTAAGTTCCACATTAATGTATATACAAAGTAAGATAAAATAAAAATAATATGTAACTAATTTTGAGTAAGTGTAAGTGGAAACCCATGATACAATTAACTAAGACACATGAGTAAGAACCTAAATTCCACTAATTTAATCCCAACCAGTTAAAATAAAATTAGAGAGTATTTAAATAATTTTGAGACACATAAAAACAACTAATTTAATTTAAAACATGTCTGATAACCCTTTATTTAAAAACTAATTCTAAGTGAAACATAAAAATGAACTATTTTAACACATAAAAATAGTGCAATTAATTAATTTAGTATAAAAAATGATTAATCAATTATTTTAACTACTTTTATTATTGTAATAATTATTTTAAGTTAAAACAATTACTAATTCTAACAAAATTACTAATTTTTAAAATAAAACATTAATAATTTATTTAATAAAGTGTTTTAACTTGTTTAATACTTTGATGACACATTTATGAGTCAAAAAAGCACCCAATATTTTTGTTCAATTAGATATGAAATTTTTTATTTAATATATAAATTTAATTAATTAATTTAACTACATTATAAGTAAATTTTACACTTATAATTATAATATATATTTATAATTAATTAATTATTATTTTATAATTATTAAATACATAAAAATGCACTATGATTTATAGAATATAAAATATCTGATGCTTAATTTAAATGTATAAATAATTTATATAGCAATAAAATTAATATAACACTTATTTTACTTATATTTAATAAGATACTTATATCATTTTATTATGCAATAAAATATTAATTTATATACATTAAATGCATATTTTTAAGCCCTCTTTCAGCTTCAATAAATTAATATAACAGTTACTGGGATCCTGGTACAGCCTGGCTGACACTCCCTCACTCTAAAAAAACAATAAAAAAAATGCTATGATTTTTTCTTATTTATTATAATTTTCATATTGTTTGAGAGTTAGAAATTTTTTCCCAGATATCCATGAATTATCCTCCTGTGAGTAATTCTTATATTTTAATAAATACTCAATAACTTTTCTCAGAGATGAAAATCCTATCATTTAGAATTTTCAATATCTGATATTTATGTGATTTGTTTGGGACTCTCAGGTCTTTTATTTCTCTTGGAAAAATAAATCACTGTTGGAAGTATAAGGCTTAAGATAATAAGTTTAAAGAACAGGATTTTTTACTTTTATATGGAGAATATACTTGCATTAAAATCAATCAACATTTCAACAACAAAAAGTCCTATAAAAGGATGTTAACATTTATTTTATCCTTGAAATTTGAGGACAACTGTAGATAAAAGTATTTCAACATCCTATTAAAAGTATTATATATATGGGTTTATCCCATCTTCTCATGTTAAATTCATTTTACAACTATATGGCATTTTTCGCTATGTTGTTGCATTTGAATGAAAAATTTAATACAAGGATGAAATTCAAACTTTTCAATTTGCTATTGAGAGCTTGAGCAGGATTTTGGGGGACATAACCTAGCCAGAGCTCAAAAGGCTTCACATAAGTGACAGAGTGGACAGTGCTTTTATAAGCAAATTCAAGATTTGGATGTAAGGTTACCCAGTCATAAGTAAATCTGTCCTCATCTTTATATTCTAAACAAAAGGCACAATACCTTTATAATCATATTCCAGAGTTGGAAAATTTTATCAGTTAAACCATCATTATGGGGATGGTGAGCAGTATATAATTTCAACTCACAGCCACATATATCCATTAATGACATTCAAAGTTAAAATGTAAAACTTTGGATCTTTTCTATGTATGATGGCATTTGGAAATCCAACAATATCTAACATGTTTGACCACCATAAAAATATAAATTCTTTGGTGGAAAAAATTTTTATGGGTAGGATTAAATTTACACATATTTTTGAATCTATCCCGTATAACCCATAAAGAGTAAAAATGTCTTTCCTACTATAGGAAGACCAGTGACAAAATCCATTTTAATGATTTTCCTAGGGGCATCAGGTGTCTGAATATGTTGCAGTAATCTTTATTTTTCCAGTCAATCCTTTAGATTTAAGGTAAGAATCACAAGATTCAACATATAATATTGTGTCCTCAGACATATTATTTCACCATGAAGTTTATCTAATCATGGTTTTTCTAGATCAAAATGACCAACCAATATGTCCTCATGACAAGGTTTTAAGATGCTTTATTTTAATGAAGAAGGAATAAAAATGATATTATTAAGTTTTCTCCTGTAATAAATGTAAGCATCATTGAAAATTTTCCTTTATTCAAAGCATTTTGGTACCTTGGAGAAAAAATTTGTATCAATGCTTGAATAGAAGACTTTTTTGGATTAATTAAGATTTTAACCTAATTTATTTATGTTAGAACACTTCATAATTATTCCATAATTAACTGTAACAGTTCTTTCTCCAGATTAACAATATATATGCCATGTATATGAATTGTATCATCTTCAGGCACATATGCTGGATTGGAAGCATCATTTGATAAAGATAATTTAGACAGCATATTCACATATGAGTAAAAATTTCCAGACTTGTGAATAATTTTTATTCAACCTTTGTATTCTTGAGCTGCTAATTTTGCTTAAAAAAATGTCATTTTTGTGTTTTTAAGTTCTAGAGGGATTTTTACGGCATCATAGTCAGCAACCAAATAAATTTATGGTCATATAAATAATAATGAAGTTTTCCAAAGTCCAGAAAACTGCTTAACACTATAATTAAGTTTCACCATATCTTAATTTACTATATCTAAAGGTTTTTAAAATATAAAAAATGAATATCAGACATTATGTTATACTGGTGAAAGGCAATTAATTCACTAAAAACCATGATCAGTTTAGAATAATTAATTAATTTATTTATTTATTAAAGTCTGTAAAATTATATTTATTGCAGACATTCAAATTATTTATATTTTTCATTGGGAAAGATATTTATATATGGTAAGAATAAAATTTAATTTCCTCTATAACCACTCCTAATATATGTTTCTATAGAATATAAACAATTGGAATATATATCATTAAATTAATTATTGACTCTTTCTAAAATTAAGAAAGTCTTAAAAAATCAAACATAAATCATTAAATTTATCAATGAATCATTTCAATTGGTGGCTACCATGATATTGAACCAGTTAATAAATAGGTATCAATAAAGGTGCAACAAGGTTTTCTGAGGAAATTTAATTTAATTTAATTTTTTCCATATAAAACTTGATTAAAGAATTGGTTATAAGGGTCTATTTTATACTGAAAATGATGAAAATATAAATTCCCATTATGTACCAATAAACTAAATTATCATTCTTAATGATAAAAAAAATCTCATACAGCATAAGAAAATGCACCATCATAAAAATGTAGTGGATTTGTTATTGCCAAGTGGGTAAAAGACAGATCATTAACTCTATGAATTTATAGAGACTATTGGTGTCAGTTTCACATGATAATTATTGCATACCAATTAATTTTTTGATAGATACAAAACAACTTTCAATACCAGAGTCCGAAAACAAATTTTTTGATTTTGACTGGTGATTCCAAGGAAGAAATCATCAATGAAGTATATTAAAAACTCATGAAAATAGAAATATCTACTGAAGATGAATCAATTTTTTATGAAAATCATAAGTTTTATTCATATTTTGAACCTTATGTTTTAACATGAACATTTCACTTGTAGATTTATTTTCATAATAAATATATTTTGACAGTAACTTAAAGTAAAGTTAAGTTGAGCTGGATCAAGGTAAGACTCATTTAGTTGTTCAAGAAGATATACTCTTTCATCATAAATTGATATTTTTTCCAATTCTTAATTTATTTGTAACAAGTATTTTCTGCATACATTTTTATGCAACAGTGGAAAAGTGTTCCAGTGTTTTCTGGAATTTCTACATGAGAAATAATGTCAGACTAAGGTCAAGTACAAGGACGTGAACTAGCTTGAATAGTCAGATGTCTAGAAGATTTTAATGGTCCTATATGAATACTGTAGTTTTAATCCACTAAGTTATAAAATATAATCAAATATAAAGGTCTCAGTAATATAATTCTCACTATTCTTAAATATGGCTTACAATCTTTGTAGTTGGTAGAAAAATAGATTATATAAATTCAGATACTATTCAAAAGTCTTATAAAAGTACTAATTGATATGTATTGTAATTGATTTGGTTATATTGGTTAAATTGTAATGATAAAGAATGAAGAAACACAACCCAAAAACCTCCTCCTTTTATACACACTGAGTTCCCCAATGATTCCCTTGATGTACCACCCAATACACAGTTAATGACGCCTCTAAACAACTAATAGACATTCCAATCAACATTTCCAGTAACCCATGACATAATTAGAAGAGTAACAACCTCCAAAATCCTGTAATAATAAGGGAAATCCATCAAAATTAAAGAAAAAGACAAAAAGAGAGTATATGCGTATAAAACAATAATATTAAAGACTAAAGGAGACTTTTTTAAGGTTAATAATAGCTTAATAATAAGGGGGATTTACTGTAGAAATAATGGGGCTAATCCTGACATTATACTACGTGAAATTCCCATTCAAAAATAACCAAAATTGACTGAGAAACCACCCAAAAACTTAAAAAAGAGCGTGAGATGTGGGGTAACTACATGCAGTTCTTGGCAGGCGCTTGCACGGGTAAATCCTTGACTAAAATTAGGCGAATTTAAGCGTGGTGATGAAATAAAGTGCCAAGAGTGAGGTTATTAATGAAATTAGTGCATATAAACAAGGTCAATGCATTATTAATTAAGCTAGGACACTAAATAAGCGCCTGTCGCCTATTTTAGTGTGTTTCCCCACAGTGGGCGTAGAATGTGGGGTAATTATAGTGTGAAAAAGCTAACTTTGCTAAAAATGAAGCTATTCACACAGGAAAAAAGCAGGCAGTATGTGGCCAGTACACAGAAGCCATTTCTGGCATAAAAAACACCAAATTTGAAAGGTGTTATTTTTATGCATTTAAATAGCCAAATAAATAGTTCTAATTGAGCCCAATTGATCTGTCAAAGCGCAATTTTGATACTCTCAATTTTATAGCGCATATAGTCAACTTTTAAGTGAAATAAAGCGCATTTCTTGTTTTTTGCATAAAACAATGAATATAACAGCTTTAAGTGTACTTAAAAATTATGTAGCCTTATACTTAAGGTTCTTAAGATTACCCTAACATATTCCAACTTAATATTAAGTACATAAGACCTATAAAAGGTGGATATATGCGTGTATATAAGGTGTTATAATGGCATTTTTTGTGTATTATCATAATTTTACTTATGTATACTATTTGTGAACTCTTATTTATTATTCCCATGTATAGTTCATGTTTTTAATATAACTTATAATTACTTTTTACTCAGTCCTGGAGATATACAGGCTGACACTCTCTCACCCAAAAAAAACAATAAAAAAAATGATAAGTTATACATTTTATTTTATTAATTTGTAATTTTCAGGTATTCAGAATAAATCTGTAGCATTAAAGATTAAACTTTAAAGAAATAAAACATAATAAAATATTATGAGTACTGGTTTTTTAACCCCTCAGCTGGTTGAACAAAAATTTATTTCTGTTTTAATTTTTTAAGAAGGGTGGATAAATTAGAAATTTCTTTTTCAGGTATCCATTTATCAAATTCATTTGATTTCCCTTTAAATCTTAGTAAATACTCAGTTCCTTTTTCTTTAGTAAGGATTCTTTTCTTGAGTATTTTTTCAATCTCTGCTTTTTCCACAATTTCTTCAGGTTGCTTTTTAGGCCTTCCCCTTCTTTTTGGAAATAAGTCAGGATCATTTGCATGGTAAGGTTTTAATAATGAGATGGGGAAAACTGGATGTTTCCTATCATATGGAGCATATAATATCACTTCCACTGCATTATTCCCAACCATTTTATTTACTACAAAAGGTCCTACAAAGGGATCCTTTAATTTAACATTACCTTGTAAGTTAAAATGTAGTGTTGATACGAGGACTTCATCTCCCTTTTTGAATTCAAATTCTTTATGAGATTTGTCCCACCTTTTCTTTTCATATTCAAATGCTTTTTGGATGCATTCTTCTGCATGCTTTCTACACATTTGTTGCATATGAATAAAGGATTTAGTGCCAGGGTTTATATCCAACCTTGGTAGTTTATTTAAATGATTTACTGGGGTATTTGGTACGTATCCCAGCCAGAGTTCAAATGGTTTCTTCTCTGTTACAGAATGAGTTGTGCTGTTATAAGCAAATTCAAGGCCAGGAATTAATGTTACCCAGTCATGTGTGAATTTCTCTTTGTCTTTGTATTCTAATCCAAAGGCACAATATCTTCTGATCATGTCTTCTAGAGTTTGTATCATCCTCTCTGCCAGCCCATCAGTTTGTGGATGGTGTGCTGTAGACAATTTTAATTGACAACCTGATACTTCCATCAAAGATGTCCAGAACTCTGAAGTAAATTTAGGATCTCTGTCAGAGATTATGGCTTTGGGGAACCCAGCAGTATTCATCATCTGAGTCCACCATAGTAACGCCAAGTCTTTAGCAGATACCTCTTTATGGGTAGGGATAAACTTACACATTTTTGTTAATCTATCCACTATCACCCAGCAAGAATTGAAACTTTCTTTTCCTGCTAATGGCAAGCCAGTTACAAAATCCATGTTTATAATTTCCCATGGAGCTTTTGGCTGCTCTATTTGTTGTAACAACCCAGCTCTCTTCCCAGTTAATCTCTTAGATTTCTGACAAGAGTCACATGTTTCAATGTATTTTTGTACATCCTCTTTCATGTTTATCCACCAGGCTGTATTTTTAACTCTGGTTAATGTTTTGTTAAATTCAAAATGACCAGCTAAGATGTCATCATGACAAGTACTCAACATTAACTCTTTCATAGAAGGTGGTATTACTATTACATTGCTTAACTTTTTCCTGTAATATATATATCCATCTTCAATTGATAGTTTACCTTTTTCCAACGCATTTTTATACTTTGGAGGCAAGGTTTTAATTAATTCACTCATGGAGGCATTTGTTGGATCATTAAGAATGGTAGATAGTTTAGACAAATCTTTATCAGATGAATAATTTTCCAATATAGTTTGCATAAACTCTTCTTCTAAATCCACTATATAAATCCCAAATATATGTATAACCTCATTTTCAGGTACATAAGCTGGGTTGTCAGCATCATTTGGCAAAGGACTTCTGGATAATAAATCCACATTTGAATGCAATGTTCCTGCTCTGTGAGTGATTGTCATTCTTCCTCTGTACTCTTGTACAGCTAGTTGCCATCTAAACATGTGCCTATTAGGGGTTTTCATGTTTAGTAATGATTTTACTGCACTGCAATCTGTTATAAGTTCAAACTTCTGGTCTTCCAGATAGTAATGAAGTTTCTCCAAAGCCCACACCACGGCTAAACATTCTAGCTGTGTGGCACCATACCTTAATTCTGTTTTTCTTAAGGTTCTGGATATATAACAGATAACTACTTCAGATAATTTTCCATTTATTATCTGTTTCTGCTGTAAAGCAGCACCCAAACCTATGAAACTTGCATCAGTGTACAAGATAAAAGGTAGGGTGAAATCTGGCAGTCCCAATATTGGAGCTGACATTAAACATTCCTTTAATTTATTAAAGGCGTGTTGTCTTTCATTATTCCAAATGAAAGCTTCATTCTTCCTGATTAATGTTGTTAAAGGGGCTGCAATGGATTGGTAATTTTTAATATATTGTCTATAATATCCACACATACCCAAAAAACTTTGAACCTCTTTTACATTATTAGGTATCCCAATGTTTTTAATTGCTGCCACCTTATTCTGGTCAACAAAAATTTGTAATCCAGATACAACATGTCCAAGTACTTTCAAGGATTGAAATCCAAACTTACATTTCTTTAATGCAATAGTCATATTAATTTCATCAATTTTTTGAAAGACTCTTTTCAGGTGATTTAAATGTTCATCATATGTTTTTGAAAACACTATGATGTCATCAATATAGACCAATAGCCATCCTTCAACCATTTCCTGATGAAAGACACTATCCATCAATTTTTTGAAGACTGAAGGGGCATTCTTTGGGCCAAATGGCATTCTCACATACTTATATATACCCATATGTGTGGTTATTAATAAGTAATTTTGAGAATTTTTTTCCACAGGAATCTGGTGGTAACCCTTTTTCCCATCCAGACAGGAAATATATTTTGCTCCTTGTAAGGTAGCACGGATAGAAGCTATCCTTGGTAGAGGGTAAATATCATCTACTGTGTATGTATTCAGAGCTCTATAATCACCGCATAATCTTGCCTTATCTTTTTCATAAGAGATTAATACTGGTGAAATGACACAATACTTAGGTGTTGTGTCCACGTTTTCAACAATACCCATTTCCAACAACAATTTTATATTGTCTTCAATATCTTTCCTTTTTGCAGGAGATGCTGGGTAAGGTTTCTTTTTTAAGCTGCCAGGAATATTATCCAGATCACAGCTCAGAGAAATTTTCATCTCATGGTCTTTGACCAATCCTAGTTCATTTGAACCATGAGCAAATGCCATAGGATATGATTTAATCAATCTCAAAATATCTTCTTCTTCAATTTTTGAGAGTTGAGGACTGAAAGAGGCCTTTTGGATTTCATTTTCCAATTCACCCACTTCATTGGTGGTTCTTCCACCTTGCAGTTGTTCTTCTCTAGGAGAAATGGCATATACTGAATTTTCAGAACATATTTTGAATTTTCTTTTACCATTCACGCCTATGGTGAAACAATTGTTTGCAGGATCTAGTTTAATGCCAAATTTTGTCAATAAATCATTGCCAATAATAAACCAATCACTACAATTATTATTATCCATTACTACAAATTCACAAACTGCTCTAACATATCCATTATTATATTTAAAGAATACAGCAGTTTTTTATTTGCCAATTGGATTTAATACTGAACCAAAACCCCTCCAGTTCTTTGTCTGAACAGGTTCTAGTTTTTCCTGGTACTTACTATCAAGTTTCATTAATGCATTAAGTGAAACTACACTACCTGCAGCCCCAGTGTCAATAATGGCATTCATTTCTTTTCCACATATGATAATAGGAGCTCTGATAGGTGTTATTTTGTAAGTGTCATGAGATACATCTTTAATTATTTCAGCTTCCTCTATGGAAGTTAAAGATGTGTCTGTATGAGGTATAGCATCATTCAGGAACATTATATCCTGTTCTAATACAAATATCTCATTTTCATCATCACTGTAAGATATGTTACTTTTGCAATCCTCACTAGATTCCACACTCTCCTCTTCATGATTACTAGGCTCAGAATTCTGTGAGGTTTCAATAACATTTATTCTTTTCTTACACGTGTGACCCTTAACCCAAGGTTCATTACATTTGTAACAAGTGTTATTTTCTTGTCTCTTAGGGACAAGGGGAGCTGAAGGTTTTTTCTTTTCCACTGGTAACTTACTTGTAGTAGGTTTTACCACTTCAACACTTTGTCTGTAATTACTATACTTGGTTTCATACTTGTGGTTTAATAATATCTCATTGCATATATTAATGAATCCAGAGGTGTCTCTGACAGTTTCAGTTCTAGCTACAATAATGTCTCTAACTGATATAGGCAACTTGTATATTATTTTTTCTTTCCACTCTTCATAATCCATTTTTGGATCCATAGCTTTCATGATTTTTATTAAATTCATTAAGAAGACCATGGGTTTATCTCCAGCATTTGGATTATATCTGGCCCTTTCATACCGTCTTTGTTGAGTGATTCTAAATTTTGGGCCACCAAATTGCCTTTCAATTAGTGCCTTCCATTCATTCCAGGAGTAATTAATTCCCTCACTCAATACAGATTCAAACCATAATAAGGCCACATCTGTAAATAAAGATATTAACTTTGAAGTAATTTCTTCATCAGGTAATTTATATGAAAATTTTAAGTTATCAATTCTTTGTATGAATTGTTGCCAATCAGATTTTGAATCCCCGTCAAAAGAAGGGTACTGATCTAACTTAGGCCAGTTCTTTTGGCTAGTTTTAGCTTCCCTAACCTGAGGAATATTGAGTAATTCACTCACTTTAGAAAGATGATCATTAATTTCATCTTTTACTGATTTTATATTCTCAGAGCCCATGACACTATGTTCATGTTCCATCATTGGTTTATCATCAGAGTGTTTCATAAAAACTGGTACTCTTTCTACATAAGAGGTATTATCCTTTATTGTTTCAGTATTTTTCAAAATTTTAGCTACTTCAATTTCTACTCTTTGTAACCTTTCTTTTATTACAGGTACATGAGTTAAAGTATCATTTACATTTGAAGAAGACAATTTTACACGTCCCTCTATGGTGGCCATAATATTCTGAGAATGTTCTAATTTAATTTCTAAATTTTTAATCTCAGAATTTAATCTTTTGTTTTCATTGATCAATTCATTATTTGAATTCTCAATAACTTTTAACTTATTGGCTGTTGTACTCAATGATTGTGTGATGTTTAATAATATACTTTCTGTATTATTGTTGGACTCTCTAGAGAATTCTTCCAATTTTTCAATTCATAATAATAATTTACTAATTATTTTTGATTCCATTGGATTTTCTTTCAGAAAATATTCAATTTTGTCTGTTTCCAATTCAGAAGATTCATCATCAGGGTCAATTTTTAATTCATTTGATTCCATTTTTATATTAATAGTATTTTCCTGGTGATCAATAAAACTATGTACATTGTCCTCATGTAATGACAAGTCTAACATGTTATTTTCAAATGAATAATTTTTTAAATCCTTATTAATTATATCCAATAACTCTCTATCAATTTCATTACCTATAAGTAATTCATTGTTAGGATTATATAAATGATCTTGAGAAGATGGATGACTTACCACGGTCTTATTCCATTTCCCCTGCCTCTCCTTGGCTTTCCCCTGTAAGGGTGACTGCTGGATCCCTGTTGAGGAGGACTGTTGTAGTTTTGGGAATACCAATCCCACTTCCATTTGCTTACAGTTATCTTTTGGTCCTCTTCTGGGACTGGAGGTGTTGCTGTGGTATTTGGTGCCACTGGTTGTTGATGAGACCTTATATCCACTAGAGCCTGGTTGACTTCTATAAAGCCCTGTGCCGCCCTTTTCTCCAGATTGTTGATCTGGTCTAACATATTGTTTACTCTTATTGTTAGTGTATTCAGTAGGGTTGAGAGGGAGTGAATTTGCTCTTGTAAGGTGTTTTTGGACTTCTTTATTGACATTTGTTTTAAGAGCTTTTCCTTTTCCTCCATGGACATTGGTGGGGTGTTGTTTATTGTTACTGGTGATTCTTGACCCTCCATTTGGATGTCCTGTAACAGGTCTTTCAGCTCTAGTTCTTAAGTTATAAGGTTTTGCCTTATTACTTACAATGTCATTGTTGTCACACATTTTTACGTGGAATTTTTAGAGAATTGAAAGTTTTAGATTTGAAAAACTTCAAAAAAGGAGTTTAATCAGTATTTATCAATACCACTGAAGACAATTTTATTGCTTACTTATTGGTATTAAGTGAATATTTTAAGTGCCAAAAGTCAAATATGCTTTTATGTGGTCACTTGATTTAACTGGTCTACAATATGTAGCCGTGTATTTATATTTAAAAAAGACAATATGTTAGTAAGATTCTTTCCAAATATTAAATGAATTTTACAAACCAATAAAAATGGATTAAAAGTCCTGTAAAAAGAAAACAATTAATCAGTTTAATTGGTTATCATCTGCAAAGATCACAAATTTAATTGGTCTATTGACAGACTCCCACTAAGAACAATTATATGTTAAATTAGTGGTAAAATTGATGATTCAATATCACAATTTTATTATATAACAGGGCTTCTTTTTCTGAAATCACTATATAAGTGACCCCAACCTGTTGTAATTATCCAAATATTTATATAGGGATATTATTTACGTGTACCTTCTTTGAAAATTTCACTTACTGGATTATAACAGAATTCTTGAGGAAAGGTCCCCAATTGTCAGGCTAAGGTCAAGTACAAGGACGTGAACTAGCTTGAATAGTCAGATGTCTAGAAGATTTTAATGGTCCTATATGAATACTGTAGTTTTAATCCACTAAGTTATAAAATATAATCAAATATAAAGGTCTCAGTAATATAATTCTCACTATTCTTAAATATGGCTTACAATCTTTGTAGTTGGTAGAAAAATAGATTATATAAATTCAGATACTATTCAAAAGTCTTATAAAAGTACTAATTGATATGTATTGTAATTGATTTGGTTATATTGGTTAAATTGTAATGATAAAGAATGAAGAAACACAACCCAAAAACCTCCTCCTTTTATACACACTGAGTTCCCCAATGATTCCCTTGATTTACCACCCAATACACAGTTAATGACGCCTCTAAACAACTAATAGACATTCCCATCAACATTTCCAGTAACCCATGACATAATTAGAAGAGTAACAACCTCCAAAATCCTGTAATAATAAGGGAAATCCATCAAAATTAAAGAAAAAGACAAAAAGAGAGTATATGTGTATAAAACAATAATATTAAAGACTAAAGGAGACTTTTTTGAGGTTAATAATAGCTTAATAATAAGGGGGATTTACTGTAGAAATAATGGGGCTAATCCTGACATTATACTACGTGAAATTCCCATTCAAAAATAACCAAAATTGACTGAGAAACCACCCAAAAACTTAAAAAAGAGCGTGAGATGTGGGGTAACTACATGCAGTTCTTGGCAGGCGCTTGCACGGGTAAATCCTTGACTAAAATTAGGCGAATTTAAGCGTGGTGATGAAATAAAGTGCCAGGAGTGAGGTTATTAATGAAATTAGTGCATATAAACAAGGTCAATGCATTATTAATTAAGCTAGGACACTAAATAAGCGCCTGTCGCCTATTTTAGTGTGTTTCCCCACAGTGGGCGTAGAATGTGGGGTAATTATAGTGTGAAAAAGCTAACTTTGCTAAAAATGAAGCTATTCACACAGGAAAAAAGCAGGCAGTATGTGGCCAGTACACAGAAGCCATTTCTGGCATAAAAAACACCAAATTTGAAAAGTGTTATTTTTATGCATTTAAATAGCCAAATCAATAGTTCTAATTGAGCCCAATTGATCTGTCAAAGCGCAATTTTGATATTCTCAATTTTATAGCACATATAGTCAACTTTTAAGTGAAATAAAGCGCATTTCTTGTTTTTTGCATAAAACAATGAATATAACAGCTTTAAGTGTACTTAAAAATTATGTAGCCTTATACTTAAGGTTCTTAAGATTACCCTAACATATTCCAACTTAATATTAAGTACATAAGACCTATAAAAGGTGGATATATGCGTGTATATAAGGTGTTATAATGGCATTTTTTGTGTATTATCATAATTTTACTTATGTATACTATTTGTGTACTCTTATTTATTATTCCCATGTATAGTTCATGTGTTTAACATAACTTATAATTACTTTTTATTCAGTCCTGGAGATATACAGGCTGAAAAATAATGATCTCATATAAGGTCCTGGAGGAAAAATGCCTTACTTCATACTATTTTAAGAAAATATCTTGAAAAAATAATTTATAAAGGTATGAAGCTACTACAAAAAATCTTTTATGGTTAAAATTAAACCTGTTACAAATTTTTTTATTTTTAAATTTAATATTTAATAATTTAAATCACTTTTTTGGAATCATTTTTTAAGAATTTTGAAAAATCTTTATTATAAACTTCATGGGTGTTCCAGATGAATGAGAGGCATATTATGCTTTTTCATATTGTTAGCCAGTCTATCTCAGGAGCCCAGTAAATTTTTATAAAAATTTATTGGAATCATTTAAGGGAATAACATTATGTATTTTATGTAGTTATAATAAAATATTTTTTTGAATAATAAAATTATGTAAATATTTTATGAATAAGTAAAATAATTATCATATTTATTTTATTATTAAGTAAATTTTTTATTACATAAAAATATTATATTCTATAAAATCATGGTGCATTTTTATGTATTTAATATTTCTAAATTAATAAATTAATTATTTATAAAATTATATTATAAGTTTAATAATAAATTTAACTTATAATATAATTAAAATTTAATTAATAAGATTTATATACTAAATACAGCTTGTCATATATTATTATCCATAAATATTGGGTGCTTTTTTTACCCTTAATTGCGTCAGTAAAATTACTAAACAACTTAAAACACTTATTTAATATAATAATATTAAATTCTCACTTTAAACTAGTTATATTATTAAATTAATTATTTGTTTCAATTAAAAAAATTATTAAATTACTTAAAATAGTTAAAACAATTAATTAATTTCTCTTTATACTGAATTAAAATTTATTACATACATTTTGGCACAAAAAACATTTTATTTGTTTTAATTAAACCCTTTATGTCAGCCAGGCTTCTAGACTTACCCTGAAAAGTAATTAATTATTTACTAGGATGAAGCCATGCCTTTTTGTTTATTATTATTATTATTAATTATAATATATTTACTTTAAATTTACCTGTAAATAAATTAACTAGTTACAAATAAGTAAAATTAGTAAATAATTAAAATTAATTTTAATTGTCCCTTATATTTTTATTCCTTACCACTGTGCTCAATGACAGATTAAGAGAAATAAAAATTTAATATTGAAATAAAATTTAATATTAAACATAAAAATAAATCTATACATGAAATTCAATTTACTTATTTAAAAATGACACTTACAGTAATTTTTAAACAAATCAAATATTTCTGACATATACAGTAAATAAAAATTTTAAACACCTTCTTTCTAGAACAATCTTATTATTTGAGAAATATTCTTCTGGAATATTCTTTTTTCTCTTCTCTCATACTCCTGTATATAGTATTTGTTACCTCCGTGCTTTTTCTCTCTTTTGCCTATATAAGGCCTCCCTTTTCTGGTTGTTTTGGAAATTCCTAACTTACTTACAATTTTATTACACCATTAATTTAATCAATTAATTATTTTATTAATTGTCTTTAGTATTTACTCTAACATAATTCTAAATCATAAAGTATAATAATAATTACAAACATTTTACCTCTTTAAAATTGAGTAATAAAAATAAAAGGATAAATTCATACGTACCATTGACTTTGAAACCCCTAATTTCCACCTATCACCGCCATTGGACCTCCATTAAAATCTTATAGACATCAGGACCCTTAAAAACTTGAGACCCTTTCCAAATTGTTGATGGAGCATTGATATTTTGAAGCTGGCAAACGAGGAACCATCAGCAACAAGGTACCAGTAGGATGAGTAGACAATGAAAACAACGAACGTCATTGACCACGTGACTTATTTTTTTGCTGCAACCGGTGTGGTCTTCCAACATTGGCAGGGGCCTTTGTTGTGTGATTTGGCGCTGTTTGTGGATGTCTTAATTGACATCTGTTAAGGAATTTGGTATTTTTCTGGTTTTATTCCGTGGATATTGGGTCTGCGGGTATGTGGGTACTATCATTGGATAGCCCTGGTTTCTCTCTATATTTTATGTCTTGAAGACATTTTTTATATTCTGAGTTTTAAGGGGTCATTTCCTCATTTTTCATTTATAAAAGATTGCTGTTTAATTTTGTTTTTCGTGTTTTACAGGCTAACCTTAAGTCTTAGGGTTAAGTGCTTAGTACCATTGGATAGAGCTAATTTTTCTCTATATTTCATGTCCCAATGTTGTTATAGTGAAATTCCGTGTTTTAAAGGTTTTAGTAGTTGTAGCTAATTTTTCTAAGTAGATTAGTGGTTTTTATTGGTTTTCTGGCTTCAGGGAGGCCGGGCCACTTCAGGCGGCATCTCCGACGTCTGGCGGCCCGCCCGCCTCTGTTTTAGGAGGTTGGGGAGCGCTCCAGGAGGGTTTTTAATGCAATTTGGCAGGTACAGGCGCCAGATTGGTGGGTGTGCATGGGCTCTTAGTTAGTGGTCTGTGTGTACATAGTGAATAAGACAGTTTGGGGAAACCTTAATCATCATACAACCATCCGGAGGTGATCTCATTGTTCCTCACTCAGTTTTCACTGTTTTCTGGCCACAATTGGCTGTGTTTGTTGCAAGTGAGTTCTTCATTTAACTTAACTTTGGCAACTGTTTTCTCTGTTATAGTCTTGCAAGCTATAGCAAGTATTATTGCTGTCTCTGGTGTGGATTTGCAGCCTACATCAAGTATCTTTGCTGTCTCTGGTGTGGACTTTGTTCTACATTTCAGTTCTTTGGTCTGGTAGTCTATCTGGGGACTACTTTCTTGGCTCATCAAGCAGTCAAGTGTGTTTAAAAGGAGCTTTAGCAAAACAGGAACCAACTTACTTTAGCAAGTAAATCTCACTCTATTTTTCTAAAGGGACAGGGGATTTTTTCTCTGGTTTTTCTCCAACTCCCTTGGTCAAGGCCTATAGCTAGTACTATAGGATTGTCTACATTTCTGGCGCCCAACGTGGGGTGGAACTTGCTAGTTCTTTGGAATCTCTGTTTGATTTGATTGGCTCTTTTTGGTGTTTTTGACTGGAGGAATGGCTTCTGGTTCTGCTATTCCTGTGGTGACTGTCAGTGGGGGGGATGGTCCTCCTTCTGTGATGGTTAGGGAGTGTGTGAGGATTAAAACTTGGGATGGTACCAAGTTTAATGGGGAGGATGTCAAGTGGTTTCTAGAGAAGTATGAAACTGCTGCTGGAGTGGATGGTGCTTCCTACCTGGACATGGTGAAGCAGATTATCTTCTTCATTGGTGATAGGTCAGTGGAGAAGGAGATTGTGGCCATGTCTGGCTACAAGAAGAGGGATTGGAAATTGCTGTGTAGGGAGATGGTGGATAGATGGGGTGTCAGGTTCACTATGGTGGATCTGAACAAGGTTGTCAGTGAATGGCAATCTTATGGTGGTGTTGGTAACTTACATAGTTACAGGAATTTTCTGCTACAGTTTGATCCTGTGGTGGAATATTTGGTGGAAGTGGAGGAGCTGGCACATGAAAATGCTGCCAAGGATGTTTTTTGGTCTGCCCTGGCTAGAGATGTCAGGATGGATGTGTTGAAGGAGTTGTCAAGAAAGGAATTGATGAAAACTCTTTCTAATGGGGATCAGAAGTTGCCTGCCTTGGATAAGGTGAAGGAGGCTGTTGAGGCCCATTTGAAGTTATTGGCTGTGGACACCTATCAGGAGGGGTGTGCCAAGTATGTCAGCAAAGTCAGTGAGGCTTTGGCTGAAGAGGAAGTTAGGGAGAAGGAGGAGGAGAAAAATTTGGTGCAGGTTCCTAAACAGGAGAGGGACCCGATGGTGGAGCAGTTGGCTGATCTTACAAAGCAGCTGCACATTTTTGTTCAGGAGGCCAAGAAGGTTAATAAGGCACCTTCTCAGCCAAGAGATTTTAAAAGGAGGGCTGGTAGGAGTGATCCTTGGGTTTGCTCTTATTGCAGTAGGAGGGGGCACAGGTCCAATGATTGTTGGGCACTGAACAGAGATGTGTCCGAAGGAAAAGTGGAGTTTGATGGCAGGGTTTTTAAGTTCCCTGACAGTTCTTTTGTGAAGCCCAGTGAGGGGCAGGCTCCTGTTGATTTGGTCAGGAGAAGAGGTGGTCTCAATCAAAGGAGGCCAAGGTTTGAGGAGATTCCTGATCAGGGGAAGTCTTCTGTTAAGGTAGATGAGGACGTCAAGGGAAAGGGGAAGGAGGTCAATAAGGTCTCTTTTTCTACTTCCTTTGGTGGTTTGGAGTTGTATTCTTGTGGTGGACAGTCAAGTGGTGAATGCTTGGCTGGTGTTTATGATGTGGAGGCAGGGAAGGTGGGTAGGCCTAAGAGCAGTTCTCAGGCCCAACCAAAGCCAAATGCTTCAAAGGGGGATCCTAAGCTGAGTGCAGCTAGGAAGAGGTACAGCAAAGAGGAGCTGTACAAGATGCAGAAGGGTATGGCTGATATGGGCCCCCCTAGTTTTGGCGCATTGGATATGAATGGTGATCCAATGCCAATGGAGGTGGACTCTGACTCTGAGGAGGATGTCCCTTTGGATTCATTGCCAAAGCCTGTTGGAGTCAGAGGTTCTGGTGAGGGATCTTGTTTGGTTCCTGTTAATGGTAAATCTGTTGGTGGTGCTGGTCCTCAAAAAGCTTCTAGGACCAAGGCGGTGAAGCAAAGAGCTCACTTTGAGAGGCCAGTAGTGTCTGGTCAAGTTAATGTTATGAACTCTGTCCTGGAAAGGATGAATCAGGGTCAGTTTTCCCTATCTTATGGGGAATTGTATGCTATCAGTCCAGGGTTGGCTGATAGGCAGAAGAAGTTGTTGACCAGGAGAAGGGTTTCTTCTGGTGAGGTAGAATACATTTGTGATTCTGCTGAAAAGTTTGGTGAGGGGTTGGAAACTCATTTTTCTGCTCCTCTGGGATATTTCAATGTCACTCTGAATGGCAGGGAGGCAAGGGCATTGGTGGATTCAGGTTCTCAGATAAACCTGATTTCTTTGTTTGAGGCAACTCATATGGGCCTCCCCATCAATACTGGTATTGGTGGGAATTTGAGAGGGATCGGTGGCCATGTCACTGAATTGGTTGGAACTTCAGAGTTTGTGAAGTTAGATGTTGGAGGAGCCTCAGGGAAGGTTCATTTTTACATTGCTAAAGGTAATGTAAAAGCAGTTTTTGGTGGGCCATTCTTGATGGATTTTCAGGCAAGAATAGGTTATCAATTTGATTTGGGAATCAGTTTGGAGTTGACTGGTGAAGACAAAAGGAGGCTTCACATGAGGTTATCATCCCCTGGAGAGGATGGTTGGGAGACTAGGCCTGGTTTATCTTCAATGTGCCAGTGCATGGATTGCTGCAGGAGAAGGAAAGAAGTTGGTGCTGCCTCTGGTTTTTTGGAGTGCGGCTCAGGCTCTATTGAGAGTCTGTCTTTTTTAGAGTAATGAGGGCTGATCACCCTAGTGCTACAACCTCTCCCCGAGATGAGGAAATCCCAGGTTGTAGTAGGTCAGCTCCCTTGGAGACACTACGCAATATAGGGGGTGGACTTGCTAGCAAGTCCCCAACCTGAACTCAGACTGAACTCAGATGGAACTCAGACTGAACTCATACTGAACTCATACTGAACTCTACTTGAAGACCCACAAAAACTGTTATGCTGAGTGGTGTTCATCCCTGATTGTATGGTTCCTTTGTCAATAGCTCAATGTGTGTTCAATCTGTGGTGAATTTGAGTCCAAGGTTGCGGACTTGCTAACAAGTCCGCCCCCCGTATTGCGCGGTGAGATATACCAAGTGGATTTTCAACTTTCTCTTTTTAATGTTTCTCTTCTCTGCAAGTATTCATCAAGTTTTTTATCAAGTCTCTGTTCTCTCTCAAGATTCTTAATTATTTTTAATTCAAGTTCAAAGAAGAAGATTGGGTATATATCTTTATTGAAAGATATGCGGAAAAGTTTTGGGGCGGTGAGATTGGGGTCTAAAAGTAAGTCCTCCCAATTGTGCACCGCTAGGGTTTCTTCTACACCTTTCAAAAACATTACCTGGGCCACACCTGTGAGCATTGGGGAAACCCCTGGTTATTTTTGTAGGACAGAAGAAAACTCAAGAAAAGAAGATAAAAAATTCAAGATAATTCAAGAAAATCAAGAAAAAAATCTGAAGATAATGAAGAAAGAAGATGCAAAATATTTTTGTGAAGATTGTCAAGATCTATTTTTGGGCCTCCAGCATGAGGTTAAACTGCAGAAAATTTTGAAGAAAGAAGATCATCAAGATCTATTTTTGGACCTCCAGCATGAGGATAAACTGCACAATTTTAGAAGATGTGATTCAGAAGATGAATCAAGATTTGAAGATTTGGAAGTTGGAAGTGAGGATGAAGATGTGGAATTGCGGAAAAGTTTTGGAGTGGTGAGATTGGGGTGTAAAAGTAAGTCCTCCCAATTGTGCACCGCTAGGGTTTCTTCTACACCTTTCAAAAACATTACCTTGGCCACGCATGTGAGCAATGGGGAAACCCTTGGTTTTTGTTCCAGGTCTGGTGGTGAAGATTTCCTGAAGATCCCTCAAGTTGAAGGTGGAGCGGCAAAGTATAAGAAGGTAGCGCAGAAGATTAGGCCTGTCAATGAGCCTATGCCTGTGGGTTTAAATCCGCCTTTGAAGAGACCTCCTTTTTCAAGAGATCCGTACTGTACTCCTTTGGTGAAGAATCCTCCAGAATTTGTAGAGACGGCTAGGGTGACCGTGGAAAGATTGAAAGTTGTTAATTTTGGTCCTGATGGGTGGTTGTCTGAGGAAGAAAAGAAGTTGTTGTTGCACGTTATTGTGCTAAGGGAATAAGCGGTGGCATTTTTTGAGGAGGAAAGGGGTGTATTGAAGCACTCTTATGGGGAACCTTACTTGATTCCTGTTGTTTGTCATGAACCTTGGCAAATCAAACCTATTCCGATTCCAGCCGCTATTCGAGAGGATTTTGTAGAGATTGTTAGGGAAAGAGTCAGGACTGGGTTATATGAACAATCAACATCCAGTTACTCAAGTCCAGTGTTCTGTGTAAAGAAGCAGAATTGAAAGTTGAGGGTGGTTCATGATCTTAGAGCCTTGAATAGAGTCACTATCAAGGATGCTGGTATGCCGCCAAGTGCAGAGGATTTTGTTGAAGCTTTTGCTGGAAGGGTGTGTTATGGTTTGGGTGATATTATGGGTGGTTATGATGAGAGGGAACTACATACGGATTCAAGGCCTCTCACAACTTTTGAGACTCCTTTGGGAAGATTTCAGCTCACTAGGTTTCCTCAAGGAGCAACTAATTCAGTGGCAGTTTATCAAGCACAGATGGCTTGGATTTCACAGGATGAGGTTCCTACTCATGCTGGTATTTTTATTGATGATGGTGGAATTAAAGGACCATCCACTGATTATGGTAATGAGGTTTTATCGGAGAACCCTGGCATAAGGAGGTTTGTGTGGGAATATGCAATAACTCTAGAGAGAGTGTTGTTTAGGATTGAAGAGGCTGGTTTGACCATTTCAGGGTCGAAATTCTGTTGTTGTGTTCCTTCTTTGGAAATTCTGGGTCATGTGGTATGTAAAGAGGGAAGTATTATGGCGAAGAAGAAGATTAATAAAATTCAGTCATGGCCAAGGCCTAAAAATACTACTGAAGTCAGAGGATTTTTGGGTGTATGTGTATATGTCAGGATTTTCATTAAGGATTTTTCTTTGTTGGCTTCACCTTTAAGGAGGTTGCCAGAAAAGATGCAGATTGGGAATGGACTGAGGAGTGTGAAGAGGCTTTTCAGAAGCTGAAAAAGGTTGTTGTTGAAGATATAATTCTTCACAAGTTGGATTATGGTGTTGGTGCTGGAAAGATTTATCTGGAAGTGGACTCAAGCTATATTGCTGCCGGTGCTGTTTTGTCTCAGGAGGATAAGACTGGGAGGGTCAGGCCAGTAAGGTATGAGTCTGTGGTGTTTAATGAGGTGGAATCTAGGTATTCTCAACCTAAGTTGGAATTGTGTGGCGTAGCTAAAATTTTAAAGAAGCTACAGACAGTTTTGTGGGGGCAGCATTTTGAGCTGCAGGTGGATGCAAAATCTTTGGTTCAGATTATCAATACACCTAGTCTTCCAAATGCTCCAATGACTAGGTGGGTGGCATTTATTCAACATTTTTCTTTTGACCTGGTACACAAACCAGGTAAAACTTTTACTATGCCTGATGGGTTATCAAGGAGGCCACCTACAGATGAGGATTCTGATTCTGAAGAGTTTGACGAAGATGTTCCAGTGATTAGGGCCAGCACAAAGGGTGCTGAGGATTTTTCTTTCCTCCCCCATGAGGCTAAACTGGATGATTGTTCTGACCTCCCCCAAGAGGCTAAACTGGCTGGATCTGATCTTGATTCTGGTGATCAGGATATATTTGTTGATGAAGATGGAGTTGTTGTTTGGGACAGCTCAAAATTGGAAAAGGGTGTTTTTGTTAGTGAACTGGATTCTCACAAGGTTCAGTGGAAAGAGAAGGACGTGCCAAAATTTAAGGATTGGTGTCCTGGTTGGGCTGCTCAATTGGCTCATGTTCACACTGGTGATTTTGATGACAGAGTTGTACCCTTGGATGTTGTTTTGTTGGATTTTGAAGATGAGACCTGTGGTCAGTCTGGGTTTTATTTTATCCTGGTGGAATATCTGTTGACCTTGGAGAGGCCAGATAGTTGTGATGATGATACTTGGTTGGCAATCAAGAAGAAGAGTCCTGGATTTTATGTTTCAGGAAGGCGGTTGATGAGAAGGAGACATCCTAATCCTCAAGTGGTGGTGACTCAGAAGAAGGGTCAAGAATTGGTTTTGAAGTCTTTGCATGAAGACCTTGGTCATAGAGGCTTTGGGGAGACTTATAGAAGAGTAGCAGACAGATTTTGGTGGCCGGGTATGAAGTTGGCTGTGCAGGGTTGGGTTCAATCTTGTCAAGAATGTCAAAGAAGAAGTCACTTGAAACCTAAAGAGGTTGGCTGTGCTACTGGTGAATCAACTGTTTTTGGAAGGGTCAGTATGGATGCTGTCCATATTAAAGAGGGCAGGTATAAATACTTGATTGTTGCTAGTGATGATTTGTCTGGTTGGGTTGAGGCAGTGCCTCTGTTTAATTTGACTGCCAAGAATGTGGCAGAGTTTTTGAAGAAGGAGTGGATTTATAGGTATGGGTTGATGAAGTTGGTGACTGTTGATGGTGGGCCAGAGTTTGGTGCTGAATTTAAAGAAGCTGTGGCTAGTGTTGGTTCTAGGGTTAGAGTGGCTACACTGTATTATCCTGAAGCTGAAGGCATGGTTGAAAGAGGCCATCAAGTTATCAAGAATGCTTTGGTGAAGATGTGTGGAGATAGTGCCAAAAAGTGGAGGCATTATTTACCCTTGGTTTTATTTGCTGATAGGGTCACTGTGAAGAGGACAACTGGCTATTCTCCTTATGAGCTAATGTTTGGTCAAAAAGCCGTTCTACCAGTGGACTTGGAAGCTGTCTCTTATCTTGGAATTGATTGGGATGACGTGCACTCAACAGAAGATTTGCTCTGTGCCAGGATGCAACAGTTGGAATGTAGAGAGGAATGTCAAGAGAAGGCATACTCTAGAATGATGAAGATTAGGAATCAATCAGTCAGATACTGGGACAAGAAGTTAGCTTATAGACTCAGGAATCCCTTGAAACCTGGTTGTTTGGTTTTGGTGTATAATAGAAGTTTGGAGAGTCAGTGGGGCAAAATGTTTGCTGACAGATGGAATGGACCTTACAGAGTCAGATCTCAGGCGTCTGGAGGTTCTTATGTTTTGGAAGAGTTGGATGGTGCAGTCTTGAAAAAGAGGGTGGATGCAGACCAAGTGAAGAGGTTTTATCACAGAGGCACTAGGCATGAAGAAGATTGACTCTGCAATGAGGATAAACTACGGACCATTCTTTAATTTTGGTTTTTTTTGTGGTGATGCTATGCATCTGTTTGTTGGAATTTTTTGTTAGAGGGTACCCATGGGTGGGGCTTCTAGATTTGATCTTGGAAAGTGTGGGGGTGACTGATGGGCTGGCTGCTCTATCAACAGTTACCCCAGATTGTCTGTTTCCAACCCTTTCTCTTAATTTGGTTGAACCCTAGTATTGGTTTCTTTTCACAGGTTTTAGTCCTCTATGACTTTAAACTGGAATTTCCTCTGGTTTTCAAGTGCTGGACTCTTCACTCTTATTGGTTTCAGTTAATTGTGTTGGATTTCGTATTTTTGTTAGAATGTACCCAGGGGGGCTTCTAGATTTTATTTTGGCAATTGTGGGGGTAACTGATGAGCTGGCTGCTCTGTAGAACAGTTGCCCCAGAATGTCTGTCTCAAGTCTTTTGTTTTTCCTAGTTGAATTCTAGTTCTGTTGTTTATTATTCAGGTTTTAAGTCCACTAAGACTTTAAACTGGTTTGGGACTGGCTTCTTTATCTTTGGTTCTTTCAGATTGGTGGTGGATCACTGGTGGTCTCCCATCATTTTTACTTATTGGAGGGAGCCCACCCAGTGATCATTTCTATGGACCGGACTTTCCCTTATTGGACCATCTATGGAGCTGGACTTTCTTTGATTTTGCAGTTATGTTTTTGCTAGATAGCAGTTTTAGATTATTTTCTTTTTTCTCTTTTTTTCTTTTAATTTTTTTATGGGGGTTGTTTAAAATTATAAAATCAAAAAGATAGGGTATTACCACATCAGGGTCACCTGGATGTGGGCAAGCATTGGTGGGGAAAGGCTCATCAATTGCCCGGGCAATGCTATTTTATTTTTATTTATTATTTATTTCATGTGTTTCTGTGTTTCATTATTTTTATTATCTTCTGAATTTCTAAATTTTTTGAATTTTGTTTTCTGTTAATCATTTAAAAGATTTAATTGTGTATCCACATCAAGGTGCACTTGGATGTGGGTAAGGTATCAGGGGATCAGCTCATCAATTGGCTGGAGGATACCATTTGTATTATTTTTTATATTTTATTTTATTTCAATTATTTCATTTCATTTATTTTATTTCATTTCATTTTAGTTATTAATTTTTAATTTTAGTATATTAGTAGACAGTACAAAAAAAAAAAAATTCTGAAATTATTTTTATTAATTGTTTTATATTATTATTATGTTTCTAATCTTTTTTCAGGAGCTCATTGTCTGGATGATGAAGCTTCTGGAGGCTGGTCTGGATTGTGATGACGTTTTTGTTTTTTGTTGGGATTGTGGGAAGCACTGTGTTCTTTGAAGTGCATCCTGCTGGAGAGATTATAGGGATTGGATTAGAGGGAAGTTCAGAGGAGGAAGAAGAAGAGGCAGGAATGGAGTGCTGGAGGGTGTGTTTAATGATCCTAGACATTTTCCAGTGGTCGTCCAGTAGGCGCTTTCTCAGGGATTTTTCAAAGTCATTCAAGGGTCCATGGAGGGCAAAGGCTTTTAGCATATTTGAACACATGGTGCTTAGGTGTTTCTTCATGTCTCCATAATCCAGGGTCAAAGAAGTTTCAAGAGTTTGGCCAACTCCAATAATAGATTCAGGAGGAGGGGTGCCAACTAGACAAGAAGAATTGGATCAGTAATTATTTTTGTTGAAGGAATGGAATAATTAATTTGGTACTTACAGATTGGAAGATCATCAAATCTGTAAGCAGCTGAGATTTGGATCTCTGACGATTTTGTAATGGTCATAGTGGGTGGATCAACTAGGGAAAGATATGGATTCTCATGGTCTTCCTCTGAAGGATCCTGAGAAGGTGAACCGGGATGCTGAGGTTCCTGGGGCCTAGTTGGAGCAGTGAGATTGTGGTTGTTGTTGTGGTTGTTATTTCTGTTGGATTCAGCTGGAGGAGGTGCTGGTGATGGAGTACCAGGGTTGTTAAGGGATGGAGCAGGAGAGGGGGATTTGGAAGCAGACTGCTCTCTTCTGGATGGAGAATTTGAAGAGATGGAACTGTCAGAAGAGTAGTTGGCTGACAGAGCAGAGGTGTAGTTTCTTTGTCTTAGTTGGGGACGAAGTTGTTGTTGTGGAGCAGTGTGTGGTGTTCTGGTTTCTTCTTGGGGTTCTCTGGAAGTTCTCTTAGAAATCTGGGAAATTTTGGTGCTTTTGGATTTTGGAAGGGTGGATTGCATTTCTCTGGGAGCATTAGGAGGTAGTTGGGTTGAGTTGTTGTTGTTGTCTGGATGAATTTGGCTATTTTCTGGCCGTTTCTGAAGGTTTTGGCCCTGATTTTCAATGTTTGGTGAGGCGGGCGGGCCGCCCAATGTCAGCCAGGCCGCCTGGGAGTTGATTTTGAAGCTTTTGGAGCCAATTTGGCGGAGATAAAAGCAGTTTCTTGTGAGGCTAAGGCTGGTCTTTTGGGAATAGTGCAGGAAGCTGAGCTTCTGGATCTTCTGGAAGGAGCAGAAGATAGAGAGGAAGAGGAAGGACCAAGCTCTGGGGATCTGGTAGGGGATCTGGAGATGTATTTGTGAGAAGGAGAAGGCGGAGGAAAGGGGTAGTTGGCGTCTCTGTCACATCTTTTCTTTTTGGAATAACAAGAGTCACAAGCCCTGTTGTAAAATTTGGATTCAGGATTTGGAAGAGTGAATGTGCAAGGTCTGCACATGTGGATGCACTGTTTGCAGGCATAGTCCTTGGGAGCAGTGAAGAAAGGGAGAGTAGAAGGGTTAACATCAGGAGATCCAGCCATGATCTGTGGTGAGAAAAGATGATAAAAAGGGATAGGAGGAGATTTTTTTCAGTGATGGGTAGATGATGAAGTGAAGGTGGAAGTTCAGCAGGTTGGCTGTAGAGGTGTGCTGCATGAAATTGGCTGCGTCCATTTTATGCAAAATTCCGGCAGTCCATCAAGACTTTAAACTGAAATCTGGTTTCTGTTAGTCCTCCAAGACTTTAAACTGGCTGGTTAAAAGATTTTATCAATAAGTAGTCCGTCAAGACTTTAAACTGAACACTGTGTTAGTCCCCCAAGACTTTAAACTGAGGGTTGTAAGTCCCCCAAGACTATAAACTGAGGGAAAAGTTTTTGTTGTTGGAGTTGGTTTTGAAAGATTGGTGGAGGGTATCTACAGGGGGAGCCTCCAAATTTAGAAAAGGAAAGTTTGGGGGTAATTGATGGGCTGGAAGCTCTATTCACAATTACCCCAGAATGTTAGTTTTTTCTCTGTGTCTTAATGTGGTTGATCTCTGGTTCTGGGTTTATGATTTAGGTTTTTTGAGTCCTCCAAGACTTTAAACTGAGGGTTTTTGAGTCCCCCAAGACTATAAAATGAGGATGGTCCCCCAAGACTTAAAACTGAGGGTTGTTTGTGGTTACATCCTATAGAGGGTGTGGTCAATTTTTCTTTTCTGAATCAAACTCAAGTACTAGTGGAATTACAGAGGGAATCAAGAAATGAAATGAAGTGTTCAGAATTAGCCTTGAACTGGTGAATGAGGTGTCTTCTGTTCTCAATGTCCTGTGGATCTCTAGCAGGAGTGGATTGGAAGTAGTGAAGCAGAATTTGTTTCTGTTGTGATGTGTGTTGTTGGAACTTGGCCTTGATAGTGGGCAAGTGCATTGGTGTTGGTGGTGCAATGGATCCTACATTGTTATCATCACTATCAGAAGAGGAAGGAACTGAGAAGTTATCAGTTTTAAATTTGAAGGAAGGAATGAATGTTCTTTACCATCAGATGGACCAGGGATGGGGGAACTAGTTGTTTTATGGGTTGTGGCACTCTTCTGGGAAGGGTGGAGCTTTTTGATTAATCTGGGTATCAGGATGGATGGCCTAGATCTTTTGGTGCTGGCAGAAGAAGGACCAGGTTGAGGTGGAGGTGAATCTGTTGTGGAAGAAAGTGGACCAGGTCTGTGGCAGGTCTTCTTTCTGGAGTGGCAGACATTGCAGGACGTTCTGTATGGATGGACAGGTGGTGTAATGGCGCAGATTAAATTATTGTTGATGCAGTATTGGCAGGGGCTTATTTCAGAGGCAGATTTGGGAAGGAGGTTAAACATGGTGGTTGGATGAAGAAAGAATGCGGACATTCTCAATTGGAGGGAGGATGTGGTCTTCCAACATTGGCAGGGGCCTTTGTTGTGTGATTTGGCGCTTTTTGTGCATGTCTTAATTGACATCTGTTAAGGAATTTGGTATTTTTCTGGTTTTATTCCGTGGATATTGGGTCTGCAGGTATGTGGGTACTATCATTGGATAGCCCTGGTTTTTCTCTATGTTTTATGTCATGTAGACATTTTTTATATTCTGAGTTTTAAGGGGTCATTTCCTCATTTTTCATTTATAAAAGATTGCTGTTTAATTTTGATTTTCTTGTTTTACGGGCTAACCTTAAGTCTTAGGGTTAAGTGCTTAGTACCATTGGATAGAGCTAATTTTTCTCTATATTTCATGTCTCAATATTGTTATAGTGAAATTCCGTGTTTTAAAGGTTTTAGTAGTTGTAGCTAATTTTTCTAAGTAGATTAGTGGTTTTTATTGGTTTTCTGGCTTCAGGGAGGCCGGGCCGCTTCAGGCAGCATCTCCGACGTCGGGCGGCCCGCCCGCCTCTGTTTTAGGAGGTTGGGGAGCGCTCCAGGAGGGTTTTTTATGCAATCTGGCAGGTACAGGCGCCAGATTGGTGGGTGTGCATGGGCTCTTAGTTAGTGGTCTGTGTGTACATAGTGAATAAGACAGTTTGGGGAAACCTTAATCATCATACAACCATCCGGAGGTGATCTCATTGTTCCTCACTCAGTTTTCACTGTTTTCTGGCCACAATTGGCTGTGTTTGTTGCAAGTGAGTTCTTCATTTAACTTAACTTTGGCAACTGTTTTCTCTGTTATAGTCTTGCAAGCTATAGCAAGTATTATTGCTGTCTCTGGTGTGGATTTGCAGCCTACATCAAGTATCTTTGCTGTCTCTGGTGTGGACTTTGTTCTACATTTCAGTTCTTTGGTCTGGTAGTCTATCTGGGGACTACTTTCTTGGCTCATCAAGCAGTCAAGTGTGTTTAAAAGGAGCTTTAGCAAAACAGGAACCAACTTACTTTAGCAAGTAAATCTCACTCTATTTTTCTAAAGGGACAAGGGATTTTCTCTCTGGTTTTTCTCCAACTCCCTTGGTCAAGGCCTATAGCTAGTACTATAGGATTGTCTACACCAGGAATCAAACCAAGCTCCAAAATTTAGGCTCTTATATTGGCAATAGTCATATATATTTGTGGTAATTATTTTGATTACTATTTGTGAGTCATTTTTCATATTTCATTTTCCACAAATATCTTTTTTACTCAGCACTCTGTAAGTGGCATTAACTTTCTCATTTTACAGGGGGAGGTGCCTGGTAAATAAAATATTTTTTTTCCTAGTTGACCAAGTTAGAACCATATTTTTCTTAGTCCTAGAAGTAATATAAAAATTAAAATTAATTATAATATACTTTTTTAATTATTTCAGTTGACCTCTGCCCTGATAATTAAAATTTTACATTATTGTTTCAGTTGACAAATTGTACTGGCAGTAAATTAATAAGATTTAAAAATAAATTATATTAAAAAATTTTCAGTTGACAACAAGTCCTGGTAATTAAATTATTTCAGTTGAAATTAATTCCTGATAATTAAAATTATTTTCAGTTGAAATTAAGTCCTGGTAATTAAATTCTTCTGTTGACTTCTAGTCCTGAAAATTATCAACATATACATTACTAATTAATAAATTATTTTATTATTTCAGTTGATTCAGTTTTTAATCCTGGTTATAAAATTATTTTAATTAATAAAAATTGTGATTATTATTTCAGTTGATTTTTTGTCCTGAAAAAAACATTATATTTTAGTTATTCTAGTTGATTATGAAATCCTGATAATTATTTATGTAATAAAAAAAAATTTCCTTATTTTTCTTTAAATAAAGTAAAAATAATAACTGATTAAATTTTAATATTTCTTTGTCTAAGTTCAGGTTAATTTCAACTATGACTGATCAAGGTGCTTCTTCTGGCCATGATGGGGAACTGTATTTGATTGATTATGATGAAGCTTCTTCTGTAATTTCTCCTTTGACTACAAAACTGGCTCAAATTAATCAATTACTGGACCAAGCAGGATGTGAAAATTCAGGAGATGGAGATATTAGTGGAGACAAATGCTCAAGATCAAAAGCCTTCTATCAACCCCCTAAAAGAGCTTCCAAAAGGCCTCAAAATAAAAAAGATGCCCTTGAATCAGCAAGTCAAAAATCTCTCCACTCACATCAAGGAGTTGAGGTCAGAAAACCTCAAGCTGAGGTCAAAAACAGACTCTCTAGAAGACAAGGTAAGAAAAATAGAGTCCTTCCTTCAAGAGAAGAGGAAACCTCCTCCTCCAAAAGCCCTTCCACAATTGGCCCCCCAGGAACAAGAAAAGGTGGAAGTCTCAAAGTGGCAGTGGGATTGGCTGAACACCCAGTGGGATTATCTGTCCCAACAACAACAGCAACAAGTACCTCAGGCAGGTCCTTCATGAACCAATCAGTTCAACCCCACACCTCCTCACCCCTATCAAGGAGGAAGAAAGAGAAAAAACACTCACATCCAATTCTTACCCAAGCCATGGTGAGCCCCTCTATTTAATCTCAAGTACCATTTCTTGTTACTGATTCACTTCCTTCAGGTAATTCTGGAAGAGGAGATTAGACTGTGAGACCAGTAGAGGCTGAGAATAGTAGACAAATTGCTCAATATTCTAATGTATCTAATCCTTTTGGTTTGATTGCTACTTCAATTATAAATCCTGATATGCCTATTATTGATGAGACACTTGATCCTGAGTTTTATGAGAATCTGGAAAGTTATTCTGTTTCCCTGTTGAGAAATACTCCAGATGTTGCTAACATTAATAATGAATATTTGAGGGATATTATTGCTAAACAAAATCACATAATAAAAAACATGAAATTGACTCAGAAATAGAATAGTTTGTTGACTGAACAGGGTTATCAAGCATTGAGGAGTGAGTTACAGAGAGTTTCTGATGATTTGTTTCAATACAAAGTAACTCATGCAAAGAAAGTTGCTTTATGGCAAAATATCAAGAATGATTGGTCTAAATTAAAAAATACTGTGTCCATCTGTTGTTATGAGCTAGAGGGACATAAGATGAACTTAGAAAGTTTGAGTGACCATTAATCATCTTTCCAAAATAAAAACCAGTTATCTTTTGCAACCATCAATGAGAGTTTATCTAGTATTCCAAGAGTGAAAACTAGATTAACAACCATTGAAGAGAAATTGAATTCATTGTTAAATGATCAAAAGTTTTCTGGCATTCCTTTGAAAGAATCTGTTGTGCAGGATACCCCAATTTTACCTGTTCCTAGTTCATCTAAAGTAAAATTAGTGCCAGAAATGCCTGAAGATATTACTGAGTTTCCATCAAAGCTTGATGGTGTACCTGGATCATCTACAGAGGGATTAAACAATGAGATTACTGCCCAATTTGAGAAGTTACAGTTCCTTCTCACTCAGAAACAATATTTTAATAAGGAGACTACTTCAAATCAAAAGAATTGGCCAAAACTTGACCAATATCCAACATTTGATGGTGACTCTTCCTCTGATTGGCAGCAGTTCATTTTCAGGATTCATTATCTAAAAAATTCTTACAAACTCCAAGATGAGGAAATTTTGTCAAGATTAATTTCTTTATTTACCAATGTAGCCCTAATGTGGTATGAATCTGTTCTCTTGGATATAAATGACCACTCATGGGAAGATTGGAAGAAATTAATTAAAGCACAATTTGGTGATTCCAAGTTCAGGTTAGCTCAACAAAGGCAATATGAAGAAACCAAATATAGCTCTTCTACTGAAAAAACTATTGAGTTCCTGATGAAACTCGTGAAAATCTTGAGGGAAATGGACCCAGATATGGAGTTTGAATTATGGAAGGACAGGATCCTCTATAAATTACCTATGTCTCTGAGAGACTTAATAGTTTCTAGGACTGAGTTTTCAAGGGAACCCTTTTCTTTCATTAATACTTGTAATGAGATCCTTCTAAATAACAAGTATGATTCTAGAAGATTCATTTCTAGAACTTCATTGGAGAAAACCTCCAATTACCAACAAAAACCTCTATAAAAGTTTGGTAAACATTCTGCCCCTGTTGCACCAGAAAAGTATGCAATAAACACTTGCATCAAATTCAACAAGCCTTAGCAGAAAGGCCATGTTTGTGACAAGAAAATAAATCTTGTTGAAAAGACAGAGGAGCATGCTGATAACACAATAGCACTGGATGATAATTCAAGTGATTGTGCCCGAAACATTTCCTATGAATCTCAACAGGAGATTTTGATGCTGGAAGAGGATATTCATTATTTAAATAATATTGATATTGAGAATAATGATTTATCTACAGTAGAAGATGCTGAGATTATAAGAAATCTTGAGGACAGCTCAATTATTATTGCCCCTCTCAAGGCACCAGTCTAGATCAATGGAAACAACATTGAGGTTGTCTTAGATTCTGGAGCTGGAGGAAGTTTAGTATCTGAAAAAGCACTTGCTTCAGTGGACCAAGATTATAAATCAAAACTTATGCCTATCATTTCTGAGAATGGGAGAGGTTATGGCTCTGTTTTGTCCCCCATCGGTAAATACAAAGCCACAGTATTTTTCAAATATAACCATGGTTTTGTAAAAGCTATATGTGATTTTGTTGTCATGAAAAATGATAACTTGAGTAGTTGGTTAATTGTGGGAAATGACATTTTAACCATATATGGCAAAAAATTATATTCTTCAAACCAATGCTTCACAATGGGGATGAATGGGAAAAGAAAATTCAAAATTTCCTCCCCCAAGAAATTATTAACACCAGAATTGAACACATGTCATTCCGTAGTTCAATATAAAGGAATATCTACAAAAGAAATGGCTGCCCTTGTGTCTGAAAGTGACAATGATTCTTTTGCAAAACAAATTTCTGGTGAGTATAAAGATTCCATCATTAAATTGATAAAATCTTTTCCTATGGAGTTTTCTCATGGGTCACATGAATTAGGATTGGTAAAAAAAGAAATGAAACTTTCATTTACTTCCCCATTAACTGAAATACCACCTAGTTTAAAGAAGAAGCCTTATCCTGCTTCTCCCACAAAGAGAAAATATATTGAAGATAATATCTCTACCCTTTTAAAAATGAATATTATTGAAAAGGTAGTTGAAACACCTAATCATTGTGTTATCTCACCTGTCCTAATTTCTTATTAAAATGACAAATCCAGGTTTTGTGGTGATTATAGAGCATTGAACACTTATACCTTTGATTATATCTATCCTTTACCCAGAATTAGCTCTATACATGCTACCCTACAAGGAGCTAAATATATCAGCTGTTTGGATGGTAATAAAGGATATCACCAGGTAACTTTTGAGAAGAATTCTCAGAATTTCTGATAATTTCTACTCATATGGGTATTTATAAAAATATTAGGATGCCATTTGGCCCTAAAAATTCCCCTTCAGTTTTTCAAAAAGTTATGGATAACACATTCCATCAAGAAATAATTGAAGTATGGCTGATGGTTTATATTGATGATATCATTATATTCTCTAAAACATTTGAGGACCATTTTAACCACATGTGTATAGTTTCCCATAAGATGGATGAGATTAATATGAAGCTTGCTTTGAAGAAATGAAAATTTGGTTTTCATTCCTTAAAAGTGCCTGGTCATGTTGTCTCAGGGTTACAGATATGTGTTGACCAAAACAAAGTGGCAGCCATACAACAGGTGAATGCTCCTACCACAGTTAGAGAGCTCCAGAGTTTTTTGGGAATGTGTGGATACTATAGACAGTATATTAAAAATTACCAAGTCAAAGAATTACCCCTTACCCAATTGACTAGGAAAGATGTTGCTTTTGTCTGCAATAGTGAAAGACAAAGAGCTTTTGACACTATGAAACATTCTTTGATTTCAGCACCAATTCTTGCTTTACCTGACTTTAATAAACCATTTTTTTATACACTGATGCCATTTTTATTGGTCTTGGTGCTGCCCTCCATCAGAAATAAGTGATGAATGATAAAGTATCAGAAGTAGTAATTTGTTATATTTCAAGAACCTTGGGATAGTGAATTGAAATATGGTGCATCTCAACTAGAGTTTTTAGCAGTAGTGTGGGCTCTAGAGAGGCTAAATTACTACTTGGATGACCAGAAAAATATGAACTTGTCACTGACTGAAGTGCAGTTAAATCTCTCTTAAACTTAAAAACACCAAACAGATATATGTTCAGATGGCAGCTAGCTGTTCAAGAATACAGAGGAAGAATGACAATAAATTCTAGGGCTGATATTTTTCACTCAAATTTGGATATGTTATCAAGTTTACCTTGGCCAAATGATGACTCAAATCCTGCATATGATCCTGAGATAAAATTATTCATATTCATGGGATATATGTGGTTGATATGGAGGAAGAGCTATTACAGCTTATTCTGGATTCATATTATAAGCACACTGACTGAAAAAAGTTATGTACCATATTAAATGATCCAAAGAATGCTTCAATAGAAGCATTAATTAAAACCCTTCCACCAAAGTACTATAAGGCTTTGGAGAAAGGTAAATTTTCAATTGTTGAAGGATATCTATAATATAGAGGAAAGTTGAGTAATTTTATTGTTGTCCCTCCTTCTATGAAGGAGATCATCTTGAAAATTTGTCATGATGACATATTGGCTGAAAATTTTGATCTTGAGAAAACAATGATGAGAATTAAAAACACTGCTTGGTATTTTAATATGACTGAAGACACCAAAATATATATTTAATCCTGTGATTCTTGCCAAAAATCTAAAAGATTGACTGGTAAAAATCTAGATTAATGCAACATATTGAACCTCCTGATGCACCATGGCAGATAATAAACATGGACTTTGTAACAGGATTACCCATTGCTGGGAAAGACAGTTATAACTCTTGTTGGGTTATTGTGGACATATTCACAAAAATGTGTAAATTTATCCCTACTCACAAGGATGTTTCCACTAAAGATTTAACTTTCTTGTGGTGGTCTCATATGTTTAATACTACTGGTTTTCCTAAAGCCATAATCTCTGATAGAGACCCTAAATTTACTTTTGAATTCTGGATGTCTCTGATGGATGTTTGTGGCTGTGATCTGGATCTCTCTACTACCCATCATCCCCAAGCTGATGGATTAGCTGAAAGAATGATTTAGACTTTAGAGGACATGATAAGAAGGTATTGTGCCTTTGGCCTTGAGTACAAAGACAATAACAGATTTACTCATGATTGGGTTACCCTACTTCCTGGGTTGGAATTTACTTATAATAGCACTGTTCATTCTGTTACTCAGAAAAAGCCTTTTGAGCTCTGGCTTGGATATTTTCCAAATACTCCTGCCCAAATTCTCAATAATAATATACCTAAATTGAATTTAAATCCTGGTGTAAAATCATTTCTTCAAATGCAACAACTTTGCAGGAGTCATGCTCAAAAATTTATTGAAAAATCCTTTGAATATGAGAGGAAGAGATGGTTCAAATCCCATAAAGAATACACTTTGGAAAAGGGTGATGAAGTACTGATTTCTACATTCCACTTCAATTTACAAGGTAATAACAAATTAAAAGACCCATTTGTAGGTCCATTTGTTGTCAGAAGAATGGTTGGTTATAATGCAGTTGAAGTTATCTTGTATTCTCCATATGAAAAAAATATCTTGTTTTTCCAATGTCTCTTTTGAAACCTTACACATCCAATAGTGATTTATTTCCCAAAAGGAGGGGAAGACCAAAGAAGACCCCTAATTAGATCACTGAGACAGCAGAAATTGATAAGACTCTAAATGACAGAATAGTTACTGCTGAAAAAGGTACAGAATACTAATTGAGATTCAAGAATAAATCTTCTGAATATTATTCTTGGATACCTGGGAAGGAGATATCTAATCTTCCTACTCTGCTAAAGAAATATAAAAAGAAAAAATCATAGCATTTTTTTATTGTTTTTTAGAGTGAGGGAGTGTCAGCCAGGCTGCTAGACTTACCCAGTAAAATAATTTATTGTTTACTAGGATGAAGACATGCCTTTTTGTTTTTTATTATTATTATTAATTATAATATATTTACTTTAAATTTACCTGTCAATAAATTAACTAGTTACAAAAAAGTAAAATTAGTGAATAATTAAAATTAATTTTAATTGTCCCTTATATTTTTATTCCTTACCACTGTGCTCAATGACAGATTAAGAGAAATAAAAATTTAATATTGAAATAAAATTTAATATTAAACATAAAAATAAATCTATACATGAAATTCAATTTACTTATTTAAAAATGACACTTACAGTAATTTTTAAACAAATCAAATATTTCTGACATATACAGTAAATAAAAATTTTAAAAACCTTCTTTCTAGAACAATCTTATTATTTGAAAAATATTCTTCTGGAATATTCTTTTTTCTCTTCTCTCATACTGCTGTATATACTATTTTTTACCTCCGTGCTTTTCTCTCTTTTGCCTATATAAGGCCTCCTTTTTCTGGTTGTTTTGGACATTCCTAACTTACTTACCATTTTATTACACCATTACTTTAATCAATTAATTATTTTATTAATTGTCTTTATTATTTACTCTAACATAATTATAAATCATAAAGTATAATAATAATTACAAAAATTTTACCTCTTTAAAATTGAGTAATAAAAATAAAAAGATAAATTCATACATACCATTGACATTGAAACCCCAAATTTCCACCTATCACCACTATTGCACCTCTTTTGAAATCTTCTAGACATTGGGACCTTTTGACACTTACCCAGTAAAATAATTAATTATTTCCTGGGATGAAGCCACGCCTTTTTATTTCTTATATATTATTATTAATTTTATTATAGTTACTTTAAATTTACTTGTAATAAATTAACTAGTTACAAAAAAGAAAATTTAGTAAAAAATTAAAATTAATATTAATTGTCCCATATATTTTATTTTTATTTCCTAACACCATGCTCAATGTAAGGTTAAACAAAATAAAGATTAAAACATTATAATTCAAATTAATATCAAAATAAAATTTAATATTGGAAAACATTTAAATATAATAAATATATACAAAAAATCAAATTACTTATTTAAAAAATGACATTTACAGGAATTTTTTAAATAAATCAAATTATTTTGACATAGATTCTAAATCTTTCTTTATGGAAAAATCTAAAAATTTGAAATATTTTCTTCTGGAATTTTCTTTCTTACTCTCATACACTAGTGTATAGCATTTTTACTTTGTAATTTGACTCTCATTTGCCTATATAAGGCCTCCCCTTTCAGGTTGTTTTGATTCATTCTTTACTCACTCATTATTTTATTAAAACATTTATAAAATCAAATATTTATTAATATTATTTATTACTTAGTACTTCTGAAACCGTAATTCTAAATTTCAAATTATAATAATAATTATAAAATCTTTTTACCTCTTTTAAATTGAGTAAATAAAATAAAAGATAATCCATATGTACCTTTGCCTTTGAAACCTTCAAATTCCACCTACCTACGCCTTTATACCTCCATTAGAACCTTCCAGAGCAAGAGACCATCCCAACACTTGAAGCCCTTTCCAAATCATTGACAGCGCATTGATATCTTTAAGCCAACAACCAAGGGACCAGTAACATTGAGGAACCAGTAGGGATGTCTGGACGACAAAAAGGACAAATGTCATCAACCATGTGACTTATTTTTTTGCTGTGACCAGTGTAGCCAATCCTATAGTACTAGCTATAGGCCTTGACCAAGGGAGTTGGAGTAAAAATGGAGAGAAAAACCCCTGTCCCTTTGAGAAAATACCAGGTGAGATTTATTTGCTACAGCAAATTAGAGACTGTTACTGTCAGCCAGGCTGCTAGAACTACCCAGTAAAATAATTAATTATTTACTGGGATGAAGCCACACCTTTTTATTTTTTATTATTATTATTAATTATAATATATTTACTTTAAATTTACCTGTAATAAATTAACTAGTTACAAAAAAAGTAAAATTAGTAAATAATTAAAATTAATATTAATTGTCCCTTATATTTTTATTTCTTAACACTGTGCTCAATGACAGGTTAAGAGAAATAAAAATTTAATATTGAAATAAAATTTAATATTAAACATAAAAATAAATCTATACATGAATTGAAATTACTTATTTAAAAATGACACTTACAGTAATTTTTAAATAAATCAATTTATTTCTGACATATACAGTAAATACACATTTTAAACACCTTCTTTCTAGAAAATCTTATTACTTGAAAATATTCTTCTGGAATATTCTTTTTCTTCTCACATACTCCTGTATATAGGATTTTTACCTCTGTGCTTTGTCTCTCTTTTGCCTATATAAGGCCTCCCTTTTCTTGTTGTTTGGACATCCTTTACTTACTTATTATTTTATCAAATCTTTTATTAAATTAAATATTTATTAATAATAATGATTGTTTTAGTACTTACAACAACGTAATTTTAAATCATAAATTATGATAATAATTATAGAATATTTTACCTCTTTTTATTGAGTAAATAAAAGAAAAGATAATTCATATGTACCTTTGACTTTGCAACCCCAAAAATTCACCTATCACTGCCATTGGACCTACGTTAAAATCTTCTAGACATCAGGAACCTTCAACAGTTACTATACCCCTTCCAACACACTTCTTTACTGCTTAACAAGTCAAGACAGTAGCCAATAGAAGACCACTGAGAAGCAAAGAACCAGAAACATGAAATACAGAAAGATCCACACCAGAAAAACAAAACACTGTGCATGTGTTGCACAGAAAACAGCAGTAATACTTGATGCAGGTTTCAAAGCTACACCAGAGCAACCAGTTGCCAAATTTGAGTTAAATGAAGAACTAACCTTGCAACAAACACAGCCAATTGTGGCCAAAAAACAGTTAAAACTGAGTGAGAACAATGATATCACCTCTGGATGGTTTTATGATAATTAAAGTTGCCCCAAACTGTCTTATTCAGTATGTACACACAGACCACCATCTTTAAAATCTATGCACAGCAACAAATTTGGCGCTTTTGACAGCCAAATTGAATAAAAACCCTCTAGAAGCGCTCCCCAACCTTCTATAAATGAGGTGGGTAGCCCGCCTAGAAGTGGCCAGACCTCCCTGAAGCCAGAAAACCACCAAAAAACTCCAATAAAGCCCAAAATACTTAGAAAAATCCACCACAACTACTAAAACCCTTAAAACACAAAATTAAGCTATGACAACGTTGAGACATAAAATATAGAGCCAAATTAGCTCTACAAAATGGTACTAAGCACTTAGCCTGTAAAACTCAAAAAACAAAATTAAACAGCTATCTTTTAGAAATGAAAAATGAGAAAATGACCCATTAAAACTTAGAATATGAAAAATGTCCACAAGACATAAAATATAGAGAAAAACTGGTGCTATCCAATGGTAGTACCCACATACTTGTAGTCCCAATATTCACTGAAAAAAACCAGAAAAACACCCAATTATTCAACCAATGTCAATTAAGACATACCAAAACAGTGCCAAACAGACCAACAAAGGCCTCTTCCAATGTTGGAAGACCACACCGGGAATCAAACCACACTCCAAATTTTAGGTTCATATATTGGAAATAGTCATATATAATTGTGGTAATTATAGAGATTACTATTTGTGGGTCACTTTGCAAATTTCATAACCTATGTATATCTTTTTTACTCAGCACTCTGTAAGTGGCATTAACTTGCTCATTTTACAGGGGGAGGTGCCTGGTAAATAAAATATTTTTTTTCCTAGTTGATCAAGATAGAACTATATTGTTCTTAGTCCTAGAAGTAATATAAAAATTAAAATTAATTATATTATATTTTTTTAATTATTTCAGTTGACCTCTGTCCTGATAATTAAAATATTATATTATTGTTTCAGTTGAAAAATTTTCCTGGCAGTAAAATAACAATATAGAAAATTAGTTGAATTAATTATATCAAATTATTTCAGTTGACATTAAGTCCTGGTAATTAAATTCTTCAGTTGACTTTTAGTCCTGATAATTATCAAGAGATATATTACTAATTAATGAATAATTTTATTATTTCAGTTGATTTATTTTAAATCCTGGTAATAAAATTATCTTAATTTAATTAATAAAAATTGTGATTATTATTTCAGTTGATTTTTTGTCCTGATAAACATTATATTTTAATTACTCCAGTTGATTACAAAATACTAATAATTGATTTTATACTAGAAATATTTTTTCTTCTCTTTTATTTTTCTTTAAATCAAAGTAAAATAATAACTGATTAAATTTTAATATTTCTTTCTCTCAGTTCAGGTTATTTACAACTATGACTGATCAAAGTTCTTCTGCTGGCCATGATGAGGAACTAGATTTGATTGATTATGATGAAGCTTCTTCTGTAAGTTCTCCTTTGACTACAAAACTTGCTCAAATTAATCAATTACTGGACCAATCGGGATGTGTAAATGCAAGAAATAGGGATAAAAGTGGAGACAACTGCTCTGGATCAAAAGCCTTCAATCAACCCCCCAGAGGAGCTTCTAAGAGGATTCAAGATAAAAAAAATGCCCTTGAATCAGCAAGTCAGCAATCTCTCCACTCACATCAAGGAGTTGAGGTCAGAAAATCTTAAACTGAGGTCAAAAGCAGAGTATCTAGAAGAAAAGTTAAGAAAAATAGAGTCCTTTCTTCAAGAGAAGAAGAAACCTCCTCCCCAAAAAGCCCTTCCAAAACTGGCCCCCATCCACAAGAAAAGGTGGAAGTCGCAAAATGGAAATGGGAATGGCTAAACACCCAGTGGGGTTATCTACAGGCCCAACAACAACAACAACAACAACAAGTACCTCAGAAAGGTCCTTCAAGAACCCATTAGTTCAACCCAACACCTCCTCACCCCTACCAATGAGGAAGAAAGAGGGATAAAAATCACATTCAGTTCTTTCCAAAGCCATTGTAAGCCCCTATATTCAATCTCAAGTACCTTTTCTTGTTACTGATTCAGTTCCTCCAGGTAATTCTGGAAGAGGAGATGAGACGTTGAGACCAGTAGAGACTGACTATAGTAGACAGATTGCCCAATGTTCTAATGTAACTAATCCTTTGGTATTTATTGCTACTTCAATGATAAATCCTGATATGGCTATTATTGATGAAACACTTGATCTTCAATTTTATGAGAATCTGGAAAATTATTCTGTTTCCCTATTGAGAAATACTCCAGATGTAGCTAACATTAATGATGAATATTTGAGGGATATTATTGCTAAACAAAATTATATAATGAAAAACATTCAATTGACTCAGAAATATAATACTTTGTTAACTAAAAAAGGGTATCAAGCATTGAGGAGTGAATTACAAAGAGTTTCTGATGATTTGTTTAACTACAAAGTAAATCATGAAAAGAAAGTTGCTTTGTGCCAAAATATCAAGAATTATTTGTCTAAACTAAAAGATACTGTGTCTATCTGTTTTCAGGAGCTAGAGGGACATAAGGTGAACTTAAAAAAATTGGGTGACCATTATTCATCTTTCCAAAATAAGAACCATTTATCTTTTGCAAGCATCAATGAGAGTTTATCTAGTTTTCCAAGAGTGAAAACTAGATTAACAACCATTGAAGAGAAATTTAATTCATTGTTAAATGATCAAAAGTTTTCTGGTATTCCTTTGAAAGAATCTGTTGTGCAGGATACCCCAATTTTACCTGCTCCTAGTTCATCTAAAGTAAAATTAGTGCCAGAAATGCCTGAAGATATCACTGAGCTTCTATCAAATCTTGATGATGTACCTGGATCATCTACAGAGGGATTGAAAAATGAGATTACTGCCCAATTTTAGAAGTTAAAGCTCCTTCTCACTCAAACACAATATTTTAATAAGGAGACTACTTCGAATAAAAAGAATTGGCCAAAACTTGACCAATATCCAACATTTGATGGTGACTCTTCCTTTGATTGGCAGCAGTTCATTTGCAGGATTGATAATATAAAAAATTCTTACAAACTCCAAGATGAGGAAATTGTGTCAAAATTAATTTCTTTATGTACCAATGTAGCCCTAATGTGGTGTGAATCTGTTCTCTTGGATAAAAATGACTACTCATGGGAATATTGGAAGAAATTAATTAGAGCACAATTTTGTGGTTCCAAGTTCAGGTTAGCTCATCAAAGGCAGTGTGAAGAAACCAGATATAGCTCTTCTGCTGAAAAACCTATTGATTTTCTGATGAAACTTGTAAAAATTTTGAGGGCAATGGACCCAGATATAGAGTTTGAATTATGGAAGGACAGGATCCTCTATAAATTACCTATGTCTCTGAGAGACTTAATAGTTTCTATGACTGAGTTTTCAAGGGAACCCTTTTCTTTCATTAATACTTGTAATGAGATCCTTCTAAATAACAAGTATGATTCTAGAAGATTCATTTTTAGAACTTCATTGGAGAAAACCTCCAATTACCAACAGAAACCTCTGGAAAAGGTTTGCAAACCTTCTGCCCATGTTGCACCTAAAAAGTATGCAACAAACACTTGCTTCAAATGCGGTAAGCCTTGGCAGAAAGGCCATGTTTGTGACAAGAAAATAAATCTTGTTGAAAAGACAGAGGAACATGTTGATAACACAATAGCATTGGATGATACTTCAAGTGATTGTGCCAGAAATATTTCATATGAATATCAACAGGACATTTTGATGCTGGAAGAGGATATTCATTATTAAAATAATATTGATCTTGGGAATAATGATTTATCTACAGTAGAAGATGCTGAGATCATAAGAAATCTTGAGGACAGCTCAATTATTATTGCCCCTCTCAAGGCACCAGTCTTGATCAATGGAAATAACATTGAGGTTGTCTTAGATTCTGGAGCTGGAGAAAGTGTAGTATCTGAAAAAGCACTTGCTTCAGTGGACCAAAATTATAAATCAAAATTCATGCCTATTATTTCTGAGAATTGGAGAGGTTATGGCTCTGTTTTGTCCCCCATTGGTAAATACAAAGCCACAGTATTTTTCAAATATAACCATGGTTTTGTAAGAGCTATATGTGATTTTGTTGTCATGAAAAATGATAACTTAAGAAGTTGGTTCATTGTGAGAAATGATACTTTAACCAAATATGGAATAAAATTGGATCCTTCAAACCAATGCTTCACAATGGGGATGAATGGGAAGAGAAAATTCAAAATTTCCTCCCCCAAGAAATTATTAACACCAGGATTTAACACATGTCATTCTGTAGTTCAATATAAAGGAAGATCTACAAAAGAAATGGCTGCCCTTGTGTCTGAAATTGACAATGATTCTTTTGCAGAACAAATTTCTGGTGAGTATAAAGATTCCATCATTAAATTGATTAAATCTTTTCCTATGGCCTTTGCTCATGGGTCACATGAATAAGAATTGGTAAAAGAAGAAATGAAGCTTTCATTATCTTTCCCATTAACTGAAATACCACCTAGTTTTAAGAAGAATCCTTATCCTGCTTCTCCCACAAAGAGAAAAGATATTGAAGATAATATCTCTACCATTTTAAAAATGAATATTATTGAAAAGGTAGTTGAACCACCTAAACATTATGTTATCTAAACTGTCTTAATTTTTTATGAGAAAGATAAATCCAGGTTATGTGGTGATTATAGAGCATTAAACACTTATACTGTTTATGATATCCATCCTTTACCTAGAATTAGCTCTATACATGCTCTTCTACAAGTTGCTAAATATATCAGCTGTTTGGATGGTAATAAAGGATATCACCAGGTACCTGTTGAGAATAATTATCAGAATTTTCTGATGATTGCTACTCATTTGGGTATTTATAATTATGTTAGGATGCCATTTAGCCCCAAAAATGCCCCTTCAGTTTTTCAAAAAGTTATGGATAACACTACGCAATATAGGGGGTGGACTTGCTAGCAAGTCCTCAACCTGAACTGAGATGGAACTCAGATGGAACTCAGACTGAACTCATACTGAACCCAAACTGAACTCTACTTGAACACCCACCTAAAACTGTTCTGCTGAGTGGTGTTCATTCCTGATTGTATGGTTCCTTTATCAATAGCTCAATGTGTGTTCAATCTGTTGTGAGTTTGGGTCCAAGGTTGCGGACTCACTAGCAAGTCCGCCCCCCATATTGTGTGGTGTAACACATTCCATTAAGAAATAATTGAAGAATGGCTGATGGTTTACATTAATGATATCATCATATTCTTTAAAACATTTGAGGACCATCATAACCACCTGTGCAAAGTGTTCCATAAGATGAATGAGATAAATATGACACTTGCCTTGAAGAAATGAAAATTTGGTTATCATTCCTAAAAAGTTCTTGGTCATGTTGTCTCAGGTTTACAGAAATCTGTTGACCAAAACAAAGTGGCAGCCATTCAACAGGTGAAGGCTCCTACCACAATTAGAGAGCTCCAGAGTTTTTTGGGAATGTGTGGATACTATAGACAGTATATTAAAAATTACCAAGTCATAGCATTGCACCCCTTACCCAATTGACTAGGAAAGATGTTGCTTTTGTCTAGAAAAGTGAAAGACAAAGAGCTTTTGACACTATTAAAAATTATTTAATGTCAGCACCAATTATTTCCTTACCTGAATTTAATCAACCATTTTTTATACACTGATTCCAGTTATATTGGTCTTGGTGCTGCCCTCTATCAAAAACAAGTTATGAGCAATAAAGTATCAGAAGTAGAAATTTGTTATATTTCAAGAACCTTGAGAAATAGTGAATTGAAATATGGTGCCACTCAACTTGAAGGTTTTGCAGTAGTGTGGGCTCTGGAGAAGCTTCATTATTACCTGGATGACCAGAAGTTTGATCTTGTCACTGACAGCAGTGCAGTTAAATCCCTTTTAAGCTTGAAAACACCTAACATACATATGTTCAGATGGCAGCTAGCTGTTCAAGAATACAGAGAGAGAATGACAATGATTTATAGGGCTTGTATTGTTCACTAAAATGTGGATATGTTATCTCAAGGTTATCTTTGCCAAATGATGACTCAAATCTTGCATATGATCCTGAGGATGAAATTTTTCATATTCATGGGACATATGTGGTTGATATTGAGTAAGAGCTATTACAGCTTATTCTGGATTCATATGATTAGGACACTGACTTAAAAAGGTTATTAACCATATATAATGATCCTAAGAATGCTTCAATCCAAGCATTAATTAAAACCCTTTGACAAAAGTACCAGAAGGCTTTGGAAAAAGGTAAATTTTTAATTGATGAAGGCTACCTATTTTATAGAAGAAAGTTGAGTAATTTAATTTTTATTCCTCTTTCTATGAAAGAGATAATCTTGAAGATTTGTCATGATGACATATTGGATGGACATTTTGATCTTGGGAAAACAATGATCAGAATTATAAACACTGCTTGGTGGGTTAATATGTCTGAAGACACCAAACTATATGTTGAATCCTGTGATTCTTGCCAAAAATCAAAAATATTGACTGGTAAAAGAGCTGGATTAATGCAACATATTGAAGCTCCTGATGCACCATGGAAAATAATAAACATGGACTTTTAAACAGGACTACCCATTTCTGGGAAAGACAGTTATAACTCTTGCTGGGTCATTGTGGACTGATTCAAAAAAATGTGTAAAATGATACCTACCCACAAAGATGTTTCCACTAAAAAATTTGCTTTCTTGTGGTGGTCTCATATGTTTAATACTTCTGGTTTTACTAAAGCCATAATCTCTGACAGAGACCCTAAATTTTCTTCTGAATTTTGGATGTCTCTGATGGATTTTTGTGGTTGTAATCTGAAACTTTCTACTGCTCATCACCCCCAAACTGATGGATTAGCTTAAAGAATGATTCAGACTTTAGAGGACATGATAAGAAGGTATTGTACCTTTGGCCTTGAGTACAAAGACAATGACAGATTTACTCATTATTGGGTTACCCTACTTCCTGGGTTGGAATTTACTTATAATAGCACTGTTCATTATGTTACTCAAAGAAAGCCTTTTGAGCTCTGGCTTGGATATGTTCCAAATACTCCTTCCCAAATTCTCAATAATAAAATATCTAATTGGATTTACATCCTGGTGTAAAATCTTTTCTTTAAATGCAAAAACTTTGCAGAACTCATGCTCAAAAATGTATTGAAAAATCCTTTGAATATGAGAAGAAAAGATGGGAAAAATCCCATAAAGAATACACTTTTAAAAAGGGTGATGAAGTACTGATTTATCCAGTCCACTTCAATTTACAAGGTAATAACAAATTAGAAGACCCATTTGTAGGTCCATTTGTTGTCAGAAGAATGGTTTGTTATAATGCAGTTGAATTTATCTTGTATTCTCCATATGACAGAAAACATCCTGGTTTTCCAATATCTCTTTTGAAACTTTACACATTCAATAGTGATTTATTTTCCAAAAGGAGGTGAAGACTAAAGAAGACCCCTAATGATATCATTGAGACAGCAGAAATTGATAAGATACTAAATGACAGAATAGTTACTGCTGAAAAAGGTACTGAATACTTATTTATATTCAAGAATAAATCTTTTGAATATGATTCTTGGATACCTGGGAAGGAGATATCTAATCTTCCTACTCTGCTAAAGAAATATAAAAAGAAAAAATCATAGCATTTTTTTATTGTTTTTTTAGAGTGAGGGAGTGTCAGTCAGGCTTCTAGACTTACCCAGTAAAATAATTAATTATTTCCTGGGATGAAGCCACATCTTTTTATTTCTTATTAATTATTAATTATAATATATTTACTTTAAATTTACTTGTAATTAATTAACTAGTCACAAAAAAGTAAAGTTAGTAAATAATTAAAAATTAATATTAAATTTCCCTTATATTTTGATTTCCTAACACCATGCTCAATGAAAGGTTAAGAGAGATAAAAATTAATATTAAAATAAAATTTAATATTAAAATAAAAATAAAAATGAATATATACAAAAAATTAAAATTACTTATTTAAAAATGACCCTTACAGTAATTTTTAAATAAATAAATTCTTTTGACATATACAGTAAATGTCAGCCAGGCTGCTAGACTTGCCAAGTAAAATAATTAATTTTTTACTGGATGAAGCCGCACCTTATTATTTTAATTATTTTAATTATAATTTATTTACATTAAAATTACCTATAATAAATTAACTAATTACAAAATGGTAAATTTAATAAATAATTAATATTAAATATTAAAATGTCCCTTATATTTTTATTTTTATTTTCTAACACCGTGCTCAATGACAGGTTGAAAGAAATAAAAAAATTTATTAAAATAAAATTTTAAATCAAAATCAAAATTTAATATTCAAATAAAAATAAATATATACAAAAATTCAAATTTCTTATTTAGAATTGACCTTTACAGTAAATATTAAATAAATTAATTTATTCCTGTCATATTCTGTAAATACACCTTTTTTGACGCCTTCTTTTTAGAAGAAATTCATTATTTGAAAATATTCCTTCTGGAATATTCTTTTTTATCTCTTTCATACTAATGTTTTTAGAATTTTATTACCATGCTCTGTCTCTCCTTTGCCTATATAAAGGCCTCTCTTTTGGTTGTTTTTTACCATCCATTACTTACTTAAATTGAACAAAAACATTTATTTCATTTAAATACTTATTGCTATCTATTATTGTTTTTAGTAATTACATTTACGTAGTACCATCTCATTAATTTATAATAATAATTAAATTTCTTACCTCTTATATTTGAGTAAAACAAATAAAAAGATATATAACGTACTCTACACTTTGAAATCCTAAAATTCTACTGTTACCGCCGTTGGACCGCTGTTAAAAACCTTCTAGACATAAAAGACCCCTTGACAGTAAAATACAATATTCTAAAAACACTCTTTATAGAACAATATTAAAATTTGAAATATTTTTCTTCTGAAATTTTCGCTCTCTCTCTCATACACTTGTAGATAGGATTTTAACTCCGTACTTTGTCTCTCCTTTGCCTATATAAGGCCTCCCCTTTCTGGTTGTTTTAAAAACATTCTTTACTCACTCATTATTTTATTAAATCATTTATAAAATCAAATTTTTTATTAATATTATTTATTTCTTAGTACTTACAACACCGTGATTCTAAATTATAAATTATAACAATAATTATAAAACCTTTTTACCTTTTTTATTGAGTAAATAAAATAAAGATAATCCATATGTACCTTTGCCTTTGAAATCTTCAAATTCCACCTACCTACACCTTTATAACTCCATTGAAATCTTATAGACCAAAAGGAATCCCCAACAGGGAGGGTATTGCCATTTTTTTGTCATAATTTTTTTTTTGACTTAGAAAAAAATGGTGATCCCCACTCCCTGTTATGGTAAATATCAGGGGATGGTATTTCCAAAAAAAAAAAAATTTGACATAAATCATTTTTCATTCATTGGCTTGTAACTAAATTTTGGTATTTTCCAATTGAAATTGATTATTTTTGAACTTTTCATCATTCTCTCTTTGAACCTTAACCTTCACCCTCTCCAAATATGAAAAATCTTTCTCAATTTCTGAAAATTCTTCTTCCTTTGATTGTGAATGAAACCATTTCTTTTTCTCAAAAAGTAGTTGACATTCTGCAGTTTTTCCATGAGACTCTAAATTCATGATTTCAATTTGTGCTTGTTCTTTTTCTGCAACAAGTTTAACTTTTAACAGTAAGAGGAATAAATTAAGAAAAATTCTTTAATCATAACAAAAATAAAAAATGAATGAGTTTTTCAAAATTTTTCAAAAAAAAATCATTTAGAATCAAGACATTTAAAAAGTCAGCACATATGAAATTATCAACAAAAAGAAATGAAACAAAATTTATTTAACCAAACAAAAAAATGATTTAAAATGTTGCAATAAAATTTTTCACATCTCAGTGAGGAGTGCGTGCCAAGGATTGATTATTAGCTTTAATGCATTCTATCAAGAAAACTTTTTAAACATAATAAAAAAACTAGTTATCATACATTTCCATTGAGTGTTCAATTTCCTCAATAGATTTATTAGCTTTAACACATTATCTCAAGAAATCTTTCTTTTTTGAAACATCTTCAAGTTGATACTTGAGTTTCATTTGATCCAATAGGAAATTGTACTATAGAACCTTCTCCCCTTTCTTTATCTCAAATTTCTTCACCTCCAAGTCATGTGCCCTCTCATCCCTCTGTAAAGAAAGCTTGACTTTCTTCTCCTCCAAGTCTTGTGCCCTATCATCCCTTTGTAAAGAGAGCTCATATTGTTTCTTTTGAAAGTTGAGAGTATATCTTGAAACTTCAACTTTACCTAGAGTGAAAAGGAATATTAAGAAAAGAAAAGAAAAGCTCACTTAATTATTAAGAGGTATGCTATCACTTATCAGATTCACGTTTCTCCAGAAAATTATCAATGGAAGAAAAAGGGGTTTGGGAAAACCTATCTCTGTTTTGCTTTATATGACTGTTGAAATTCAAATTAGTTGATGGTTTTTGCTTTTTTTTGGAGGTAACATTTTCCTCTTCATCATTGATGCTAGCTTCAGACTCACTTGCTTGAGGATCCTGGGTTTTTTCATTAGCCTTTTTAGAAATAAAAAAATAAAACATTTAGATAAGAAATAAAAACTTACTAGAGTGAGATCATGTTGGTTTATATCACCATAAGGATCTATTGGAAATCTATCTAGATTCATTGAATTTAGAACAGGGGAGGCTTGAGTGGAGTAAGAGGATAGGAAAAGATTTCTTTAGACATCATGTTTGGAGATAGTATCTTATCTATAAAACATGCTGGCAGGATTAACATCAGCTCACTTTCTGAAAATAGCATCCATCTCTTTAAAGTAAGGACATAAAGAATCAAGTTTATTGTCTACGGATTTGATGCCCTTACTGATATCAAGGTCAGTAATACCAAAACCAGTAGAAAATGAGAGTGTCTTTGCCTTCTTGTATTTAGCTCAATAATGCTTGAAGTGTTCAGACATCTGTTTAGGTAAAAGATCTATCCTTCCCTTTGTCTTATTCTGTAATTTGTTGGCCATCAGAAGATAACCATTAACTTTTGATACTGGGGGCTGTCCTACTTTAGTTGCATTTTTGGTACCAAAACAAGAATCATAGTTAGATTTAGTTTTCAGCCAGTTGATAAGAATGAGATGATCATCTTTCTTTATTTGAACAGTCTTAGATTTCTCCGCTGAGTGGGGGAAAGAGGGAGTAGTGCAATTTGAAGAACAACTGGAGGAAGGCTGCCTTTGCAAAGATCTATGATGATGGGGCATGTTAAGATAATTGAAGATGAAAAGGAGCAAAAACAAGCAGATGAGATAGCAAGGTGTTCTGAATGGAGAGAATAGACAGGATGAGATGAGAATGGGAGTGCACAGCAAGGTAGAAGGCATATCCAGAGAGTAGTCAAAGATGTGGGCATGAATGAAAGTAGGCCAAGATGTGGTTATGACAGAAAGTTGTCTGATATGTGGTTATGAAAAGTTGAGTAGAAAAATGTCAGATAAGAGGTCAACTTTGACATGTAAAATGTCTAATAACCCAATTATTGGCAAAAATAATCGCAGAAGATAATTGGGGTATATAGATTTTTATCCACAATTAATTTAATTGTGGATTGGTCAACTTTGATACCCCCTATTGGGTATATTTCACTTTGGGTGTAGTGTGGGTATATTTCAGTTTGGGTGTAGTGTTGGGAATTAGGAATTTTGACCATCTTGCTAGAAGAATTGACACTGCTTAAACTTTCATTTATTTAGAACTATGTATTTGCAGATCCTTATAAGAGTTTCCCTCTAAATAGTTTTCCTTCATCAAAACCACTTTTTCAATTTATCTTTTCTTGTTTTTTCAAGCAAGAACAGTAAAATATGATTCTTAGTGTAACACAATGTGACTTCTTTAAGAGGGTTGTAGCAGTTTCATGGGAAAAAAATAATGGTGTGAATGTTTGGATTGCAGTTTTATGTGTAATAAAATTCCTAATTGCTGGCAAATATCTTATTCTTTTGTAATAAAATTGCTAATTGTTTGGAAACATCTTATTCTAATCCTAGCCCTTTTTTGCTACTTATTCCCATCTAAAAGTGTCCCAAACTCAAGTTTTTGGTGGAGGATCGGAGACGAGGAACCCGGAAGCTTTTCAGGTTTTGGTGTACAAGATGTAGTTGTTGAGAAAGGGGCCAGGGCACCTCCTTTAGTCGATAATTTTTTTTTTTTAAAAATACTGGAGCTGCCGAACACATCAAGTAACTGAAAAAAAAAAGAAAAAAACACAACACAACACAATTATGTTTCACGATGATTATCACCCTCTAAGTACAATGGGTCAGGATAAAACATGAAAAAGATTTTGTAATGCTGGAGTATTTAACAAATCTGTGCGTTCAAATCATTGGGAAATCAATTTGCGTACTGCAATATTTTTGGACAGAAAGCTTGAGTTGATTAACTTTTGATTAATCACTAAAGCGCAGAGACATGCTTCTTGAAGGTTAAAAAATGTTAGATTCATTTGGCTGTCTAGCCTACAATCCAGCATTTATCGACTTCCTTGACGCTCGACACGCCACCGGTTTGTTATGCATATCTGACTAGCAAGCATGCATATGCCACTCCACCCATCTCACTTCTTTCTCTTGCATTTTGGCGTTCTCCAAAATGTTGGCTGTCTACATCTTTGTCGTCGTCTTCGTCGCACAGGCGATTTCTTGGATCGGCCAGAATAAGTTGAGTGTACTGGTCAGTCGTATTTTTGGCCGTGTTTCCTGTTTTGTCTTGATCGGTCCCTAATCACTTCCTTCTCTTGCTGTATTTTATATAGGCCCATTCTTTATACCTCACACTCACAAAGTCTTCCCTGCACAATTCTCAAAAAAACTTGAAATCAGACATCTTGCGCACAAAAAGTGACTTTCAGGCAACTTCTTCGCAAGACGAGTTTGCTAAATGGGCTAGGCTCAGGAGGAAACTGGACAAACAGGTGGCTGATCTCGATCAAATCAGTAATTCTTTCTATCTTCACTCACACGACCCCACACCTTTGGCTTCAATCCTCTAATCACATTGGTTATCTTCCTTCTACTATATTTTTCCAGACCGCCAAATTGTCGCTTCACAGGCCCAGTTTTCCTCCATCTTTGCCTCTCTCATCTGGATCTTTACCACTGGTCTTCAGTTTTCAATGGTCTCGTGGTATCGCTCTTCCCCAGTCTTTTTTTTACCATCTAAATGGTTCCCTGCCCCAATTATCTGGCTATTACGCTTCCCGTTCGCGCCACATGGTCAGTAATCAACTTACCACCCTCAGCGATAGGTTTTTTACCATTTTTATTTCACGCACAAGTATTGATATAGGTTAATTACTTGTAGGCGCTGTATCAACTACCGTTTGGGCCATGGTCTGTCGAAGAGCACTTTCAGTTTTATCCAGCTCTCTTGTTGAACTTTTTTCCCTTTTGTTTGGTATGCGACATGCTTGATGTCTCCTGAAAAAAATATTTTTATATTCATTTACTTGTTTTTGGCTACGTCTAGGGTCAAGTCTCATTAAATCCTCCGCACCTATTCCCCAGAAGGCTTAAATATTGTTACATATCCAGATTCATTTCATGAAATAACCCGCCAAAAAAATAAAATGGCTTTATAGAATGTAAGTGTCAAAAATCATTCCGCACTGTATCTCCAAAGCATTTACAAATTGTTGACAGCATCTATATTTGTTTAGGTTATAATCATCATCATTGTAATTTGGGCTCCTTTCTTGTCTCAGTTAATCAATGTGTTTTTCAAGAACAAAGAAGAAAAACCATGAACAAAAAACAGTTATGACATGAATGATTGAGGTAGCCCATGATTGTATAATTTCATGTGTAAATAACATTAAGATATATTATTTACATAAAATCATGGAAATCAAGCTCGACTTAAAATGTACATGGAACAATATCTTCACCAAGCACATAAGAACCATACGATTATGTTTTGTCTTGCCCTCCCCGCAACCCAATTCGCACAAAATTATACGAAACATAATAATACTAGTATTATTGGTTTTTAGAAAACACCATGTATATATCATGGTGTAGTGACATCAGTATATGGTTGAATGTATTGTTTCCTTGTTCACGATTTTGGGGCATTGTGGCGTATTGAGGGCAATTGGTTGGGCAAACGTTTTTCCCATGTCCTAACAACACAGAGATAGGATTATACGATCATTAAAGTTAACATTAGAATTAGAGTTAGTTTGTTGACGTTCAGCTGGTCACTGTTTCTGGTTATGAAAGCGTGCTTTAATAAATCTATGGTAACAAGTATCCATTGTTATACACACAGATAGCTAAAAAAAAAAAATAATAATAGTTATATGTATCGTGAAAATCAAAAATTTTCAGGACATTGGTTTCTTTCCTGGACACTTTTTTTTTCGTTTTTCGTTTTTCCATCTTTCGTTTTTCCTTTTCTTTCATTCTTTTATTTATTTATTTATTTATTTTATTTTTTATTTTTGGACAAGTCTTGAAGTTTTTCAAGTTTTAGCTTTAAGAGGAGAAAAAGTTTTCAATTGATTAGGACTAGTAAATTAGATATTTAGTAAAAAGATCATTATTTATATAATCATTTTTTTCGTAACTTTTACTTAAATGTACATACATACATAATTCATTAGTAGTAGATTAATTACAAAATCAGTGGGGTTAAAGTAAAATAAATATTCACTTGATAAGTTTATTCATGGTTTAGCACACGTTTAAATTAGCTGATGATTTATAGAATATAAATAATTTATTATGACGGTACTGATGATTTTTACTTAGCGTCACTGTTCTTATTTAATTTTTTTTTTTTTTTTTTTTTTTTTTTGATTGTTGTTATTTGTCACTAGTTCAATTATTTATTACACCATATATACGGCAAATATTTATTAGCAAGTGTTTGAAAAAAATAGTACGTTACCCTCCATTATCAGGTGGTAAATGTTTCAGCAACTGTTACTTCTAAAATAACGGAATACTTGTATCTCAAGTACTTAGACAAATAAAATCGGCTCTGACATAGTACCAACACATATATTACACACAATATCTGATCTGATTTAATGCCTTACAACATATTAATTTACTTTCAAGCAAGGATAAAATGATAAAATTTTACTTTTGAAAAAGGTATATATTGCATAGAATGATTGGAATAAAAATTACGAAAACAGTTGATTTAAAAACCGAAATATGCTGAGCAACCGACATCTGAATCCCAGAGGCTCCAACTGATCCAATTGAAGCGGCCTCGTCAACCGGGGTCTGACCGTAATATGGCATCGGTGGGATATCGCTAAACTCCCAAGACTAATATAACAATAAACCAAATATGATTCTTGTCAGATAATTAAGGCATTCTAACTTGATAAAGTTGATTCTCATCTCTAACCATATTGAAAACACCCGATTCTACTGGTTCAAAGAACTTGAAAAGTACTGGTGACATGTCAAGAGCTCCCTAAGTTCATTTCCAAGATAATAAATAAAAATAAAAATGATTGGATAGCCAAAAAGTTTAAGGGTCTAATGGGGACTGAAAACTTACATAAGGACAACCTGGACAAAGGTCAACAACTTGGGCCGGATGAGATTTTTCTTTATAATGAACTGTAATCATTTTAAAACACCGTTTCCGAGCTTGATATTGAGCTTGATTTAAAGCAACCACGAATTCCGAATCATGATTGTTTATCCCGCAAGCCCCTAGACCAGTCGTATAATAAGTAGCTTTACCCTCGAAAAGTTGTCCGCGTCGATCAAGTTGATGTAGGGGATATGTCTGCACATTGAGCGAACTATGGTTTAGAGCTGGTTCCAATATTGTAAGATCGTCTGGGCTACGTTTGAAGATAGTTGTTTGATGAACTTGATGAGGCGAGTCTTTTGAGAAAGTTGGAGGAAATGAAAAAGACAACACCGCGGCGCAAATATTGGCAGCCACACTGAGTCTGGAGAATATTGGCAGACTTCCAATCTGCATGAGAGTCGTAAACTATTCAGAGAGTCAGAATAGGAATACTCGAATGAGATTTTTTTTTTTTTCTTTTTCTTTTTGAAGTCTAAAATATTTATCAAGAAGCAGGGGAAAAATGAAAAGGTTTACAATACCCGAAAACGCTGAAGGCTCTCAGCAGGAAACCAGAGTTATATTACAACAACAAATAAAGGTTCCCAAAGCAACGCGAAATGAAAATTGAGAAGCCAACTCATGCGCGTATGAAGGATTAGGGTTATATAGAGAATTGTATGAGACGAAGAATTTATACAAGTATAACAAATTGGTTCTAAAGGTTTCGTAAATACTGATTGGTTTTGCAAGTAACAGGACATAAGGCCACACCCTTTGTATGTGGAGATTGTAGAGAATGATGCCTTGCAGAACCAGGGAAAGGTCTCCGATGTATTCGGAGGCTACACTATATACTGATGAGAGACTAGCTAAGTACATAGTATGGTAACACCATAACATCCCCCCCACTTAGTTAGACGAACATCACCCTACACTAATAATAAAAGATTGTAACGAGTGACAATGAAAGGGAATAGTAAACTAATTTAAAAAGAGTGTGTTAAAAATGTTAAAAGACAATACACTAAGAAGCTAAATTATTCCAGTTTGTAGTTTAAAAGTATTTAATGAAAGTAAAGAAAAGTTATAAGAAAAATTTGTACATCCCCCCCATCAAGACATCAACAAATCACCAAGTATCGGAGTAGAAATTGAAGGAAAATAAGAAACTTGATGGAGTAGGTGAGGTGAGAGTGAACTGAGATTTGAGATATTCGGTATGAAAATTGAGGATTGAGCAAGAAGGGAATTGTGAGCGGTGTGTGAAATGGTAGATTTCCGGACTTGCTTCTGATTGATTGGTGACTTTAGAGAAATGAGATAATGGGGTTTCGGGAATGCTGCCTGTTGAGGCCAGCATGTGGCGAAGGTACAAGATTTAGAGAAAGGGGTGGTTAACGAGGTGGGTTTTGAGAATAGTTTGTGGCAAAAAGTTTTGCTCGTATCGTCGCAAATCACGATGAGGGAAGATGCCTCACACACCATAGCGGAGCGGATGCCTTTGTTAGGCAGGATGATAAGATGGCGCCCATACACCAAATTTAGAGAGGAAAATGCCATTTTTTTTTGGCTGAGGCGAGAACAGCGCCCATACACTGTTTTGAGAGTAGAATTGAGAATATGGCGCCCATACACCATGAGGAGGAGGGAAATTGCAGTATCGTTGCAATGAACGGGGTTCTACGAAGGGTTCTCCACGAGCGAGACAGCCCATAACCTGTAGAGAATGATGCCTTGCAGAACCAGGGAAAGGTCTCCGATGTATTCGGAGGCTACACTATATACTGATGAGAGACTAGCTAAGTACATAGTATGGTAACACCATAACAGAGATAAGTGGCTAATATTGGGTTATAAAAAGAGATCCTACTCATGTAATACATTCCCAATCGACACACGCTAGACTAAGGAGGATAAGTTTTGATTGTCCCTCGGGCCTGTAACTGTACGGACATCCATGGCAGCGCAACAATTCAAAGCGCCGATTGCAAATCTATCCCATCTCACATGACTCATTTAGGACAATCCACCTTCACAAGTCGTTGTGAGACTAGGCGAAAAGTCGTGCAATGCTACACAGTGTGTGGGCAAAATCATCCAATTGGTCACATCTCATTCGACCATTGAACGCGATTTCTTTAAATCCATTCGCTAGAAAGCTGGTCTTGTTGCCCACTCTTACTCCCCGTACACTCTCTTGTAACCTCCTCAACCGTTCACTCCACCCCCTCGATCATAATCACATCCCAGGCACACCTTTCCACACTTCCTCAACACTTTTCGACGTGAAGTTCCAAACAAAATATTGGTTTCATCTTCAATAACTTGTCTGGCAACCCGCATAGAGATGAGGTTTCACACTATGCGAAAAAAATAAAACTTTGGTAGCAAAATGTCACTTATCTGTGGGTAGGCCATAAATGGTTGAGTGATTTAAGAAATAGTGAAATGAATTCTTCATGAATTCTTGAATTCTTGTTACGTGTTGTGTTAAGGATGTAGGAAAAGCAGCTCTCCAGAGCCTCAGCTCATTAACACCATATCCTTTACGGAACATCTTCCCCACTCTCTTTTTCACCAATTCTTCCTTCACACTACGCACCAAGTATGATATCTACAATGAGCATATTCATGTTCAAGTTGGGGGTTATTGTAGAGAGTGATATATGGTCAGAAAAATAAATGTAAAAAAAGTAAGTGTGAGAAAAATAAATATAAAAAAACAATTTGCAACTATCACCACGAAAAATCATGGGGGGACCTACATTCAAGTCCACAGTAAGTTTTTTGCTTTGACCAGCACTTACTCAGTAACTTTTTTTTATCTATCTATCTATATCTACATATATATTAGGGGGTATCAATGTTAGCCAATCCAAATTTAAATTAATTGCTGATAAAGATTCTTATACCCCAATTATTTTTGAAAATAACTGGGTTATTAGACATTTTACATTACAATATTCACCTCTTATCTGACATTTTTATCCTCAATTTTTCATAACCACATCTTGGACAACTTTCTGGATGTGCAAGCCTCCCTACCTTGCTGTGCACTCCCATCCTGTCTATTCCTTCCATCCATTCAGATTTATCCCCATCTCATCTGCTCATTTCTGCTCCTTTTCATCATCAAATATCTTAACATGCCTCATTGTCACATATCTTCTCAAAGACAGCCTTCACCTACTTGTTCTTGAAATCCAACTACTCCCTCTTTCCCCTGCTCAGCTATAAAGTTAAAGACCATTTAACTAAAAAAAGATGATCACCTCATACTTATCCACTAGCTAAAAACTAAAGCTAATTATGGTTCTTGTTTTGGTACTGAGTATGCAACTATAGTAGGATGCCCCCCATCAAAATTCAATGGCTATCTTTTAATGTCCAACAAATTAAGAAATAAGACAAAGGGAAGGATTGCTCTTTTGCTAAAACAGATGCCTGAATACTTCAAGCACTATTAAGCCAAATACAAGAAAGCTAAGACTCTTTCATCTTTCACTGGTTTTGGAATTGCTGACATTGATATCAGTTAGGGAATCAAATCTATAGATGATAAGCTTGATTCTTTATGTCCTTACTATAAAGAGATAGATTCTATATTTGGAGAGTGAGCTGATGTTAATCCTGTAAACATGTGGGATGGAGAAGATGCTATTTCTGAAAATGATATTGAGAGAAATATTTTTGAATCCTCTTCCTCCACTCAAGCCTCCTCTCTTTTTGATTCAACCAATCAAGATATCTTTTCTATAGATCCTTATGGTGACATAAACCAAGCCAATCTAACTCCAGTAAGTTATTTTCTTGTATCTAGTTGATTTATTTATTTATTTTGTTTGATTGGTTACTAGTTTTTTTTGATTTCTTTCCTATTTCAATTGTTTATAATTTTATGAACAGCCCCCAGACATATGTACTCAACAATATTTTGCGTAAATCAAGTTTTTGCTCTACCTTGATTTTTTTTGCCATAACAACCATTGCCTCTCATTCCCTATCTGACATCCACTAGGAATATTTTGATCAATCTTGACAAGTAAGTAATTTTTTTGGGGGGGTTTTTGCTAAATTTCATGTGTTATATATATATATATATATATTTCCTCTTTACCCTTTTCCCAATTTTTCAGCACTATTACCCTGCCTAACTCTCACAGACTGCATCTCAGCCACCAAGTCAGAAGGAACTTTCATACCTTTTCCAAAATCTGGCAGACCCCAGATTCTTGGCCTGTGAGACTTAAAATATTTGTCATCTTTTTTGAGGAACAATTGCTGAGCAAAGCTTGCACAGCTTCCAAACCTAGTGCCTACAAAAATATCACCAAAAACAATTCATAGGCATGCCCATTGTCACTGGTCAACCTACGCACAAGGTCAAGGGTGATCCCAATGTAAGTGAGATAAGAAGGAAGAGAGAAGTTACAACTTCAAAGCACAGAGGACTACTTTGAGAAAGTGATTCAAAGATAGATCTAAGTAACTAATACTGGTTCAAGATAATCTTTTAGGAATAATTAATGTATATGGTAAGGACACTAACTATTGTGGTAAATCTCACAAAGGGTTGCAACTCAATAATCAAAAGCAAAAGATTTAAGTATTTAAGGATTTAATAAAATTGATTATTAAGTAAGAAAAGGACAAATGTAACAATAGACTAATAAGAATTTGACTACTATCACAAATATAATTTCTTTTATAATTTAATTCTAAGGAATGTTGAACCAAATTAACCCCCCTTTAAATATCCCATTCACCCTCGCACTGACCTATTAATCACCCAGCCAGCATATACCCACAGACCCATTTAATCCACCAGAGTTCTCATTTACCAACCATCTAACCTTATAACCCTTCTGCCCTGTTCCTACTTCACAGACCTCTTAATTTACCCTCAGATCCACAATTACCCCCTTTTCAAATATTGACTTGATCTTAGCGCTAGATTACATGCACATTGCCTGTGATTTAAAAGTATAAGCGTCTTTACCATTAGAGTGCTTTTAAGGTTTGGATAGCACAGCTGATTCAAGAATACAATAGAATGCAATCACCCAAAGGTCACTTTTTGTGCATTGCTAGTGGGGTAATTGAGGTACTTTTGCTTCAAGTGCCGTGTGGCACGTGACACCCATGACCTTGGGTGTTTCAATTGTGTTACAGTAAAAAAAACCATTTTTCAGTCTTACAAATGCCAAAAAACAACTTGGTTTTTCCAAGGAGCAATTACACTGGACTTCCAAAGATTGGAAAGAAATCATTTGGTCTGATGAATCATTTTTTGAGGTTGGGAAGCCTGATGTGCCCTGTGCCAACACTAGTGTGGCATAAGAAAGATAAGCAATTCACAGCTGATAGCCTCCAGCCCACCTTCAAGAGTGGCTGGACTTCTTGCATGGTTTGGGGGGCTTTTTTCAAGTTTCCCAAATTCCCTCTTGTTTTCTTATTGCCAAAGAAATGAACATCCAAGGATTTCATCACCAATGTTTATCTTGGTGCCCTTCTTCCTGGGCTTGAAAAAAAAGACCCCCAACATCAACTCACATTAATGGAGGAAAATTCCCCGATTCACCAAGCTAAAATTGAAACTAACTTTTGAAAATCAGTAAACTTGAGGAAAACTGAAAACTGGCCTCCTCAATCACCAGATATGAATCCAATAGAGAATGTGTGGAAGTCACTCAATGAAACAATACACAAGCAATATCAACCTCACACTCTTTCAGAAATGCAAGCAGAGATATCTCTAGCTTGGGATTACTTCCAAAAAAGAAAAATTGCAGAGTTTTATTTCTTCCATATCTGCAATAATGCAGGCAGTGATTGATGCTAATGGAGTACCTACTCAATGGTGACTGCACATCAAAAAGTGAGGTTTTTTCTCTCAATTTTTTCAATTTTTTTTCTGATAAATATGTTATTAAATGCTTCAATATTTCATATCAGAAGGCTTGGTTATGTCAGAACCTCAGTTTAGGACCTGTGAAAGCAAGTTCTTTAAAAAAAATCATTAAAAAATCCCTCCTGATTAAATATCTTTTTTGTTATCATATTATTGTTCTACACATGCAAGAGAAGCAGAATATATATTTTCATGCTGAAATAAAATTTATTGACTGAGATATTAAAAAAAGAATGAGTCAAGTACATATGCATGGGGGCTTTACACAAAAGTATTTCATAATTTCTTTTGTAATTCATTATTCTATCCATCATCAGTTGAATAAAATATCAATAAATATAACAAATTCATTTTTAATTGGTCCAAATGGCAAAATTTGAAACTCTATTTTTTACTTCTTTGTGTTTCATATCAAATTTTTCAAATTTACAACCCAAGTAAATAAATTTGTGTTTCTTAACAGAGCTAAGTCAACAAAAATCTATTTCTGTTTTGCAAATTTGGCAATACCCTCCCCTGAATTTTTTTGAGGTAAGGGGTGGGTATCACCAAAATTTTTCAAAGTCATCAATTTTGCATGTCAGATTATAAAATTTGGCAATTACCTCTCCTGAATTTTATTGAAGTAAAGGGTGCAAGTCACCAAAATTTAATATAATTACATAAATTAATAAATAAATAAATATAATATGTCAAATTTACTAGTTTTAAAGTAATGATGATTCCTCAAGCCAAAATTCAGATCAAGTCTAGAAACTAAGTTTCAGACTTTTCACAGGTATAGGCTAAATGAACCTCATAAAAAAAATTAATGTTTTTATGATTACCATTTATACAACACAAAGGTCATTGGCCAATTATTTTAACTTAGTAAATTGAAATATCAGATTTATTTATTAAATATTTATGAAAGAATTATAAATATTTGATGAATTTACAAATCCACATACTTTTCTGATCTACCTGAAGTTGTTTAATATTTATTATGTATACCTTCTTTTTTTACCACATGAAATAAATAGAGTGAAATTTGGAAAAAAAGGCTTTACTCTAAAGGCCAATATCTCAGAAACCACTGAACCAAATTCAAAACCATTTGTGGAAAATGAAAGATAGGCTTCAGGTGAATCTTCAGTTAAATGAAAATTTTATTCAAATAGTAATAACCCTAATTTTTTCTATAAAAATATGAAATAAAAAATATGAAATTGGGGAAAAGGGCTCAACTTTAAAGGTCAATATCTCAGCAACCACTTAATCAAATTTGAATCAGTTTGTGGGAGATGAAATATAGTCTTCAGAAAAATATCTAATTTAAATGAAATTATATTTTAAGAAACCTAACCCTAATTCTGACTCTGATGTTAAACATTTTACAAAAACTTGAAAAGCAATAATGAAAATGATAGCAAGAGGAGTTGAATAAGTCCACTTTTAACCAGAAAATAGTAATACATATATCTATATATATAAATTAATTAATGCCCTAACTTCCTAAAAAAATAGTAAATTTGGCCACTAACCTAACTGACCCTAACTGATTCCACATTGAATACTCAGAGCTGTGTGTCGCTAGATGCAGCAGCCCCACCAGAAATTCTCATTTCACAACCACTCATTTGACTAAAAACCTGATGATGTAAGATATATCTATCATGAAAGGTGCATGCCTGCTTACTTTCTGCATAGAAGATGGGTAGCAGGCTTGTTTAAGTATGAAATTTTCATGGAAATAAAGATATATCATGTAGGCATGAAATAAAGGAGATGAAACTTACCTTAATTGAAAGGTAGTAAAAATTGAGTGAGAAAGAGTGAGTTTAGAATTCAGGGAAATTTGAATATGGAGAAAGTGAAATACATAAAGAATTTGAAATATACTTTTTTCAATGACATGGAACCAAAAAAAAGTGAAATAGGGGAAAGGGGGATAATAAACATTCCAATGAGGGATGAAGAGTAGGATGATGGAGAGAATAAAAGAAGGAAGAGAGGGAGGGATATAAAGTTTAATTTTACCTTGAAAATAAATAAAAAAACTTCTTAAAAAATTTAGATACAAAAAAGAAAAAAACAGAATAAAAAACAAAAAAAAATATAATTAGCAAACATATAACACTACGCAATATAGGGGGTGGACTTGCTAGCAAGTCCTCAACCTGAACTCAGATGGAACTCAGATGGAACTCAGATGGAACTCAGACTGAACTCAGACTGAACCCATACTGAACTCTACTTGAACACCCACCTAAAACTGTTCTGCTGAGTGGTGTTCATCCCTGATTGTATGGTTCCTTTATCAATAGCTCAATGTGTGTTCAATCTATGGTGAGTTTGGGTCCAAGGTTGCGGACTTGCTAGCAAGTCCGCCCCCCATATTGTGTGGTGTAAGTAAAAATGAGAAAAATGACTTACCTGGAGGGATAAGTTGAGAAAAAAATTGATTTCAAATTATTTGAGAGATGCAAGAGGAGAGGAGGAAATTTATATGAGTGATTAAAAATAAATGAATGACTGAAAAATTTTTCAATTTTATGTTGAGTTGATGAAGGAAAGCAAAGAGACTTGAAAAAAATAGATGTTAACAAAAAATTCAAAATCAAAGTCAATATGCAAAAAAATAACCATTCCAAATGATTGAGTTAGAATTGTATCTGGGATAATGAAAAAGATTTGGCCCCCTTGGGTTGATGTAACACTTTTTCAAAGGAATTAACATATAAGCTAAAGTGGTTTCCAAATCAGAGTCAGCATTAGAGATAAAGCAATAACATTCATAGCTTATGCAAGTACCTTCCTACAAGAGAGGTACTTAATTGTAATTTTTTGAGGTTTTGGGTGATGGGGGAAGCAGAAATTTTCCACCAAATGAGAAGGGGGTGTGTAGATATAAAAAAATCTTAAATTTTATCCACCAAAATTAAGTGTCCTAGAGTGAAGAGTGGAATATGGATGGCATATGCAATTATATTTCATGTGACTTGTTTACAAATGAATTACAGATGTGATGAGTCTGGGTTTGGAGATTAGTATTGGAGCTTGGGGTATAAGAGGTGGGATAATGCATTATCAAGAATTCCTTATCCACTAGCTCTTGGGCTAGTGGATAAGAATCTTCCAAAATTGATAATGTCTGATCTGGAGGAAAAAATTCTTGATCCCTAATTGAAGCTCTTTAAAATTGATACCCCCTATAATATATACTATATATCTATCTATATAATAAATAAATAACTATAATCTAGCTTTTCTAATTTATTAAATTTGTTCCCCTTCCCTAACTGACTCCATTCACCCTGTCCCTGAAACATTTCCCCCTTCTCACTCTCTCTTTTGATCATATTTGGTATGTATTTTTCTCATTATTCTTTTATATCTTCTTTTATTTTATTTCATTCTTTAATTATTAATTATTAATTATTATTTATTATTATTCTTTTACTTTTTTTATTTTTTATTAAGGTACATGAACACCTACTCCACCTCAGCCAACCCTCTTGATCACCTTGCCCTCAATTATTCACCCACTCTTGCTTTCTCTCTGGTACACATTTGGTATGTTCTTTTATTTTGATTTATTAATTCTTACCCCCACCTTTCCCACCTTCCAATTTCACCCTCTTTCCTACCTCCCTGTTATAATACTTTTGTTCATTACTTTATTTTTATATAAAATTTCTGTTTTTGTTAAAATCTTAAATCTTAATATTATTATTTGAACAAAAATTGTATTAAGAGTAATGGCTATATATCCATTAGAATCTATATTGGCTGAAACATGTTTAAGAAAGACTCTTACAGTTGCCTTTCTGTAAGCAGAATCCAAGGGAGTTGGATAAACCTAAGAAATCCCTGTCCCTTTAAGTAAATTATAGGTTCACAATCAACTAAGCTAAAGAATCTAATTGATAAGAAAAGACCAGTTTTAAAATTTTTATTAATGGTTCAGAGATGTTGAGTCAGTGTTCTTAAAGTTAGGTGAAAGAAATTGTCACTGGATTGCCTACACACAAGGTCAAGGGTGTTCCTGGTTAGGTGAGATTGGAAAAGATGATTGAAGAATATCTCAAAGCACAGAGGAATACTTTGAGGGATTTATTCAAAGATAAGTTGAAGATAAATTAATATTGCTTTGAGATAAGTTCAAGGTATATAATAATGTAATTAATAGTAACACTAAATATTCAGGTTAATCTCACAAAGGGTTGAAACTTAATAATCAAAAGGGATTTAGGAGTTTTAATATTTTTGAAGAAAAATTAATTATTAAGAAAGGTAGGAAACAATAATAGCCTTATATAAATTTAGCTACTATCACAAAAATATTATAATTTAATTCTAAAGAATGTCTGACCAAATCCACCCCCATTATATAGAAAACTCCATCTTGCATTGACCCTTAAATAAAACACCCTTAATTTATCACTGACCCTTCAAACTTACTCCTATTTCTAGACACAGACCTTTAATTACCCTTAGACACACAATAACCCAACATTGAAAATATACTATTGATCCTGGCACTAATACATCATGCATTTGCTTAAAGCTGAAAAGTATAAGCAGATGTTTGAATAATTTAGATTTAAGGTTTAGATAGTGCAGTTTCTAGTGCTTTCAAATCAAGACAACAAAGAAAAACAGCAGTTACTAGGTAGATGTTGATTTCTGAACTTTGAGTATGGATTTGCACAGGATGAAATAAAAGAAGACTGGTAGGCAAGTCGTTTTTGAGCAATCATAGAGTAATCTATAAAGTAACCTTCAAGGAACCCTATTTTTAGTATCTGAGCTTTTTACAGATAAAATTTGCAAAAGTGATTTTGAATAGTTTGGAAATCTGATTAACAAGTGACTCTTTCAACAGAGATTTCAAATGGTAAGCACATTGCAATACTCAAATACCTCATTTAAACCAAAAACCTTGGAAAATTTTAAATAGTATTCTTGCCTAATTCCAATGGTGTAACTTTTGAATGGCTAATTTTATTTGGAAGACAAATTTACATTTAATAATCCTCCTCACTCATATCATTTTCCATCATAAGCTACTCTGCTTTTAATCTTTGAATATTGATAGATACTTATTGGAAGAATAAATTTGAATAAAAATATAGAAATGGTAAAGCATCATTTGTGCATATAGCTTTATGAGTAGAAATGTTCTTAATTTTCATGAAGAAGAAGAACAGATTTGATTAAAAGTCAGGTTAATTTTTGAAACCCCATGCAGCCAAAAATCAGTGCTGAAATTTATGAGGAATATAAAATTTACCAAATAATTATAGGAATATATTTTATAATTTTAATAAACCCTTACAACATCAAAATTTGGTCTAGGTTCTATAATTTTTATATTATTGAAGCTAGTGGAAATGTGCATAGAGAAATGTGTTTTCACTAATCCATGAAAATTTTTAATATTTTGGACTAATTGATTGAATATTCCATAAAAAATATGTCTATAAGTTGCGCATCCATTGAAATTAAAAAAGGTTCTGCAAATTTTAAATTTCAAAGGAAAGAAACCCCCCCATATTTATAAAACCAATCAGATTTACATTACTGAAGAACAAAGTCAGGTAAATTTTTTGGAATTATTTTTCACATACATGAATTTTTTTTTAATGAATAACATAATTGGGATGGAATTTTCTGTATACATAACAATATTCATCTAAAATAAGTTATCTCACAGGCTAGAAGGTGTCTCCCCCCAACTGAACTTCTATACTTCAGGAAATAATATGGTCCTTCTAGCAGGTGCCAATTTTTTTTCTCATAATAAAAAACCAAGTGTAAATAATATTTCAAAAGCAAATAATATTAAAAAATTTGAATACATTTTCATATCTGAAATTTATATGTCAATGTATTTTTTCAGGATGAAAAAAAATTTCATCCACAATTAACATCAAAAAATGTTCTTCCAGAGGTGAAATTGAAGGTGCTACTTCATTCAGCCTGAATAATTACAAACCCTTATTCAAAAAATATTTTCAATAAAATTTTGATTTCCATTTAGCACCATAGTATTAAGATTTTACATTATCTAATGAAATCCATTTATCCCATGCAAATTGGAAATATTTTTATACATGAAGTACCAGAAGTTGAAGACATAAACTTGATATGATTGAATGAAATAATTTAAATACTAATAGATTTAAATGAAATTATCAATTTTTTAAATTCTCAAATTTATTTTTTCCATTCTTTTGACATCCCAGAAATATTTTTTATGAAATATATCATGTTTCCCTATTACAAAGTCACCATGAATAATCAAACACATGTTTAGTTTATGAATGTCGGTCAGTCGTCTAGAAGAAGTAAGAAAAATAGGAGAAAAAGGAGGAGAGAAGGAGGAGGACAAAGGAAAATAAAGAAATAAACCAAAGATATATATATAATTTATTTGAGAGGGAGACAACGGTGAGCAACTTTGAGAGGTGACAAAAACTTAGATTTTATTAATAATAATATTATTAAATGTAAGGGTACTGCGTGGCAAACAATTTTAATTACTATAAGACTTAAAGCAACCTTTAATTTGTTGTATAGACTTTTAATTAGATTTGTATTACTAATAAAAAAAATATAAACGTAATAAAATGGTTATTTAATTTGTTGAGTGTGTAATAAGTGATGAGGCTACAGGGGATTATCCAAGGCCCTTTTATAGGCAATGGGTCCTCTGAAGCGCTACTATCTTTGTAAATACAATGATTAGAATGGAATAAAACAAATATATCAAAAGAGTAAATGAAACATAACAATATAGAGAAAAACATGAAACAATTAATTAAAACCCCAATTAAGAAACCAATTTTCCCGCCATTAATTCCCAAATCAGTAAGTGAAAATAGTGAATAACTAAACAAGATTGGAACATAGGAACTATGAGAAAAATAATTCCAAACAGATGGTACAATCTGATTGAAGGATATTTTAAGTGAAACAAAAAATACTTTGACGCAACAAATCATGTAATTAATCTCAATTTAGTATAAATTAATTTATTTGTTTTTTCTAACACAATTAAGGGTCAAAAGAAGCGCCATTAATTATTGTTTAGTATTATATGAGAGGTGTTATTTAATATATAAATTTAAATAATTAATTTAAATATATTATAAGTCAATTTTACACTTATAATTATAATATATGTTTTTTCAATTAATTAAATATAAATTTATAATTATTAAATACATAAAAATGCGCCATTATTTGTAGAATATATTATATTATGTTCAATTTAACTGTATATAAAAATATATATAACCAATAAATTTAATGTAACACTTGTGTATAATAAAATACTTATATAATTTCATTATGCAATAAAATATTAAGTTATATTCATTAAATACAATTCTTACCCACTCTTTAAGGTTTTATAATTTATATATCATTTACTGGACTCCTGGAATAGCCTGGCTGACAATGAAAGTGTGATTTTAAACAATGTAGATTAAAATTTTACAAAAGCATTTCTTTTAAATAAAAATGAAATAAAATAAAAATAATAACAGAAAAAAAAGGAAAATTTTTGTCTAGCTCCATAAATACTTACATTTTGACCCTTTTTTTATCCTGTGTAAATTTTTTATTAGCCCTTTTTTCACCCCCTGGGACCCCCACCAGGCCCAACTTGGGGCTAAGAAAGGGCTGACAATGTGTCAACTTAATCTTATTAAAAATGTCTACATTTTATCAAAAGAAACTGACATCCTTTCTAAAGTTTGGACTATCTTGATTTTTCATGAAATAAATTTTTTTGTCATACTTATCACTCATTGTTGCTTTTTTCCTTCTCATGATACCCCATAATCATATATTTTATTCATTTTTAATTTATGAAGCACATACTTGCTCATTATACAATAAGAATTATATAAAGAAGTTATTTTGGAGAAAAAGTTACTATAACCTATAGTCTTCATAAATTTTTATCATTCTTCAAAATTTCATGTCTTAATAAAAATGGATGCTGTGTGCCTTCTTTTGATGTAACTTTTTTTTAAAAAAAATTATTATTAATGTTTAGACACTTTTTATAAATTTTATAATTTAATTAAATTTTTTAGAATTTTTTTTGAAAAAAATAAGATTTTTGATGTCTTTTAAATGATTTTGTGATCTTGTGAACTTTTTTGAATTTTTCATGAATTTTTTTAATTTTTTGGGCACTTTTTTGGACCTAATATTTTTTTTATTGTTTTAATGCTTGAATAGGAATCAAGTCACGTGCCAAAAAGATGCAGCATCTTTTCAACGACATGACTTGATTCCAATTACTCTAGTGAAAGTTGCCAGATGGACCACAAATTTTCACAGAATTATATTTCTTGTGGTCCATCTAACAACTTGCACTGAGGAATTGGGTTCCAGCCTTGTGCTTGAAAAGACACTGCATCATTTTGGCACATGACTTCAACTTCAATCCAAGCATTAAAACAGTGAGAAAAAATTCAAAAAAATGGAAAAAAACCAAGAACATCAAAAGAAACATAAAAAAAATTCAAAAAAATTCAAAAAAATTCAAAAAAATCCAAAAATAATTCAAAAAAAAGTCAAAAAAAGTCAAAAAAAAGTTCAAAAAAATACAAAAATACAAAAAAAAAAATCTTAAAAAATATAAAAATTGAGAAAACTTCAGAAAACTTCAAAAAACTTCAAAAAAATCCAAAAAAATGCAATTAATTCAAAAAAAATTCCTAAAATGCAAAAAAAATTTAAAAAACTTAAATGAAGTGCTATTAAATTCCAAAAAATTCATAAAACTTATTTAAAGACCAAAAAAAAATCTAAAAAAATCTAATAATGCTAAAAATTCTAAAAATTCTGAATATCAAAAGAAAATTAAGAAATTATTTTAATAACCAGCAGAAATTAAAATAAAAGCTTAATAAATTTTAAAAATTGAATAAAAAATTTGATACAAGGGAAAAAATTGATGAAATTATTCCAAAAATATATTAAATAAAAAAGAAGATAAATATTTCCTTTTTTTAAAGAGATTTGGTATTTATATATTTTTTTACTGTAAAATTCTTGACTCATACTGTCTGTCAGCCAGGCTATTCCAGGAGCCCAGTAAATGATATTTTAACTTATAGGACCTGAAAGAGGGCGTAAGAATTGTATTTAATGTATATAAATTAATATTTTATTGCATGATAAAATTATATAAGTATCTTATTACATATAAGTGTTATATTAATTTTATTGGTTATATAAATTTTTATACATTTAAATTAAACATAATATATTTTATATTCTACAAATAATGGCGCATTTTTATGTATTTAATAGTTATAAATTTATATTTAATTAATTAAAAACATATATTATAATTATAAGTGTAAAATTGACTTATAATATAATATAATTAATTATTTACATTTATATATTAAATAACATCTTTCATATAGTATTAAACAATAATTAATGGCGCTTCTTTTGACCCTTAATTGTGTCAGGAAGAAAATTAAATAAATTATAATACTTATTTTATAAAATAGTATTATAATTTCTCAAATTAAATTAATTGATTGTTTCAGTTATACTAGTATTTAATTACATAAGTGAAAACAATTAAATAATATAAATTTACGCTGAATTAAATTGATTGCATACCTTGTTGCATCAAAACATGTTATTTTTTTCACTTAAAAATACTGAAAACAGATTGTAATACTTGTTTTGATTTGTTTTTCCCATAGTTCTTAGATCACATGGTTGTTTAGTTACTTATTATTTTATATTAACTGATTTGGGGAATTTGGGGTGGGAATTTTACATTCTTAATTGGGATACTTATTATTTTAGTATATTTTTCTCTTAATTACTATGTTACAAATGTCTTCTTTTATCATCTTGTTTTACTTCATTACTCTTTTGTATATAGTCATTTGTAGCGCTTCAGAGGACCCATTGCCTATAAAAGGGCCTTGAATAATCCCCTGTAGAAGCATCACTTACTATACACTCAACAAATTAAATACACTCACCACAGGAAATCTAGGGGTGAATTGCTAGCAATCCCCTCTCTTGAAATTTAGAGTGTCCCTTAAATATGCCAGGTTTATGAATACTTTATAAACCTTAGTAAATTAGAGTTAGATTTACATTTATTCTCAGATTGATTATAGACAGAATATCAACTGATTCCAAATTATGCACAAGTTGATCCTCCAGAACTTGATTTTGGTCCTCTTATGAGCACAAATTGAGCACATATTGATCTAACCTAAGCTTATGCATATATAATAATTCAGGATACTTGCTCTATTAAATTTGATAATAAAATAAAATATTGATGAATTTATATAAAAAAAATTACTTGTAAGATATTAAATTATAAATTTAGGCATCATAGGAGGGCACATAATAGAACTTAATTATACTATGTGACACCTTAATACTGTATCACGCAGTTTGAAACATTTAAAACAAAATGAGTCATAATGGGCAATGAAATTGCTTGGAGAGACTCTTTCAAAATTAATACTGACCATAATACACAAGTATGAAACCTTGGCATCTATCCAATAAAAGATTTTCCTTCTGATAAATGGATTTTTCTCAGTTACTACCTGCTAAAAAGTGTCCTTCTGTGGTTTGTCTGACCTTCAGGGGGGTAATTTGGCCACATCACACTACTTCTATTTCCATGATTGACCAAAACATCATCCTCATTCCCATCTAAAGAGTTGATCTCATCTGACTGTGGCTGATCAAAGGGGTCCACCACAAGTTTAGCCAAAATTTTGGTGAACACTTTTTTGATGGATAGTGACTAACTGGTGCTTTCCGAAATTGTCCACCTCAAGTTAGGATAAACTTCAGGAGGATAAATTTATTATGAATACCAAATTAACTGAAGAATACTTTTGCCCTAGCTACTCTGCATCATAAAAGTGTCCAACTGAGGTTTAGCCATAATTCAGGTAGACACTTTTGGAAAGGCACAGTCTGATGGGTTTAATATCTATATATGGCAATAAGTATCAGTTTTTTATCAACATGGAGCTAGAATTAATTTAATATGGCCAAATTGTCCACCTGAAGTTTGGCCAAAATACAGGTGGAAATTTTTATGAGGATTACTTGATGAAATGAAGAAGACTTGCAATTACTTTCCATCATAAAATTTTCAAACTTAAGTTTATCAAAAATTGTGGTGACACTTTTGCCAGATCCAGTAATATGGGATCAACTCTCTATATGGCAATGAGAATAAATTTTTAGTCAATCATGGCATTTGAAGTAATTTTATATGGAAAAACTTTCCACCTGATTTTTGGCCAAAAATAAGTTGGAAATGTTTATGAGGAATACTAGATTAACTAAAGAAGACTTGCACCCTACTACTGTCCATCATAAAAGTGTCCACCAGAAGAATTCTCAAACTTGTGGTTGACACCTTTGGCCTGGTCCAGCCATATGGGATCAATTCTGCATATGGAAATGAGGATTTAATTTGGTCAATCATGGTACTAGAAGTAATTTGATATAGATAAAGTGTCTAACTAAATATTGGAAAAAAATCAGTTGAAAACTTCATTTAGTTTTTCAAAAAATCAAATTAAGTAAAATTTTATTCCTGATGATGCCCATTTTATCCAACACCTCTTCTGAGCCTTGAAAGTAGGCATTTAGCTTGAATTTTGAATTTCATATAAAATCCCTATTATTCAACCTATTTATTTTTATCCCTTTTTTTCTTTTAGATATCAATTAATTTTATGTAAAACAAATCATTTTTATAATTTTTTACCTGTATTTAATAGAATTATTAAAGGTTTAACATCACCCTGTAAGCATTTGGCACATGTTTTTTTGCTATACTAATAAAAATAATAATATACTGGAAACAAAAAATTGATCAAATGATAAAATATTAATAAAACAGAAAGATCAACTACCAGTGGATATGTTTTAAAAAAATACCAGTTGCACTGAAGAAGAGCTGCACCCTAGATACTCACCATCAAAAAAGTGTCCAGCAAAAGTTCGGTCAAACATGTGCTGGACACTTTTGGTCAGTTGCAGTCATATGAGATCAATTCTCGCTATGGCAATGAAAAATTTTTTTTGGATAAAAAACTTCACTAGAAGTAGTTTTACATAGCCAAATTTTCTACCTAGATTTCATCCAAACCACAGGTGCACAATTTTTTATCTTTTAAAAAAAGTCAATTTAGTACAATTTATCCCTGATGGCTCTCATTCGCTTCAACACCTCTACTGGCCTTTGATAGTAGGAATATTACTTGGATTTCTTTTTTCATATTTGATCCCTTTAACTTAATTTTTTATTCCTAATATTGCTTTTGGATATCAATTAATAATTTTTAAAATAAACTATTTTCATATTTTTATACATTTATTTAATAATATTATAAATGGCATAACATCACCTGGTATGCATTTGGCACATGAGTTTTTTCTATACTTATAAAATTAATAATATAATGGCAACCAAAAATTAATCAAATGATATTAATGAGTGAGGAACAAATATAAAATACCAGTAGACATGTTTGTAAGAAATACTAGATGAACTGAAGAAAAATTCCACCCTAGCTACTCTACATTAAAAAAGTGTCCAGCACAAGTTTGGCCGAACTTGTGCTGGACACTTATGGTCAGGTGCAGTCAGATAGGAGCAATTCTCTCTATGGAAATGAAGATAAATTTTTGATAAAAAATTACACTAGAAGTAGTTTGATATGGCAAAATTTTCATGCTGAAAATTTGGTAAAGCTCAAGTGGATTTTTTTTTTATTTTTACAAAAAAGAAAATTTAGTGCAAGTTTAGCCCTGATTGTTCTAATTTAATTCAAAATCTCTTTTTTCTGTTTATGGCAGGAATTTAACTTGGATTTTATTTTCATCTTTGATTTCTTTTATTTTACTTTATTCCTCTCATATTGCTTTTGGATAGAAGTTTATTTTTTGTAAAATAAATCATTTTCATATTTTTTTACCTTTATTTAATAATATTATAAAAGGTGTAACATCACCCAGTATTCATTTGGCACACAATTTTTTGCTATACTGATAATATTAATAATATAATGGTGAGAAAAAATTAATCAATTGATAAATATGAGTGAGGCACAAAGATTTAATAACAGTAGAAATGTTTATAAGAAATTTCAGATGATTAAAAATTACTTGCACCCTGGATACTCTTCATGATAAAAGTGTCCAGCACAAGTTTGGCCAAACTTGTGATGGACACTTTTGGTTGCATGCCGTCAGACGCAATCAATTCTTTTTATGGAAATGAGACTGAATTATCACTCCATCATTGCACTGAAAGTAGTTTTACATAGACAAATTGTCCCCTGTAAGTTTGTCCAAACCTAAGGTAGACAATTTTTTCCTTTGGTAAAAAGTAAATTTGATCCATGTTAATCTATGATGGTGCCCATTTTTTCTGAAGCCTCTACTGGCTCATGATAGCAGAAATTATACTTAATATCTTTATTTCATGTTTGATCTCTTTAATTTTAATCTTACCCTTTTATTTATCCTTTAGCTTTTAAATATCAATTTTATTTTGGTAAAACTGATAAATTTCACATTTTTTTATATTTATTATATTATATTATTAAAGTTGTAAAATCATCCAGTGTACATTCATTACACATTTTTTTGCTATACTAAAAACATTAATAATATAATGGTGACTAAAAAATAATCAAATAATAAATATGGATGACACAGAAATATTAAATACCCATAGACATTTTTAAAATGAATATAAGATTAACTGAAGAAGACTTGCACCCTAGCTACTCTCCATCATAAAAGTGTCCAGCACAATTTCAGCTGAGCTTGTGCTGGACACTTTTTGTCAGCCAGGCTATTCCAGGAGTCCAGTAAATGATATATAAATTATAAAACCTTAAAGAGTGGGTAAGAATTGTATTTAATGAAGATAACTTAATATTTTATTGCATAATGAAATTATATAAGAATTTTATTATATACAAGTGTTACATTAAATTTATTGGTTATATATATTTTTATATATACAATTAAAATTGAGCATAATATAATATATTCTACAAATAATGGCGCATTTTTATGTATTTAATAATTATAAATTTATATTTAATTAATTAAAAAACATATATTATAATTATAAGTGTAAAATTGACTTATAATATAATTAAATTAATTATTTAAATTTATATAATAAATAACATCTTTCATATAGTATTAAACAATAATTAATGGCACTTCTTTTGACCCTTAATTGTGTCAGGAAGAAAATCAAATAAATTATAATACTTATTTTATAAAATAGTATTATAAATTCTCAAATTAAATTAATTAATTGTTTCAGTTAAACTAGTTATTAAATTACATAGTGAAAACAATTAATAAATATTAATTTACACTGAATTAAAATGATTGCATGCCTTTTTACGTCAAAACATGTTATTTGTTTCACTTAGAAATGCTGAAAACAGATTGTAATACTTGTTTTGATTTGTTTTTCCCATAGTTCTTAGATCACAGGGTTGTTTAGTTACTCATTATTTTGTATTAACTGATTTGGGAAATTTGGGATGGGAATTTTATATTCTTAATTGGGATTCTTATTATTTTTCGTATAATTTTCTCTTAATTACTATGTTACAGATGTCTTCTTTTATCTTCTTGTTTTACTTCATTACTATTTTGTATATAGTCACTTGTAGCGCTTCAGAGGACCCATTGCCTATAAAAGGGCCTTGGATAATCCCCTGTAGAGGTATCACTTATTACACACTCAACAAATTAAATAACTATTTTATTATGTTTATATTTTTTTATCAGTAATACAAATCTAATTAAAAGTCTATATAACAAAATTAAAGGTTGCTTTAAGTCTGATAGTAATTAAAAGTTTTTGACGCGCAGAACCCTTACATCAAATAATATTATTATTAATAAATCCTAAGTTTTTGTCATCTCTCAGGTTACTCACTGTTGTTTTCCTTTTAAATAAATTAAATATTCTATTTTAGTTTATTTCTTTTATTTTTCCCTTGCCCTCCTCCTTCTCTCCTCCTTTTCTCCTATTTTCCTTACCTACATCTAGACAACTGACCAACACTTTTGGTTGCATGCAGTCAGATGGGATAAATTTACTCAATGGAAGTTAAAATGAATTTTTGCTCAAACATTGCACAAGAAGTAGCTTTATACTGCTATACTATCCTCCTGATTTTTTGGAAAACATCAGGTGGACACTTTTATTAATTTTAAAAAAAAGAAAAAATATTCCAAATCTAGAACTGGTGGTGCAAATTTGGTCTGAAAACTCAAATTATCTTAGATGGCAGAAATTTTATTTGAATGTTTAATTTCATATTTAATCACTTTTATTTTACTTTTTTATTCCAGTTTTTGCTTTCAAATATCAATTTATTTATTGTAAAACTAATAATTTTCATATTTTTTTCACTTTTATTTAATAAGATTATGAAAGATTTAGCATCTCCCAGTATGCATTTGGCTTACAAATTTTTTCAATACTAATAACATTAATATTATAATGGTGAAAAACAATGAATCAAATGATAAATATGAATGACACAGAAAGATCATATACAAGTGGATTTGTTTATAAGGAATACCTGATGAACTGAAGAAGACCTGCACCCTAGATACTCACCATCATAAAAGTGTCCAGCATAAGTTCGGAAGAACTTGTGCTGGACACTTTTGGTTGCATGCAGTCAGATGGGATAAATTAACTCTATGGAAATGAAAATGACATTTTGCTCAATCATTGCACAATAAGTAGTTTGATATTGCCAAAATGTCCTCCTGATGATTTTTCAAAACTCATCAGGACACTTTCTTTGGTTTAACAAAAAAGAAAATATAGTGCAAGTTTAGCCCTGGTGGTGCACATTTGATCTAACACCTCTACTTGTTATTGATAGTGGGAATTTTCCTTAGATTTTTTTTTCTTATTTTAACCCTTTTATTTTACTTTTTTATTGCTCATATTGCTTTGGATATCAATTTTTAATTTTTAAAATAAATAATTTTCATACTCTTATACCTTTATTTAATAATATATGATTAAAGGTGGAACACCACCTGGTATGCATTTTTCACACAAGTTATTACTATAGTAATAACGTTAACAATATAATGATGACAAAAAATTAATCAAATGGTAAATTTAAATGACACAGAAAGATCAAATTCCAGTGGAAATGTTTATAAGAAATCCCTTTTGAGTTTAAGAATATTTGCTGTATGCCTACTCTCAATTATAAATGTGTGCAGCACAAGTTTGGCCGAACTTGTGCTGGACACTTTTGGTTGCATGAAGTCATATGAGATAAATTCTCTCTATGGCAATAAAAAATGATATTTCGCTCAATTATTGAAGTAAAGAATGTTTAATATTGTAAAATTGTCCCCTGGAAGTCTGTCCAAAACTCAGCTCAAAATTTGTTAGCTATACATAAAAGTAAGTTTAGACCAAGTCTTGACCTAGGGGTCCCCAACTGTCCCAACACCACTTCTGGCTCTTGATAGTAAAAATTTTACTTGTATTTTTTATTTTGTATCTGATCCCATTTATTTTCATTTTACTTTTCTATTACTCTTTTTAATTTTAAATATCAATTTATGTTTTTAAAAACTAAACATATTCATATTTTTTTAACTTTATATAATAATATTATTAAAGTTGTAACATCACCAATTTTGCATTTGGCATGCAGGTTTTTGCTATACTAGAAACATTAATAATATATATGGTGACAAAAAATTAATTATAAGATAAATATGAATGATAAAAAAAGTTAAAAACCCAATAGAAATGTGAAAAACAAAAAACTGATGTACTGAGAAACACTTCCACCCTAGCTACTCTCCATCATAAAAGTGTCCAGCACAAGTTTGGCTGAACTTGTGCTGGACACTTTTGTTCAGGTGCAGTCAGATGGGATCAATTCTCTCAGTGGAAATTAAATTAAAAAAAATGCTAAATAATTACATTAGAAGTAGTTTGGTATGGCTGAATTATCCACCTTGAGTTTTTCCAAACCTCAGGTGAAAAATTTTTAATCTTTAAAAAAAATTAAATTTTATCAAATTTAGCCCTGATGGCACCCATTTGTTTCAACACCTCTACTGGCTCTTGAAGGCAGGAAATTTTCTTGAATTTTTCTTTTTCATATTTGATCTCTTTTACTTTACTTTTTTATCACTCATGTTACATTTGGATATTAATTTATAATTTTGGTAAAGAAATCATTTTCATATTTTTTTAACATTTTTTAATAATATTATAAAAGGTGTAATATAACATGGCATGCATTTGGCACACAAGTTTTTTCTATACTAATAAAATTAATAAAATTCTAATGACAAAAAAGTAATCAGATAATAAAATATGAATAACACAGAAAGATCAAATACCATTTGACATGTTTTAAAAAAATAACAGTTGCACTGAAGAAGACCTGCACCCTAGCTACTCTCCATCATAAAAGTGTCCAGAACAAGTTTGGCCAAACTTGTGCCGGACACTTTTGGTCAGGTGCAGTCATATGAGATCAATTCTCTCTATGGCAATGAAAAAAATTATTTGATAAGAAACTTCACTAGATGTAGTTTGATATAGCTGAATTATCCACCTAGAGTTCATCCAAACCACAGGTACACAATTTTTTATCTTTAAAATAACAATCAATTTAGTAAAATTTATCCCTGATAGCTCTCATTTGCTTCAACATCTCTACTGGCCTTTGATATTAGCAATAATACTTGGAGTTCGTTTTTCATATTTGTTCACTTTAACTTAATTTTTTATCCCTCATATTGCTTTTGGATATCAACTAATAATTTTTAAAATAAATTATTTTAATATTAGGGGTTAGGGTTAGGGTTAGGGTTAGGGTTAAGGTTAGGGTTAGGGTTAGGTTAGGGGGGTTAGGGTTAGATTAGTTTAGGGTTAGCTTAGGGTTAGGGTTAGGGTTAGGGTTAGGGTTAGGGTTAGGGTTAGGGTTAGGGTTAGGGTTAGGGTTAGTTAGGGTTAGGGGTTTAGGGTTAGGGTTAGAGGGTTAGGGTTAGAGTTAGGGTTAGGGTTAGGGTTAGGGTTAGGGTTAGGGTTAGGGTTAGGGTTAGGGTTAGGGTTAGGGTTAGGGTTAGGGTTAGGGTTAGGGTTAGGGTTAGGGTTAGGGTTAGGGTTAGGGTTAGGGTTAGGGTTAGGGTTAGGGTTAGGGTTAGGGTTAGGGTTAGGGTTAGGGTTAGGGTTAGGGTTAGGGTTAGGGTTAGGGTTAGGGTTAGGGTTAGGGTTAGGGTTAGGGTTAGGGTTAGGGTTAGGGTTAGGGTTAGGGTTAGGGTTAGGGTTAGGGTTAGGGTTAGGGTTAGGGTTAGGGTTAGGGTTAGGGTTAGGGTTAGGGTTAGGGTTAGGGTTAGGGTTAGGGTTAGGGTTAGGGTTAGGGTTAGGGTTAGGGTTAGGGTTAGGGTTAGGGTTAGGGTTAGGGTTAGGGTTAGGGTTAGGGTTAGGGTTAGGGTTAGGGTTAGGGTTAGGGTTAGGGTTAGGGTTAGGGTTAGGGTTAGGGTTAGGGTTAGGGTTAGGGTTAGGGTTAGGGTTAGGGTTAGGGTTAGGGTTAGGGTTAGGGTTAGGGTTAGGGTTAGGGTTAGGGTTAGGGTTAGGGTTAGGTTAGGGTTAGGGTTAGGG